>JACEHZ010000487.1:0-699456 GCA_017893485.1 Hemerocallis citrina | reverse complement strand
CGAACGACGAATTGACACTTCGCGAAGTTAAAAGGATATCCCTGCAAGAACACCACATGACCATAAGAGCTCAGGAGCGACTCAGAGTTCAATCCACTTGAAAAATCACCAAACTACCTCCTTCAAGATTCAAAACCTTCCATTTGGGCTCCGATACAACTCCGCCAGCCATTAAAACAGCTAAACTACTCCTCAAAGGCCGATCAAGCTCAGCCTTTAGGAGTGGGGGGCTCGTGATATGGCTAAAAATGGGGATTAATCGGAACCGTCCAAATCGGGCACGAATCTTGAAGTCCAGGGGTAAAACAGAAATTTCACCTACAAATAGGGTCTGAAATGGGTACTAGGTCTCTCCGATAAAGACCCAATAACCCACAAACGGATTCGCTTCAATTGGGCGCGGGTCTCAACCAGCAATAAAGCCCGATCAAGGGGATAGAATTAAGGCTCCTGATTAGATCCTAATCAACGGCCCTGATTCATGCCTATCCCTCCACTGGGAATTAGGGATTACATTCCTAATCTGTTTACAAGGAGAATATTCCTTATCAGATCACGGGAATTACATTCCTAATCTGTTCCCTAAGACGCCTATAAATACCCCCCATCCATCTCCATTAAAAGGTAATCAACTCTTCACCAGTTTTTGTGCTCATTCATAGTCTTCCTAGATTACTGACTCGAGCGTCGGAGGGTGCATCGCCGGGAACAACCCCGGTGTCTCGCACTTTTTGCAGGTGCATGGCGGGAGCGACGATCGACGCCCCAAGGAACAGGTACGCAGGTCTTTCTATTCAGTTTCCCCAAGAATCCACAAGTTCTATCTGTTTGCCCCCACACCAAATTTAGCGGCAACAATTATAATATATATTATTATTATAATATATATTATTATAATATATATTATTATAATATATATTATTATATATATATATATATATTATTATTATTATACATATATTTATAATATATTATTGTTACATATATTATTATTATTATTATTATATATATATATATATATATACTATTATTATAATATATATTATTATTTCGTATATACTATTTTATATATACTATTATAATATTCTATTATTATTATAATATATATTATTATTATTATATATATTATTATATTATTTATTATTATTATAATAAATTATTTAATATATTATTATAATATATTATTATAATTATTATATGTTATTATATATATGTATATAACTAAATATGTTTATTATAATAAATTATTTTATATTATTATATAATATCCAATTATTATAATATACTATTATTTTATATATAGTATTTTATATATACTATTATTATTATATATATTATTATTTTATTTATACTTTTTTATATATACTATTATTATATTATATTATTATTATATATATTATTATTTTATATATATGTTACCGCTAAATCTGGTGTGGGGGTAAACAGATAGAATTTGTGGATTCGTGAAAAACCTGAATAGCAAGCCTCTAACCTGTTTCGCCGGGGTTTGACCGTTGACTCCTGCCGTACACCTGCAAAAAGTGCGAGACACCGGGGTTGATCCCGGCAACGCACCCTCCGACGCTCAAGTCAGTAATCAGAAATGATTAAGAAAGAGCGTAAATTGAGAAAATACTGATTACCTCTTAATGGAGATGGATGGGGGGATTTATAGGCGTCTTAGGGATCAAATTAGAAATGTAATCCCCGTGATCTGATAAGGAATATTCTCTTAGTAAACAGATTAGGAATGTAATCCCTAATTCCCGGTGAAAAGATAGATGTGAATCAGGGTCGTTGATTAGGATTAATCAGAAACCCTAATTCTATCTTTTCTGGACTGGGTGTGTTTCGGGTTGGGACCCGTACCCAGTTGAGGTGGATCCGTACGTGGGTTATTGGGTCGTGTAGAAAGACCCAGTTCCCATTTCAGACCCGTTAGTAGGTGGAATTACCGTTTTATCCCTGAGCTTTAAGATTCGTGCCCGATGTGAATGGTCCCGATTTAATCCTATTTTAGCCATATCACGAGCCCCCCACTCCTAGAGACTGAGTTTTTCAGTCTTTGAGGAGTAGTTTTGTTGTTCTAATGGCGTACGGGATTTTATCGGTGTTCTTAAGGGAGTTTGGATCTTTCTCGGGGGTGTAACGGTGTCATTCTGGGCTTGTAAAATACCCAAAATATCCTCAGAATTTTCTGGATTTTTGGTGATTTTTCCAGATTTTTCTGAATTTTTTCTCATTTTTTTGAATTTTTTATTCATTTTCCGAATTAAATAATTAATTATCGAAAATATTAAATAATTATTCTAATTAAATAATTATATTTTTCAGAATTTTTAAATAATTTTTCTGAATTTATAATTATTTTTTAGAATTTTTATTTAATTTTTTTTTCGATTTTTAAATATTTTTTCGGATTTTTTTTAAATAATTAAAACAAATAAATAAATAAATAAATAAATAAAATATTACCTGGACACGTGGCGCGATCGTGTGCGTTGATCACGATCAAGCGAGAGCGCATCGGGAGGAGAAAGAAGAGGCCATTTTTTGGGTGTAACAAGGTCGGTTCCGTGAACGCTCGGAAAAGGTGGCCGAAGTCCACGTGGTAGACACGTGGCAGTCAAAGTTTGACTTTTTTTTTCGCGCTGGCTTTCTCTTCTTCGTTCTTTCTCGTTCTCCTCCTCTTCGCTCATTCTATCTTCTTCGACTGGTTCATCCGACCTTGATCCTCCGACGTCGACTTCGAAGCTCGACTGAGGCGGCAGAGGCGAGGAGCTCTTCGAACTGGAGGTGGGGTCGAGCTCTTCGGAGGACCACTCGAGCTCGGTGATGGCGTGAACTGGCCACGGCGGGAGACGAACATGGAGTTTGGCAGCGAAGGGGAAGCTCGTCGATGGTGGTCATCGAATGGAGCTCGGGGCTTCGTCGAGGAAGTGAGCTCGATGGAGGAGCTAGTCGGCGAGGTCAAGTTCGCACGAAGATGGGTTCGACTTAGCCCGGGGTTGAAGAAGAGGCGGCTCGAGCGTGGGGGTCGGCGAGGTTGGAGCTCGGCGACGGAGTGAGGGAGCTCGATGATGACGAGGGTGACGGAGTCCTCGAGCTTGGCCATGGAGTTCTCGAACTCGGAGGAGGCGGTGATCGTTGAGCTCGACGGAGGAGGAGAGCTTGGCGGAGCTCGTCGGAGCCATGGTGATGGGCGGCGACGGTGAAGCTTCGCGAAGGAGGTGGCGAGCTCGTCGTTGAGGAGGTTGACGACGTTGGAGCTCGATGCGGTGGAGAACTCGGCAACTGGGTTTTTCTTTTCTTTTTTGGTTTTGGCGCCGAATCGTTGGAGAAGGAGATGGGAAGGTGGGTTCGGGTTTGGATCCTTAATGGGTCCGAACCTGGCCCCTTATTTTATTATTGTTATTTTTTTTTTTTTTGAAGCTCCGATGGCAAATTGCTTCCAAATGTGTCGGCGAGTCTTTGCGAAGTGCTCGGTAAGTTTTTTCCATGTAACGCTCGGAGGCTGGTGCCGAGCTCAAGCCCGCAAAACGGTCGGTGTCAAGAATGCTCGGCAGCGGGTGCCGAACTCAACTGGTGCCGAACTCAAGCCTGTAAAACGGTCGGTGGCAAGAACGCTCGGCAGCGGGTGCCAAACTCAACTGGTGCCGAACTCAAGCCCGTAAAACGGTCGGTGGCAAGAATGCTCGGCAGCGGGTGCCGAACTCAAATGTAGCCGAACTCAAGCCCGTAAAACGGTCGGTGGCAAGAACGCTCGGCAGCGGGTGCCGAACTCAACTGGTGCCGAACTCAAGCCCGTAAAACGGTCGGTGGCAAGAATGCTCGGCAGCGGGTGCCGAACTCAAATTTAGCCGAACTCAAGCCCGTAAAACGGTCGGTGGCAAGAACGCTCGGCAGCGGGTGCCGAACTCAAATGTAGCCGAACTCAAGCCCGTAAAACGGTCGGTGTCAAGAACGCTCGGCAGCGGGTGCCGAACTCAACTGGTGCCGAACTCAAGCCCGTAAAACGGTCGGTGTCAAGAACGCTCGGTCAGCTGGTGCGGAACCCCAATTCTTCCTGCAGAATTCTTCTTGATGTTCCCGGTGCTACGGAGGTCAGCTCGGGGCGTGCGACCCCTTGTTTCGAAGCTAATTCGAAGATCTACAACTTCTCTTTAGGAGTGAGATGGAGATTCACCTTCCTTCATGGTCAAAATAGCCCCGCAACATCCTTGTATTCATGTTGTTGAGGAGAGTTTTTGTTTTTTGCTTGGGATCGGCGCTAACTTTGTTGGAGAAGAATGGGAGGAGAGAGAGAGGGTTTGGGTTTGGATCCTTAACGGGTCTAAACCCGACCCTATAGCCCCCCTTTTCTTTTTTGTGTCGTTTGTTTGGTTGCTTGTATATGAGAGCGTTCGGCGAAAGGGTGCCGAGGTCCGATTTTTCCCCCCGTAACGAGGTCGGTTCCGAGAACGCTCGGCAGCTGGTGCCGAACTCGATTTTTCCCCCATAACGAGGTCGGTTTCGAGAACGCTCGGCAGTGGGTTCCGAACTGGGTTTTTCCCCCGTAACAAGGTCGGTTCCACGAACGCTCGGCAGTGGGTGCCGAACTTAATTTTTTCCCCGTAACGAGGTCAGTTCCACGAACGCTCGGCAGTGGATGCCGAACTTGATTTTTTTCCCGTAACGAGGTCGGTTCCACGAACGCTCGGCAGTGGATGCCGAACTTGATTTTCCCCCCGTAACGAGGTCGGTTCCGAGAACGCTCGGCAGCTTGTGCCGAACTCCAATTTTTCCCTGCAGAGTTCTTCTTGATGTTCCCGGTGCTACGGAGGTCTTCTCGGGGCGTACGACCCCTTGTTTCGAAGCTAATCCGAAGATCTACAACTTCTCTTCAGGAGTGGGACGAGGATTCACCCTCCTTCATGGTCAAAATAGCCCCGCAACATCCTTGTCTTCATGAAGTTGAGGAGTGTTTTGGTCGTGGGGATTTTGGAAGAGGAGCTCCACTCCTAGGGGCGGAGAAGCTGTGCTGGGAAAACCCTTGTGCCTGGAAGACCCTTGTAAGAGCCGTGGGAAGGCCCATCCTTTGAGGTGAGCAAAACGAAGAGCTTGGCTTTAGGAGAGAGCCATTTGGAAGACAAGTTTGAGGAGCAACTCTAAGAAAGAGTTGTGAGCTCCGATCTTGTTGAGAAGAGGTCTGCTTCGGAGGCGAGCAGAGCAAAGAGCTCGGATCTGGAAGAGAGCTATTTGTGAGACAAGTGTGAGGGGGAACTCTAGGAGAGAGTTGTGCTCCAAACTTGTTCGAGGAGAGGTCCGTCTGGGAGGCGAGCGGAGTGAAGAGCTCGACTCTGGGAGAGAGCCCTTTGTGAGACGAGTGTGAGGAGCAAATCTAGGAGAGAGTGGTGAGCTCCGAACTCATTGAGAAGAGGTCCGCTTTTGGAGGCGAGCGGAGCGAGGAGCTTGGCTCTAGGAGAGTGCCATTTGTGAGACGAGTTTGAGGAGCAACTCTAGGAAAGAGTTGTGAGCTCCGGTCTTGTTGAGAAGAGGTCCGCTTCGGAGGCGAGCGGAGCAAAGAGCTCGGATCTGGACGAGAGCTATTTGTGAGACAAGTGTGAGGGGGAACTCTAGGAGAGAGTTGTGCTCCAAACTTGTTCGAGGAGAGGTCCGTCTGGGAGGCGAGCGGAGTGAAGAGCTCGACTCTGGGAGAGAGCCCTTTGTGAGACGAGTGTGAGGAGCAAATCTAGGAGAGAGTGGTGAGCTCCGAACTCATTATTTAAGTGAGGGAATCAACGGTTGTGGGAGCAATTTCGAATGGCGAACCACTTCTAGCTCGCTTAACAGCGAGTTATTCGAAGCAGAATCGAACCAAGTGTTGGACTCCGGAACCATCGTTAGAGTTATTCAACGGTTGTGGGAGCAATTCTGAATGGCGAACCACTTCTAACCCGCTTAAGAGCAAGTTATTCGAAGCAGAATCGAACCAAGTGTTGGACTCCGGAACCATCGGTAGAGTTGTTCAACGGTTGTGGGAGCAATTCCGAATGGCGAACCACTTCTAACCCGCTTAAGAGCAAGTTATTCAAAGCAGAATCGAACCAAGTGTTGGACTCCGGAACCATCGTTAGAGTTTAGTGAGTTGCGGGAGGAGCCATGTAGAAGAAGCTGGACTCCGAAATCACCATTTAACGAGTCGTGACTCGGAGAGATTGAGATGAAGCAAGAGCAACAATTTCCAATGAAAAAATGTAAAGTTTTATTGAAATAAACTAAGTGGCTGCTTCAACAGGGCGAGCCATTATTACATGCTATTGGCCGGGTTACAAGCATCGGCCATATTGAAAATCAAAATCCTACTTCTACGATAAGGTGAAGACCTCTTGGGAGGAGCTGGGAGGTTCTGAGTCTTGAAGCTCGGCGAGCCTTTCTGTTCGTTTGTTGGTTCCTCAAAGGGGGGAATCTAGGCCCCATCTTTTTGGATGAACTTGGTCAGGTGTCCCCGCTGTACGAGTTCTTCGATCTCCTCCTTCAGAGCCCGACAATCATCCGTGTCGTGGCCGTGGTCCCTGTGAAAGCGGCACCACTTATCTTTGTCCCTCTTCTTGCCAGGGGTATTCATTCTAGGGGGAGCACAGAGTAGTCCTTCCTTGTCCACCTTCATAAGGACTTCTGATATATTAGCAATGAGGGGGGTGAACTTCTCAAAACGTGGAGTCGAACGGCGCTGGCCATTACTGTCCTTCTGGGATTTTTGGGACCCCTCTTCACTTGTATTCTTCCGTTTGTTCCTGGAAGATGTCTCCTCCAGAGCAAGGGGGTCGAGGGCTTCTTCGGCCCGAATGTACTTTTCACACCTGAGAAGGAGGTCGGCAAAGTTATGTGGAGGCTTCTTAGCAAGAGAGGAACGGAGGCTGGAATTGAAGACATTGGATTGGAAGGCAGCCGTTGCGACGGATTGGTCGAGGGAAGCTATAGACCTGGCTTCAGCTGTGAACCTCTTCACATAGTCTCTCAACTTCTCACCCTTCTTCTGGTTAAGGTAGAGTAGCGAAATGCTGGTCTTTTTAGTTCGGCGACTACTCACGAAGTGGGTGACGAAGAGGGTCTCGAACTGTTCGAATGAGAATATCGAGGATGGGGCAAGGCGAGAGTACCATTCTCGAGCCGGACCCTTGAGAGTTGCGGGGAAGGTCTTGCATAGCAGGGCATCGGAAGCTTGATGGATGAGCATGAGAGTCTTGAAGCTCTCAATATGGTCAACGGGGTCAGTTTCCCCGGAGTAGGTCTCGAATTGAGGAGTTTTAAAGCCGATTGGCACTGGCGCATCTATTATGGTTCGGGAAAAAGGAGGTCGGCTTGGACAGAGGGTCCTGCCCCTCTGTTCCTCTCCCCGGTTGATCCGGCCAATGCGCCTCTCCATCTCGTGGAGATGGCGGTAGAGGGGATCGTCCCTCCGACTGTAGTCGAACGAGCCTCTGGACTCGTGTTCGTAGGAGGGGGAGCGAGGACTATTGCGATGGTAACCCTGGGAACGGCGAGGGCTAGGAGTATGCTGCCGGTGGTGAGGACTCTGGACCCGCGGGGGTGTAGGATCCCGTTGGGCATTGTAGTTATGAGGACGGAGGTTGAGAGCCTGTTGTACCATTGCTTGGAATTGTTGGAACTCGGCACGGGTGATGGGTGCCTCATCGTTCCTTGGGTGTTGTCTATCGGCGGGGAACGATGTCTTCTTCTGTAGTGCTCGGGGGACTCCCTCCTTCCCCTTCGGACAGGGGATCTTCTGTAGTCTCGGCGGTGAGGGGATCGCTCACCCGGACGTTGTTGGCGGGAGGCTCCCTCTCGGGCCCGCTTCTCGTCCAGACGGTGGCGTAAGTCCTCCACCTTCTGCCGGTTTTGAGGATTGTGAGAGGCCATGGAATCCGTAGAGGCTTTGTGTATGGAGACGCGGTCTTGATGGAGAGGTTGCTTCATGCGGGAGCCCCCCGCACCGGCATTCTGAGGACCGGTGGGACCCTTGGGGGGTTCCTGATTCTGAAGAGGAGGCTGATCTTGTTGAAGAGGGTCCTCCACTTGAAGCGGGGGTTGTCCCTGCTGCGGGACGGGTTGGACGGGGACTACCTCTTGCTGATCGATGGGGTTGGGCCCGCGGTTGGACCCTCTGGACCTGACTTTTCTCGGAGGCATGGCTGGAGAAGATCGGACCAACGGGAAGAGGGGCTGCTACTCGTTTGGTGTTCCCACAGACGGCGCCAATCTGTTACCGCTAAATCTGGTGTGGGGGTAAACAGATAGAATTTGTGGATTCGTGAAAAACCTGAATAGCAAGCCTCTAACCTGTTTCGCCGGGGTTTGACCGTTGACTCCTGCCGTACACCTGCAAAAAGTGCGAGACACCGGGGTTGATCCCGGCGACGCACCCTCCGACGCTCAAGTCAGTAATCAGAAATGATTAAGAAAGAGCGTAAATTGAGAAAATACTGATTACCTCTTAATGGAGATGGATGGGGGGGATTTATAGGCGTCTTAGGGATCAAATTAGGAATGTAATCCCCGTGATCTGATAAGGAATATTCTCCTAGTAAACAGATTAGGAATGTAATCCCTAATTCCCGGTGAAAAGATAGATGTGAATCAGAGCCGTTGATTAGGATTAATCAGAAACCCTAATTCTATCTTTTCTGGACTGGGTGTGTTTCGGGTTGGGAACCGTACCCAGTTGAGGTGGATCCGTTCGTGGGTTATTGGGTCGTGAAGAAAGACCCAATTCCCATTTCAGACCCGTTAGTAGGTGGAATTACCGTTTTATCCCTGAGCTTTAAGATTCGTGTCTGATGTGAACGGTCCCGATTTAATCCTATTTTTAGCCATATCAATATACTATTTTATATATACTATTATTATATTATATTATTATTATATATATTATTATTATTATATATTACTATTATATATTAGTATATAGTATACTATTATTATAATATATTGTTATATATTTATATTTACAATATATTATTGTTCCATATATTATTATTATTATTATTATTATTATTATTATTATTATTATTATTATTATTATTATATATTATATTATTATTATGTGTATTATATTATTATTAAGTGTATTATATTATTATTATATATATTATATAATTATTTATATATATATATATATATATAGACACACACACACACACACACACAGACACACACACACACACACACTATTATTATTATAATAAATATTATTTTTTCATATATACTATGTTATGTATACTATTATAATAATCTATTATTATTATAATTTATATTATTATTATTATATATTACTATTATAATTTATTATATAATTTATTATTATTGTAATAAATTGTTTAATACATAATTATAATAGATTATTATTACATATATATTATTATAATTATTATATGTTATTATATATATGTATATAATTAAATATGTTAATTATAATAAATTATTTCGTATTATTATATAATATAAAATTATTATAATATATTATTATTTTATATATACTATTTTATATATACTATTATTATATTATAATATTATTATATATTTTATTATTTTATATATACTATTTTATACTATTTTATATGTACTATTGTTATATTATATTATTATTATTTATATTATTATTATATATATTATTATTATTATTATTATATATTATTATTACATATTATTATATATATTAATATATAATATATTACTATAATATATTGTTATATTTATTATTATATAATATACTATTATTATAAAATATTGTTATATATATATTTATAATATATTATTGTTACATATACATTATTATTATTATTATATATATATTATGTTATTATTATATATTATATATATATATATGTACACTATTATTATAATATATATTTTAGTTTTTCATATACACTATTTTATATATACTATTATAATAATCTATTATTATTATAATATATATTATTTTTATTATATATTACTATTATATATTATTATATATATTATTATATAATTTATTATTATTGTAATAAATTGTTTAATATATAATTATAATAGATTATTATCAATATATATTATTATAATTATTATAAGTTATTATATATATGTATATAATTAAATATGTTTATTATAATAAATTATTTCATAATATTATATAATATACAATTATTATAATATATTATTATTTTAGATATATTTTTTTATATATACTATTATTATATTATAATATTATTATCCATATTATTATTTTATATATACTATTTTATATATACTATTTTATATATACTATTTTATATATACTATTATTATATTACATTATTATTATATATACTATTATTATATTACATTATTATTATATATACTATTATTATATTATTATTATATATATATTATATTATTTTATGTTTTATATATACTATTATTTCATATATACTATTTTATATATACTATTATAATAATCTATTATTATAATATATATCTCCATTATTATAATATATATTATTGTTATTATTATATATTACTATTATATATTATTATATATATTATTATATAATTTATTATTATTATAATAAGTTGTTTAATATATAATTTGAATATATTATTATTACATATATATTATTATAATTAATATATATTATTATATATATGTATATTATTAAATTTGTTTATTATAATAAAATATTTTATATTATTATATATCAGTATGTATGTACATGTCAGAGTATATATACTGTATACAGTATATACATACAACCAAACCTATACGTACATTATACTCTTATTTTTAAAAAACTGTTTTCATAAAAAAATATTACCAAACAGCTTTTACACTCTCATTTTCAGAAAACTATTTTCAGAAACTGTTTTCAGAAAACTATTTTTAAAATAACAAACCAAACGCAACCATTATCCATTTGTTATCCATTATGACGATTTTAGCTAGCCAAAATACCTAGCGTGGTTGGATATGCTCTTATTATATAAATAATAATAGTGAGTGTGTTGAACATCTGTGTGTGTGTATTTATATATATCTCACGCACGCACACACACACAGATGTTCAACACACTCACTATTATTATTTATATAAATAATAATAGTGAGTGTGTTGAACATCTCTGTTATTATTTATACTAGTATTATACACGTGCGTTACACGTGGAGAAAATGGGGAGGAGGGAATGAAAAGGACAAAATATATATATATAGTTGTGACAGTGTAAAAATGGCCTGAGGCCCAACCAGGGCCCAATACAATTCCTACTCAGAAAAGCAAAAATAACAACCTGGTTCGGCTCCGGACCACTTCAGGGTCGGCGCCGAACCTCGTGTTTGCCCTCACAGTGCCGGCCTCCTCGTACTGACGAGCCTCAGTATCCCCCGGAGTCCGATCCGGAGCAGTCCCTCAGGCCGTCCCCCCTCTCTGGCGGGGCAGAAGGATGACCTGGCACAGCCTAGGCCCTCCAATTCCCCCAGAGGCACAGAGGGCTCACGATGGGCCACGTCAGCTCCAAATACCGCCAAGGGTTTCGCCACGTCAGCCCTATACCACTCCTGGTATCGCCACGTCCGCCCTAAACCCCCTGGGCCTTCTGCCACGTCAGGCCCATGGGCTTTCGGATCCAAACCCGGCCCCCAAGTGGAACCAAACCCGGTTGGGATTCTCTATAAATACTAGACCCACACCCACCTTTTTGAGGTAATCAATCTTTTGCCACTTAAATATACCTAGTTATTGCTACTCTCTCTCAGAGACTGACTAGAGCGTCGGAGGGTCCGCCACCGGGACAAACCCCGGTGTTTCAGGACCGTCTGCAGGTACACAAGACCTCGGATCCGACCCTTCCGATCCGAGTCCAACCTCCAACATCTTTCCGAGCTCATCGTAGGTCCCAGAAGGTCAACTGAAGGTCGGCAGACGAGCGGCAATCTCCTTCAATACAAATTGAGTTCGAACTCACACCTGGTGCTTCCACACGTTTCCCAGAAATAAACAGCATCAGATTGGCACCGTCTGTGGGAACCAGCTGCTCCAGAAGCCGATCCGACCCAGACCCTCAAAGGCCATCGACAGCCGAATCCTCATGGCCTCCAAAGGCAAGGGGGCTGCTCCCTCCGTCAACCAACGGGACCCGCCCCCACCCTCTGATGAAGCCAGGCCCCGCACGTCGAAACACAAGGCTCCCCCTCGGGAGTCCCAAACGAGCGTCGGCTGGACAGCCCAGCCCGACCTACGGAGAGTAATCCTCAACCGCAAGATTACCCGCAACTGGGGAAGGGCCGCTTCCAACTCGGCCCCGAACCATCCGAGGAGGACCCACAGGGATGACGGCCCACTGGGTCGGCAAGGTGATAGGAACCGGGGATCACCAACCCCGAAGCCTAACCCAAACCGCACCCAGGGTCAGGATCCCGAATCCGAGGTATCCATGGATACGCCATTCACCCTACACTACATCCACGGGGGACCGGTGGGGGGAGAAAACGGTACTTCCCAAAGAACCTTCACCCAGGAGACGAACGCCATTCAGTACAGCCCCTCTCCTGAGCTACAACCGCGGCCAGTCTCCTTCTCAGGAGAGGGCCCCGAAGGAATTCACCTCCCCCACTGCGAGGCCCTCGTCGTTAGCCTCCGCATGGCCAATTGTGAGGTTCGCCGAATCCTTGTTGACAACGGCAACCCGGTAAATATTCTCTTCCTCAGAACCTTCGAAAGCCTCAGATTATCCAGAGGGAAACTCAAACCAGCGGGATGCACGTTGCTCAAACTTTCGGGCGTCCCGGTCGTAGTGAAGGGAATTATTACCCTCAACGTCACCGCTGGACCGGACCCTGACAAGAGGACCGAGTCCTTGGATTTCATGGTCATCCACGCCAAGGCGGCCTACAACGCCATCCTCGGCCGACCCGGGCTAAACTCCCTCCAGGCGATACCTTCGGCCCACCATCTGGAACTCAAATTCCCCCCCCAAGGGGTCAGCATCGTCCGAGACAGCGTCGAAGCAGCACGGTCATGTTCCGTTACCACCAGGGGAGGGGGCGTACTCCCCCTCGGCGCCGTTGAACTCGAACCCGAGAAAGACGGCCCCGCCCCCGAGCCCGTGGACGAACTGGAGGAGGTCCTATTCGACACTGAGGATGAGTCAAAATGGTTCCGGGTGAGCTGCTCACTCGCCGAAGACCTGAAGGCGGGCATCATCGCTTGCGTCCGCCGCAACGTTGATCTCTTCGCTTGGAAGCCCTCCGATATGCCCGGAATCTCTGAAGACTTGATCATGCACTGACTAAGCGTCCTCCCTGACTCTAAACCGATCGTCCAAAAGAGGCGCAAAGTCGCCCCGGAGAGGCAACTAATTGTAAAAACAGAAGTGGACAAGCTCTTGTCCGCTCGATTCATCCAAGAAGTCACCTACCCCGAGTGGTTGGCCAATGTCGTCATGGTGAAGAAAGCGACAGGGGGTTGGCGAATATGCATTGACTTCACGGACCTTAACAAAGCGTGTCCGAAAGATCCTTTCCCCCTCCCGCGCATCGACGCTTTAATAGACGCGACCTCAGGGCACGAGCTGCTGTCCTTCATGGACGCTTTCTCGGGGTACAATCAGATCCGGATGTTTCCGCCAGATATCTCCAAGACCTCATTCGTCACCGACCAAGGTCTTTATTGTTACCGTGTCATGCCCTTCGGGCTGAAAAATGCCGGAGCCACGTACCAGCGACTCGTCAACAGAGTCTTCAAGGACCTGATCGGCCGCAACGTAGAAGTTTACGTCGACGACATGCTTGTCAAGAGCCGGGCTGGGCCGGACCACGTCGCCGACCTCGAGGAAGCCTTCGGTGTCCTCCGACGCCACAACATGAGGCTTAACCCGGCTAAATGCGCCTTCGGCGTCTCCACGGGGAAGTTCTTAGGATTCATTATCAGCCAGCGCGGCATTGAGGCAAACCCCGAAAAAATACAGGCCATCATCAACATGTCCCCGCCCCGGAATGTCAAAGAGGTTCAGAGGCTCACGGGTCGGTTGGCGGCGATCGGCCGTTTTCTCTCCAAATCAGGGGAGAAATCTCTCCCCTTCTTCAAAGCCTTGCGCGGGAAAGGGGGCTTCGAGTGGGGTACCCATCAACAAGAAGCCTTCGAACAGCTGAAACGGTACCTCGCCAACCCACCTCTCCTCAGCAAGCCCGAACCAGGCGAGCCGCTTTGGCTCTACCTGTCCGCCTCGGACCACGCCCTCAGCGCCGTCCTCGTCCGAGAGGAGGAAGGAGTTCAGAAACCCCTGTACTATGTAAGCAAAGTGCTACACCCGGCCGAGACGAGATACGCGAAGATAGAAAAGGTGGCCTATGCCCTGGTTATGGCAGCCCGAAAACTCCGACCTTACTTCCAGGCCCACTCCGTCCAAGTTCTGACCGACCAACCACTGAAGACCGTCCTCCACAAGCCCGAAAACTCCGGCCGATTAGTCAAGTGGTCGATCGAGCTGAGCCAGTTCGACATTAGCTATCATCCCAGGGCAGCCATTAAAGGGCAGGCCCTCGCCGAGTTCATAACTGAATGCACTGTCTCCGAGCAACCTGACGTAGAAGAACCGGATCCGACCTGGGAGGTCTTTGTTGACGGCTCATCCTGCGAAACGGGGAGTGGGGCGGGCGTCATCCTTCGTGGCCCCGACCAATTCCTACTTCAATACTCCCTGCGCCTCAACTTTCCAGCCTCCAACAACGAGGCAGAATACGAGGCCATGATCGCCGGACTGACCCTCGCCCACCGAGCCGGTGCCAAGCGAATCCGGGCGTTTAGCGACTCTCAGCTCGTGATCCATCAAATCAACGGAGAGTACGAAGCCCGCGACGACCGAATGATGAGGTATTTGGCGGCGGTCCGACGACTCTTGGCGTTCTTCGACGACGCTACGGTTGTCAGAGTCCCCAGGGAACAGAACGCCCAAGCCGACGCGCTATCTAAACTCGCCTCTTCTTCCTTCGAAGGCCTCGATCGTATGGTGCTCGTCGAGGTCCTCTTGGAGCCAAGCATCATTAGCCCAGAGCCGGAAGCGATGTGCGTGCAAGAAGGAACTAGCCCGGACGACTGGACCACTCCCATCCGAAAATTCTTAAACCGGGCCGAGCTTCCTGAAGACAAAGCCGAGGCCAGGCGAATCAGAATCCGAGCTGAAAGGTTCGTCATAATCGATAACATCCTCTTCAAACGCTCGTACACCTTGGCCGACGGCAAACCCTACCTCCGCTGCCTCGCCAGGGACGAGGCCAGCTACGTCCTCAAAGACCTGCACGAGGGGATCGGCGGATGCCACATGGGGAGTAGGACACTTGCCCGAAAGGCCCTGAATCAAGGGTACTATTGGCCCACCATGCTCCAAGACTCACAAGACTTAGTCAAGAGGTGCGGCCCCTGCCAAAGATTCTCCCCCATCAAAAGGCTTCCTCAAGCCAACCTCCGATCCCTGGCAAGCCCTACGCCCTTCGCCATGTGGGGTATGGACCTTGTGGGGCCCTTCCCCCCAGCGGTAGGACAAAAGAAATTCCTGATTGTCGCCATCGACTACTTCACCAAGTGGATCGAAGCCGAACCACTATCCAGCATCACCGAGCGCCAAGTGCAGCAATTCTTTTGGAAGAACATCATTTGTCGATTCGGGATCCCCCGAATCCTCGTCACGGACAACGGAACCCAGTTCCAGGGGCAGAACTTCCAATCTTTCTGTCAGGACATCGGCATCCAGCAGCGTTTCTCCGCCATTTGCCACCCTCAGTCTAACGGCCAAGCAGAGAATGCGAACAGGCAAATCCTCGACGGCCTCAAAAAGCGCCTTGACAATTCCCCCAAAGGGCTTTGGGTGGAGGAGCTGCCCAGCGTATTATGGGCACACCGAACCACACAGAGGATCCCCACGGGGGAGACACCATTCAATCTGACCTATGGGACTGAGGCAGTCATCCCCGTCGAAGTCGGATTGCCTTCTCCCCGGATCATAGCCTTCGATGAAGACGACAACGCGTCCGCCCTGAGGGCTAACCTGGACCTCGTCGCCGAAGTACGAGAAAAGTCCGCGGTCCGAAGGAGCATTTATCAGCAACGGATCGAGAGATTTTACAACAAGAAAGTCCGCCCCACCAGCATCCAGGCAGGGGACCTAGTTTTGCGAAAGCTATCTGTCTCTGATCCAACCAAGAAGAGGAAACTGGCTCCCAACTGGGAAGGCCCATACCGCGTAGTCGAGGCTGTACGCCCTGGTACATACCGACTGACGGATATGAACGACCGACCCATCAGCCGACCCTGGAACGCTGAGCACCTCATGAAATTCCGGGGAGAGCAAGCTTAGGTTCTAGCGTGGCTTAAGTAAATTAAAACTTTTGTAAACATTCGTGTGTAAAGGGCCGCTTCAGCGACCCCCCCCCCCCCCCGGTCTGGTATAAAAGAAGTCTCCTTTTGTCAAAAGTTAAATACCTCGGCAACGCCGACCCAGTACCGGGCAATGGAGGCGGCATCTGGGTTCTCCCTCGGGTCTCATCCCCAAACGCCTCGGCAGGTTCGACCCAACTCCGGGCCGGAGGTCTCCCTGTCGCCCCGCATCGATCCCTCACGAATCGGCGGAGCCCGACCTCGCCTACACCGCCCTTCACCACCCCGATAGCCAGAGCAAAGAAGGAAAAGAAAGCTTTATTCATACTCTTTTATTTTTGTACGGAGAAAACAAGCAAATACCGTTACAGGACCACTCCACTCATCTCAAACTAAAGGGGATCGCCGACTTAGGGCCCCTCGGACCCGGTGAAGGGCGGGATCACTCCGACCAAACGACTTGGGGCTCTCTCTTCGTCATGACGGTCCTTCGGTTCTGCCACCGTCGACACCCCGGCCACGGAGCTCTGGGCATCCACGGATCGAATGCGCTCCATCAGTGGCAACGCCGAGGGAGCCCCCTCTGCTCGCCGACCCCTCAAGGAAGATGTCGAAACACCCAACATGGTCCTATAGCGGTGTATCTCCATCTCCTTCTCCACTATCACATCGCGAAGAAGCTTCTCGGAGGAAGGCCTCTGCACCGAGGAGCTTGACATGGTGTATCCAAGACCAACGCCCCCTAGCTCCCGATCCACCATCGCCCTCCTCAGCTGGCTCGCCTCCTCACTTAGGGCTTCAGACTTGTTCCTGTAATAATGGAAGGCCGCATCAGTGTCGCGAGCCCTCTTTCGATACCGAACCAAAGTGGCCTCTAAGGCCTCGACCTTGCCCCGAAGCCACGCCACGTCGGAACGAAGGGGGTCCACCTCAGGAAGGGGAGCCGTGACCTACAAGAGAACCAGCCCGCTCAAGACATATAAGCAAAGAGGTTCAGAAATTTTTCGAAGTTGGAACACTTAGCCAGCCAAAAAACCCTCTTTTTATAAATTCAGTTTCCCCATACAAAAAAATGCGGTGGCCAGTCCGCGGAAGGCAAATACAATCGAGAGAAGGAAAAAGAAGGACAAAAATTATACAGCTGGTTTTCCCACCTCGATATCAGCCGGATCCGTTGGAGGGTCGGCAACCGATTTATCATCCGACCCTTGTCCGCCAGGGGTCTTCGGTGTCCCCTCAATCTCCATATCATACTCGAAGTTGGACAGGTCGATAGTCGGATAAAAGTGCCTCACATGGCTGAGGGCCTTCGCGTAACTGCTATCCTGGGCATTGATCACCAGGATCTGACACGACTTAGTCACATCATCCTTCTCCTTCTCCGACCTCTCCTCCTGAGCCGCCCTCGCCTTCGCCCATTCCTCCTTCTCCTTGTCAAAAGCCGCCTTCGTCTCCGCCTCCTTCTTACGAGAGCCTTCGAGCTCTCCCTTCAATTCCGTCACCTCCTGCTCGGCCTTGTCAGCCCGATCTCGCTCTCGCTGCAACGCCGCCTCGTAGAGGCCCCTCACATGGGCCCCCTGCACGGTCGCCTGCCATGACCAGACACTACTAAGAAATCTTCCTTAAACAACATCACCTGAAAGCTAGGAGGTTCGATCGACTTACCAGCACAGTGGCCTGCGCAAGACGCACGTACGCCTCATCCAGGGTCTGGGACTTCATATCCGAGCGGTCCCGAGGGGTCGCCAGCTTATCTGCAACCTCCACGGCCTGGCGCCCCCGGACCAGGCAATCACCCTCGCGGATCGACCAATCGGGCACCCACCTTCGCCGAAGTCTCTCCTCTAGTCCGGGATCCACCAGGGGACCCTTCCCCTTATCAGGCTCGGCGGCCGCACCCTGATCCGAACCCCCCTGGACCACCGCGTCCCCACCCGTCTCTGACCGAGTCCTTTTCATCCTCGGCTGAATGGGGGCCTCGGAGACCACCTGGGACAACTCGGTGGTCTTCACCGCGACATCCTTCTTCTCGACCTTCTTCTTCTTCATGGCGAGCCTCAGCGCCTTAATCGACTCCTCATCCATTTCTGTAAAAAGATCCATTAAGAACAAATGAGCAAAAAAGTACAAGAAGAGTGTGAGGAAAGAAACAACCACGTACGAGGCACGGCCGGGCTAGGGCTCAGTCCGACGCTTGCCAGATGGGCCTCCGTCACCTTCCCCCAATTGATGCTATACGACAGACGGAGGCGCTCAACGAGTCTCCACTCCTCCGCCGTCAAATCCCCCGGCCCCGGTGCTGCGTAGCTCGGCTTAGAATGGTTCCACCGAGTAGGGATAGCCCAAGGATCCTCACTCCGGATCACCAGATACTTTTTCTTCCAGAACTTAATGGAATCTGGATGACCGTGGACAACCTTCGCCTTACCTCGAGGCGAGATGTAATATACTCCTTCTGCCGATGAGCCAATCAACAGCATCGCTCGGAACACGCCCAGCCGCAGGGGTACCCTCTGCTCCTCGCACAACAGCACGAAGCAGATGATCTGCTTCCAGGAGTTCGGCCCAAACTGCATCGGCGCCAGGGACGACCAATTTAACACCTCCCGAACGAATGGGTGGATTGGCAGCCTCAGGCCGGAGATAAAGGCGTCCACAGGGAAGATACAATACCTGTCCGGCAGAGGATCGGTCGGTCGAAGAGTAGAACTCGGCAGCATAAGCTCATAACTGGGCCCTATGTGGTAGGCCAACTGCAGAGCCCCCAAGTCGCTTGCCTCCAGAGCGGTCGGGGAGGCGTCCACCATCAACCTCTTCCGGCTTGACGACGACGGCTGGACCCCCGAGGACTCCTTATCTGAGAGATCGTCGGGGTAGCAACGGAAAGACCGAGGTTGTGCAGACGACCCTATCACCAAGTCGCTCGGGCCGCCAATCTTCGATTTCTTCTTCTTCGGAACCCTCCTCCTCTTAGTCCGTTCCGGCGAAGGTGTAGACAAACGCCCCAGAACGGGCGGATTCAGAGACCCTGCGGAGCCATCTCCCTCGGAGCCACCCTCCTCTCCGGAAGCTGACCCTAGGGTCTGGACTTCGTCTGAGCTGCCGCCCCCCTCCTCAGAGTCGCTGCTTTCTACCACGAAATGCCTCCGAGATCGCAATGGCTTCACACTGTGTACGACCTCCTCCTTGCCTACCGGCCCCTCCCCAGAGGTCGACGCCAACGAGCCGGACTGAGCCCTATCCATCCGTGCCTAAGTTAAACGGGGTTACCAACTAACCTGAAATCACCTCGGAAAAATGACCTTGCTGCCGGAAGCTGAAGGGGCGAGCGCTGTAGAGTTGAAGGATTTTTTTTGAAAAGCAAGAGGCAAGAGAGAAGTAGGCGATGGGAGGAGAGGGGGGAACATTTATAGGGGATAGGAACAACTCCTCGATTTTCGCAGTCACTATTCACCGATTGACGTGCAACTACCGCCTAGGAAATCACGCCACGTCCTCGAAACATGTGCTGCTGACGTCACCCAGTGCCAGACTGGCAGCCCGATAAGGGGGTCGGTTCGGGCAAAATAATGGTTCGCCTTCGCCAGCACTAAAGTACTCTTCTTCAGAAGATCCACCGGCTGGCCATCACCCTTACCAGCCCGTAATCCCCCCTCGTCTCGAGGTTCGGCTTGGCACCGGGGTACTCTTCCCAAGAAGAAACAACGGCTCGCCTTCACCCTCACCGGCCCATAATCCCTCGCCAGCTCGAGGTCCGGCCCGGCACCCGGGTACTCTTCTTCGGAAGATCCACCGGCTGGCCATCACCCTTACCAGCCCGTAATTCCCCCTCGTCTCGAGGTTAGGTCTGGCACCCGGGTACTCTTCTGAGGAAGAAACAACGGCTCGCCTTCACCCTTACCGACCCATAATCCCTCGCCAGCTCGAGGTCCGGTCTGGCACCGGGGTACTCTTCTTCGGAAGATCCACCGGCGGGCCATCACCCTTACCAGCCCGTAATTCCCCCTCGTCTCGAGGTTCGGCCTGGCACCGGGGTACTCTTCTCAGGAAGAAACAACGGCTCGCCTTCACCCTTACCGACCCATAATCCCTCGCCAGCTCGAGGTCCGGTCTGGCACCCGGGTACTCTTCTTCGGAAGATCCATCGGCTAGCCATCACCCTTACCAGCCCATAATTCCCCCTCCTCTCGAGGTTCGGTCTGGCACCCGGGTACTCTTCTCAGGAAGAAGCAACGGCTCGCCATCACCCTTGTCGACGCGTAATCCCTCGACCTCTCGAGGTTCAATCGAACACCAAGGTACTCTTCTCCGGAAGAGACAACGGTTCGCCATCGCCTTCACCTGCACTTTGACCCTCGACTAGCTCGAGGTCCTATCCAAGCCTCAGGGCAGCACCACCAGGAAGGCCCTGTGATCCGCCCTCCCATTTTTGTTACAATCATGAACACTCCTCCACGGCTAGCTCCCGCACCCCCTGCAGGAGTGGGGGGCTTGTGTGACAGTGTAAAAATGGCCTGAGGCCCAACCAGGGCCCAATACAATTCCTACTCAGAAAAGCAAAAATAACAACCTGGTTCGGCTCCGGACCACAACCTGGTTCGGCTCCGCCCTAAACCCCCTGGGCCTTCTGCCACGTCAAGCCCATGGGCTTTCGGATCCAAACCCGGCCCCCAAGTGGAACCAAACCCGGTTGGGATTCTCTATAAATACTAGACCCACACCCACCTTTTTGAGGTAATCAATCTTTTGCCACTTAAATATACCTAGTTATTGCTACTCTCTCTCAGAGACTGACTAGAGCGTCGGAGGGTCCGCCACCGGGACAAACCCCGGTGTTTCAGGACCGTCTGCAGGTACACAAGACCTCGGATCCGACCCTTCCGATCCGAGTCCAACCTCCAACATCTTTCCGAGCTCATCGTAGGTCCCAGAAGGTCAACTGAAGGTCGGCAGACGAGCGGCAATCTCCTTCAATACAAATTGAGTTCGAACTCACACCTGGTGCTTCCACACGTTTCCCAGAAATAAACAGCATCAGATTGGCGCCGTCTGTGGGAACCAGCTGCTCCAGAAGCCGATCCGACCCAGACCCTCAAAGGCCATCGACAACCGAATCCTCATGGCCTCCAAAGGCAAGGGGGCTGCTCCCTCCGTCAACCAACGGGACCCGCCCCCACCCTCTGATGATGCCAGGCCCCGCACGTCGAAACACAAGGCTCCCCCTCGGGAGTCCCAAACGAGCGTCGGCTGGACAGCCCAGCCCGACCTACGGAGAGTAATCCTCAACCGCAAGATTACCCGCAACTGGGGAAGGGCCGCTTCCAACTCGGCCCCGAACCATCCGAGGAGGACCCACAGGGATGACGGCCCACTGGGTCGGCAAGGTGATAGGAACCGGGGATCACCAACCCCGAAGCCTAACCCAAACCGCACCCAGGGTCAGGATCCCGAATCCGAGGTATCCATGGATACGCCATTCACCCTACACTACATCCACGGGGGACCGGTGGGGGGAGAAAATGGTACTTCCCAAAGAACCTTCACCCAGGAGACGAACGCCATTCAGTACAGCCCCTCTCCTGAGCTACAACCGCGGCCAGTCTCCTTCTCAGGAGAGGGCCCCGAAGGAGTTCACCTCCCCCACTGCGAGGCCCTCGTCGTTAGCCTCCGCATGGCCAATTGTGAGGTTCGCCGAATCCTTGTTGACAACGGCAACCCGGTAAATATTCTCTTCCTCAGAACCTTCGAAAGCCTCAGATTATCCAGAGGGAAACTCAAACCAGCGGGATGCACGTTGCTCAAACTTTCGGGCGTCCCGGTCGTAGTGAAGGGAATTATTACCCTCAACGTCACCGCTGGACCGGACCCTGACAAGAGGACCGAGTCCTTGGATTTCATGGTCATCCACGCCAAGGCGGCCTACAACGCCATCCTCGGCCGACCCGGGCTAAACTCCCTCCAGGCGATACCTTCGGCCCACCATCTGGAACTCAAATTCCCCCCCCCAAGGGGTCAGCATCGTCCGAGACAGCGTCGAAGCAGCACGGTCATGTTCCGTTACCACCAGGGGAGGGGGCGTACTCCCCCTCAGTGCCGTTGAACTCGAACCCGAGAAAGACGGCCCCGCCCCCGAGCCCGTGGACGAACTGGAGGAGGTCCTATTCGACACTGAGGATGAGTCAAAATGGTTCCGGGTGAGCTGCTCACTCGCCGAAGACCTGAAGGCGGGCATCATCGCTTGCGTCCGCCGCAACGTTGATCTCTTCGCTTGGAAGCCCTCCGATATGCCCGGAATCTCTGAAGACTTGATCATGCACCGACTAAGCGTCCTCCCTGACTCTAAACCGATCGTCCAAAAGAGGCGCAAAGTCGCCCCGGAGAGGCAACTAATTGTAAAAACAGAAGTGGACAAGCTCTTGTCCGCTCGATTCATCCAAGAAGTCACCTACCCCGAGTGGTTGGCCAATGTCGTCATGGTGAAGAAAGCGACAGGGGGTTGGCGAATATGCATTGACTTCACGGACCTTAACAAAGCGTGTCCGAAAGATCCTTTCCCCCTCCCGCGCATCGACGCTTTAATAGACGCGACCTCAGGGCACGAGCTGCTGTCCTTCATGGACGCTTTCTCGGGGTACAATCAGATCCGGATGTTTCCGCCAGATATCTCCAAGACCTCATTCGTCACCGACCAAGGTCTTTATTGTTACCGTGTCATGCCCTTCGGGCTGAAAAATGCCGGAGCCACGTACCAGCGACTCGTCAACAGAGTCTTCAAGGACCTGATCGGCCGCAACGTAGAAGTTTACGTCGACGACATGCTTGTCAAGAGCCGGGCTGGGCCGGACCACGTCGCCGACCTCGAGGAAGCCTTCGGTGTCCTCCGACGCCACAACATGAGGCTTAACCCGGCTAAATGCGCCTTCGGCGTCTCCACGGGGAAGTTCTTAGGATTCATTGTCAGCCAGCGCGGCATTGAGGCAAACCCCGAAAAAATACAGGCCATCATCAACATGTCCCCGCCCCGGAATGTCAAAGAGGTTCAGAGGCTCACGGGTCGGTTGGCGGCGATCGGCCGTTTTCTCTCCAAATCAGGGGAGAAATCTCTCCCCTTCTTCAAAGCCTTGCGCGGGAAAGGGGGCTTCGAGTGGGGTACCCATCAACAAGAAGCCTTCGAACAGCTGAAACGGTACCTCGCCAACCCGCCTCTCCTCAGCAAGCCCGAACCAGGCGAGCCGCTTTGGCTCTACCTGTCCGCCTCGGACCACGCCCTCAGCGCCGTCCTCGTCCGAGAGGAGGAAGGAGTTCAGAAACCCCTGTACTATGTAAGCAAAGTGCTACACCCGGCCGAGACGAGATACGCGAAGATAGAAAAGGTGGCCTATGCCCTGGTTATGGCAGCCCGAAAACTCCGACCTTACTTCCAGGCCCACTCCGTCCAAGTTCTGACCGACCAACCACTGAAGACCGTCCTCCACAAGCCCGAAAACTCCGGCCGATTAGTCAAGTGGTCGATCGAGCTGAGCCAGTTCGACATTAGCTATCATCCCAGGGCAGCCATTAAAGGGCAGGCCCTCGCCGAGTTCATAACTGAATGCACTGTCTCCGAGCAACCTGACGTAGAAGAACCGGATCCGACCTGGGAGGTCTTTGTTGACGGCTCATCCTGCGAAACGGGGAGTGGGGCGGGCGTCATCCTTCGTGGCCCCGACCAATTCCTACTTCAATACTCCCTGCGCCTCAACTTTCCAGCCTCCAACAACGAGGCAGAATACGAGGCCATGATCGCCGGACTGACCCTCGCCCACCGAGCCGGTGCCAAGCGAATCCGGGCGTTTAGCGACTCTCAGCTCGTGATCCATCAAATCAACGGAGAGTACGAAGCCCGCGACGACCGAATGATGAGGTATTTGGCGGCGGTCCGACGACTCTTGGCGTTCTTCGACGACGCTACGGTTGTCAGAGTCCCCAGGGAACAGAACGCCCAAGCCGACGCGCTATCTAAACTCGCCTCTTCTTCCTTCGAAGGCCTCGATCGTACGGTGCTCGTCGAGGTCCTCTTGGAGCCAAGCATCATTAGCCCAGAGCCGGAAGCGATGTGCGTGCAAGAAGGAACCAGCCCGGACGACTGGACCACTCCCATCCGAAAATTCTTAAACCGGGCCGAGCTTCCTGAAGACAAAGCCGAGGCCAGGCGAATCAGAATCCGAGCTGAAAGGTTCGTCATAATCGATAACATCCTCTTCAAACGCTCGTACACCTTGGCCGACGGCAAACCCTACCTCCGCTGCCTCGCCAGGGACGAGGCCAGCTACGTCCTCAAAGACCTGCACGAGGGGATCGGCGGATGCCACATGGGGAGTAGGACACTTGCCCGAAAGGCCCTGAATCAAGGGTACTATTGGCCCACCATGCTCCAAGACTCACAAGACTTAGTCAAGAGGTGCGGCCCCTGCCAAAGATTCTCCCCCATCAAAAGGCTTCCTCAAGCCAACCTCCGATTCCTGGCAAGCCCTACGCCCTTCGCCATGTGGGGTATGGACCTTGTGGGGCCCTTCCCCCCAGCGGTAGGACAAAAGAAATTCCTGATTGTCGCCATCGACTACTTCACCAAGTGGATCGAAGCCGAACCACTATCCAGCATCACCGAGCGCCAAGTGCAGCAATTCTTTTAGAAGAACATCATTTGTCGATTCGGGATCCCCCGAATCCTCGTCACGGACAACGGAACCCAGTTCCAGGGGCAGAACTTCCAATCTTTCTGTCAGGACATCGGCATCCAGCAGCGTTTCTCCGCCATTTGCCACCCTCAGTCTAACGGCCAAGCAGAGAATGCGAACAGGCAAATCCTCGACGGCCTCAAAAAGCGCCTTGACAATTCCCCCAAAGGGCTTTGGGTGGAGGAGCTGCCCAGCGTATTATGGGCACACCGAACCACACAGAGGATCCCCACGGGGGAGACACCATTCAATCTGACCTATGGGACTGAGGCAGTCATCCCCGTCGAAGTCGGATTGCCTTCTCCCCGGATCATAGCCTTCGATGAAGACGACAACGCGTCCGCCCTGAGGGCTAACCTGGACCTCGTCGCCGAAGTACGAGAAAAGTCCGCGGTCCGAAGGAGCATTTATAAGCAACGGATCGAGAGATTTTACAACAAGAAAGTCCGCCCCACCAGCATCCAGGCAGGGGACCTAGTTTTGCGAAAGCTATCTGTCTCTGATCCAACCAAGAAGAGGAAACTGGCTCCCAACTGGGAAGGCCCATACCGCGTAGTCGAGGCTGTACGCCCTGGTACATACCGACTGACGGATATGAACGACCGACCCATCAGCCGACCCTGGAACGCTGAGCACCTCATGAAATTCCGGGGAGAGCAAGCTTAGGTTCTAGCGTGGCTTAAGTAAATTAAAACTTTTGTAAACATTCGTGTGTAAAGGGCCGCTTCAGCGACCCCCCCCCCCCCCCCGGTCTGGTATAAAAGAAGTCTCCTTTTGTCAAAAGTTAAATACCTCGGCAACGCCGACCCAGTACCGGGCAATGGAGGCGGCATCTGGGTTCTCCCTCGGGTCTCATCCCCAAACGCCTCGGCAGGTTCGACCCAACTCCGGGCCGGAGGTCTCCCTGTCGCCCCGCATCGATCCCTCACGAATCGGCGGAGCCCGACCTCGCCTACACCGCCCTTCACCACCCCGATAGCCAGAGCAAAGAAGGAAAAGAAAGCTTTATTCATACTCTTTTATTTTTGTACGGAGAAAACAAGCAAATACCGTTACAGGACCACTCCACTCATCTCAAACTAAAAGGGATCGCCGACTTAGGGCCCCTCGGACCCGGTGAAGGGCGGGATCACTCCGACCAAATGACTTGGGGCTCTCTCTTCGTCATGACGGTCCTTCGGTTCTGCCACCGTCGACACCCCGGCCACGGAGCTCTGGGCATCCACGGATCGAATGCGCTCCATCAGTGGCAACGCCGAGGGAGCCCCCTCTGCTCGCCGACCCCTCAAGGAAGATGTCGAAACACCCAACATGGTCCTATAGCGGTGTATCTCCATCTCCTTCTCCACTATCACATCGCGAAGAAGCTTCTCGGAGGAAGGCCTCTGCACCGAGGAGCTTGACATGGTGTATCCAAGACCAACGCCCCCTAGCTCCCGATCCACCATTGCCCTCCTCAGCCGGCTTGCCTCCTCACTTAGGGCTTCAGACTTGTTCCTGTAATAATGGAAGGCCGCATCAGTGTCGCGAGCCATCTTTCGATACCGAACCAAAGTGGCCTCTAAGGCCTCGACCTTGCCCCGAAGCCACGCCACGTCGGAACGAAGGGGGTCCACCTCAGGAAGGGGAGCCGTGACCTACAAGAGAACCAGCCCGCTCAAGACATATAAGCAAAGAGGTTCAGAAATTTTTCGAAGTTGGAACACTTAGCCAGCCAAAAAACCCTCTTTTTATAAATTCAGTTTCCCCATACAAAAAAATGCGGTGGCCAGTCCGCGGAAGGCAAATACAATCGAGAGAAGGAAAAAGAAGGATAAAAATTATACAGCTGGTTTTCCCACCTCGATATCAGCCGGATCCGTTGGAGGGTCGGCAACCGATTTATCATCCGACCCTTGTCTGCCAGGGGTCTTCGGTGTCCCCTCAATCTCCATATCATACTCGAAGTTGGACAGGTCGATAGTCGGATAAAAGTGCCTCACATGGCTGAGGGCCTTCGCGTAACTGCTATCCTGGGCGTTGATCACCAGGATCTGACACGACTTAGTCACCTCATCCTTCTCCTTCTCTGACCTCTCCTCCTGAGCCGCCCTCGCCTTCGCCCATTCCTCCTTCTCCTTGTCAAAAGCTGCCTTCGTCTCCGCCTCCTTCTTACGAGAGCCTTCGAGCTCTCCCTTCAATTCCGTCACCTCCTGCTCGGCCTTGTCAGCCCGATCTCGCTCTCGCTGCAACGCCGCCTCGTAGAGGCCCCTCACATGGGCCCCCTGCACGGTCGCCTGCCATGACCAGACACTACTAAGAAATCTTCCTTAAACAACATCACCTGAAAGCTAGGAGGTTCGATCGACTTACCAGCACAGTGGCCTGCGCAAGATGCACGTACGCCTCGTCCAGGGTCTGGGACTTCATATCCGAGCGGTCCCGAGGGGTCGCCAGCTTATATGCAACCTCCACAGCCTGGCGCCCCCGGACCAGGCAATCACCCTCGCGGATCGACCAATCGGGCACCCACCTTCGCCGAAGTCTCTCCTCTAGTCCGGGATCCACCAGGGGACCCTTCCCCTTATCAGGCTCGGCGGCCGCACCCTGATCCGAACCCCCCTGGACCACCACGTCCCCACCCGTCTCTGACCGAGTCCTTTTCATCCTCGGCTGAATGGGGGCCTCGGAGACCACCTGGGACAACTCGGTGGTCTTCACCGCGACATCCTTCTTCTCGACCTTCTTCTTCTTCATGGCGAGCCTCAGCGCCTTAATCGACTCCTCATCCATTTCTGTAAAAAGATCCATTAAGAACAAATGAGCAAAAAAGTACAAGAAGAGTGTGAGGAAAGAAACAACCACGTACGAGGCACGGCCGGGCTAGGGCTCAGTCCGACGCTTGCCAGATAGGCCTCCGTCACCTTCCCCCAATTGATGCTATACGACAGACGGAGGCGCTCAACGAGTCTCCACTCCTCCGCCGTCAAATCCCCCGGCCCCAGTGCTGCGTAGCTCGGCTTAGAATGGTTCCACCGAGTAGGGATAGCCCAAGGATCCTCACTCCGGATCACCAGATACTTTTTCTTCCAGAACTTAATGGAATCTGGATGACCGTGGACAACCTTCGCCTTACCTCGAGGCGAGATGTAATATACTCCTTCTGCCGATGAGCCAATCAACAGCATCGCTCGGAACATGCCCAGCCGCAGGGGTACCCTCTGCTCCTCGCACAACAGCACGAAGCAGATGATCTGCTTCCAGGAGTTCGGCCCAAACTGCATCGGCACCAGGGACGACCAATTTAACACCTCCCGAACGAATGGGTGGATGGGCAGCCTCAGGCCGGAGATAAAGGCGTCCACAGGGAAGATACAATACCTGTCCGGCAGAGGATCGGTCGGTCGAAGAGTAGAACTCGGCAGCATAAGCTCATAACTGGGCCCTATGTGGTAGGCCAACTGCAGAGCCCCCAAGTCGCTTGCCTCCAGAGCGGTCGGGGAGGCGTCCACCATCAACCTCTTCCGGCTTGACGACGACGGCTGGACCCCCGAGGACTCCTTATCTGAGAGATCGTCGGGGTAGCAACGGAAAGACCGAGGTTGTGCAGACGACCCTATCACCAAGTCGCTCGGGCCGCCAATCTTCGATTTCTTCTTCTTCGGAACCCTCCTCCTCTTAGTCCGTTCCGGCAAAGGTGTAGACAAATGCCCCAGAACGGGCGGATTCAGAGACCCTGCGGAGCCATCTCCCTCGGAGCCACCCTCCTCTCCGGAAGCCGACCCTAGGGTCTGGACTTCGTCTGAGCTGCCGCCCCCCTCCTCAGAGTCGCTGCTTTCTACCACGAAATGCCTCCGAGATCGCAATGGCTTCACACTGTGTACGACCTCCTCCTTGCCTACCGGCCCCTCCCCAGAGGTCGACGCCAACGAGCCGGACTGAGCCCTATCCATCCGTGCCTAAGTTAAACGGGGTTACCAACTAACCTGAAATCACCTCGGAAAAACGACCTTGCTGCCGGAAGCTGAAGGGGCGAGCGCTGTAGAGTTGAAGGATTTTTTTTGAAAAGCAAGAGGCAAGAGAGAAGTAGGCGATGGGAGGAGAGGGGGGAACATTTATAGGGGATAGGAACAACTCCTCGATTTTCGCAGTCACTATTCACCGATTGACGTGCAACTACCGCCTAGGAAATCACGCCACGTCCTCGAAACATGTGCTGCTGACGTCACCCAGTGCCAGACTGGCAGCCCGATAAGGGGGTCGGTTCGGGCAAAATAATGGTTCGCCTTCGCCAGCACTAAAGTACTCTTCTTCAGAAGATCCACCGGCTGGCCATCACCCTTACCAGCCCGTAATCCCCCCTCGTCTCGAGGTTCGGCTTGGCACCGGGGTACTCTTCCCAAGAAGAAACAACGGCTCGCCTTCACCCTCACCGGCCCATAATCCCTCGCCAGCTCGAGGTCCGGCCCGGCACCCGGGTACTCTTCTTCGGAAGATCCACCGGCTGGCCATCACCCTTACCAGCCCGTAATTCCCCCTCGTCTCGAGGTTAGGTCTGGCACCCGGGTACTCTTCTGAGGAAGAAACAACGGCTCGCCTTCACCCTTACCGACCCATAATCCCTCGCCAGCTCGAGGTCCGGTCTGGCACCGGGGTACTCTTCTTCGGAAGATCCACCGGCGGGCCATCACCCTTACCAGCCCGTAATTCCCCCTCGTCTCGAGGTTCGGCCTGGCACCGGGGTACTCTTCTCAGGAAGAAACAACGGCTCGCCTTCACCCTTACCGACCCATAATCCCTCGCCAGCTCGAGGTCCGGTCTGGCACCCGGGTACTCTTCTTCGGAAGATCCATCGGCTAGCCATCACCCTTACCAGCCCATAATTCCCCCTCCTCTCGAGGTTCGGTCTGGCACCCGGGTACTCTTCTCAGGAAGAAGCAACGGCTCGCCATCACCCTTGTCGACGCGTAATCCCTCGACCTCTCGAGGTTCAATCGAACACCAGGGTACTCTTCTCCGGAAGAGACAACGGTTCGCCATCGCCTTCACCTGCACTTTGACCCTCGACTAGCTCGAGGTCCTATCCAAGCCTCAGGGCAGCACCACCAGGAAGGCCCTGTGATCCGCCCTCCCATTTTTGTTACAATCATGAACACTCCTCCACGGCTAGCTCCCGCACCCCCTGCAGGAGTGGGGGGCTTGTGTGACAGTGTAAAAATGGCCTGAGGCCCAACCAGGGCCCAATACAATTCCTACTCAGAAAAGCAAAAATAACAACCTGGTTCGGCTCCGGACCACTTCAGGGTCGGCGCCGAACCTCGTGTTTGCCCTCACAGTGCCGGCCTCCTCGTACTGACGAGCCTCAGTATCCCCCGGAGTCCGATCCGGAGCAGTCCCTCAGGCCGTCCCCCCTCTCTGGCGGGGCAGAAGGATGACCTGGCACAGCCTAGGCCCTCCGATTCCCCCAGAGGCACAGAGGGCTCACGATGGGCCACGTCAGCTCCAAATACCGCCAAGGGTTTCGCCACGTCAGCCCTATACCACTCCTGGTATCGCCACGTCCTCCCTAAACCCCCTGGGCCTTCTGCCACGTCAGGCCCATGGGCTTTCGGATCCAAACCCGGCCCCCAAGTAGAACCAAACCCGGTTGGGATTCTCTATAAATACTAGACCCACACCCACCTTTTTGAGGTAATCAATCTTTTGCCACTTAAATATACCTAGTTATTGCTACTCTCTCTCAGAGACTGACTAGAGCGTCGGAGGGTCCGCCACCGGGACAAACCCCGATGTTTCAGGACCGTCTGCAGGTACACAAGACCTCGGATCCGACCCTTCCGATCCGAGTCCAACCTCCAACATCTTTCCGAGCTCATCGTAGGTCCCAGAAGGTCAACTGAAGGTCGGCAGACGAGCGGCAATCTCCTTCAATACAAATTGAGTTCGAACTCACACCTGGTGCTTCCACACGTTTCCCAGAAATAAACAGCATCAATAGTATTATACGCGTGCGTTGCACGTGGAAAAAATGAGGAGGGGGAATGAAAAGAACAAAAAAAAAATCTACCAACACGTGCGCGTGCTGCACATGTTGACAAAATGACAAATATTTACAAATGACACTAAGCCCTTCTCCCATTATAATATTAGAGATAAATAATAATAGTGAGTGTGTTGAACATCTATGTGTGTGTGAGTGTGTTGAACATCTATGTGTGTGTGTATTGAGTGTGTTGAACATCTCTCTCTGTGTGTGTATAGACTTTAGATGCAGATGTACATCTCACTTACTATTATAAATTATTTTTACTTAAAAAAATTAATTCATTATACTCTACAATCCAAACATGTCTTTATTCAATCATTGTCTTTATATGGAGTACTATATTTACTCTAGATGTAGATGTACAACTCACTCACTATTTTATACCCCTCTACTTCAAAATATAAATCATTTTAGATTTCTAGATGGCTATTTAAAAAAAAACTAGGAATAAAAAAAAATACAAAACATTTTTGGTCTTTAAAGCTCATAAATAAATTATCAATTATAAAATGTCATGTGTCGTCATTTATAAATGAGCCATCAATAGAAATTAGGTAGGAGTAGTTGAAAAGATAAGAGTAAAATTGAAAATCACTTAAAAAATTCATTGATGGACATTTAAAAATGACAAAATAACTGCATTGGAAACCTACATGTGATATCTCTAAACCACCTGAGACGATTCTCTCTTAACTTATCTTTGATTGAAGCTACCTTTAGCATGTCTCATATATGCTCGTTTCTAATTCTGTCATTTTTTGTTTTACCACACATCCATATGAACATCTTCATCTCCGCTACAGTCATTTTTGGACATTTTGTTTCTTCGTTGTCCAACACTCTGCTCCATGCATCATTGCTGATCTAATAGCCATTCTAAATTTTCCTTCAACTTCAAAGATATACGTTAATCACACAAAATACCACTGACACTTCTCCACTTAAGCCACCCTGCTTGGATCCTATGCATAACATCTTCATAAATCTCTCAATCTCTTTGTATAATCGAGCATAAATATCGGAAACGGACTCTCTTTGGTATCTCTTGACCAAGCTTCACTACTTCCTCAGTTGTATTCCGAATATCACTAAATTTACACTCCATATACTCTGTTTTAGTTCTGCTTATCCTAAAGCCTTTAGCTTCCAAAGTTTCTCACCATATTTCTAATTTAGCATTGACTTCTGCTCTAATCTCGTCCACTAAGATGACATCATCGGCAAAAAGCATACACCAAGGCACTTCATCTTGTACTCCTCATCTTGCAAATGTACTAATTTTGGAGAAAATTAAAAATGCAAAAGAAATAGTAATGTGAGATCAAAATTTTAATGGAATTTTGAAACGGAGGGTCGAGTTAAAAACATTATGATAATAATATAATCAAATTACGAGGCTTGATTGCCTGGTTGGAGCATTGGGTTTGGGGTTCTCTGCATAGTGCAAGTAGGGTGGGTTTGAGTCTTGGCGGGCTCTTTTATTTTTCGTTTAAACTTCATTAAATTTTTCTTAATGTAATCAGATATTATAGGGATCTATGAATAAAGATTTTACACCAATGGCTAGTGGACTTTTTGGTTAATAGGTTGCAGTTTGGGGTTTCCCCTATGTGTGGTTCGAGCCCCACTATGGCCATTTTTAATTTTTGGTTATTTTATTTTAACTCTTTTCTTTGAAGAGGAAAAAAATAAAGAAAAAATGTCTAAATTAATGTAGATTATTGAAGAGATATTTTGGTAAGATTAATTATACTAACTCAATAATTATTTGAGGATAAAACACATTGTGAATTATATTACTTTAAAAAAAATCTAAAGCTATTTTCGCCTTAAAATTAAGTGCGATTAAAAGATCAAAATATGTTGGGGTTTATCTAGTTTTAGTAAAAAAATTTAAATCATAAGAAAACGAGTTTAAATTTTGGATTGATGTAAAGGGTGCAACATGGTGAATTATGAGATAAATAGAAGATGAATTTGAGATATTAAACATGTGATGTTTATAAGGGTTTAAACCCATCAAAATGTTATTGAATGTTGATATAAAAGTTGGTTACTTCATGATTGATAATAGCAAAAAGAATGGATAAAAGAAGTTACATGATGTTTAATGAATGAGAATTTTTATGCGGAGGTTAGATGTAACCTAGTTGATCTCTATGTTGAGACGGTTAGATTCTAGAGACTGAGCGAGACCCAGAGTGCTGGCAGGTTATGATATGTAGATTATTGAAGGGATATTTTGGTAAGATTAATTATACTAACTCAATAATTATTTGAGGATAAAACACATTGTGAATTATATTACTTTTAAAAAAATCTAAAGCTATTTTCGCCTTAAAATTAAGTGCGATTAAAAGATCAAAATATGTTGGGGTTTATCTAGTTTTAGTCTAAAATTTTACATCATAAGAAAACGAGTTTAAATTTTGGATTGATGTAAAGGGTGCAACATAGTGAATTATGAGATAAATAGAAGATGAATTTGAGATATTAAACATGTGATGTTTATAAGGGTTTAAACCCATCAAAATGTTATTGAATGTTGATATAAGAAGTTGGTTACTTCATGATTGATAATAGCAAAAAGAATTGATAAAAGAAGTTACATGATGTTTAATGAATGAGAATTTTTATGAGGAGGTTAGATGTAACCTAGTTGATCTCTATGTTGAGACGGTTAAATTCTAGAGACTGAGCGAGACCTGCTGGCAGGTTATGATATGTGAAAATTTGAGAAGTAGCCATTGTGGGTAAACTTTCTTCTTGAGAAGTAGCCAGTATGGGCAAACATTCTCAGATTTTTGGTTTAGGTCCGGTGGGTAAGCTGGCTCTAATTTTATTTTATTTTTTTTATTTTTTTATTTTTTTATAGTAAAGTTGTCTAAGCCTGGCCTGTGCGTGATTAAACGTCAGTGAGATTATTTGGTTGGTTGGTTGGTTTGTTTTTTCTTCTTTTTTTTTTTTTTTTTTTTTGTGGGGGGGGGGGGGGGGGGGGGGGGGGGGGGGGGGGTTAGTTTAGTTTAAGTTTTGTTTTTTTGGTGTGAGCGTGACTTTAATTCGTTAGTGAAATAATACTGAACGAGTATTACAGCTACAACATTTGCTTAGATCCACGTCAAACATACAAAATACTGGTGCTAAAGAATGTAAAGAAAAATAAGACTGACTACAAACCGCTAGGCCTTTAGCGACATACCTTTCCTGGCGTTTCAACAACACTCCGTTACAGGTATAGAAGAATTTTATTTTATAACAAACACACACTCTATACCAACTTTTGAGATCAACGCCGCTATAGACTCAAACAGTAGCGGCATTTTTAATATAGACGTTGGGACAGCTCTCTATAACGCACGTTCGCTGATTTTTATTATTATTATTACAAATTTCTATTCTATAATGGCGGGTTATGTATACACCCCCCCCCTTTTTTTTTTTGAGAAGCAAGCAATCGTGAGTTATTAACCTGGAACTAGTTAACTACCTTTAAACCGGTCTAGTATGAATTCATCATGATCGCTAATTTAAAGTGAAAAGAACAATTTGAAGTCGTCTAGAGTTGTTATTAACTGCTGGCTACCTACCTTAAGATAGGCTCTACAGTTACAGAAGTGAGCATAACATTTGGACTTCTTCCCTGGACAATAATCTATGGAAATTTGTTAGTTCAAACATATATTTTGGATTTGATGAATCATTAATTAACCAATGGATTTCTCCCGTATTTTAAATTTTAAAATGGAATTGAAATTTATATATATATATTTATAAGAGACAATATTAGGAGAGCTAGCAAAATTAACAAAGAAATGTACAAGGGTAGACTCCTGTAGTCCTCTAATAAGTTTTGACAATTGCTATATATATGTAAATGTGGATATTGGGTGAGTTAGTGTTTCCTTGTATTTCTACTATAGAAAAGAAGTAGGAGATTTTATGTCATGTTAAGAACACCTACAATTAATCTCATGCAAAATGAGAGAAGAACATTAATGTATTATTCAGCTCTGTCTTACTACTACTACTTTAGTTCGTACTCTTAATGGGGAGATATACTAATCAGACTAGTGTACATCTGTTACCCTCTTATACGCGCCTGAAATTTCTACAGTTGCAACTTCGTTTTCTACAACTAGATAATTGATTTTCTTGTAAGGCTGCACTCAACTAAGGGAGTTTTTTATTCAAATAGTTATAAGGGAATTGATACATTTCAGGTGTTAATGCTGCAATAACATTGAGAAATACAATAAAATATGTTGTGATCATTTATTAGTATTAGCATATTGAATGATTGTAGTGTAAATAAATAATTATTTATTAAGCTTCCTTAGTTTATGAATTTGTAGTATAAATATTTTGTTGGTAGAAAGAGTCTAAAAGCAATATGCATTTTAATTTATGAATTTTAATTTTTCAGATTGAATCATATTTTTGAAAATGGATAAAAGTTGGATTAAGAAGTCACGATTATCCAAAGAGTATCGGGATGGTGTTTCTTGGATAATTGGTTTATGAATTTGTAGTATAAATAAACCTCTCATGTGTTTCTTGGATAATTGGTTGCAATTTAAACTGACAGAACCATTAATATTCAGGCTTCTCAAGGAGACCCTGTTTCTGGGATGTATGCATGGGCCAATTACCTGTTGCCTTTGATCTCAGGAAAAGCTAACGTCAACCCACAGTCAAGGGATTTGGCCTTACAATTGGTTGAGGTTTGTATCAAACAAGAAAGAAAAATCTTAAATCTTTTTTCCCCACTTTTGCAACTAAACTTTTCATTAATATTTATTGCAGAATTTTGTCAGGCCGAAAAGCTCAATCTATTTTGTTGAATGCTGCTTTCAGGAAAGGGGAACGCCTGGTTCCACCTCCCGCACTTGATTTGCTGATGAGAGCTACATTTCCTGCACAATCTGCTCGAGTCAAGGTTGCTTAATTTTGGCATCACTTTTACACTTGCTAATTTCATATAGAATGTCTTTATTGAATCTTTTTTTTTTCTTTTGCAGGCTACAGTTAGGTTTGAGGCAGTATATCCTACTCTCAAGGAGTTTTCCCTTTCTGGTTCCCAAGGAACCAAAACTACTAAGCAAGCATAACAGCAGATGCTGCTCTTAACTGTCAAAGCAATGCAGGAAAGTAAGTTTGGAGTAACTATATTCAATCTTTTCTAGGGTTTTTATAATGTCACCGCCCACAAAACTTTACCTATTTTGATATAACCCCCCCCCTGAAATTCTGATATAATCCACATGAAATTTTAATTTCTATTAAATACACCCCAGAAGTGACCAAATTACCCCAGTAGCGTATTTTTTTCATTTCTTGTTATGTCATATAAATCAAAATTTCTTGGGGGTTCGACCAAAATATCATGATTTTTGGGGGTTATATCAAAATAAGAAAGTTCTGGGGTAACTGAGAAACCCTTTCATATTCTCCGTAGGCAGGAAAAAGGTGAAGATATTATTTTATGCACGGACTTGTTGTTTGCGGCCTTAACCTTAAGAGTACTTATTTTTCAGACAATGCGGATTTGACTAAGGAAGCAGCATATGTATTTATCTGGTGTTTGGTTCAAAACCCCGATTGCTACAAGCAATGGGTTAGTTATTCTAATCACATTTTGAATTTGTGGATGGCATTATTATTATTTATTAGTTGATAGTGTTGTTGCTGACTATTTTTGTTTTATTAAAAACTTTTTAATGAAACACGGGGGGCCTAGGCCAATCTTTTATGATAAAAAAAAATAAAAAAAATTGTCCGGAATCAGGAAAAACTTCACTTGGATAATGTGGAAGCAAGTGTTTCTGTTCTCCGTCGACTGTCTGATCAGTGGAAGGAGTACTCAAGCAAACTCTCTCCTGATGCTTTAAAGCTGGCACTGAAGAGCCTAAGGGCAAAGGTAAAAATTATCACATTGATTCCTGCTTTATAGTTGAGTGCAATTCCCTGTAAGAAGCCACTCCCCCCTTCCAAACTTCTGACTTTTAAGACAATTTGGAAGACAGCATGAACATGCCCCTGATAGTTTCTTTGGTTAGGAATCTCCCTGTTCAGAGAGTTTTGCATACTAGTTGTAAAAAATTTCACATGACTCAGATGACACAACTCTCGTGGAGACTTACACTCCATGGTTGATCTCATTATGAAGGAAAAAAAGGCTTACAATTTGATGATGTTTTCTAATACATTTGATTCTGAGGATAAAAATAATATATACACTGAGGTTTTCCTAATTCTATTTTCCAATGTTTGCAGTAAAGATCCTATTTTTTTGTAGAAACAGAATTTCCATATTTTTCCAATGGGTTATAAATACGGGTCACAAAATGGCGAGGAGAACAAAAAGACTAGAAATGTCGGTGTGGCAGGAGTGGAAAATCATATTCATCATTTTTCTTTCAAAACAAACCTCTCAGGAGTGGAAAATCATATTCATCATTTAATAAGTCACGATAAAAGTTGGATACTTTTAAGATTGAATCACATATTTCTTCTTTTGTTTGACAAATTGAAGTTGAAACATTTATGTTTTTCTACAGGACCAGCGGATTCCATCGGTTTCCAATCACGCACATATACTAGGACAAAATAACGATGGAATTGGAAGCAACACCGAGCCATATGAGGAGACTCTCAAGCTCTAGTTTGTTGGATTTGGACTTTTTTAAAAAAATTGTCGGAAATATATCTATGTTTTGTAATAACTAAGTGTTGTACAACTTATACATTTGACACTCGTTGCATGACAGTTTATATGTGTTAGATATTTAGTTTTCTATTTAGTTATTATTTTTTGTAATATGTGACTTATGGTTGTTGATTATAAGGTTATTATTGATTTTAAGATTTAACCATTTAAATTTAATATGACTATAGGTATTTGTAATATGCGATTAATTACAGGTTTTTTAATTTGAAAGTTTATAATTAAATTCCCCCCAAAAAGAAGAAACCTATCCCGGCATTTACCCTAAAACGCTGACATAGATACCAGAATTTTCAAAAAAGTTCCTCTATTGCGTCGCTATAAGTTAATTTTTTTTAGAATGCTAAAAAATTTCATCTACCACGGCGTATTCGACACGCCGCTATAGCTAGCCCATTTTAAAAAACCAAAAGAGAAATCGGCCTATGCCGGCAATTTAGAAACGCCATTATAACTTAGCACCTATAGCGGCGGCGACGGAAAACGCCGCGATAGCCTATACGGCTATAGCGACACACGCTCCAACGACGCATTAGCGGTACTTTTAGAAATACCGTTAAGTGCTATAACGGCGCCAAAAATTGCCGCGATAGCCTTATAAAAGCGCCGCTAAAGCCCGTGCGTTTTGTAGTGCCTAAAGAAAGAGCCAACATATTTGAGAATGCATCATTTTTTATGCATGTTTTTTCGTTCTTGATTATTTTTCCAAACTTCATACATACATTGAGAATTTGGCAAAAACTAGAACCACTAGGAAATTGAAAAGACAATTATTTAAATGCAACCAATATCAAGTATTTTTGTATTCTTATTATCACTTGCAACACCCACACGGGAAAAATCAAACACACCTTTTTTTTTTATTGATAATAAGAGAGCTCCAACCCAAAATAACATTAAAAAATAGGTTTAGTACAAACAGTTATAATGCTGGTTATAATAATATAATACTGGGTGTTTTACAAAGAATGAGAAACACACTTATTCTTCTAAGGCTCACTGAACAATTCTGTAGTGTTTTAATCTACGGAGCACAACTGAGAGGAAAACTTCTTCATCAAGGCTTTATTGGTGGAGCAGGTAGTAACATTTCCAATCATTCATCAGCTTTAAATTTGGTTTCGTCGAGTTCATCGGAGAATTCATCGGGGAACAACCGTGGGGAAGTATGCATTATATGAGAGGTTTGCTTCAATATCTTCGCATGCTCTTTATACAGCCCTACACACACATCTATTCCTCCATCCTTCTGCAATGAAGGAAACAACACAACTGAGCCATCAACAGGAAACCAACCTAGCATGAAGCCACATAATCCTCCTTCCCCTCCAAAATCCAAATCCAAATATGGAAATCCTATCCAACTATCTCCCTCCAAATTCGGCAAAAGAACATTCGTGTCCATATCGTACACGGACAGTAGCTCCTCTTCCCGATTGATCTCCCCAAAATCTATCAACGACCGGAAATATCTCTCATCAACCTTATGAATCGCGTCATGAATAACTTTTGCAGCTGCTTCAGTTCCTCCCTTAATCAGATCTTCAACAGTAGCATTTGCATATGCATTTAGAACCAAGTTGCCGAAATATTCTCTAGGCACTCGTAGCTTTTGTCTACCATTCACGGAAACTCTCATCACTGTGCGTTCTTTAGCCTTTAGCCCACGAACCATGGTTATCTTTATCCAAATGTAAGCAAGCAATGTCTCGACCGTACTGTACTTGCCATTGGTCTTTCCTTTGAGATTGGTGCGTATGAAATCCCTAGAGAAATGCAAAATTACATTGTCGATCTCACTAGGTTCGGCCTCCGACTGGCTAGGAGGGAAACGACTTGTGTACGGCCGTGGTGAAATGGGCACGAACTCGGAGCCCCAATGCTCGAACTCACATGTGGGAGGACATCTAGGTTGGAGGGCAGATCGATCATAGCTTGGGAGCGAGTCAATGGGGGCTCCTCGGATTGCTTTACCCAATATTGTAATGAAGTTACTAGAGCACTGGCCATCAATGACACGGTGATGGCCGGCTCCCGTGATTATTACACCTCCACATTCGAAGCGGTTGAGCTGCAGCCGAAGCAAGGGTTCGTGTTCCTAATTTAAGAAAGAAAAAAATAGCTTACATTAATCATTCTTTTTATGCATCTTATTTTTTTTGTTTTCTCTACTGAACCGTTAATAACATATATACATATATAGGTAGTAAGCATAGCTCTACTCCAAGAATTTGCTGATAATCCTACCCAATTTTTATTTTTATTTTTATTTTTATTTTTTTTGCGGATAGGGTAGGGTTATCTGCATAATTTTTTTATAATTGATTAGGGTTATCTCAAAATGAATGAAAACTGAATAGGGTTTAGCGAAATTTACCGCATAATTTTTTTATAATTGATTATGGTTACCTCAAAATGAATGAAAACTGAATAGGGTTTCGCAAAATTTACCCTAATATATATTTTTGAATAAGATAATTCTTAGTTCCAAATGCTACTGTAGCGTGCAAACACATGCAAACCACGCAGGATATATTAAATATGAAGCCATTATGTTAAACAACTGTATAACCTGGGTAGTTATTTGAAACATTAGCTTAGGTGATTTGCACGCGCATATACGCTACACTAGCATTTGTAACGTTTGCAACTGAGAATTACCCAAATATATAATATAAAAAAATTCATTCTTTGCGCATGCATTATTAACTAATCAAGTGTTGAATTGTCCTTACCCCTGGTTTATTGAAGCAGGGCACTAGTAACTTGAAGTCAGGTTTTGGTTCAAGTGGCAAATGATCCTCTAACCTTGACTTCACCACTGCTTCCACCACAAGAACTCCTCCACCATGGCCACCCACCCAAACACAAGGTCTTCGGCGACCACCATCACCATCGGTGTACCCTAACCTACCAGTTAGTGTAGGGAAATGGACAAGTATCTTTTCCAGCCCTTCAAGGATCTTACTGTTTGTAGGGGTTGGTGCAGCAAATGCATAGAGCATTGGCACATAATAGTCGGGAGCGAATTGATCAAAGATTGTTAAAGGGATCGCAGTTGGCTGGAAATTAGGGTTTCCTTTTCCTAGGATGGTAGAGCTCTGGATTTGGACTTCCATAACGTCTTCTTGTTTTTTTTTGAAAAATAAGGTACTCTTGTTAAAAGTACTCTTATGTTATGATGAGATGAGTGTTACAAATATTATGATGAGTGTACTATATATAGAGGTGAACATTGTCTTTTTTTGACCTGGGTAGAGTTGAGCATTGTCCCTAATCTTGTGGACATAATTAGTGCCGTACCCGAATAAGCAATGTAGTATCTGATCTGATTTTGAGGGGAAGACTTTTAATCTTCTACAAGGCTTAATATTATAATATATATGGTTTGAAGTCTTAAAATGACTTTGAATCTTCTCTAAGAAATTAAGAATGAGTCTTAAATCTTAATATGGCTTGAAGTCGAAAGACTGAATATACCATAAGAAATTCAGAATGGAAGGGAGTAAAGTTTAGGTAATATAGAGGCTAAATATAAAAAAAATTATACAAAATTTTGGGCCAGTTTAGAAAAAGAACACAAATTTTTTTTTTAAACAAAAAAGGACACAATATTTGAATAAGGTTCACTGGGTTAGTTAGGATTAGGGTTAGGGTTAGGGTTAGGGTAGGGTTTTAAAAAATCACTTTCATCTTTCATTTGTGTTTAAAAAAATCACATTCATCTTTTATTTATGTTTTAATAAAACATCAGTTAACTAATCAGATGTTTAAATAAACCCCCCTCGAACTAACCCTAACCCTAACTAAACATTGTGTTCTTTTTTTAAAAAAAATTCTTGTGTACTTTTTTTGAACTGGCCCAAAACTTTGTGCACTTTTTTAAAATTTTGCCTAATTTAGAAGAGGGGGTTTGAATAAACTTTTGGGAGAAAGGTTGAGGGGCCAAAGTAAAATGTTTCTACTTTGGAGGGGTTTATAAAATCCAGGTAGCATTAGACCCTGCATCCCCAAGGGAGCTCCGCCCCCTGCTTTTACGAAAATTTTGCCGCACTGCCCCACTTTTTGAAAATATTTAGCGGTCTGCCCTATTTCCCAAAATAATTAGCGATATGCCCTTGTTTAGGACACGTCAGCAAGAAACGTTATTGGAAAAAAGGGCATAAGTTATTTCGATGCCGTTCTTCCCAATAACGGCATCTGTTTGGAAAAAAAATTGCATGCCGTTATTTGGAATAACGGCATCAGTATATTTGTCTTACAAGTGTGAATCTTCCAAATTTAAAAGGTTGTAAGTGTGAAAAAAACTTATAAACAATGTCGTTATCCTGAATAACGGCATTCGAATGACTGATGCCGTTATTGGAGATAACGACATCAGTTATATATCAATATGCACTATTGCCGTTGTTTGGAAACAAAAGAATTAATAAAAAGTAAATATATATATATATATATATATATATATATATATATCTATATAATAAAACACAAAGAAAGCTATCAAGTGGCTCTTCTTCAATTCCTCCAAAAATCAAAGGCACAGATCTAACTTTACAAAACATATTTTCCCCCCAAAAGTTTCCCCCAAAACTCAAATTCAAATCTACCCCCCCCCCCCAAAACAACTCCTATATTTATTTATTTCTTTCTTTTTCTCTCCCTCCCTCCCTCTTCTATTAAAAAATTAAGAAAATAAAAATTTTAAAAATTTTTAAATATATTTTTATTAAAATATTAAAAAATTTTAAAATTTTAAATTTTAAAAACTTCAAAAATAATTCAAAAAAAATCAGAAAAATCATATAATATGTTTTTTGCTCTATGTTTACTACTTCAATTAATTTGCTAGACCTCCAAAACTATTTTATATGATCAAACAAGATGCACCATTCCGAAAACGTGCCGTAGGCACGTGTCAACGGGCAAACCTAGTATATATATATAACTGATGCCGTTATTCGGAATAACGGCATCAGTTATATATATTTTTTTTTTACTTATTCATCAGAGAGGATGAATAATAAGTTACTTTTTTATTAAAAAAATTTATAACTGATGTCGTTATTCCAAATAACGGCATCAGTATTGAGAATGCCGTTATTTGAAATAACGGCATCTGTTATATGGTTTTTCATACTTGCAATTTTTCCTCTAAGTGAAGACTACAAACTCTCGAAAAACAAAACAACCTATGCCGTTATTCCAAATAACGGCATGCAATTCTTTTTTCAAACAGATGCCGTTATTGGGAAGAACGGCATGGAAATAACCTATGTCGTTTTTTTCAATAACGTTTCTTGCTGACGTGTCCTAAATAAGGACATATCGCTGATTGTTTTAGGAAATGGGACATAGCGCTAAATATTTTTAAAAAGTGGGGTAGTACGGCAAAATCTTCTGCTACTACACTATCAGATTTTATGTAGATGATCTGTTCATTATATTTTTTAATGTCATAAAATGCATATATATAAAAAATAAACTTATTCGGAAGCTTCTTATTATTCATGCATATAACATGTAAATGTAAATTAGTATAGACCATTTATAAGTCCCATTCTGTATGGACAACAACTGAACATGAGAATATTAGCACATATCTCTAATATTATAATGGGAGAATGCCTTAATATTATTTGTCATTTTGTCATTCTATCAACATGCGCAATGTACGTACATAACTAATATAAATAAGGTTTCCAGTTCAAATCTTTCCTACGTCAGAGTTTTTATTTTTATTTTTTGAAATTATTAAAACATGCATCGCATGTGTAAATTACCAGTAAGTATTAAGTTCCGTTACGAGAGAGAGTGTGAGTTTCATTGTATAGATTATGTTTAAATATTTCTTGCATGGGATTATCCATAATTTTGACTATTAATACAAGATTGTGAAAGCGTGATTTCATTGGTTTGACCGGAAAAAGCTCCTTTAGAGCATCCACAGTCATTTTTTTCATTTGCTAAAAAATGGCCGCTACAGTAATAGCATATAGGGGAGTATCGTGCAGTGGTCGTTTGTTAAATTTTTCTCATTCGGCTTTTACATATTAAAAGACCAAATTACCCTCTCCTTTGATATTCGTCCAATATAGATTGAAGGGCATTTTGGGAAAAAAAACCCAAAAAAGAAAAAAAAAAAAAAAAAAAAAAAGGAAAAAAAATCCTCAAACGGGGTATCATCTCCCGGACGGGAGATGATTCCCCGTCTGAGGATAATTCCAAAAAAAAATTAATTTTTAAAAGGGAAGGACGGGGTATGTTTCCCCGTCCGACCCTTTTTTAAATAAAAAAAATTTAAAAATCCTTCAGACGGTATATGATTCCCCGTCTCAATCGATTAAAAAATATTAAAATCCTTCAGACGGTATATGATTCCCCGTCCTTTATAATTTGAGAATTCTCATTTCGTTTCTCATATTTGAGAAATGAGAATAGGAAGTTTGCCATAAAATGACAAAATGAGAAACGATCGCAGAGCGTCGTTTGCTATAATATGGCAAAATGGCATATATAGCAAACGACTGTCGATGCTCTTACAAATCTAGATTTGTATAATTTGACTAATATGAATATTATAAATTATTAGTAAACTTATATTGCCTGCCAATGATTGACATTTATGAACCATATTTGTAAATCACCCCAAATCATCTTGGGATGAATAGGGTGATTGCGCAATATTGAAAAATTGAAGAAAAATTAAAACTGAGTTGTGAAGTAAATGAGAAGAGATAAGAAATACAAATACAGTAAGTACATGTGATGCAGCAATATAACGTGATTCGACCTCCAGGTCTACGTCCACACCACCTACTTGTAATAATTCTTCGCCACAAGCGTTCAAGGTTAAAAAATTAAAGAAAAATTAAAACTGAGTTACAAAGTAAAATGAGAAGAGATAAGAAATGCAAACACAGCAAACATATGTGACGCAGCGATATAACGTGGTTCGACCATCAGGTCTACCTCCACACCACCTACTTTTAGCAATTCTTCGCCACAAGCATTCCACTATACTCAAACCCTTGTACAATGATTCTCGGATTCAGGCCGAGAGACCTATTACACCCATAGGACTTCTAACACAAGTTCCGTCAATCTCACCGAAGTAGAAGAAACGAAAAACTCAAGATCTTTTATGATCCCGACCGAAGAAAACAAATATTTATCACACACACTCGGATTTATTGTTAAATTGATTAGTTCAGAAGATTTTTCTCAAAGTAATAGGTGAGGAATACACAGTTGGTTCGTCCAAATATATAAACGGGGAAGTGTATCTCTCAAAAATAGAAACGATACATTCCAAAAATGTGAACAGCGCAAGTTACGGTCAACCGCAATTAAGGGACAGTCGACCGTTCATCTTTAAACGAAAATTCGTAAAATGAATGGTGAACTGTTTCATTAAATTGCTATAATGTGCAGTCGACTGTGGTGCGGTCGACCGCAATGGTGTTGTTCATGATGAATCCACTTTATATTCTTACTATATACTAATCAATCATCAATCAATCAAATACAGATAAAATCTCACAAATATGGAATACTAACAACTGGTCTTTGATAGCTTTCTTGGGCACTAATCAACATATGCTCTTTTTGAATAACTTCTTCTTTTGCTTAATTTGCAATCTTTCTTTATTACTTTCCTTCTTTGCCTATTTTTGAATCTCTCTTGAATATCTTATTGATATTATTTGATTCTGAAAATCTGAAAAACTCAACTTAAACTTATTTGTATTTATAGACACGTTTTGTGCACACAAAACTAAGAGTTAATAATCTCCCCCTTTTGGTGTGAGCAAAACATTCATTTGAATGTTGAAAATAAAAATATACAATAAAGCATAAGAATACTCCCCATCAATTCAATACTTCCTGTAACACAAATTTTCATAGATAAAGAGCATTTAAGAGAGATTTGTAAATACTCCCCCTTAATTCAATACTTCCTGTTATAGAGAGTTATAGAAGATATATAGTGAGAAAAACATTTAAGAAACATTTATTTTCAGTAACTTTTAGTTAAAAACATTCATAAAAAATTCTCCCCATTTTTGGAACACACAAAGAGGGGGCAAAAATAGCAAAAGTTAAATGTATAACATACTCCCCCTAAATCCATTGTAAAATAAAGTACCATACAGTAAGAAAAATAGGAGATTAATTTGGGGAATAGAATATTTTGTAAAGAACGTAAGGAAATTCTTCTTACATGTTACCATTGATCGCGAGACTCTTTGATATACAGTGAGAGCTCTTCATGATATTATAGATTTGAGATTTTCCCAATACAAACACGTGGCAAAGAACAGAAGAAAAGGAGTAAATTTCAAGAAACCAAACTCATAGCAGATAGCAAATATTAAAAACGGGCAACCATGGAAGAAGTCGGTCGACCGCGCGGTCGACTGGAAAAATCATTTTAGCTCATAAAACAGAGAACTAACCCGAGAGCGAACCGGTCGACCATACACCCTGTAAAGACCATGATGATAAACGAAAGATAGAGAGCGAACCTGTCGAACGTACGTTCGACCGCAAATACCGAAGTCGAATTTTTGAAAAAACTCGCAGAAAACAAAAACGAAGACTGAGAGCATGCCGGTCGACCGCCCAGTCAACTTTACACCTTCACAGTCGTACAGTCGACCGAAACCCAATTTTAAGCAGATATATCAATAACATTCAATTCTCCTTTCAAAAAATAAAATCGTTTTTCATCTAAAGGCTTAGTAAAGATATGAGCAAGTTGGGAAAAAATGAGTTTAAATTTGCTTACCAGACAAAGAATTAAACTAAAACTATTTTACCTTAAAAAAATATGATCTTCCATTTTCTTTTCCTGATAGTGATGCAAAAGTGTTGTTTTCATCCTTCATGAGCTTTAGGCATCCACTATCAAGGTGCTACCGATCTTTAGGTGAAGTGCATTGATGTACCTACATTAAGATTAGTGTGTATCTAAGTAGGTACTATTCCTGCACTTATATTCTTCTTTATCCAAACGAAGTTTGTATTCCTTTTTAAAGCAGAATTACAAGAAATATGTACTAATCTACAACAATAGTGACAAGTAATGCGATTATGCTTTGGATCATTCACATATGCATTATTGTGCGTTGGTTTGTAACTATTTTGGTGGCTATGCATATGTGTATGACAAGATTGCTTAGATTTTTTATATTGTATTGGCTCACTGTAACCAAGCCCTCGATTATCATGATAAGATCTTGAATTCTTTGTAATAAGGTATCTGGGCTCTTCATATTTTCAACAATTTTCTCGAGCTCAATTACTCCTTTACAAAGTCTTTTCCTAGTCATCTCATCGTCTTTAGTGTTCCAACGAAGAGTGTCTAGGGTAGCATCAAGTATTCTATTTTGCTCAAGAGCTTCGTTACAATCTTCGACTACCTCATCAAATTTTCTTTTACATTCTTTTAAATCATCAGTAAGCTTAGAAATATAAACAATTTTTTCATGAATTTCTCTTAAGTGTTCATCATGTGTTGCTAAGGATTCTTGAATTTGTTGTTTTAAGAGTTCATTTTTTTCTAGCAATACATCATGATCTTTTCTAAATGGCTCAAATTTTTTCATGATAAAAAAAAATTATTTTTCAGTTTTTGATTTTTTGCAATGCAAGTCATGAGATTCATTTGGAATTTTTTTTTATATTGTCTTAGTTCACGACTCAATTTCTTAGCATAATCTTTTGTAAATCACCATAGGGGGTGAATAGGGTGATTGTGCAGAATTAAAAAATTAAAGTAAAATGCAGAGTAAATAAAAAGAGATAAGAAGAGCAAACACAGATAACACAAGTGACGCAGCAATATAACGTGGTTCGACCCCCAGGCCTACGTCCACACCTCTTACTTATAGCAATTCTCCGCCCCAAGCGTTCCACTATACTCAAACCCTTGTACAGTGATTTTCAGATTCAGGCTGAGAGACCTATTACACTCACAGAAATTCTAACACAAGTCCCGTCAATCTCACCGAAGTGGAAGAAAAAGAAAAAGCTCAAGATCTTTAATGATCCTGACTGAAGAATACAAATAGTTATCACATACACTCGAATTGATTATTCAAAGTTTAGTTCACAAGATTTTTCTGAGAAGTAATAGGTGAAGAATACACAGTGGGTTCGTCCAAATATATAGACTAGGAAGTGTATCAATCAAAAATAGAAATGATACATTCCAAAAATGTGAACAGCGCAAAGTTCAGTTGACCGCACTATCGGTGTAGTCGACCGTTCATCTCTCTGACGTAAAGTCGAGAGATGAAGGTTCGACTGCTTCTTACGTAACTGTGAAGTGCAATCGACTGTGATGCGGTCGACCGTCATGAGGTGCGGTCGACCGTTATCGCGTTGTTTCATAACGAATCAACTTTATATTCTTTCCAAAAACTAATCAATCACCAATCAATTAAATACAGATAAAATCTCACAATTATAGAATGATAGGAACTGGTCTTGATAGCTTTCTTGGACACTAATCAATCATGTGCACTTTTTGAATATCTTCTTCTTTTGCTTGATTTTGCAATCTTTCTTTATTACTTTCCTTCTTTGAATATTCTTGATACTCTCTTAGATATCTTATTGATATTATTTGATCCTGAAAATCTGAACAACTCAATTTAAACTTATTAGCATTTATAGACTCGTTTTGTGCACACCAAACCAAGAGTCAGCATCTTTTAATCTATTACACATATCTACTAACTCATCATAAGTGGGTTCTTCGATTACCTCTTCTTGAGATGGTGATTGCACCTTACCATTCCTAAGAGCCATGAAGCCAACATCGTTGTGACCTTGCTCATCCTCACTTGAGTCTGAGTCTAGCCACGTTGCCTTCAACACCTTCTTTCTCAATTCTGAATTGGAGTATTGATAATCTTTGTTCATACCTTGCGACAGGGGAAAGTTTGGGCGGATATGTCTTGGCTTTTTGCATTTGTAGCACACATCATTTTTTTCTTTGTCTCTTTCTCCTTGTGACCTACTGTACTTTTTGCATTTGAGATGCTTACAGAGTTATTTAGTTAGCCGTATGAAATCTTCGTCTGATTCTTCATGGTCTGATTCTGATTTTGATGGTCGTGAAGTTTCTGCTTTTAATGCTATGATCTTCTCTTCAGTTTGGGTTCAATCCCAATGTTCTTCCGGTACCTTTTTATTTTGGCTGTCTCCATCTCATACGTCTTCAATTTTCCTTGAAAAGTGTAGTAGTCGAATCTTTTTTTCTTCTAGTGTCTCCCTTATTACTGCAGCTATAACGTCTCATTCAGGCGTTAGACAGATTATGAGTTTCTGACTTTTCGATCATCATCTAACCCCTTACCTAAGCTCTCAAGCTCATGTGCGATAATGTCGAAGCGGGCAAGCATCTGATCTATGTCTTCTCCTTGCAACATACGAAAAACATCAAACTTATAAAAGCATAAATTAACTTTTGCCTTTACCTCAGATACTTTTCCTTCATACCATTTTAGCATGTTGTTCCAAATTTTATAGGCCGTTTTTCAATTTTGCCCACATCACATCAACTCTTCATTATTCTAACATGCATAAAGTGCTATCATAGCCATGGAATTTGCAGTTATCAATGCTAGTTTAGCTTTTTTGAAGGCCCTCTTTCCATCGCTGACAGGAATCTCAGTTTTATTTATGCACATGTTCCATACTTCTTCTCCAAGTATCTGTAAGAAATGAGACATACAAACTTTCCAAACATCATAGCATTTTTTATCAAAATATGGTGAGCGTGTTAGACTTGTCCCATTGAAAATGAATGGCTCTGATGAGTACAAGTTTTTAGGAGGAGGGATTTCGGTCATTGGACCTTTTACTTAAGCTTTTAAGCTTTTAGTAAGAACCTCGCTCTGATAGCACTGTAAATCACCCTAGGGGATAGGGTGATTGTGCAGAATTAAAAAATTAAGGAAAAATTAAAACTGAGTTGAAAAGTAAATGAAAAGAGATAAGAAATGCAAACACAGCAAGCACAGGTGACGCAACGATATAACGTGGTTCGACCTCAGGTCTACGTCCACACCACCTACTTGTAAAAATTTTCCGTCACAAGCATTCCACTATACTCAAACCCTTGTACAGTGTGTAGCACCCTGAATTTTCAATATTATATCTCAGAAATATGTGGCATAATTCCCAGCATCAACTTCAATTGCAATAGTAAACATAGTCAAAAAACACAAATAATTTTTATTTCAACTTTTATTACATCACTTGTTAAAAAAACACAGCGGAATACAAAATATCTTGAATTACAAAATTTTTCTTTTACAACACTTTCTTTTACAATTTTATATAAGCCATAACATCAATCTATCTCATGCATCCAATCCCAATGCTAAAGGTACCTACCTGTAAAATATGAGGCTAGAGATAATCCTAACCCCCAAAACTACAGGGTTCAGCCATAAAAGTGTGAGTGACATCAAAGAAAAGTAACATAAATAAAACATAAAGCATAGAGTCATATCAACATGTATTAACAGCAAAAATAAATGAAATAAGAAATAACAACAAGTAAAGTATGAAATCATCAAGGAATATAAGATAGTAAATAGTAGAGCATGAAAACAACAAGTGAAACTAGACTAAGTGTTAAGTGTAGAAAAACAAGAAAAAAAATGCATTAAACCAAGTCAAGAAAACATCAATGCTATATGCCGACTATCTAATGCATACTTGTCGGTTTCTATGCATCCCACAATACATAGGTCCGGTGCAAGCCCTTATCGTTCTCTACTTTATAGGGTTAGATCCCTCGTTATGTAACTTATCCTACTACGGTGATGGAAATAAGATCCAGAATACTCCACGAATAGGCATCACAGGCCTCGACGCGCAAGCATCATGTAAGAATAGCTCAACAACTGGAGAATCACCTCCCAACAGTGTACCCCACGAATAGGCTTGCGAGGCCCTCGACATGCAGATACACCAGGTACATTCCGTGAATAGGCTCGCCGACCCTCAACACGCGAATGCACCCTGCATGCTCCATGAATAGGCCTGTAGACCCTCGACACGCGAACATACAAATATCATCTCGAGACAGAACAACAAACAGTCCTGTAACACATCTGTTGGACTAGCAAACCAAGAGCATATGCTTACAGTTCCCAAGTTCCATCACATCTCCATTAGGGACTGTCCTTAAGTTGATTATTATTAAAACACAAAAATCCTCATCTCTAGAGTTAGTGTATCCTTCTGGACTTAAATTCACAACAACAACCCCAAGACCCATCTGGTCTAAATCAACAAAATCTCATCTGCCGGTTCACAGGACACCCACTTAAATCCTAGAGATTCACAACTCAACCATCAATACTAAGACTTTCAATAAAACTTACAAATCCATCCTCAAAACGTTTATATGAAGAAAACTTCTTAAATCAACAAAAACCAAATTCATTTAGTGCGTTCATAAAATTGCAGAATTCAAATAAAATATTAAATCCATTAAATAACAGAAAACCATATTTTGAAGTCACAAAACATTGATTACTCCAAAGAAAACATCTATATATGAAGTTATAGAAATCTGAGTTTGAACAAAATACAATCCTTGCAAAATACTGTAATCCATGGCAAAACCTCATTTAAAATAGTAGATTAATAATCCAAATAGAAGACATTAACATTTAAAGAAATATTAGAAAACTCAAGAAATTCATCAATCAGAGCAGTGGTAGTCGACTTCGTGGGGTAGTCGGTCGACTGTCTCGGATAAAATCCAAAACTCAAGAAAACATCAACCAGAGCAGTGATAGTCGAATGCATAAGGTAGTCGGTCGACTGTCCTGTGAAAAATCTAAAACTTCAAGGAAAACACCAATCAGAGTAGTGATAGTCGACTGCATAAGGTAGCCAGTCGAATGTCCCGCAGAAAATCCGAAACTCAAGAAAATGCTTCAGCCAGGACATCGACAGTCGACTGCCGACATTGGTCGGTTGACTTTCGAACCTACAGACTGCAATTTAAGGTTCTGTGAACTGTCGACATTGGTCGATCGACTGTCGAACCTACAGACTGTAGTTTAAGGTTCTGTGCATGTTTAACCGATACATCGTTTTATCTCATAAAACACAAACTTGTAAATACTAAATTCCTGAGATGTTTGAATATGTCTAGTATGACATGTAGGAGTCAATGCGTATACATATATAATTTTCACTTCAAAACACACCAAGATCTCAAAATATAAAATTTTCAAAAAAATCTCCCAAAACAGTCAATGCGTATACATATATGTTCAAATAGAGTTTAAGCATCCAATTTAGCATCAGAAATTCACCAAATAAAAGTAATAGGTTATATAAACCATCTCAGAACAAATGCAATCGAAAATCTAACAAAACTCCATCAAAATTCACAAAACTCCAAAATCAGTGTGTATGCAAACAGGAAGGGTTTATGTGTTGATGGTATATACATATATATAAGTGTATAGATTAATAAAAACATGTTAAGGGGTGGGATAATGTTGTGTTTCATTTCAGAATCATATAGAACTCGAGAAAACCAATCAAACATCAAAGTACCACAACCCATCTTTTCCGACCTGCACCTAACAGACCCAAACAAGAACTCTTCTCCTCTACTTCAAAACTCAAACCTTTGATTCAATATCCCTTTCATAACTTTTTATATACAAGCCCAAATACTTACATCAGTTTACTCACGAATAAAAGCAAATTTAACATGTACTAATCATATTTCATTCATCAAAATATTCCAACAGACCGTATATGCACACATACACAGTAAAAGGTCAAGTCTTGTTCACCTTTTGGAGTGGAACAACATGCAAACTTAATATGATCCATCAAAACAGCAAAAGTATGAAGAAACAACCTACTCATGATCTCTATTCAGTTCTTTAACAATCTAAATTCATCAATTAGGGTTTTAATTCATCATAAATATAGTTTCAAGTAAAGATTTAATTTGGAATTCATCTACTCATCAAATCTATTATATTTTCATACAAACTCCTAACATGCTTTCTAATAGATAAATCATCACATACAACATAATGGAACATTACAAAACAAACATGTCACTCACCTTTTTGAAGAAATCGAACGAAGATAATAAAGAAACAAGAAAATCCCTCATTTGCAAGTAAACCACGAATTCTCGCTTTAAAACTCCAAGAAAATAATAATAAGAAAACCTTTGAGTAGCACAGCAAGAGACAGCTGCACCCCACTCTTAAATAGGCTAGAAATCCAAGAGAATTAGGGTTTGAGTAGATTTGCAAAATACATCTTTTAAAATATATCTTTACATATATAGATCTTTATACTTGGAAATTAAATAAAACCAGCTTAATTGAGTTTTTAAAAACAAAACAACTATCTTAATACCAGCCGACACTGTTTGGAAAACCCAGAAAACGAATTTTGCACTTTTCCCCTGTTAGTGGCAATTTTGCAAAACGACCATTTTTTATCAAAACTTGCAAAGCAAACCAAATTTGTTAAAACAAAAAGTAAATTCTTTACCTCTGAGTTGACTAGGTATCATACCAAGTCCCAAAATCTGAAAATCTGGAGTTTTCACTCAAAGCGGTAATTTTGCACAAAAGTCCTTCTTTTTGTAATATTTGCAAATATGTCAAATAAATATCAAAAAAAATCCAGAAAATTCAAAAATAATATCTAATAATAAATAATGATTTTCCCCAAAATAATTTTTGACTTTGAACTTGCCAAGAAAATATTTGCACGTGTAAAAAGATAAATCTTCAGAAAATTATTTATTAAATCTCCAAAAATCATTTTAATTCTTTTATTAATCTTAAAAACATTATTTAAAAATCTGGGGTATTACACAGTGATTCTCGGATTCAGGCCGAGAGACCTATTGTCACGCCCTGCTTCCTAAAATACGGGAATACGAGCACGTAATGTAGGCCCATCGAATGATCATGCATCATCCATAAAATGTACCAGTCTAACTCAACAATATACAAGAGAAATAACCACGTAGGTAAAGAATATAACCACATAAGCAATGAATAAACTCCAAATTAATCATGAAATAAATTCACTAAATAATAATCCAACATCTGGGATAAAACAAACTCCGGGTCATAAAGCCCAAAAATACAAAGTATGATAAAAAGAAATACAATAAGCAAATAATAAAAAGATAGCTAAGTAGCCTAACAGTCCAGCTTCAATCTTCAGAGAGTTTGCTCACCAAGTTCTTCTAGTATTGCTCCTTCGGTTCCTGTTAATACTTGATCTAAAAAGAAAGAAAAGAGTGCCCTTAGAGCAAGTCGTGCTCAGCAAGTAGAGAAAACAGAGAATAAAGGAAAGTATGAATATCAAAGAATAAGGACATGGTCAAAGACAAAGAACAAAGCAAAAGCAGGTAAAATATCAAAACGTTACAATAAATCACGCATGTAATGAGTGATGTCAGGATCAAGCAGAAAATGCAGGTTATTAATCATTTTATTAGCCTATCTAGTGTATGTACTACTGCGTCCCATTCCCCAGGTTCGGCACAAACACATAGTAAACGTTTTAGACTGATGGTGAAATTACGGATCGTGTACTCGGCCCAGTAGTCGGGAATTTACGGGATGTTCGGGATTTTCGGGATTTTCAGGATGTTCGGGATTTTTGGGATTTTCTGGATGTTCGGGATTTAGCTAGCAAGGGACCCCTACCGAGTACAGTCTCCGATCGTTCACTACAAAGTCAAACCCATGATACCCTAGCTTTTTATTAGTTTATTTTAATCCTATGTGAGCATGCAAGAGGGTGTCAATATTTTATAATACAAAGTGTGTCTAATTCTATGCGCTACAGACAAAGCAAAAAGCAAACAAGTCAAATCAACACACATCACATGATAAGGACATCATGACCTTGCTGTACTAAAACATGGATTACAGCCACTACAAAATAGTAAATATGAAACCGTCGGAAGGTATAGAAAGTCGACTTCCATACGGTTCCAGCAAATATAATTAAGGCATATAAAGATACAGGAACTAAGGTGAAAACTCTATTCTATTTAGGTTTTATGTTCAGGCAACATGCAGTTGGTTGTGTTCAACTAATTATTTCAGGTCAGATAACTCATTAATAAAATCTATAAAAATTCAGGAAAGTACCTATACATGTCTAGGCCAGCCTAATTTATTTCAAAATTTTCTTTTACTGTTAACAGGGTCAAATAAAATATAGAACAACAGGATACACATGCAATTGTGAGTCTGGAATTTTTAACATGGCTGTACTAAAATGTTGATATCTAGCAAATGACACATCGGAACTTAGATCCATCAAAATAATGTTAAACTAGACATCAGTGGACAAAAATTCATGTTTGTAAAAGAAATTCAAATTATGACATTATCATGGGTGAAAACTTGATTCAAAGTAAACAATTAACATTTCAGAAAATTGTCTTAATATGAATAGGCAATAATTAAATCATACATCATAAATTTCATGCAAATTGGCAGTCAAAGTGTTCCTAGGTGTTAACATGCAAATTTCTAAAGTTTAAGATACAATTATCACAGGCATGGTATCAATTCATCGATCAACTTCAATCTAGCACATACAATTTAACATGCCCAACTTGTCAAGTAGTCCTATGCATGAATCTAGTTATTTAAATGTGCATATGCACGAACAATAGGGACTAGGTTTTAGATCAAAGAGATGGCACGATGTTAAGAATATGTCGGGTTAGCTTGTGTAAACCCTCAATAAACTTAACGGAGTTGTCAAAGCAGTATGATACAAAAAGGATTGGATCTACTTGCAGAGATCAAATAAACTTGAACAGAATAAAAATCTAGTTCAAGAAGAGACTTGCCTATTATTTTGCAGATTCAAATAATAAGAATAACGAGATAATAATCCCGAACAAAAATCCCAAAGTCACGTGCGAAATACGTGCGAAGAAACCAACAGCAACCAAAGCAACAGCAACAACAACGAAATCCCACACCGGATCGGGACAGAATAGCAAACAGCGATTGGATCCGCTGTGTGCCGAACACCGAACAAAAAAATCGATTACTCACACTTCGTCTCCTCTACTTCAACCTTTGACAGAGAGGATGATAGAGAGAGCGGGGGAACTCCGGCGATGCTGGCGGCTAGCGACGGCACGACACCACGGCGAGGCGAAGGTGGCTAGTCGCTGGCGGTCGGGAAGCGATGCAGTGACCAAAGAGAACGGCGGCGAGCGAAGCCCTATTTTTGCTCAAAATAGGGGAGGCGGCACGACTGGGCTTGGACGGGGCTTGGACGGCGACGACTACGATGAGGATCTACGGAGGATGAAGGGGTGCACGGCGAGGGATCACGGTGGGGCGACGGCAAGTGGATATGTCAAGGCGATGGCGCAAAGGCGGCTCGGTGGAGTTGGGTTTGAGCGGTAGAGCGACGAAGACGGAGATGAAGACGGGGCTAGGGTGATGAGGGCGAGGTGGCGAAGACGATGACGGAGGTGGAAGGTGGTCGGAGTGGCGATCAGAGGGGAACAAGAGCTTGGGTTTCAGTTTCGGTTGGATGGAAACATGGAAGAGGGAGAGAGTGCACAGTAGGGGGTATAGGGTAGGGTTAAGCAGCTGGGGGTTAGATTAGGGTTAGGGTTAAAGAAGATGATTAGAGTATTTATAGGGAAAAGTAGGATATTGGGTTATTGGGTATTTGGGTATGGATCCAATAAAATAAAATATATTGTACATGAATATAATTGATCAATACAAATTCGAATACAAGAAATAGGGTATCTGATAAAATACAATTTGTATTACATAAATTATTTGAAACAATTAAAAACACAATTATTGAAATAATAATAATAATTAATCATAATACCCATAAGAATATAAATAATAACTGATGATGGTAAAAATTGTAGCAGATCAGAGCCGTACAATCCCTGCACAGATCTCAAAGCGTCTACAGGCAGATTAGCCACTAGGCCCACTCCAAGACATGTGCTTTCCTCAAGCCCATAAAAAGTGACAGACTAGGCCCACTAAGAGAGACACCCAGCCCATGATGGCTAGGAGTCTCATCTCTTATCCTCTCACAGGGGTAACTTATCTCTTCAGGGGGGAAGACATGAAAGATCTGACGGTCACGATTTGGCTTCTAGAATGCCTCTCAGGCCTATAAATACTCCTCCCCCTCTTTAGACTCCAGGTAATCAACAATTCACTAGTTTTTACTCTCTCTCTCTCTCTCTCTCTCTCTCTCTCTCTCTCTCTCTCTTTCTGAATCTGACATGAGCATCGGAGGTTCCGTCGCCGGGGGCCACCTCCCGGTGTTTCAGACGTTTTGTAGGTCCATCGGCCACATCAACAACCGTCGATTTCAGATCTCAGGAGGTCAATCAACGACCCAGATTCAATCTCCGGAGCTCTACCGTCTTTTAACGGCCAAGGCACAAGTTTGACTTTTAGTAGTTTCCATCCATTATTAACACACTATCTGTTTGCTCCCACACCGAAAAAAAGCAGCAACAGATTGGCACCGTCTGTGGAAAACTACACAAGTAAGACTTATCTCCATGCCATAAAGACTAAGAGGTAAAGGGGCAGCCTCCAGCCGCCGCACTACCACTCTTCGTCAACCAGCTCTTCCTATGGAAGATCAGATTCCTCCTCAACACTAGCCCCGACAGCCTAATCATGCTCCTTCCAACGGAGAGGCACCGGGGGGCTCCTGAAAAAACCGTCCTGAACAATGTCCTAAGTACGAATGCATCTCAATCCTCAATGCTTCAACTGGATCCCAAGAGAAGGACGACCAAGTCCTTCGCCGTGTCCAAGAAGTAGAAGATCGCCTAGAACAGATGAAGAATGAGAGAAACTGGTTCAACAGGGCCCACCTCCCTAATCAACGTCCCTTCAGCAAAACCATCCTCGATGCACCTATTCCAGGGAACTTCAAAGCTCCTCAGTTTGAGTCCTACAATGGGGAATCAGACCCGGCAGACCATGTCAAGATCTTTAAAACACTTGTGATGTTCTATAAGGCCACCGATGCACTTATGTGTCGGACATTTACCGCTACACTGAAATGATCAGCTAGGGAATGGTATTCATATCTGACTCCCGATTCCACATTTTGTTTCAATCATCTTTTGGAATTCTTCATTGCACACATCGTTACTAACCAGAGAACTGTAAAAACCAGTGTCTCCGTGCTAGAACTGAAATAAGAAGATTGAGAACTGCTAGAGGACTTTGTCAAGCATTATAAAAGTGAAGCAAGGTCAACTTATGCCTTGAACACTTCAGTCGCAACTGCAGCTCTTTCGCCGCAAGACTTCGTCAAGCATGTTACTGCTGAAGCAAGGCTAATTTCTGCCTTGAACACTTCAGTCGCAACTACAGCTTTTCACCGCGACTTCACTAGCAAAGACCTGAAAGCCTCCCTCGCCAAAAAACCACCCAAAAGTTTCACTGCACTCCTGAAAAGGAGTGAAAAGTATACTGGGGTTGAGGAAGCTCTCTATCCTCAAGGCAAGAACAATTCATCTTCTGGGAACAAACGGAAGAACACAAGCGAGGAAGAACTCAGGAAGTTTAAGAAAAACAGTGCAAGGTCACACCATCAAACTCTAAGCGTCACGCTTCGACAAATTCACCCATCTCAGTGCAAGCGTATCAGCCATCCTCTTGGAAGTGGAGGAGGATAGAATAATCCGCCTTCCCCCCTCCACGATGTCAACGTCTAGCAGAAGAAAAGATAAAAATAAGTGGTGCACATTTCACAGAGATCAAGGACACACTACTTACGACTGTCGAGACCATAATGAAGAACTGGAAGCCCTGGTTTGCGAGGGCTATCTCTCCAACTTTGTTCCGAAAGACAACGATGTCGAAAATTCTCTATCCCGGGGGGCTGATAAGCATCAGCAGAGGCCATGCGAGTCGTAAGACTCTGAACACAAGACCGTCCTTCACTCCATTCATGAAGACCCGATGGAGGGAGATTCCAACTCCTCCCGCAAAGCTTTCGTTAGCAAAGTCAACTCCATAGATAACATTTCGCCTGCCGAACGCACCGGGATCCCGATATTTTTCTTTCACAAGAATTTAGAAGGCGTCCAAACACCTCATTGCGATGCATTGGTCATAAACCTTTGCATGCTAAATCATGAGGTACGCCGCATCCTGATGGACAATGGCAGCTCAGTAAACATCCTCCTCATGGGCATAGTTCAGGCTCTCAAGCTCTCTCAAGACCGACTCAAGCCAGCCAGTTATACACTTCATGACTCATCTGGTGCACCTGTCCAAGTCGAGAGAATTGTCGCACTCGACGTAACAGCAGGGAAAGCCCCCGCTATTCAAACAGAAGCACTGGACTTTATAGTAATCGATGTCAAAGCTGCATACAATGCTATATTCGGCTGTCCCGGCCTAGCAGCATTCCATGCAGTTGCCTCCGCATTTCACACGAAAACGAAGTTTCCAATAACAGCTGGCATAGGCCAAGCTGTAGGAATCCAAGTGGCGACACGATCATGGTACACCGCTACACCGCTACAATGGGGGGCTCCATTCTTCCCCTCTACCGCCAGAAAATAGTCACAATAACTCCAAAACTGTAAACGAGCTTGAAGCCTCTGCCATAACCAACTCTACCAAGAACTTCCAAACCTGCCACACCATCTCTCGCCAGGTCCAAACTAGTTCTCATCATGATACAATAATAAACCTGAATCCCTCACCCGAAGCCACTCCACTTATTCAATGAACACAAATAATCTTGCTTAAACACATTGGTACATCAGAAGATTTTCCTTTCTCTAAGCAAAACAATAGGGGCTCCCTCCAAAATAGGCAAGTCCAAGCAAGGTCTACCAAGTTGCTCGCCTGACAGTTCATCAACTTGAAGACCCGGGGGGCAGGAAGATATCAGCAGGGACTTGGAAAGTAGAATACCTTGTGAAGAACAACGAGTTGAGTGCCAAACTTGTACATAAAAACAACACCAAAATCTTTGAAAACTTCTATAAGACGGGTTCGGAGCCCACATCCATAGTACGAAGTTATTACAACAATTTACAATGAAACAAGTTCAAAGTGCTTCGCCATTCGATCTACTCCTGCAACCTGTTAATTCATCAAAGCAAACAACGAGCTACATACCCAACTTACATTAAAGTGGCGCTAAACACTCGATACAAGCTTTCTACAACGCAAGTTCGGAATCCTGAACTCGGGAATTGCGGCATGCAACCTCGCATGCTAAGAACACAATTCACCGATCGATCTGTTCCTGCAACTAGCTAAACTTCCTTGGAGGCTCGGAAACAAGTTAAGTGCCACACTTAAACACTTAAGCAGCACCAAATACTCGTTGCGAGTCTCCCCGTAAGACGGATTCGGAGTCCATACCCATGGCTCGACAGGGACTCTAACAATTTGCAATAACGCAAATTCACAGTGCACTTCACTATTCGATCTGCTCCTGCAATTCGTCAATGCCTCGGCGATTTTTTCAGAGTCCAGTTCATGGTTCAAGAGAGACTCTGTCAATTTGCAAAGAAGCAAGTTCAGAGTGCACTTTGCCATTCGAGCTGCTCCTACAACCTGTTAATACTTAAACTAACAAGTTCGGAATCCATGTTCATGGTTCAGAGTTACTCTTGCAACCTGTAATGACACACGTTCAGAGTTCAACTCACCATTCGATCTGTTCCTACAACTAGTTAAATTTTCCCAACAACAGATTAATAGGTCCAAAATTATGGATCGAAGTTACCCTAGCAACACTTGTAAAAAGCCGCACCCGGGGTTCAACTCTCCATTCGATGTGACACTCATAATCTGTCAGATGCCCCATACAGCAAGTTTGGAAAACAACTCTCCTTCAGAATTTTCCCTACAACTGGCTGGGTTCAAGACGGAGCAGTGCTACACTTCATCATATACCGTCAACAGCTCTCTAAGCTATGCGCAACAGACTTGAGGCCCTGTTATTTAGTGACAGAGAACCCGTCGATCACACCTCAACCATGAAAGCAAGGATCAAGCATGTGAAATAAATCCCGCAAGTCACAGAACTATCACCAACTCATATGTTCAGATCCAGTAGCACTACAGACATCTGCAAATACAAGACGGCTAGTCCAAAGTCCAAATCTCCCCTAGAACAGCTTGTACGACGAGCCAACCCCCAAGACGATGTATCAAAAGACAAGACACTGGCCTGTAGAAGACTTCTCATTCCACAAACTGTAAGTCTCATTACAACAACAAAGTTACAATGAATCCATGTTTCACGTCTAAGAATTGCTACCAAAAGTCCTGTGAACACTGTATAGTAAACTGTCATGAAAGCTGTTCTTCCAGCTATACACACTGGAGAGATGCTCTACCCAAGAGAAACAAAACTCCTCGCCGACCTCCTACCAGCTAACAGCTCCATAGAACTGCCTCAACTCTTGATAATGATATTCAAGAAAATTTTTCCTTAGACGAGCAAACTCCAGATTCATTCGACTCCTTCACTTGAGCAACCTCCAACTCCGTCTCGCTTGAAGCGCCACGCAAACGGGAAAGTTCCAACTCCGTCAAGCATAGCGTATCACGAAGGAGGACAAGCTCAGTATCCCGGGGAACCTCATTCCATGCACGCAACTACTTATCAGTAAAGAGAAGAATGGAATCATCTCAATGCTGAGTAAATACAAGTTACTTTACTTCCACACTAAGAAGATTCAGAATACCCACAACTCATCCGCTCTAAAATGAGTTTGGTGCTCCGCACGCCACTTGAGTTCCTCCAGCCAACCACTCGTCAACATCAAGCAACGGGTCCAACACCCCAATCTCTGCTCCCTGCTTGAGCTCCATCAATAAATCGGTTGTCCCAAACAACGAGTTCAACGTTTCACTTGCCGCTCGAGCTCCATCAACAACTCGTTGGTCCCAAACAACGAGTTCGACGCTCTGCTCGCCGCTTGAGTTCCATCAAAAACTTGTTGGTCCCAAACAATGAGTTCAGTGCTCCGCTCGTCGCTTGAGCCCCATCAACAACTCGCTTGTCCCAAATAACAAGTTCAGTGCTCTGCTCGCCGCTTGAGCTTCATCAATAGCTCGTTGGCTCCAAACAACGAGTTAAGCGCTCCGCTCGACGCTCGAGCTCCATCAACAACTCATTTGTCAGCGCTCTGCTCGCCGCTTGAGCTCCATTAACAACTCGTTTGTCCCAAACAACGAGTTCACTGCTCTGCTCGTCGCTTGAGCCCCATCAAATTCACGTTTGTCCCTATAATACCCTGAATCTTCATTTAATGAGAAATGTTGATTTTCACGTGTTGTGCACGTGCAAAAATTTTGTATGCATATTTTCTTATAAAATTATCTTTTATAACATGGACAATTATTTCTTTCTTTCTCTTTATCTTTCTAGAAAACCTATTTTATAAAGCCTAAACTTGTTTTCTTATTTTAAACCCACTCTAATAATTAAATATTTTATTAAATAGCCCATGAGCCTAAAGCCCACTATTTTGAGGCCACAAACTTAATTAATCTTTTAATTGTCACAACTTGTCATGTAGACACAATTAGTGGACAATTGATTAATTAAATTTGTACAACTTTAAATAGGGAACACTAGTTGGGACACGTGCATGCACTTTTGTGTGCATTGCACACCCAAGGGTGGCCAGATGTGGCTAGAGAGGAGTGGAGGAGTGGAGTTGAGTTGAGGGGTAGCTATTGAGATCATGGAAGTTGCTACAACTTCCCTTTTCATCTTGATCCTTGATCTCTAACTCCTTGATTAATCCTATCCATTCAATCTCATTCTAAAAGTGTATAAATACCCCTAGTTGCTAAGAGAAAAAAAGGCTAGTGAGAAAAAGATTGAGAATTTTAAGTGAGTAAAAGATTGAGTGTGCATATTTGTGTGTGTGTTCATTCCAAAATGAGGCTGGCCCATCATCAAGCACAAGGAGGAGGCTCGGGTTGCACCAAGGAGCAAGGAAGAGGAGTAGCTTGCAACACAATCTAGGAGGAGAAGGCTACTTTCTTGCATTCTAGGAGACTCTAGGAGCTTTTCATTTTGTTTTCTCCAAATAGGTGAGTGTTTTTCATACTTCTAGAACTAGATGCCATGCTAGGGATGATTTAATGAAATTATTATGAATTAATTAGTTGAAATTGGAACCATGCTTGTTTAATTAAAAATGGAATGGTATCTTAGAGAATGTTTTATAGAATGATTGCTAATGGATGAATTGTGAATTAAAATGCTAGAAATCACCATATTGTTGTGCTACATGTTCTAATTGAATGCTATGATAAAATTTGTGCTTATGAGACAACTAGTTGAATTAAATGCCTTTTGTGTAATTGATTGCTTAAAATAAAATTTCTTTGTTGTAGAAAGATGAGAAATTGTCTCTAAATTATTGTAGGTAGTTAATGAATAAAAGAACAATGAAATATAGTAGTTGTGGAAATTTAACTCTAAGTTATGAAGAAATATGGTGTTTGTTCTCAAAATCGAAATTATGGACATAGAACATAAAGTAGGATCAAAATACATGTTTTATAAAGTAAATAATGGTTATAAAAATACTGGTTTACTGTAAATTCATGTTTGGTAAAATCTGGAGCTTTTTGTTTTCAAAAGAGAAGAAAAAAAAACAAAATCGTTTTGAGATTTATAAAATTTAGAAATGAGCAGAGAACTGGGTTATAAACAACCCATTACTCTTTGAGACAATCTGGTCCCTTAGACCAAGTGGCTAGCGGTGCGGTGGCTTTTACTGTAGCCGTGGTCAGACCCCTCAGGTCTCGGGTTCGAAACCCAAGCCCTGCATTTTATTTCGTTTTTTTTATAGTAAAAACCCAAAATCCGATAGCAAACTTATCCAACTAAAACCCCCTTTCATATTGCATAGGCGCCTTAGCCCAATTGGCTTGCGGTGGCGGTTTACTTGGTCCAGGTCACAGGTTTGAATCCGGCTTTCGGCAGTTTGAACATTTTTTGATTTTTTTGAGTTTAAAATCGAATTTTTGACTTTTAAAAATCCCAAAAAAATACTACGTAGTATCTTTTGAAAATATGTAGATCTTGTGAAAAATATTTGAACACTATTTAGACAAAGTAAAAATGAGTTAGAGGTGAAAATTGGGTAGAATTCCATAGAAAATTCTATTTTCGTTAACTATAAAAGTAATCTATTTTTCGAGAAATTATGTGATATGGCTAAAAATGGGGTTAAATCGGGACCGTCCAGATCGAGCACGAATCCTGAAGCATGGGGGTAAAAAAGTAATTTCACATACAGATGGATCCAAAACGGGTATTGGGCCTCCTTCTCACAGGACCAACCACCCGCGAATAGATCCGCTTCAACTGGGCATGGGTCCCGACCCGATACAAGCCCAGTCCACCAAGAGAGGAGAATCAGGCCACTGATTTGATCAAATCAAATCAATAAACCTGATTGGCTCTCACCAGGGAATCAGGGGCTAACTTCCCAAAAACAGAATAAGAGGATTTTCCTCCTAACTATTAGGCAGGAAATCAGGTCCCAAATCATTCCAAAGGCGACTATAAATACAACCTCTCTACCACCAAGACCAGGTTAATCACTTCTTCACCACTTAAGCTCTTTCTTAATCTTTATCTGATTACTGACAAGAGCGTCGGAGGGTGCGTCGCCGGAATCAACCCCGGTGTCTCGCACTTCCTTGCAGGTTGCGGCGGGAACAAGAAGGCCGAGACAGCTATTCAGGTTTTCCTCGGATCCACAAATTCTATCTGTTTACCCCCACACCGAAATCAGCGGTAACAGATTGGCACCGTCTGTGGGAAAGCCACACGAACAGTCTCAGCCCCTTTTTCGTCGTCCTCTGCAGCCATGCCGCCGAAGAAGAACAGATCCAGAGGGTCGAACCGTGGGGGCAACCCCATCGACCCAGCAACTGAAGCTCCGGTCAATCCTATCCTTCAGTCCGACCTCCCTCCGCTGACCCAGCAGGTCCCACCTCCTCCTCCTCCTACCAAACAGCAGCCCAACAATGGTCCGTCCGGTCACAACGGTCGGAAGGAGAAGCAGCCTCTCAATCCGAGTCATGTCTCGGTCCATAACGGATCCTCGGACTCGATGGCTTCACATCACCCCGATCTCCGCATCACACTTCTGAACCGTCAGAAAGACGACGACCTCCGTACCCATCTTGACGAGAGGCGGGCCCGAGAGGGAGCCTCCCGCCAGCGTCGAGGCGAGCGGTCGCCACGTCGTCGGGACGGCAGAAGGACCCCGGAGCGCAGAGGCCGAGCGGCGTCCCCCGATCGCCGAGGGAGGTGGTCCCGCTCTCCCAGGGATCGGCGTCATCCGAGGGACCGGAATGCGCCTATCAGCCGGGCCGAATTCCTCCAGTTTTAGGAGACCGTTCTGCAGGCCCTCAATCTTCGGCAGAACGTCCAGAATGCTCAGAGGGCTCCGACGCCCCCCAGGGATCTCAGTCCTCGGCGCGGAACCAGGAGCCCTTCCCCGGCTCCCATCCGCCAGCAGCGGGAACAAAGCCCACGCCGGTCTCAGGATTACCGGCGCCGCAGTCCACGCTCCCCTTCCTATGAAGAGGAGTCCAGAGGGTCATACGACTACCAGCGGAGGGACGACGCGCTCATCCGCCGTATCCATGAGGTGGAGAGGCGCATCGGCCGCATGGACAGGGAGGAAGAGTCCCGAGCCGGAACCTTCCGTCCCAGCCGACCCCCCTTCTCAAGGTCGATCATGGAGGCCCATATACCGAGGAGTTTCAAACCGCCACAGTTTGAAACATACTCTGGGGAATCCGACCCGGTCGACCACGTCGAGAGCTTCAAGACCCTGATGCTGATCCATCAAGCTTCCGACGCAGTGCTCTGCAGGACCTTCCCTGCCACCCTCAGGGGGTCGGCTCGGGAATGGTATTCTAGACTCGCCCCCTCATCCATCTTCTCGTTTGAACAGTTCGAGACGCTGTTCATCACTCACTTCGTGAGCAGCCGGCGAGCCGAGAAGACGAGTCTTTCCTTACTAAACCTGCGGCAGGAGAAGGAAGAAAAGCTGCGGGACTATGTGAAAAGGTTCACCGCAGAAGTCAGGTCGATTGCCTCCCTAGACCAGTCCGTGGCCACCGTGGCGTTCCAGTCGAACGTCCTTAACGCCAACCTCCGATCATCCCTGGCCAAGAAGCCCCCGCAAGACTTCGCGGACCTCCTCCTGAGATGCGAGAAGTACATCCGGGCAGAAGAGGCCGAAGCCCTTCCACGCTTCGGGGGGCCCTCCGCAGGGTCGAAGAGGAAGGCGACCGGAGAAGAAGGGTCTAAGAAAGCTCAGAAGGACGCGGGCGGTCAGCGCCGCCCTCCCCCCAGGTTCGAGAAGTTCACTCCCCTCACCACAAATGTCTCTACTATCCTCATGGAGGTGGAGAAGGAGGGAATCATCCCTCCAGCCCCGAGGATGCACACCCAGGCGAAGAGGAGAAACAAAGATAAGTGGTGTCGTTACCACCGAGACCACGGTCACGACACGAACGACTGCCGGGCTCTGAGAGATGAGATTGAAGCCCTCATTCGGAGGGGGCAGTTGGCCAAGTTCGTGAAAGCTAACGATCGGACAGATCGGATCTCTCCTCCCCCTCGGGGGGCTAACAAGCGCTCCGAGCGGCGCGAGGAGACACCCGAGTTCGAGGAAGAACGGGTTCTGCACCTGATCCACGGAGGCCCAATGGGGGGCTCCTCTAATTCCTCCCGAAAGGCCTTCGTCCGGGAGGTCAACTCGGTCCACAGTGCCCCTCCCCCAAAGGGTCTCGGCGTCCCTGTGTCTTTCTCCGATGCCGACCTCGAAGGAGTCCGAACCCCCCATTGCGATGCCCTCGTCATCGACCTCCGCATGGCCAACTTCAAGGTGCAGAGGATTTTGGTGGACAATGGGAGTTCGGTCAACATCCTATTCCTCTCGGCCTTCCAAGGCCTGCAGCTGTCCCGAGACCGTCTCAAGCCGGCCGGTTACACTCTCCACGGGTTCACGGGGGTCCCGGTAACCGTCGAGGGGGTGATAACCCTAGACGTTACTGCGGGAAGCACCCCTACTACCCGGACCGAGCCGATGGACTTCATGGTCGTCGACGTCCCGGCAGCATACAATGTCATCCTAGGCCGTCCCGGCCTAGCCGCTCTAGAGGCTGTCCCCTCGGCATACCACTTGAAGATGAAGTTCCCCACTCGCTCGGGAGTAGGGGAAGTCAGGGGGAGCCAGGAAACAGCTCGGAAGTGCTACATGACTTCCACCGGGGGACCAGTGCTCTCGCTCGAGACACTAGAGATCCCCGAGCCGAAGGCTCGCCCAATGTCCGAGCCAGCGAACGAGTTAGAAGAAGTGCTCTTCTCCGACGAGGATCCGAGCCGAAGATTCCTCGTCAGCAAGTCCTTACCGACCGTGCTGTTCTCCGACTTGGTGAGGTGCATCCGGGATAACCGCGACCTATTTGCTTGGTCGGCCGCGGATATGCCCGGCATCTCCGAGGACTTACTCGTCCACCGCCTAAGCGTCGAACCGGGGTGCAAACCGGTCCAGCAGAAGAGGCGAAAGTTCGCTCCCGAGCGACAGCAGGCAATCAAGGAGGAAGTGGATAAGCTGCTGAAGGCCAAGTTCATCCAGGAGGTAAATTATCCCGAGTGGCTGTCGAATGTCGTAATGGTCAAGAAGTCCAATGGCTCGTGGAGGATATGCATCGACTTCACCGACCTCAACAAGGCGTGTCCGAAGGATCCCTTCCCTCTCCCGAACATCGACACCCTTATCGACGCCACCTCGGGCCATGAGCTCCTCAGCTTCATGGATGCCTTCTCGGGGTACAATCAAATCCGGACATCCCGAAGACCTCCTTCGTCACCGACCAAGGCCTCTACTGCTACCGTGTAATGCCGTTCGGTTTGAAGAACGCAGGCGCCACCTACCAGCGCCTCGTCAACAAGGTTTTCCAGCATCAGATCGGCCGAAACATGGAGGTGTACGTTGATGACATGCTCGTCAAGAGCATCCGCAGCACTGACCATGTAGCCGACCTCCAGGAGGCCTTCGGTGTGTTGAGGAAGTACAACATGCGGCTAAACCCGAACAAGTGTGCGTTCGGAGTCTCCTCTGGCAAGTTCCTCAGCTTCATGGTGAGCCAGCGGGGAATTGAAGCTAACCCCGAGAAGATTAAAGCCATATTAGACATGGCCCCGCCTCGGAACGTCAAGGAGGTGCAGAAGCTCACCGGTCGGCTCGCAGCCATCGGTCGGTTCCTCTCCAAGTCAGGGGAAAAGTGCCTCCCCTTCTTCAAAGCACTCCGGGGGGCTAAAGGATTTGAATGGGGCCAAGCACAGCAAGAATCGTTCGACCAGCTGAAAGCCTATCTGGTGAACCCCCCTCTGCTCAGTAAGCCAGTCCCGGGCGAGCCTCTCTTCATCTACTTGGCCGCTTCCGAGCAGACCTTAAGCGCTGTTTTGGTAAGAGAAGAAGACCGGACCCAAAAGCCCATTTACTACGTGAGCAAGGTGCTTCGGGACGCTGAGCTCCGCTATCCGAGGATAGAGAAGATAGCCTACGCTCTGGTCATGGCAGCAAGAAAGCTTCGGCCCTACTTCCAATCTCACTCGGTCGTTGTCCTCACCGATCAACCCCTAAAGCAGATCCTCCACAAGCCAGAGACCTCGGGTCGGCTGATGAAATGGTCTGTAGAGCTGAGTCAGCACGATATCTCCTATCAGCCTCGGACGGCAATTAAGGCACAAGCTCTCGCCGACTTCATCGTAGAGTCCACTATCCCTGAGGTCGGCCACGTCCCGAATGGGCCCCCCATTTGGACAGTCTTCGTGGACGGGTCCTCTTGCAGCGAAGGAAGCAGCGCCGGCATCATCCTGAACGGCCCTGACAGCTTCATCCTGCAGTATGCGATCCGCATGAACTTCAAGGCCTCGAACAACGAGGCAGAGTACGAGGCTCTCATAGCTGGTCTCGGACTCGCACGAAGTGCTGGGGCGCAGCGCTTTCGGATTCACAGTGATTCCCAGCTAGTCGTGAACCAGGTCTTAGGCGAATATGAGGCCCGGAACGAGCGAATGGCGAAGTACCTCGCCAAAGTCCGGGATCTCATGGGCCGGTTCGAAGAAGCCATCATCCAACGGGTCCCCCGGGAGGAGAACTCACAAGCCAACGCTCTCTCCAAGTTAGCCTCGTCTTCTCTACAAGGTCTCGAACATACCGTACTGATTGAAGTCCTCTCTAAACCGAGCATCGAAGACGAGACACCTGGCTCGGTGGAGTCATTGCCGGTCATGCTGCAGGACAATTGGATGAAGCCACTGGTAGAATTCTTGAGGGTTGGAGTTCTGCCCTCGGATCCCAAAGAAGCACGCCGAGTCAGAACTCGGGCCGAGCGCTATGTCTTGATCGAGGGCGTCTTATACAAACGCTCCTTCTCTCAAATAGATGGCCGACCTTATCTAAGGTACCTATCTCCGGAACAGGCCGAATATGCCCTACAGGAGCTTCATGAGGGCATCGGAGGGGCACACTCCGGATTCAGGTCTTTGGCCCGGAAAGCTTTGAACTATGGGTACTTCTGGCCGACCCTTCTTCGAGATGCCGAGCGACATGTTCGGCAGTGCAGCTCCTGCCAGAGACACTCCAGCATCCGACGCCTCCCTCAGGCCAACCTCACCTCCCTATCGAGCCCTATCCCCTTCGCGATGTGGGGAATGGACTTACTAGGGCCTTTTCCTCCAGCTCCGGGTCAGCTCAGGTTCTTAGTCGTAGCCATCGACTATTTCTCGAAGTGGGTCGAGGCCGAGCCCCTCGCCACTATAACCGAGAACAAAGTGGTGCAGTTCTTCTGGAAGAGCATCATATGCAGATTCGGCGTCCCCCGCGTCCTCGTGACGGACAACGAGACTCAGTTCACTGGCACAGCATTCCGAGCCCTATGCGATGACCTCGTCATTCAACAGCGCTTCTCGTCCGTCTCACACCCTCAGTCGAACGGGCAGGCCGAGAATGCTAATAAGCAGATCCTCGCAGGAATCAAGAAGAGGTTGGACAAGTGCTCCAAAGGTTTGTGGGTCGACCAACTCCCTAATGTGTTGTGGAACTACCGCACGAGCAAGCGGACACCCACCGGAGAGTCCCCTTTCAACCTTACTTATGGGGCCGAGGCCGTGATACCCCTCGAGGTTGGAATACCTTCCCCTTGGCTCATGGCCTATGACGAAGCGTAGAATGCCAGGGACCTCAGGGGAAACTTGGACCTGATAGATGAACTGAGGGAAAGGGCATCGATTCGGCAACAGAATTACAGAAGGAGGGTCGAGCTAGCGTACAACAAGAAGGTCCGACCCGCCAACCTTAAGCAAGGAGATTTGGTATTGAGAAAGCTAGCCATATCCCTCCCCAGCCAGAGGAGCAAGCTAGCTCCGAATTGGGAAGGGCCGTACCGGATCACAAAAGTTGTTCGGCCTGGGGCATACCGACTTGAAGACATGGATGGCAGAGAGCTTCCGAGGACCTGGAATGCCGACCACCTCCTGAAATACCAAGAGAGCGCTCCGGCGCCTCTCTAAGTAATCCGAGGTGTCGAACCATTCCTCTCCAACTTGTAACCCATTTTTTCTCAAATTGTATTATGTAAAACGGTTCGCCGTCAAGTATCAATAAAGAAAGCTCTGTTATGTTTGTGAATATGCATGTCACTCTCCCCTCTTATCACCTGCATTTCATGTTGCGATCTCAACCAATGGTTCGGAGTCCACGTTCGGCTCGACCTCATTCCCTCAGTTCGTCTCCGGGCAGACTAGAGGCGGACCGCCGTTCCGAACTGCTCCCACAGCCGTTGAACTATACCGATGGTTCGGAGTCCAACACTCGTCTCGACTTTACCTCCTCGGCTCGTCTCCGGACGAACCAGGGGTAGATCGCCGTTCGGAATTGCTCCCACAGCCGTTGAACTATACCGATGGTTCGGAGTCCAACACTCGGCTCGACTTTACCTCCTCGGCTCGTCTCCGGACGAACCAGGAGTAGATCGCCGTTCGGAATTGCTCCCACAGCCGTTGAACTATACCGATGGTTCGGAGTCCAACACTCGGCTCGACTTTACCTCCTCGGCTCGTCTCCGGACGAACCAGGGGTAGATCGCCGTTCGGAATTGCTCCCACAGCCGTCGAACTCCGCGACAACCCCGAGGGCAAACACTTGGTTAAATTCCTGCCCTAAAGATTGCCTTCCGGAAATCCCCTACGTTGTGGCGAGCGCTCGGCTTACATTCAGTCCGATCCTCGTCACGGAAACGGGGGAAAATAAGGAGGATGGACCTACCCGTCGGTCGGAATCCGAGCAAGTGCCATTCCGAGCCCGTAAACGGAGAAAATTCACCTTCTCCTCAACTTCCGCGCCTGATCTCAATCAGACGGCCCAGATCTCGCCCAGAGCACTAAAAGACAAGATGGTGTTTTCTTGGGAGCTACGCCCGTCTCGAGATGCACTTCTTCATCCAGCGGTCCGTGTTGCGCCACGTCGCTCGGCTCATTAAAGTTCCCTATCTTCGGTCGGCAGCCGAGCAAGTGCCTTCCCGAGCTCGTAAACGGAGAAAATTCCCCTTCTCCTCAACTTTCGCGCTTGATCTCAATCAGACGGCCCAGATCCCGCCACCTGCGCAAAACGACAAGATAGCGTTTTCTCGGGAGCTGAGCCGCCTCGAGATCCGTGCTTACAATCAGCGGCTCAGATCTTGCCACCTGCGCTAAACGACAATATAGCACTTTCTTAGGAACAGAGCCGCCTGGGAGTTCGTGCCGCACCCCGTCAAAGTCGCTAAACGACAGAATGCCACACGTATAGTGGCCAGTTCAGTCCAACGACCTCGCCGACGAAACCGACATGCTCGGTTCTAAGACCTCGGCGCAGAAAATACAGTCATAAACAAGACAAAAGCGCAGAGCAATAAAAAATATTTTATTAAACAGCCAGGCCGAAATACAAAGCACATCTGTCCCATAGTTACAAAGTGTTCGCAAACAAGATACAATTCCGACCAACAACACTTAGTGTTCAAAAAGAAATATCTTCACTGAATTCTTCGGCCGACCGTTCGTCCTCCTCGGCTGACGGCTCCTCTGCCTCCCCCCGGAGCTTCGCCATTACAGCCCGCAAGTACCGCATCTCCGAGAGCAAGTCATCCCGCTCGGCAATAATCTTCGACTGAATGTGCCGAATGCTTTTGACCCGAAGAGCGTTGCTGAATGCGGTCTGCGAGTCGTCATCCTCTCCTGTGGGGCTCAGCTCGACGATCTTATTCTCCAAGCATTGGACCTCGGCTTCCCGGAGACTGAGGACCAACGAAAGGTGGTCCCACTCACTCTTGGCTCGGCGTAACTTCAGATCGGCGCTCCTGGGGCTCAGAACCACCGTTCCAGAGGTGCCCTCGGATTCGGCGTCATCATTCGAACGTTCAGAGTCCGAGCCATGGATCGTCACGACGAGCTGAAAAGAAGGGAAAGAGAATAACGCAATTTCAATACGCCGCCGAAGTCCAACACACTTTCAAAACGTTCTAAGGAAACTGTCAAGATTCACATTCAGATGTAATGGTGTTACAGATGGCCGAATTGACCCTACAATCAAACTTTACAACAATCAACGGAAGTAAAAAACAACATGGTCAAGATCTCCTCGGAAGGGGAATGCTTCGGTTTAGGGATACGCGAGAACGACGAGGTCTGCCCTCCGAACTCGATCCTAAACCAACGAAGCGTGACCCCCCTTCGCTGCTAGCCCTGACCACGGCACCTGCCGAGGCCCCGCTCGACGAGACAGCCGCGCTGCTCTGCGCGTCAGCCGGACTCCGCCTGGTCATAGGCGAGCGTGTCGCAAGCTCATAAAACGTAATCCCCTTCTCACTTTCTTCGCGGGTGCACGAAGTACTGCGAACGTTAGCCCTCTCCGGCGCAGGCTTGAGCGACGCGATCTCCTCCTCCAGTTCGATAATCCTGTCTCTAAGAACGTCGTCCCTCGCCAACTTCATCGGGCGAGAAGGCCTTGACGAGCCGGAGGCATTAGCACCCTCGGTAGCGAGCCGACGGAAGTGGGTGGCCTCAATTCCCCTATCTATCGTGATCCTTCTGAGCCTGTCGACGTCGGCCACTAACCTCTTGCGCTCGGCCAATGCCTTCTCCAGCTCAGAGGCCAGCTTCACTGCCTCCGCCGAGCGTTCCCTCTCCGCCAATTCCAAGTGTCGGACCTCTGCCAAAAGATCGGCATTCCTCTGCTCGGCAGCGATTAGCTCCCCGCGGAGCCGCTCGACTTCTCCTTCGGGACAAGGGGCTTGGTAGTGCTTCCGCAGCTGATACAGCTCGCGGCACTGCCTCCGTAAAACTGCCTTCACCTCCTCCGCCTGGCCGAGCAGAAGAAACCGCCTCTGTCGGCTGTCCTTGAGCTCACGCTTCATTTTGGCCAACTTCTTCCGGAGGCAGACGAGCTCCGTGACCGGACCGAACTTCACCTGAAAAGTAGAGATAAATCCGATACCCAACACTCGGAAACATCTACGGCTAATCACACACAAATCCGAAGCTCAACACTTGGGCAAATTTTGGCCAAACAAAATATTTTCATTTCAAAATCAAAGTGAAAGCTTTGCACTAGCGGTGGCCAGTCCGCGGTTAGGCTTACAAAAGAAAAAAGACAAAACAGAAGACAACCGAGTCAGGGGTCGACCTTTTTGCCGCTCGGGTCCGTCGACCCCTCGGTCTTGTCCTCGCCACCGTCCTCGCCTTCGCCTTCGCTCCAGCTCTCCTCCTCGGAGCCGTCCACCTTCTCGTCCTCGGCCTCGGACCCCGCAGGACCCTCGACGACTTCCGTCTCTCCCGCAGGCCCGAGCATCCCCGCGGGCACACCCTCCTCCCCTTCCACGGGGTCGTAAAAGTGGTAGGAGGAGATGTCGAAGCCCGGGTTCCTGGCGGCTATGTGGGTCAGCGCTCGACCATAGGCTTCCTCCATGTTCTGGAGCATATGCTGAGCAGCCTCCTCCTGCACGGCCTTCTTCACCCTCTTCACCTTCTTCTGGTGCTTAGCCTGGGTCCTCTCGGCCCTCTTCTGGGCCTTCTCCGCCTCCGACCGAGCGTTGGCCAAGGCCTCCTTCAGTTCGGCGACCTCCTTCTCCGCGGCCTCAAGTTTAGCCGCCGTGTCCTTCGACAGCTGAATGGACTTGGCCAGCTGCCCCTCCAACCCCTTCACCTCGTCAGCCCTCCTCGTCGAGAGGAGCTTCTCGGTATCGAGCCGCTGCGTAACCTTGACGCGCTCCGCCCTCTCTCGCTCCTTCTCCTGCTCCTTGCTCGCCATCTCCTCGACCAGGAAGTTGAAGTGGCAGAGGGTCTGGAAAAGAGCGACGGATTAAAATCCGAACCCAAATACTTGGTACAAAAAAAAGGGGGGGAGAAGAACTCAAGGGAAGAAAAGCCAAAGAGAAAGAGCCCGGAAAACTTACCGACATAGTGTTCCGAGCGATCTGCATCACAGCGTCCCCTGCTTGCCCGGCCTTCAGGGTCGCTCGGTCCTTCGGGGTCGGCAGGTGCTTCACGGCCTCCATACAGATGTTGCCATTGCCCAAGAAGCCGTCGACCTGCATGACTTGCCAGTCGGGGACGAAGATCTGTTTGTGACGCTCGGTCAGGATCTTCTCCGCCTCGGCAGTCAGGGGCGGAACTTGGAGGGACAACACCTCCGTCGCGCCGAACGTGCCGATCGACGGACCAGGAGCGTCCCCCTTCGGGGTCGGTGTCGGTGCTTCCGGGGCGGGCGGGTCGAGGACCTGGACCTCCGCATGGTCAAGGACCATGACCTTCGGCTGCTCGGCGGTCTTCGCGACCGAAGGCTTCTTTGCTGGCCGGCTCTCCTGAGTCTCCGCCGCCGACCTCTTCTTCTTCTCCTGCTCCGAACGACCTTTCGCCATCAGGGCCCTGTAGTCCATCTTCATCGTCTCTGCAAAAGCCGAATGAAAGAACTTAGTTAAATTTTCATGAGCTTTAAACAATAAATATAAATACCAGAAGCGTACGAGGGTCAATCGGACTGAGACCCCCACAGAATAGATCCTCCTCTGTAATATCTTTCCAACTCATGGTTGGCAAAGCGAGGAGCCTCCTCCGGACCTCGGCCTCTCCCTCATTCAGTGGCACCTCCTTCTTGGTGCGCTTGGGCAGGCCCTCCGTCTCCCAAACCGCCGGTATCACCCACGGCGTCAGGGATCGGACGAGGAAGTACTTTGTCTTCCAATGTTTGATCGAGTCCGGATTCTCGATCAGTTTCACGCCCGGCCGGGGCGACAGATAAAACCTCTGTTCATCTTTCCTCGGCTGGCAGGGTCGATAAAGATTACGAAAGAGGAACATGCTCGGCTTAGCGCCAACCTCTTGGCATCGAAGGACGAAGGCTGTAACGTGCCTCCATGTGTTCGGCGCCAGCTGAGCAGGACTCAAACCGTAAAAGACCAAGACCTCAACCACGAACGGATGGAGGGGAAAGCGGAGTCCGGCGATAAGAGAATCGACCGGGAATATGCACACGTCTGGCGAACAGCTCGTGTTTGCTCGAAAACCCGGCCCGGGGAGAAGCAGGACATACTCTAGCGGGATCCGGAATCCCTCTCGGATCATCCGAAGGTCATCCTCGGTGAGCGACGAGATAGCATGGTCCACCTCGGAAACTTCCCTCGGCTCATTCTCCTCCACCAGTGGGGCTGTACCCTGAGTCACTTTCTCCAAGACGTCATCAGCGTAGTCCCGAACGCCGCCCACACTCGACAAGACAATGGGCTGCCGACCGAACGCCCCTGCCGTCTTCGGCGTCTCCACAATGGTGACCACGCCCTTGTCCTTCCGGGACGGAGCCTCAACCTCCCTAGGCCGCTCAGCCACATCGCCTTCTCTATCCGGCGAACGATCTCCTGCTCGCTCGGCTCCGCCACACCCTTCCCTTTATCCCCTCGGCCAACGGTTTGTTCCGAGGCGGGGGTCTCAGTGATCTTAACCATTTCAAAGAGAGAGAGGATAGAAACTGACCTTGAAGTGATGTGTACGGTCGGAGAGTTCGCCGGAGTCTACAAACGCTACCGCGACAGCCAGCAACACCGCCAGAGAGCAGAAAACTTCGCAGCGAAGTAAAAACTGAGGAGAGAGAGTAAAAACGAAAAGTGAGACTTGGTCTAAGGAGGGGTGAAGATTTATAGTGAAAACGGGACGTCCCTTGGACTCCCAAAGCGACTTTTGGGCCGCTCTCGAAACATCGCGAAGGCCCACATCCGCTGTCTCCATCACCAAGTCAGCTAGCTCGGCACCAGGGGATCTAAGTCCGAGCTGCAAGCGAAACTTACATTACGGCTACAGGGTCCGGTCGGAATCCGTGCAAGTGCCTTTCCGAGCGCGTAAACGGAGAAAACTCACTTTCTCCTCAATACTCGTGCGTGATCTCAATCAGACGGCCCAGATCTCGTCGAGAACACTACACGACAAGATAGTGTTTTCTCGAGAAACGCGCCCGTCTCGAGATACGCACCAGCGTCGAACGGCTCTAATTACGCCGCGTCGCTCGGACGATCGAACCTTCGGATGCCTCACCTACGTCCAAGGAAGGCAATAAAATTTTGATTCAGTTTTGAGGCGCCGCCTTCGGCAAGCGCCCCCCAGGTCCCGTGGCTCGGCTGGTATTCTACCGACCCACGGGCCCCGGTCAGAAATAGATCGGCACTCCCCCCGTCTCTAACTCCCCCGGGCTGACATCCATCAGAAGCCATCAGCCCGGAAGGAAGACAGAGATGAGAGGGGACCCATACACACTCAGGGATCGGGAGAAACGCACCATTCCGAGCCAGTTGTTTGCAACTGGAAGGCGCGGCTCGCCAGAGGGCTCTGACCGCAGCGCCTTCACAGTTGCTAACAACAGGCTCGGACGGTCCAAAAGCCCGAGCTGCAACTCATGATGAAGCGCACCATTCCGAGCTGGTTGGTTGCGACTGGAAGGTCCAGTCTGTCAGAGGGCTCTGACAGCGGTGCCTTCACAGTTGCAACAAACGGACTCGGATGGCCCGGAGATCGGCATCGGACATGGATCGTCACTCTCTCGCCAAGACCTCCGCTCACTCCGACGCTCGCTTCGGAGCCACCAAAGAAAGCAGAAGATCTTGGTGAGAGAACGACCACCCGTCCTTCCGAAGAGACCCACACCCCGGGTCCGGACTATTGCCGTCGACCCTACTGTCTTATTGCTCCCCGCTCCTAACACCCCCTTTCGGAGCAGTGAGGAATGGGGAAACAACAAGACAACAAGGCGACCGCCCGTCCTCCCGAAGTAAATCCTCCTTCGGATCCGAACTACGGTCGTCACCACTACTACCTCGTTCCCCCCTCGCTCCTGACATCCACTTTGGGGCCGTCAAGAACAAAGGGAAAACCAGGTAGAAGAGCAACCACCTCTCCGGACCTCAAGAGAGAAACTACCCAAGGCAAAGTACCCCCGAGGTCTGAAACTCTATGTTGATTGCGACAGAAATGGCAAAGGGAGTGGAGTACTTATAGCCTACCTTCAAGAACCAGTCATTATGACCCTCGGAAGTTGAAACGCCGCGTGTTAATTAAGGGAATTATCCTTAATAACATTGGGAAGGCAGAACGCCGCGCAAGTCCCGGAGCACAATTAATACCATTGAGAACAGAACCATCCCGGATTGCCAGAAACCACAGGTCCTCGGTCGACGTCCGAGCAAGCGCCTTTCCGAGCTCGTAAACGGGGAAAAACCACTTTCTCCTCAACTTTCGCATCTGATCTCAATCAGACGGCCCAGATTTCGCCGAGAGCACTAAAAGACAAGATAGTGTTTTCTTGGGAGCAGCGCCCGTCTCGAGATACGCGCCGACATCCAACAGCTCAGATAACGCCACGTCGCTCGACCTGCCGAACACCACTACCTTCGGTCGGCGTCCGAGCAAGTGCCTTTCCGAGCTCGTAAATGGAGAAAAAAAGACACCGATCAACCGCGACCGTTCGATCTCTCAGAAATTCGTGCTCCTGACGATGAATGGTCCAGATTGCGCCACGTGCGCTAAAAGACAAGATAGCATTTTCTTGGAAAATGCGCCACCATCCGATGGCTCAGATTGCGCCACGTCGCTCGGAACGCCGAACCCCCTAGTCTCCGGTCGGCAGCCGAGCAAGTGCCTTTCCGAGCTCGAAAATGGAGAAAAACGCCGCCGAGCTACAACAGCCGTCAGATCCTTCCGAAATTTGTGCTTGCCCATGATCAACGGCTCAGATCAAGCCACGCCATTAATCGGTATTTAAATCATTTTTTTATTTATTTTAATCGTTTTATTTGTTTAAAATTTGCGAAAAAATTGCTAAAAATTCGGGAAAATTAGCTAAAAATTCTGGGAAATGATTGAAAATTCGGGGACACGCTTTCGGACCCCGGAGCGAACAATTATTACCCCGAATGCACCGCTAAAGTCCCCGAACGATTAGCAAATACATCGCAGAATTAAACAAGTACTTCGAAAAAAGTAGATAAAAGACTATCAGATACCCGACTCAGCTCAAGAACAGCTCACCGCATCAAAAGTTACCTCATTACCCCCTTTCTAGATTCAAAATCCCACATTTGGACTCCGATACAACTCCACCAGCCACTGAGACAGCTGAACTACTCCTCAAAGTCTGATCACGCTCAGTCTTTAGGAGTGGGGGGCTCGTGATATGGCTAAAAATGGGGTTAAATCGGGACCGTCCAGATCGAGCACGAATCCTGAAGCATGGGGGTAAAAAAAGTAATTTCACATACAGATGGATCCAAAACGGGTATTGGGCCTCCTTCTCACAGGACCAACCACCCGCGAATAGATCTGCTTCAACTGGGCATGGGTCCCGACCCGATACAAGCCCAGTCCACCAAGAGAGGAGAATCAGGCCACTGATTTGATCAAATCAAATCAATAAACCTGATTGGCTCTCACCAGGGAATCAGGGGCTAACTTCCCAAAAACAGAATAAGAGGATTTTCCTCCTAACTGTTAGGCAGGAAATCAGGTCCCAAATCATTCCAAAGGCAACTATAAATACAACCTCTCTACCACCAAGACGAGGTTAATCACTTCTTCACCACTTAAGCTCTTTCTTAATCTTTATCTGATTACTGACAAGAGCGTCGGAGGGTGCGTCGCCGGAATCAACCCCGGTGTCTCGCACTTCCTTGCAGGTTGCGGCGGGAACAAGAAGGCCGAGACAGCTGTTCAGGTTTTCCTCGGATCCACAAATTCTATCTGTTTACCCCCACACCGAAATCAGCGGTAACAGGTCCGAAAGCGTGTCCCCGAACGGTTAGCAAACACATCGCAGAATTAAACAAGTACTTCGAAAAAAGTAGATAAAAGACTATCAGATACCCGACTCAGCTCAAGAACAGCTCACCGCGTCAAAAGTTACCTCATTACCCCCTTTCTAGATTCAAAATCCCACATTTGGACTCCGATACAACTCCACCAGCCACTGAGACAGCTGAACTACTCCTCAAAGTCTGATCACGCTCAGTCTTTAGGAGTGGGGGGCTCGTGATATGGCTAAAAATGGGGTTAAATCGGGACCGTCCAGATCGAGCACGAATCCTGAAGCATGGGGGTAAAAAAAGTAATTTCACATACAGATGGATCCAAAACGGGTATTGGGCCTCCTTCTCACAGGACCAACCACCCGCGAATAGATCCGCTTCAACTGGGCATGGGTCCCGACCCGATACAAGCCCAGTCCACCAAGAGAGGAGAATCAGGCCACTGATTTGATCAAATCAAATCAATAAACCTGATTGGCTCTCACCAGGGAATCAGGGGCTAACTTCCCAAAAACAGAATAAGAGGATTTTCCTCCTAACTGTTAGGCAGGAAATCAGGTCCCAAATCATTCCAAAGGCGACTATAAATACAACCTCTCTACCACCAAGACGAGGTTAATCACTTCTTCACCACTTAAGCTTTTTCTTAATCTTTATCTGATTACTGACAAGAGCGTCGGAGGGTGCGTCGCCGGAATCAACCCCGGTGTCTCGCACTTCCTTGCAGGTTGCGGCGGGAACAAGAAGGCCGAGACAGCTGTTCAGGTTTTCCTCGGATCCACAAATTCTATCTGTTTACCCCCACACCGAAATCAGCGGTAACATTATGCTAAGTGATAAAGAAAATTTTTTGGAAGAAAGAAGATTCAAGTGTGTTAGTTATGGACTCTCATTGTTAAATTAAGTATTGTTTATGAATGAAAATACGACTTTATGCCTTTGAATTAGATAAATGAAACGAACATTAGTAGAAGAATTAAATAAAGGTTAGTGTTGATTAAAATAAGATTAAGGAAGTTTTATGGAAAGAATAAACTATTTGAGTTTGACTTATTGTACTTATTTATTTATGCATGATGTGCACATGAAATGGAAATTGAATGACTTGATGAAATTATGAATATACAAGTGTTGTGAACATGAATTGGAAATTATTGTTAACCATGAAAAAAAGAACTTATGAGTATGAAAAACTCAATATTGTAATTATGAGTTGGAATTAAGAACTAGGGTGTAGCTAAGCCTTATACCGGCAATAAAATAAATGCTGAGATGAAATTTGAAATGAAAAGACCAATAGTTGGGTCATGTGAAATGAATGAATAAGACCGGTCTAGTGGGAGTGCTAACCCTAAGGGATTGATTTTGTTCATGATTAAATTAAAGTAAAGATTGGATACATAGTGAAGATGTGATGAAAGTAAGAGAAAAATATTGAATATGAGGGCCATTGGATTGGCGGCGTGAGAAAATTCACATGATGTTCCATGATGCGTCATGAGTAGGACGTGGATACTGCTCCAGAATACCGTCCCGGTGGCTACGCTCGTGGGGTGTTTGGTGAATGAGGATGGTTTCATTCTATGGTAGGAGGTGAATTATCACAGGATGCCTGCATGATGAGTTATGTGACAGTGCATTGGGATTCTCTCCAGGGCGCCTAGATATGAGTTCGTAGGTCATAGAACATCTAGGATACTTACCGTAGTTACAGTAGTAAATTAAGTCATGGCGAGGGATTGAACCCTACAAGATGAAGAACGGTTAAGGGCTTGCCCTCAGACCTATGTAGTATGAGCTGCATAGACTCTGAACAAGTTCGCATTAGTGTCATATAACAAAAATAATTGCATTAAGGACTAAGTGCACATTCACAACACGGCATCAATGGGATAGTTCCTTTAGCTTTGTTTGTGAACAAGTTTGTGTTTTGTTAAGTACTGAGAATCGTTATACTGTTTTCGGCTTAGAGAGGATGGCCGTGTATAATATTTCGTCAGTTGAATGAACTGACGTACCCACAGTTTCCATGCAGGGTAAAGCACATGAAAAAGACTAAAGAAGACCTGATGCTTAAAGATTATTCAACTGTTGTTGTATGTCATTCATTGTTGTAAAATTTGCTTCCGCTGTATAAATAATAATGTAACTGTAACTCTAATGTAAAGTAAAGTTTTATTTCCTTGTAAAATTGTACGAAGAGAAGTGAAAAGATCTTGTGGAACTCGAATTCAGTTGTATTTGGGATTCGGGGTGTTACAGTCCCAAATAACGAGTTCAATGCTCTTCTCGCCGCTTGAGCTCGTCAACAACTCGTTGGTCCTAAACAATGAATTCAGAGCTCTGCTCGCCGCTTGAGCTCCATCAGCAACTCATTTGTCTCCAAACAATGAGTTCAGAGCTCCGCTCGCCGCTTAAGCTCCCTCAACAACTCGTTTGTCCCAAACAATGAGTTCAGCGCTCCGCTCGCCGCTTGAGCTCCATCAACAACTCGTTTGTCCCAAACAATGAGTTCAGCGCTCTGCTCGCCACTTGAGCTCCAACAACAGTTCGTTTGTCCCAACCAACGAGTTCGGTGCCCCACTCACTGCTTGAGCTCCCTCAACAACTCGTTTGTCCCAAACAACGAGTTCAGCGCTCTGCACATCGCTTGAGCTACAACTCGTTGGTCCCAAACAATGAGTTCGACGCTCTGCTCTCCACACGAGCTCTGCCTATGCTGGTTCAACATTCAGAACACTGCTTCAACTCCTTCAAGCTACAACTTGTTGTTTCCAAACAACAAGTTCAATGCCCTGATCTTCGCTCAAGCTTCACCAAATAGCTTGTTGGCTCTAAACAACGAGTTCAACATCTTGGTCTTCGCTCAAGCTTCACCAAATAGCTCGTTGGCTCCAAACAATGAGTTCAATACCTTGTTCTTCGCTCAAGCTCCACCAAATGGCTCATTGGCTCCTAACAACGAGTTCAAATGCCTTGGTCTTCGCCCAAGCATCACCAAACAACTCGTTAGTTCCAAATAATAAGTTCAACGCCTGGTCTTTGCCCAAGAACCATTAACTCGCTGGGACCAAACAACAAGTTTAAGCTTAAGTTCATCTCATAGCACTCCCAACAAACTCGCCGGGGTCAAACGGCAGTTCCTACATCAACTCTATCTCAGAGTTATCTCTACACACTTGCTGGGCTCAAACAGCAGGTGTAACATCCAACTCTGTCATAGAGCCCTCTCCAAGCTCGCCGAGACCAAACGGCAGTTTCTAGACCAACTCAATCAAGGAGTTGTCCCTGCATACTTGCTGGGCACAAACAACAGGTGTAACATCCAACTCTGTCATAGAGTCTTCCCTAAACTCGCCGGAATCAAACGGCGGTTCCTGGACCAACATAGTCAAAAGTTGTTTCTACACACTTGCTAGGCGCAAACAGCAGGTGTAACATCCAACTATGTCATAGAGTCCTCTCCAAGCTCGCCGAGACCAAACGGCAGTTTCTAGACCAACTCAATCAAGGAGTTGTCCCTACACATTTGCTGGGCACAAACAGCAGGTGTAACATCCAATTCTGTCGTAGAGTCTTCCCTAAACTCGCCGGGATCAAACGGTGATTCCTGGACCAACTCAGTCAAAGAGTTATCTCTACACACTTGTTGGGTGCAAATAGTAAGTACAATGTCCAACCCCGTCACAGAATCCTCTACATGCTTGCTGAGCGCAAACAGCAAGTTCCACACTCAATTCTGCCATCGAGTTCTCTCCAAGCTTGCTGGTAACAAACAGTAGGCTCTCTGTCAACTCAGTCAAAGGGTTGTCCCTCTAAACTTGTCGGGCACAAACGGCAAGCTTGAATGTTCAACTCTGTCTCAGAGTTGTCTCGAAACTCACCGAGGTCAAACGGCAGTTTCTACATCGATTCTATCTCAGAGTTGTCTCTACACGCTTATTAGGCACAAACAACAGGTGCAACATCCAACTCTATCTTAGAGTCCTCTCCGAACTCGCCGAGACCAGACGGCGGTTTTACATCGATTCTACCACAGAGTTGTCTCCACAAACTCGCTGGGATCAAACAACGAGCTCCACGCCGACTCAGCCACGAGTTGCCCTACAAACTCGCCAGGATCAAACTGCAGTTTCTAGACCAACTCAATCAAAAAGTTGTCTCTACACGCTTGCTTGGTGCAAACAGCAGGTGCAACATCCAACTCCATCATAGAGTCCTCCCCAAGCTTGTTGGGAACAAACAACGAGTTCAGCACACAACTCGATCACAGAGTTTCCTCTATAAATTCACTGAGGCCAACCAGCAAGCTCAGCACTCAATTCTACCACTGAGTTCCATCTAAATTTGCTAGGATCAAACAACGAGCCATACATTGACTCAGTCAAAGAATTGTCTCTCCATACTCGCTAGGATCGAACAACTAGCTCTACGTCAACCCAGTCACAGAGTTGTCTCTACAAACTTGTCGGGATCAAACGGCAAACTCTAACATTCAACTCTGTCCCGGATATGCCACAACAACTTGTTAGGATCAAACAGCAAGTCTGCAGACATCTCTCTTATCACAACTAGTTATATACGTGCAAGATCCACCAACCGACGGTGACGGAGTAAAAAGCTGGGTATACACATATAAGTAATTATAAATAGATATATATGAGTTGTTGCATATACACGACCATATATGCATATTGATGCGGTTTATTTCTGGGAGACGTGTGGATGCACCAGGTGTGAGTTCGGACTCAATTTGTAGTTGAAGGAGAAAGCTGCTCGTCTGACGACCCTAAGATGACCGGGCAGGACCTGTGGCGACCTCGGGGTGGTTCGGAGATCTGGGCTCGGATCAGAGGATTCGGATCCGAGGTCTTGTGTACCTGCAGACGGTCCTGAAACACCGGGGTTTGTCCCGGTGGCGGACCCTCCGACGATCTAGTCAGTCTCTGTGAGAGAGTAGCAATAACTAGGTGAATTTAAGTGGCAAAAGATTGATTACCTCAAAAGGTGAGTGAGGGTCTAGTATTTATAGAGAATTCCAACCGGGTTTGGATCTGCTTGGGGGCCGGGTCTAAACCCGAAAGCCCATGGGCCTGTCGTGGCAGAAGGCCCAGGGGGTTTAGGGCTGACGTGGCAATACCAGGAGTGGTATAGGGCTGACGTGGCAAAACCCTGAGCGGTATAGAGCTGACATGGCTGATCGTGGGTCTTCTGTGCTTCTGGGAGAATCGGAGGGCCCAGGCTGTGCCAGGTCATCCCCCTGCTTCGCCAGAGAGGGGGGACGGCTCATGGGGCTGTCACGGGTCGGAGACCGAGGACCACTGAGGCTCGTTGGATACGAGGAGGCCGGCTCTGGGGTGTGCACTTGAGGTTCGGCACTGACCCTGTAAGGGTTCGAAGCCGAGCTAGATTGCTATTTTTTCCTTTCTTGAGTGAGAGTTGCATTGGGCCCTGGTTGGGCCCGCAGGCCATTTTTACCCTACCACACAAGCCCCCACTCCTGCGGGGGTGCGGGAGCTAGCCGGGGAGGAGTGTTCATGGTCGTGGAAATGGGATGGCAAATCGTTGAATCTTCCGGAGGAGAGTACCCTGGTGCCCGGCCCAACCTTGATATGACGAGGGATTACGTGTTTGACAAGGGCGCTGTGAGACGTTGTTTCTTCCTGAGAAGAAGGCCCTGGTGCACGACCGAATCTCGAGATGACGAGGGTTTATGTGTCGGCAAGGGTGATGGTGAGCCGTTGCTTCTTCCTGAGAAGAGTACCCTGGTGCCAGACCGAACCTCGAGATGAGGAGAGATTATGGGTCGGTAAGGGTGATGGCGAGCCGGTGATTCTTCCTAAGAAGAAGGCCCTGGTGCTCGACCGAACCTCGAGATGACGAGGGATTATGTGTCGGCAAGGGTGATGGCGAGCCGTTGTTTCTTCCTGAGAAGAGTACCCTGGTGCTCGACCGCACCTCGAGAAGACGAGGGATTATGTGTCGGCAAGGGTGATGGCGAGCCGGTGATTCTTCCTAAGAAGAAGGCCCTGGTGCTCGACCACACCTCGAGATGACGAGGTATTATGTGTCGGCAAGGGTGATGGCGAGCCGTTGTTTCTTCCTGAGAAGAGTACCCTGGTGCTCGACCGCACCTCGAGAAGACGAGGGATTATGTGTCGGCAAGGGTGATGGCGAGCCGGTGATTCTTCCTAAGAAGAAGGCCCTGGTGCTCGACCGCACCTCGAGATGACGAGGGATTATGTGTCGGCAAGGGTGATGGCGAGCCGGTGATTCTTCCTGAGAAGAAGGTTTGAACCGTGTGGTCTGTCGCTTTAGCAGAGTCTTGATGGCGCTTCCGGGATTCGTGTGATGGTTCATTTTTCTAGGGGCATTAAATGACGCTTCCAGCCTGGACGCAGGGGGTGCATGGGCTTCCGTAGATTGGCTTTCCCAATGTCATAAAGGCGGGTCTTGGGGGAGGCTATAAATACCTCTCCCTCCCCTAGCGGGTTTGATCACAGCAAGGGTGGTTCAATAGCCACCTGAGGTGTCTGCTTCGGCGGGCGTCTCTCTTCTAAAAAACTTTGTTGTGGCGCCAAGGGGCCTCGAATCGGTGGCGACTCTGCCGTCTGGATCCTTTTTCGGGTCAGACGACTCCCATACGGATGTCTGGCCCGAGAAATATTGGGACGGGAGGGGCATCCATCGTGTCCTGGCTCTGGGGGTGAAGAGCCTCGGATATGCGGATCGATCTTTATTCTTGGTAGGGTTCTAGGTGATGGTGGCTTTCCTCCCACCCTCGAGCAATTCGGGGTTTCGGTCGACGAGGCCTTAAGTCCCGATCTGTTCGAGGGTGAGAGAGGAGCCGACCGAGCTCTGGAACCTGGGGCGCAGACGGTGGTGGCTTTCCTGCCACCCGGGAACGATTTGGGGTTTTCGGCTGCCGAGGCTGTAAGCCCCAAGTTGTTCGCGGGTGAGAGGGGAGCCTGCCGAGTCCTGTAGCCTTAAATCTTTAACAAGGAAAATTTTTTCGCCGAGCACTTCATCCGGCCCGACCCCTGTGTCTGGTTGCCAGCCTGGCACTGGATGACGTCAGAAGCCCATGTTTCGAGGACTTGGCACGGTTTTCTAGGCGGCCGCTACACGTCAATCGGTGAACAGTGATTGCAGAAATCGAGGAGTCGTTTCTCCCCTCTATAAATGTTCCCCCCTCTCCCCCTATCGTCCACTTCTCATTTTGCCTCTTTCTCTTTCTAACAGATCTCCCAATATCTCAGTTTTCGTTCCTACCATTCGCTGTACCAGGTTCGTTCTTCCGAGGCGACCCCCGGTTTGTTGGTAAGTTTGTTTTTAGTTTAGGCACAGATGGATAGGGCTCAGTCGGGCTCGTTGGCATCGACGTCTGGGGGGGCGCAAAACCCGCCTCCAGACTGACTTCGCGGGAGGAGTCAGATCTCGAGGGGGAGTCTGTTGGTGAGGAACAGCCAGTGTATGACGTGAAGCCGCTGCGGTCTCGGAGGCTTTTTGTTGTGGAGAATAGTGATTCTGAGGAGGAGGGGGGCGGTAGTTCTGCCGAAGTTCAGATTTTACGGATGGTTTCTGGAGAGGAAGGGGGAGCCGAAGGGGCTCAGATAGGAGGTCAGGGCGTGGGCTCGAGCTCCATGCCGATAGGTCTGGGGCGATTATCTACCCCCTCTCCTGAACGGACCAAGAAGAAGAGGAGGGCTCCGAAGAAGAGGGGGTCGAGGATTGGGGGCTCGAGTCAGGCGCCTGTTAACTTGACGACAGGGTCACCCGTACGGTCTAAGCCGTTCCGTCGGTACCCCGACGATCTTTCTGATAAGGAGGAGTGTGGGGTCCAACCGTCGTCGCCGAGCCGAAAGAGGGTGATAATGGACGCATTTCCGACCGTTCTGGAGGCAGGTAACTTAGAGGCTTTGCGGTTGGCATACCATATAGGGTCCGGCTATGAGCTCATGTTGCCGAGCTCCACTCTTCGACCGACCGACCCTCTGCCGGATCGGTATTGCGTCTTCCCCGTGGATGCCTTTATCTCCGGCTTTAGGTTGCCCGTTCACCCGTTCGTCCGAGAGGTGCTGAACTGGGCATCCTTGGCGCCGATGCAGTACGGGCCCAATTCCTGGAAGCAGATCATCTGCTTCGTGTTGTTGTGCGGGGAGCAGAGGGTACCTCTTCGGTTGAACGTCTTCCGAGCGATGATGATGATTGGCTCGTCGGCTGAGGGTATCTATTACATTTCGCCCCGGGGCAAGTCGAAGTTTGTTCATGGTCACCCGGACTCCATCAAGGAGTGGAAGAAGAAGTATCTAGTGATCCGGAGTGAGGAACCTTGGGACATTCCCACTCGGTGGAATCATTACAAGCCGAGCTATAAAACGCCGAGGCCGAGGGACCTGACTGCCGAGGAGTGGGGTTTTGTTGAGCGTCTCCGTTTGTCATATAGCGTCGACTGGGCGAAGGTGACCGAGGGCCACTTGACGAATGCCGGACTGAGCCCGGCCGATCCATGTATGTAGTTGTTTCTTTCTTTTTGGCTTTGTTGTTCCTCCGTGCTCATTGTCCTTACTGGACCTTTTCATAGGTATGGATCCTGAGTCGATCAAGGCGAGGAGGCGCGAAATGAAGAAGGAGGAGGCCGAGAAGAAGGCGAAGACGAGGGGGTCGTCCCAGGGGGTTTTCGAGGCCCCTGTTCAGCCGAGGGCAAAAAGGACTCGCTCGGAGACGGTCAAGGACGCGGCGGTTCAGGGCGATCCGGACCAGGGTAAGGTAACCGATCTTGATAAGGGGAAGGGCCCTCTGGCGGATCCGGAGATAGAGGAGAGGCTTCGGCGACCGTGGGTGCCGGATTGGTCGATTCGCGAGGGAGACAGCTTGACCCGAGGGCGGCAAGCCGTCGAGGTGGCGAGTAAGTTGGCGACCCCCCGGGATCGCTCGGAGATGAAGGCCGAGTCCCTGGACGCGGCGTATACAAGCCTCGCACAGGCCAATGTGCTGGTAAGTCTGTCAACCTCTCTTGTTCCGCAATTACGTTGTAAAGGAGGCTTCCTTAGTTGTGCTTGGTGGTTACAGGCGACCATGCAGGGGGCCCACGTGAAGGGCCTTTACGAGGCCGCTTTGAAGCGGGAGCATGATAGGGCGGACAAGGCCGAGCAGGAGACGAAGGTGATGAAGACAGAACTCAAAGGCTCTCAGAAGAGGGAGCAAGAGATGAAGACGGCATTCGACAAGGAGAGGGGGGAATGGGCGGAGAAGATGGCGGCTCAGGAGAAGGAGTTTACCAAGGAGCTGAAAGAGCTGACAGAGACGAGTCAGCTTCTGGTGATCAATGCCCAAGACGAGTGTTATGCGAAGGCACTCAGCCACGTGAAGCATTTCCACCCGGCCCTTGATCTGTCGAACTTCGAGTATGACATGGAGGTCGACGGGACACCGAAGATTCCCGGCGAAGAAGGAGTTGCTCCCGACCCGCCTGTCGACCCCCTCGTGGACCCGCCTACCGATGCAGAGGTGGGAAAACAGACTGTGTAATTTTTGTCTTTCTATTTTCTCCTCTCGATTGTATTTGCCTTCCACGGACTGGCCACCGCATTTTTGTAAGAAGTGATTCAATTTTCAGAATAAAAAAGATTTTTGACCGGCCAAGTGTTTTGACTTCGGGTGTTTTCTGGCTCTCCTTGCCTATGCGTTTTGAGTTGGCCGGTTTTCTTGTAGGCTGCGGATCTTCTTCCCGAGGCGGACCCCCGCCGCTCCGACGTGGCGTGGCTTCAGAGCAAAGTTGAGTCCCTGGTGGCCACGTTGGTTCGCTACCGAAAGGGGGCTTGTGATACTGACGCGGCTTTTAATTATTACCGGAATAAGTCTGAGGCCTTGAGTGAGGAGGCGAGCCGGCTGAGGAGGGCGATGGTGGAACGGGACCTCGGAGGCGTCGGTCTTGGACATACCATGTCGAACGCCTCGGTGCAGAGGCCCCCCTCCGAGAGGTTACTTCGTGATGTCATAGTGGAGAAGGAGATGGAGATACACCGCTACAAGACGATGCTGGGCGTCTCGTCCTCTTCTTCCGTGGGTCGGCGAGCGGATGGAGTTCCTTCTGCGCTGCTCCTGTTGGAGCGCATGCGACCGGAGGATGCTCAGAGCTCCGTGGCTGGTGCGTCGACCGCGGCTGAGCCGGTGGACCGCCATGATGAGGAGAGGGCTCCTAGCCGTTCGGTTGGAGTGGTCCCGCCCTTTGTTGGACCCCCGGGGCCCTAAGATGGTAGCTTCCTTCGGCTTGAGATGAGTGGAGCGGTCCTGTAACGGTCATTACTTGTTTTCTCATAATCAACTAAAGGTATGAATAAAGAATTCTTTTTCCCCTTCGCTTTGCTTAGGAATGCGGTAAACGTCGGCGGAGGCGCGGTTCGGCTTCGTCGATTCGTGAGGGATCAACGCGGGGCCTTGGGAAGGGCCCCTGGCCCGAAGCTGGGTTGGGCTTACCGAGGCACTGAGGACGATGCCGGAGTGAGGGTTCGGGGACCAATCCCGATGTTTGGCGTTTAAGTTGGATCTGCCGAATCATTTGGAGTTTTGACAAAAAGGGGATTCCTTTCATACCAGATGGGGGGGGGTCGTCGAAGCCGCCCTTTACATGTGAGAGTTTACAAAGGGTTTGTCATACATTAGCCAAGTTAGACCCTATGTTCGCTTCTCTAGGAACTTCGTTAGGGGCTCGGCGTTTGATTAAGAATCTTCGGATGGGAGTGGTCCAGGGCTGGTATCATCTTGTACTCGTATCGCCTCCGACTTCTGGTCTTCGATACTTGGCTTCAAGAGGACTTCTATGAGCATTGTCTGATCGAGACCCTCGAAGGAGGAAGGGGCGAGTTTGGACGGTGCGTCTGCTTGAGCGTTCTGTGCCCGGGGGACTCTGCTAACTGTGGCGCAGCTGAAGGATGCCAGGAGTCGTCGGACTGCCGTCGAGCATCCAATCATGCAATCATCGCGGGCCTCGTATTCCCCGGTGATCTGGTTAACCATGAGCTGGGAATTGCTGAAGAGATCCCAGATATGTCGGAAGGCTTTTAAGCGAAGAGATCTTCGTTGTGGCGGACGCGGGTGGTGCTGCGAGCGGCTTGTCCGGAACTACTTTGATTCCTCCTTGGCGTCGAACAGGGCCTCTTCTGGTTCGTCGAAAGGCTCGGGAGCTGGGCCATCTCTCTCGGGTGCGAGTTCAGTGGCGTCGAGAGGGAACACACCCTCTCCGACGGCAGTCATATAGCACGACCGCGCGACTTCGTGGCTACCTCGGGCGATGCCTATCCCTTGGTGGGTGGGGAATTTGAGTTTTAGATGGTAGGCCGAAGGTACCGCTTGGAGGGAGGTCAGTCCAGGTCGGCCGAGAACGGCGTTGTAAGCTGTCTTGAAGTTGACAATCATGAAGTCCATGGATTCGGTCCTCTCGACAGGAGCCGACCCTGCGGTGACCTCGAGGGTAACAATCCCTTCTATTGCGACAGGGGCGCCGAAGAATCCATGCAACGGGTATCTGGCGGGCTTGAGCTTCCCACCGAGTAATTTGAGGCTCTCGAAGGTTTTGAGGAAAAGAATATTAACTGAGCTACCATTGTCAACGAGGATTCGGCGTACCTCGCAGTTAGCCACGTGGAGGCTGACGACGAGGGCATCGCAGTGGGGTAGGTGAACGCCTTCGAGGTCTTCTTCTGAGAAGCTGACTGGCCCCGGCTGTGGCTTGGACGAGGGGTTGTTTTGGACAGCATTCGCCTCTTGGAGGAGGGCTTTTCGGGCTGTATCTGACCCTCCTCCTATCGGCCCTCCGTGGACATAGTGCAAGATGAATGGCGTATCCGTGGTTCCCTTGGACCCGAGATCCTGTTCACGGAGGTGGGCCGTCGTATGGTTCGGGGGCGAGAGTCTTCGTCTCCTGTCATCTTGCCGATCCCGTCGGCCTTCTCGGGTGAACTGTCGGAGGAACCCTTGTGAGACGAGTTCCTCAATTTCGTCTTTCAGGGCTCGGCATTGATTGGTATCGTGCCCATGATCTCTGTGGAAGCGACAGTAGAAGCGCTGGTCTTGATTCCTGTTGCTATTAGGTCGGGGAGGTAGTCGGACGATGCCTTCGTCTTCGACTTCCAAGAGGATGGCGGACAGGTTGTGGGTCAAGGGAGTGTATCTCTCGAATCGGGGGACCGGCGGGACCTTCTTCATGGCCCCCGCATCCCTCGGAGCTTTCTTTGATGGTTCGACCTCTCCGACCTTCCTCTTTCCCTTCCCGATGGCCTCCCGGGTATCTTCGGGATTAAGGGCCTCTTCTGCCCTGATGTATTTTTCGACCCTGTTGAGGAGATCGGAAAAGTCGACGGGGGGTCTCTTCGCCAGCGAAGCTTTCAGCTGTCCATGACGAACGTTGTGCCGAAAGGCCGCAGAGGCGACGCCTGGATCAAGAGAGGAGACCGACCTCGCCTCCGTGGTAAATCTTCGGACGAACACTCTGAGGGATTCTCCCTCTATCTACTTGAGCCCAAGTAAAGAAGCGCTAGTCCTCTCCGCCTTCCGGCTGGTGACGAAGTGGGCGAGAAAATTGCCCTCTAGTTGGTCGAAGGAGTAAATGGAGCCTGGAGCGAGTTTTGAGAACCATTCACGAGCCGGACCTCGAAGGGTGGCCGGGAAGGCTCGGCACAGCAGGGGATCTGAGGCGCTGTGAATCATCATGAGGGTTTTGAAGCCCTCCACGTGATCAGCAGGATCTCCCTCGCCGTCGTAGGTCTCGAACTGAGGAAGTCGGAAGTCCCGGAGTATTTCTGCCTGGAGGATGGGGGCGGAGAAGGGAGGTCGGATAGGTCTGTACCCCTGAGCCACTCTTTGGCCGCCGTCCCCTATGTGATCGAGGCGATCTTCCATTCCTTGGAGGCGCCTTAGGAGTATGTCATTGCCTTCTGGCTGGATTGTTGATGGTCGGGACACGCTGGCCTCGGAGTCCGACCTGGTTTGGGAACAGAGTGTTTCACCCCTGGGGGCCCGTCGGAGGGCCCCAAGAATTTCTCTTCGGAAGTCCTGGAACTCCTCCTGAGTGACGGGGGCTCCCTCGACCCTGTTTGGTTGGCCAGAAGGTTGCCTTCCGATACGGCTGAGTGCGGGCCTCCGTCTCTCGGGCGGTGGTCGTGGATGGTTCGGGGCCGGATTGGAAGCGGCCCTTCCCCTGCTGCGGGTGATTTGACGGTTAACGATTATTCATCGTAGGTCGGGCTGGACTGTACGGGTGGCGCTTTGCCGGGATCCCTGACAGGAATCTCCGTGCCTTGATGCGCGTGGCCCGGCATTGGTATTTGGTGGGGGTGTGTCCCGTCGGTTGACGGTGGACGCGGCCTCCTGGCCTCTGGAGGCCATGGGAGTTCGGCTATCGAGGTCGCTCGATGGTCGGGCTCGGATCGGCTTCTGAAGCAGTGTTCCCACAGACGGCGCCAACCTGATGCGGTTTATTTCTGGGAGACGTGTGGATGCACCAGGTGTGAGTTCGGACTCAATTTGTAGTTGAAGGAGAAAGCTGCTCGTCTGACGACCCTAAGCTGACCGGGCAGGACCTGTGGCGACCTTGGGGTGGTTCGGAGATCTGGGCTCGGATCAGAGGATTCGGATCCGAGGTCTTGTGTACCTGCAGACGGTCCTGAAACACCGGGGTTTATCCCGGTGGCGGACCCTCCGACGATCTAGTCAGTCTCTGTGAGAGAGTAGCAATAACTAGGTGAATTTAAGTGGCAAAAGATTGATTACCTCAAAAGGTGGGTGAGGGTCTAGTATTTATAGAGAATCCCAACCGGGTTTGGATCCGCTTGGGGGCCGGGTCTAAACCCGAAAGCCCATGGGCCTGTCGTGGCAGAAGGCCCAGGGGGTTTAGGGCTGACGTGGCAATACCAGGAGTGGTATAGGGCTGACGTGGCAAAACCCTGAGCGGTATAGAGCTGACATGGCTGATCGTGGGTCTTCTGTGCTTCTGGGAGAATCGGAGGGCCCAGGTTGTGCCAGGTCATCCCCCTGCTTCGCCAGAGAGGGGGGACGGCTCATGGGGCTGTCACTGGTCGGAGACCGAGGACCACTGAGGCTCGTTGGATACGAGGAGGCCGGCTCTGGGGGGTGCACTTGAGGTTCGGCGCCGACCCTGTAAGGGTTCGAAGCCGAGCTAGATTGCTATTTTTTCCTTTCTTGAGTGAGAGTTGCATTGGGCCCTGGTTGGGCCCGCAGGCCATTTTTACCCTACCACACATATATATATAAAAAAGTTATGTGCAAATCCAAGCTCAAAACAACTCCAAAATACTCCATAAGAGCATCCACAGTCGTTTTTCTCATTTGGTATAATATGGCAGCTACAGTAATAGCAAATACGATCGTTCACTGCAGTCGTCGTTTGCTATATTTTTTCTATTTTTTAGAGAGACGGGGTATCATACCCCGTCCGATCGTTTCAAATAAATTTAAAAAAATTAATTACTTATTAACTATTAAACTATATTAATTAATTAAATTAAATAATATAAAACTAACTAAACCTAATTAATATACTAACTAAACCTATTAATATACTAACTAATCCTAATATACTAACTAAGTACTTTACCAGCATTAAATGCTCCCCTCCCATTATGGACGGGGTATCATACCCCGGACGGGGTATGTGTCCCCGTCCCATACTATTTTTTTTTTTTTTCCTATCGCTTACATCGTGGCCGTTCGTTTTATTAAAAAAAAATAAAATAAAAAATAAAACAAATAAAAAAAAAGGGAGAGACGGGGTTTAATACCGTGTCCGGGGTATCATTCCCCGTCCGACCTTTTAAAAAAAAAAATTAATAAAATAGGAGAGACGGTATATGATCGTCCGTCTGATACGATTAAAAAATTATTATATCCTTCGGACGGTATATGATTCCCCGTCTTCTATATTTGAGAATTCTTACTTTCGTTTCTCAAATTTGAGAAACGAAAGTAAGAAGAATGAGAAAAATGGCATATATAGCAAACGAGTGCAGCGCACCGTTTGCTATAATATGGAAAAATGGGAGAAATAGAAAATGATGCTGTTTATTTCTGAGGCACGTGTGGAAGCACCAGGTGTGAGTTCGAACTCAATTTGTATTGAAGGAGATTGCCGCTCGTCTGCCGACCTTCGGTTGACCTTCTGGGGCCTACGATGAGCTCGGAAAGGCGTTGAAGGTTGGGCTCGGATCGGAAGGGTCGGATCCGAGGTCTTGTGTACCTGCAGACGGTCCTGAAACACCGGGGTTTGTCCCGGTGGCGGACCCTCCGACGCTCTAGTCAGTCTCTGTGAGAGAGTAGCAATAACTAGGTATATTTAAGTGGCAAAAGATTGATTACCTCCAAAAGGTGGGTGAGGGTCTAGTATTTATAGAAAATCCCAACCGGGTTTGGTTCCGCTTGGGGGCCGGGTTTGGATCCGAAAGCCCATGGGCCTGACGTGGCAGAAGGCCCAGGGGGTTTAAGGCGGTTGCTGTGATACCAGGAGTGGTATAGGGCTGACGTGGCGAAACCCTTGGCGGTATTTGGATCTGACGTGGTCCATCGTGAGTCCTCTGTGCCTCTGGGGGAATCGGAGGGCCTAGGCTGCGCCAGGTCATCCTCCCGCCCCGTCAGAGAGGGGGGACGGCCTGAGGGACTGCTCCGGATCGGACTCCGGGGGATACTGAGGCTCGTCAGCACGAGGAAGCCGGCACTGTGGGGGCAAACACGAGGTTCGGCGCCGACCCTGAAGGGGTCCGGAGCCGAACCAGGTTGTTATTCTTGCTTTTCTGAGTAGGAATAGTATTGGGCCCTGGTTGGGCCTCAGGCCATTTTTACACTGTCACACAAGCCCCCCACTCCTGCAGGGGGTGCGGGAGCTAGCCGTGGAGGAGTGTTCATGATTGTAAAAAATGGGAGGGCGGATCATAGGGCCTTTCTGGTGGTGCTGTCCTGAAGCTTGGATAGGACCTCGAGCTAGTCGAGGGTCAAGGTGTAGGTGAAGGCGATGGCGAACCGTTGTCTCTTCCGGAGAAGAGTACCCTGGTGTTCGATTGAACCTCGAGGGGTCGAGGGATTACGCGTCGACAAGGGTGATGGCGAGCCGTTGCTTCTTCCTGAGAAGAGTACCCGGGTGCCAGACCGAACCTCGAGAGGAGGGGGAATTATGGGCTGGTAAGGGTGATGACTAGCCGATGGATCTTCCGAAGAAGAGTACCCGGGTGCCAGACCGAACCTCGAGCTGGCGAGGGATTGTGGGTCGGTTAGGGTGAAGGCGAGCCGTTGTTTCTTCCTGAGAAGAGTACCCCGGTGCCAGGCCGAACCTCGAGACGAGGGGGAATTACGGGCTGGTAAGGGTGATGGCCCGCCGGTGGATCTTCCGAAGAAGAGTACCCCGGTGCCAGACCGGACCTCGAGCTGGCGAGGGATTATGGGTCGGTAAGGGTGAAGGCGAGCCGTTGCTTCTTCCTGAGAAGAGTACCCGGGTGCCAGACCTAACCTCGAGACGAGGGGGAATTACGGGCTGGTAAGGGTGATGGCCCGCCGGTGGATCTTCCGAAGAAGAGTACCCGGGTGCCGAGCCGAACCTCGAGCTGGCGAGGGATTATGGGCCGGTGAGGGTGAAGGCGAGCCGTAGTTTCTTCTTGGGAAGAGTACCCCGGTGCCAAGCCGAACCTCGAGACGAGGGGGGATTACGGGCTGGTAAGGGTGATGGCCCGCCGGTGGATCTTCTGAAGAAGAGTACTTTAGTGCTGGCGAAGGCGAGTCGTTATTTTGCCCGAACCGGCCCCGTACCGTGCTGCCAGCCTGGCACTGGGTGACGTCAGCAGCACGTGCTTCGAGGATGTGGCGTGATTTCCTAGGCGGTAGTTGCACGTCAATCGGTGAATAGTGACTGCGAAAATCGAGGAGTTGTTCTTATCCCCTATAAATGTTCCCCCCTCTCCTCCCGTCGCCTATTTCTCTCTTGCCTCTTACTTTTTGAAAAAATCCTTCAACTCTTCAGCGCTCGCCCCTTCAGCTTCCGGCAGCAAGGTCGTGTTTCCGAGGTGATTTCAGGTTAGTTGGTAATCCTGTTTTAACTTAGGCACGGATGGATAGGGCTCAGTCCGGCTCGTTGGCGTCGACCTCTGGGGAGGGGCCGGTAGGCAAGGAGGAGGTCGTACACAGCGTGAAGCCATTGCGATCTCGGAGGCATTTCGTGGTAGAAAGCAGCGACTCTGAGGAGGGGGGCGGCAGCTCAGACGAAGTCCAAACCCTAGGGTCGGCTTCCGGAGAGGAGGGTGGCTCCGAGGGAGATGGTTCCGCGGGGTCTCCGAATCCGCCCGTTCTGGGGCGCTTGTCTACACCTTCGCCGGAACGGACTAAGAGGAGGAGGGTTCCGAAGAAGAAGAAATCGAAGATTGGCGGCCCGAGCGACTTGGGGATAGGGTCGTCCGCACAACCCCGGCCTTTCCGTTGCTACCCCGACGATCTCTCCGATAAGGAGTCCTCGGGGGTCCAGCCGTCGTCGTCAAGCCGGAAGAGGTTGATGGTGGACGCCTCCCCGACCGCTCTGGAGGCAAGCGACTTGGGGGCTCTGCAGTTGGCCTACCACATAGGGCCCAGTTATGAGCTTATGCTGCCGAGTTCTTCTCTTCGACCGACCGATCCCCTGCCGGACAGGTATTGTATCTTCCCTGTGGACGCCTTTATCTCCGGCCTGAGGCTGCCCATCCACCCATTCGTTCGGGAGGTGTTAAATTGGTCGTCCCTGGCGCCGATGCAGTTCGGGCCGAACTCCTGGAAGCAGATCATCTGCTTCGTGCTGTTGTGCGAGGAACGGAGGGTACCCTTACGGCTGGGCGTGTTCCGAGCGATGCTATTGATTGGCTCATCGGCAGAAGGGGTATATTATATCTCGCCTCGAGGTAAGGCGAAGGTTGTCCACGGTCATCCGGATTCCATTAAGTTCTGGAAGAAGAAGTATCTGGTGATCCGGAGTGAGGACCCTTGGGCTATCCCTACTCGGTGGAACCATACTAAGCCGAGCTACCCAGCACCGGGGCCAGGGGATTTGACGGCGGAGGAGTGGAGACTCGTTGAGCGCCTCCGTCTGTCGCATAGCATTAATTGGGGGAAGGTGACGGAGGCCCACCTGGCGAGCGTCGGACTGAGCCCCAGCCCGGCCGTGCCTCGTACGTGGTTGTTTCTTTCCTCACACTCTTCTTGTACTTTTTTGCTCATTTGTTCTTAATGGATCTCTTTACAGAAATGGATGAGGAGTCGATTAAGGCGCTGAGGCTCGCCATGAAGAAGAAGAAGGTCGAGAAGAAGGATGTCGCGGTGAAGACCACCGAGTTGTCCCAGGTTGTCTCCGAGGCCCCCATTCAGCCGAGGATGAAGAGGACTCGATCAGAGACGGGTGGGGACGCCGTGGTCCAGGGGGTTCGGATCAGGGTGCGGCCGCCGCGCCTGATAAGGGGAAGGGTCCCCCGGTGGATCCCGAACTTGAGGAGAGGCTTCGGCGAAGGTGGGTGCCGGATTGGTCGATCCGCGAGGGTGATTGCCTGGTCCGGGGGCGCCAGGCCGTGGAGGTTGCAGATAAGTTGGCGACCCCTCGGGACCGCTCGGATATGAAGTCCCAGACCCTGGACGAGGCGTATGTTCGTCTTGCGCAGGCCACGGTGCTGGTAAGTCGATCGAACCTCCTAGCTTTCAGGTGATGTTATTTAAGGAAGATTTCTTAGTAGTGTCTGGTCCTGGCAGGCGACCGTGCAGGGGGCCCATGTGAGGGGCCTCTACGAGGCGGCGGTGCAGCGAGAGCGAGATCGGGCTGACAAGGCCGAGCAGGAGGTGACGGAATTGAAGGGAGAGCTCGAAGGCTCTCGTAAGAAGGAGGCGGAGACGAAGGTGGCTTTTGACAAGGAGAAGGAGGAATGGGCGAAGGCGAGGGCGGCTCAGGAGGAGAGGTCGGAGAAGGAGAAGGATGAGGTGACTAAGTCGTGTCAGATCCTGGTGATCAATGCCCAGGATAGTAGTTATGCGAAGGCCCTCAGCCATGTGAGGCACTTTTATCCGACCATCGACCTGTCCAACTTCGAGTATGATATGGAGATTGAGGGGACACCGAAGACTCCTGGCGGACAAGGGTCAGATGACAAATTGGTTACCGACCCTCCAACGGATCCGGCTGATATCGAGGTGGGAAAACCCGCTGTATAATTTTTGTCCTTCTTTTTCCTTCTCTCGATTGTATTTGCCTTCCGCGGACTGGCCACCGCATTTTTTGTATGGGGAAACTGAATTTATAAAAAGAGGGTTTTCTGGCTGGCTAAGTGTTCCAACTTTGAAAAATTTCTGAACCTCCTTGCATATATGTCTTGAGCGGGCTGGTTCTCTTGTAGGTCACGGCTCCCCTTCCTGAGGTGGACCCCCTTCGTTCCGACGTGGCGTGGCTTCGAGGCAAGGTCGAGGCCTTAGAGGCCACTTTGGTTCGGTATCGAAAGAGGGCTCGCGACACTGATGCGGCCTTCCATTATTACAGGAACAAGTCTGAAGCCCTGAGTGAGGAGGCGAGCCGGCTGAGGAGGGCGATGGTGGATCGGGAGCTAGGGGGCGTTGGTCTTGGATACACCATGTCAAGTTCTTCGGTGCAGAGGCCTTCCTCCGAGAAGCTTCTTCGCGATGTGATAGTGGAAAAGGAGATGGAGATACACCGCTATAGGACCATGTTGGGTGTTTCGACATCTTCCTCGAGGGATCGGCGAGCAGAGGGGGCTCCCTCGGCGTTGCCACTGATGGAGCGCATTCGATCCGTGGATGCCCAGAGCTCCGTGGCCGGGGTGTCGACGGTGGCAGAACCGAAGGATCGTCATGACGAGGAGAGAGTCCCCAGTCGTTTGGTCGGAGTGATTCCTCCCTTTACCGGGTCCGAGGGGCCCTAAGTCGGAGATCCCCTTTAGTTTGAGATGAGGGGAGTGGTTCTGTAACGGTATTTGCTTGTTTTCTCCGTACAAAAATAAAAGAGTATGAATAAAGCTTTCTTTTTCTTCTTTGCTCTGGTTATCGGGGTGGTGAAGGGCGGTTTAGGCGAGGTCGGGCTCCGCTGATTCGTGAGGAATCGATGCGGGGCGACAGGGAGACCTCCTGCCCGTAGTTGGGTCGCACCTGCCGAGGCGTTTGGGGATGAGACCCGAGGGAGAACCCTGATGCCGCCCGCCTTGCCCGGGTACCGGGTCGGCGTGGCCGAGGTATTTAACTTTTGACAGAAGAGACTTCTTTTATACCAGACTGAGGGGGGGGGTCGCTGAAGCGGCCCTTTACACATGAATGTTTACAAAAGTTTTAATTTACTTAAGCCACGCTGGAACCTAAGCTTGCTCTCCCCGGAATTTCATGAGGTGCTCAGCGTTCCAGGGTCGGCTGATGGGTCGGTCACTCATATCCGTCAGTCGGTATGTACCCGGGCGTACAGCCTCGACTACGCGGTATGGGCCTTCCCAGTTGGGAGCCAGTTTCCTCTTCTTGGTCGGGTCAGAGACAGATAGCTTTCGCAACACTAGGTCCCCTGCCTGGATGCTGGTGGGGCGGACTTTCTTGTTGTAAAATCTCTCGATCCGTTGCTGATAAATGCTCCTTCGGACCGCGGACTTTTCTCGTACCTCGGCGACGAAGTCCAGGTTAGCCCTCAGGGCGGACGCGTTGTCGTCTTCATCGAAGGCTATGATCCGGGGGGAAGGCAATCCGACTTCGACGGGGATGACTGCCTCAGTCCCATAGGTCAGATTGAAGGGTGTCTCCCCCGTGGGGATCCTCTGCGTGGTTCGGTGTGCCCATAGTACGCTGGGCAGCTCCTCCACCCAGAGCCCCTTGGGGGAACTGTCAAGGCGCTTTTTGAGGCCATCGAGGATTTGCCTATTCGCATTTTCTGCTTGGCCGTTAGATTGAGGGTGGCAAATGGCGGAGAAACGTTGCTGGATGCCGATGTCCTGACAGAAAGATTGGAAGTTCTGCCCTTGGAACTGGGTTCCGTTGTCCGTGACGAGGATTCGGGGGATCCCGAATCGACAAATGATGTTCTTCCAGAAGAATTGTTGCACTTGGCGTTCGGTGATGCTGGACAGCGGTTCGGCTTCGATCCACTTGGTGAAGTAGTCGATGGCGACAATCAGGAATTTCTTCTGTCCTACCGCTGGGGGGAAGGGCCCCACAAGGTCCATACCCCACATGGCGAAGGGCGTAGGGCTCGCCAAGGATCGGAGGTTGGCTTGAGGAAGCCTTTTGATGGGAGAGAACCTTTGGCAGGGGCCGCACCTCTTGACTAAGTCTTGTGAGTCTTGGAGCATGGTGGGCCAATAGTACCCTTGATTCAGAGCCTTTCGGGCAAGCGTCCTACTCCCCATGTGGCATCCGCCGATCCCCTCGTGCAGGTCTTTGAGGACGTAGCTGGCCTCGTCCTTGGCGAGGCAGCGGAGGTAGGGTTTGCCGTCGGCCAGGGTGTACGAGCGTTTGAAGAGGATGTTATCGATTATGACGAACCTTTCCGCTCGGATTCTGATTCGCCTGGCCTCGGCTTTGTCTTCAGGAAGCTCGGCCTGGCTCAAGAATTTTCGGATGGGAGTGGTCCAGTCGTCCGGGCTGGTTCCTTCTTGTATGCACATTGCTTCCGGCTCTGGGCTAAGGATGCTTGGCTCCAAGAGGACCTCGACGAGCACCGTACGATCGAGGCCTTCGAAGGAAGAAGAGGCGAGTTTGGATAGCGCGTCGGCTTGGGCGTTCTGTTCCCTGGGGACTCTGACAACCGCAGTGTTGTCGAAGAGCGCCAAGAGTCGTCGGACCGCCGCCAAATATCTCACCATTCGGTCGTCGCGGGCTTCGTACTCTCCGTTGATCTGGTGGATCACGAGTTGAGAGTCGCTGAACGCCCGGATTCGCTTGGCACCGGCTCGGTGGGCGAGGGTCAGTCCGGCGATCATGGCCTCATATTCTGCCTCGTTGTTGGAGGCGGGAAAGTTGAGGCGCAGGGAGTATTGAAGTAGGAATTGGTCGGGGCCACGAAGGATGACGCCCGCCCCACTCCCCGTTTCGCAGGATGAGCCGTCAACAAAGACCTCCCAGGTCGGATCCGGCTCTTCTACGTCAGGTTGCTCGGAGACAGTGCATTCAGTTATGAACTCGGCGAGGGCCTGCCCTTTAATGGCTGCCCTGGGATGATAGCTGATGTCGAACTGGCTCAGCTCGATCGACCACTTGACTAATCGGCCGGAGTTTTCGGGCTTGTGGAGGACGGTCTTCAGCGGTTGGTCGGTCAGAACTTGGACGGAGTGGGCCTGGAAGTAAGGCCGGAGTTTTCGGGCTGCCATAACCAGGGCATAGGCTACCTTTTCTATCTTCGCGTATCTCGTCTCGGCCGGGTGTAGCACTTTGCTTACATAGTACAGGGGTTTCTGAACTCCTGCCTCCTCTCGGACGAGGACGGCGCTGAGGGCGTGGTCCGAGGCGGACAGGTAGAGCCAAAGCGGCTCGCCTGGTTCGGGCTTGCTGAGGAGAGGCGGGTTGGCGAGGTACCGTTTCAGCTGTTCGAAGGCTTCTTGTTGAGGGGTACCCCACTCGAAGCCCCCTTTCCCGCGCAAGGCCTTGAAGAAGGGGAGAGATTTCTCCCCTGACTTGGAGAGAAAACGGCCGATCGCCGCCAACCGACCCGTGAGCCTCTGAACTTCTTTGACATTCCGGGGTGGGGACATGTTGATGATGGCCTGTATTTTTTCGGGGTTTGCCTCGATGCCGCGCTGGCTGACAGTGAACCCTAGGAACTTCCCCGTGGAGACGCCGAAGGCGCATTTAGCCGGGTTAAGCCTCATGTTGTGGCGTCGGAGGACACCGAAGGCTTCCTCGAGATCGGCGACGTGGTCCGGCCCAGCCCGGCTCTTGACAAGCATGTCGTCGACGTAAACTTCTACGTTACGGCCGATCAGGTCCTTGAAGATTCTGTTGACGAGTCGCTGGTACGTGGCTCCGGCGTTTTTCAGCCCGAAGGGCATGACACGGTAACAATAAAGACCTTGGTCGGTGACGAATGAGGTCTTGGAGATGTCTGGCGGAAACATCCGGATCTGATTGTACCCCGAGAAAGCGTCCATGAAGGACAGTAGCTCGTGCCCTGAGGTCGCGTCTATCAAAGCGTCGATGCGCGGGAGGGGGAAAGGATCTTTTGGACACGCTTTGTTAAGGTCCGTGAAGTCAATGCAGATTCGCCAACCCCCTGTAGCTTTCTTCACCATGACGACATTGGCCAACCATTCGGGGTAGGTGACTTCCTGGATGAATCGAGCGGACAAGAGCTTGTCTACTTCTGTTTTTATAATTAGTTGCCTCTCCGGGGCGACTTTGCGCCTCTTTTGGACGATCGGTTTAGAGTCAGGGAGGACACTCAGTCGGTGCATGATCAAGTCTTCGGAGATTCCGGGCATATCGGAGGGCTTCCAAGCGAAGAGATCAACGTTGCGGCGGACGCAAGCGATGATGCCCGCCTTCAGGTCCTCGGCGAGTGAGCGGCTCACCCGGAACCATTTGGACTCATCTTCAGCGTCGAATAGGATCTCCTCCAGCTCGTCCACGGGCTCGGGGGCGGGGCCGTCTTTCTCGGGTTCGAGTTCAACGGCGCTGAGGGGGAGTACGCCCGCGCTGAGGGGGGGTACGCCCCTTCTCCCTTTGAGTTCCAGATGGTGGGCCGAAGGTATCGCCTGGATGGAGTTTAGCCCGGGTCTGCCGAGGATGGCGTTGTAGGCCGCCTTGGCGTGGATGACCATGAAATCCAAGGACTTGGTCCTCTTGACAGGATCCGGTCCAGTGGTGACGTTGAGGGTAATAATTCCCTTCACCATGATCGGGACGCCCGCAAGCTTGAGCAACGTGCCTCCTGCTGGTTTGAGTTTCCCTCTGGGCAATCTGAGGCTTTCGAAGGTTCTGAGGAAGAGAATATTTACCGGGTTGCCGCTGTCAACAAGGATTCGGAGAACTTCACAATTGGCCATGCTGAGGCTAACGACGAGGCCCCCGCCGAGGGGGAGGTGAATTCCTTCGGGGCCCTCTCCTGAGAAGGAGACTGGCCGCGGTTGTAGCTCAGGGGAGGGGCTGTACTGAATGGCGTTCGTCCCCTGGGTGAAGGTTCTTTGGGAAGTATCATTTTCTCCCCTCACCGGTCCCCCGTGGATGTAGTGTAGGGTGAAGGGCGTATCCAGGGATACCTCGTATTCGGGATCCTGACCCTGGGTGCGGTTTGGGTCAGGCTTCGGGGTTGGTGATCCCCGGTTCCTATCACCTTGCCGATCCCGTGGGCCGTCATCCCTGTGGGTCCTCCTCGGATGGTTCGGGGCCGAGTTGGAAGCGGCCCTTCCCCAGTTGTGGGTAATCTTGTGGTTGAGGATTACTCTTTGTAGGTCCGGCTGGGCTGTCCAGCCGACGCTCGTTTGGGACTCTCGAAGGGGAGCCTTGTGTTTCGACGTGCGGGGCCCGGCTTCATCAGAGGGTGGGGGCGGGTCCCGTTGGTTGACGGAGGGAGCAGCCCCCTTGCCTTTGGAGGTCATGAGGATTCGGCTGTTGATGGCCTTCGAGGGTCTGGGTCGGATCGGCTTCTGGAGCAGCGGTTCCCACAGACGGCGCCAACCTGATGCTGTTTATTTCTGAGGCACGTGTGGAAGCACCAGGTGTGAGTTCGAACTCAATTTGTATTGAAGGAGATTGCCGCTCGTCTGCCGACCTTCGGTTGACCTTCTGGGGCCTACGATGAGCTCGGAAAGGCGTTGAAGGTTGGGCTCGGATCGGAAGGGTCGGATCCGAGGTCTTGTGTACCTGCAGACGGTCCTGAAACACCGGGGTTTGTCCCGGTGGCGGACCCTCCGACGCTCTAGTCAGTCTCTGTGAGAGAGTAGCAATAACTAGGTATATTTAAGTGGCAAAAGATTGATTACCTCCAAAAGGTGGGTGAGGGTCTAGTATTTATAGAAAATCCCAACCGGGTTTGGTTCCGCTTGGGGGCCGGGTTTGGATCCGAAAGCCCATGGGCCTGACATGGCAGAAGGCCCAGGGGGTTTAAGGCGGTTGCTGTGATACCAGGAGTGGTATAGGGCTGACGTGGCGAAACCCTTGGCGGTATTTGGATCTGACGTGGTCCATCGTGAGTCCTCTGTGCCTCTGGGGGAATCGGAGGGCCTAGGCTGCGCCAGGTCATCCTCCCGCCCCGTCAGAGAGGGGGGACGGCCTGAGGGACTGCTCCGGATCGGACTCCGGGGGATACTGAGGCTCGTCAGCACGAGGAAGCCGGCACTGTGGGGGCAAACACGAGGTTCGGCGCCGACCCTGAAGGGGTCCGGAGCCGAACCAGGTTGTTATTCTTGCTTTTCTGAGTAGGAATAGTATTGGGCCCTGGTTGGGCCTCAGGCCATTTTTACACTGTCACAGAAAACGACTGTGGATGCTCTAAATACCCAAAGAACAACTCTCGATGAATAAATAAGGAGAAAAGAAGACCGGGTCGGGTTTGGATTCGCAAACCAATACCCAAAACCTTCAAACAAAGTCAGATAAGAATCAAGGGGTGCTAACGGGTCGGATCTGAGACTCGAAACCTTCTTAGAAATAGGGAAAAAGCAAAAGGGGTGTTAACGGGTCGGATCAAAACCCAACCTCACACCCGCTCCACTTCACCCTCTTCTTCTTCTTTCTCCTTCGATTTTTGGCGCCAAAAAAAATCCGAACTCAGCCGTTGCTCGAACTCGACTCCTTCACTTCACTCTGACCTCCACTTCAAGCTCTCGCCTCGCCTAAACCGTCACACCAGCGCTCCACCGTCGAGTGTCTTCAGTTGGTCTCCTTCTCCGAGCTCAATTCATTCCAGCGAAACCCAAAACAGAGCTCAAAAGCTCTAACTTTGTAGCTCGGCCAATCCGTAGCTCGGCGAGACCCCCGTAGCTCAGCGAGCTCGATAGCTCAGCTGAGCGATCTGTAGCTCAGTGATTCCAAAGCCGCTGTAGCTCGGCAAAAGAGCACGGAACCCATAGCTCAAAAAAATTTAGAATTCCCATAGCTCGGCGAAAGAGTTTCCATAGGTCGGCGAGGCGAGCTATTTCCATAGCTCGGTGAAATGGCGAGATTTCCAAGTCACCATAGCTCGGCAAAAGCGAGCTATCGCCACAGCTCGGCGAAATGGAGCTTCGACATCTCCGCAACTCGGCGAAACCCAAAGGCGAACCCATGGCTCGGCGAAAGCTTCGAACGACCTACCATAGCTCGGCGAGTTCTCTAGACCCATAGGTCGGCAGTGGAGAGCTATTGCCATAACTTGGCCACGACTCTGCGAGCTCGACTTCGAGGAAAAGAGTCGATGAAGAAGCCCCTCGACGTCGTGGTAGCTCGACCAGCGCGAAATCCATGGCTCCACCCATGTGCAAACTCTCAGAGTAGTCGCCGAGCTACACATCGAAGGAGATGAAAGTAGCTCGTCAATTTCGTCGGCCGAGGTAAGGGGTGGAGAAGATGCCTCAGTAGCCGCTTGATCTCCAAGATATCCGCGCCATCAACTGATCAACGCACCAGGTTTTTTCGGCTTGATCAAGCCATTTTCTACCTTCTGATCACCTCAGCGACGGAGCAAGGCCTTGATGCACGCTCCAGATCGCTTCAAAAAGCGTAACAAATCTGATAATTCAGAAAAAAAATTAAAAAATAATTTTTAATTCGAAAAATCAATTAAAAATTCAAAAATAATTATTTTAATTTGGAAAAATAATTTTAAAATCTGAAAAAATAATTACAATTGAATTTACTAATTGTAAAATTCGAAAGAGTGATTTTGAAATTGTAGAGCATTCCATAAAATTCGGAGAAATCCGAAGAACTATGGAAAAATTCCCAGAAAATTCCAGAAAATTCGAAAAAATCCGAAAAAATATGGAAAAATCCAGAAAAATATTCACTGCCTTAAGAAGCCACAGATCAGTTCCAGGTATCTCTGAACACTCCGACTGCTAAGATTATTCGCCAGATTCTAAAAATAAGACGTACTACTTCTCGAAAGCCATGAAAATTGCCTTTCGGGAGTGAGGGGCTTATGATGATGATAAAAATCGTAGCAGATCAGAGCCGTACGATTCCTGCACGGATCTCAAAGCGTCTACAGGAAGATTAGCCATCACAGACCTATTTTACAGGCCTGGGCCCACTCCAAGACATGGGCTTTCCTCAAGCCCACAAAAAGTGGCAGACTAAGCCCACTAAGAGAGACACCCAGCCCATGATGGCTAGGAGTCTCATCTCTTATCCTCTCACAGGGATAACTTATCTCTTCAGGAGGGAGACATGAAAGATCCGACGGTCACGATTCGACTTCTAGAATGTCGCTCTGGCCTATAAATACTCTTCCCCCTCTTCAGTCTCCAGGTAATCAACAATTCACTAGTGTTCTCTCTCTCTCTCTATCTGGTTTTGACTTGAGCATCGGAGGGTCTGTCGCCGGGGGCCACCCCCCGGTGTTTCAGACGTTTTGCAGGTCCATCAGTCACATCAACAACTGTCGATTTCAGATCACAGGAGGTCAATCAACAATCCAGATTCAATCTCAGGAGCTCTAACGTCTTTTAACAGCCAAGACACAAGTTTGAATTTTAGTAGTTTCCATCCTGTTGCCGCTAAATTTGGTGTGGGGGCTGATATGGCTAAAAATGGGGTTTAATCAGAACCGTCCAAATCAGGTACGGATCTTGAAGCCCAGGGGTAAAATGGTAATTTCTCTACAAGAGGGTCCAAAATGGCTATCGGGTCTTCTCCCCAGGAACCCAATAACCCGGGAGCGGATCCACTAACAAGAGGGTGCGGGTTCTAACCCGCTGCCCACCTAATCCAGCCAGATAAAGTCAGGATCCCTGATCAATCTTGATCAACGGTCCTGATACATGTCAATCTTCTCACTAGGATTTAGGGATTAAATTCCTTATCTGATTACAAGAATATACCTTATCAGATTACATTCCTAATCTGTTTACAAGGAGATTATTCTACATCAGGCCACGCGGATTACATCCCTAAACTGTTCTCTAAGACGCCTATAAATACCCCCCATCCATCTCCATTAAGAGGTAATCAATCTTTCACCAGTTTTTACGCTCATTCATAGTCTCCCTAGATTACTGACTTGAGCGTCGGAGGGTGCGTCACCGGGAACAACCCCGGTGTCTCGCACTTTTTGCAGGTGCACGGCGGGAACGACGATCGACGCCCGACGGAACAGGTACACAGGTTTTCTATTCAGTTTCCCTAAGAATCCACAAGTTCTATCTTTTTGCCCCCACACCAAATTTAGCGGCAACAGATTGGCGCCGTCTGTGGGAAACTAACGAATAGAGACCTCTCCTCTTCCCCGAGAACAGGTCTTCGCCAGCCATGCCGCCTCGCAAAGTCAGGTCAAGGGGGTTGATGCTGTTTATTTCTGGGAGACGTGTGGATGCACCAGGTGTGAGTTCGGACTCAATTTGTATTGGAGGAGAATGCCGCTCGTCTGCCGATCTTCGGTTGACCTTCTGGGACCTGCGATGGGCTCGGAAAGATGTTGAAGGCTGGGCTCGGATCGGAAGGGTCGGATCCGAGGTCTTGTGTACCTGCAGACAGTCCTGAAACACCGGGGTTTATCCCGGCGGCGGACCCTCCGACGCTCTAGTCAGTCTCTGTGAGAGAGTAGCGATAACTAGGTATATTTAAGTGGCAAAAGATTCATTACCTCAAAAGGTGGGTGGGGGTCTAGTATTTATAGAGAATCCCAACCGGGTTTGGTTCCACTTGGGGGCCGGGTCTGGATCCGAAAGCCCGTGGGCCTGACGTGGCAGAAGGCCCAAGGGGTTTAGGGCGGACGTGGCAATACCAGGAGTGGTATAGGGCTGACGTGGCAACACCCTTGGCGGTATTTGGAGTTGACGTGGCTGATCGTGGGTCTCCTGTGCTGCGGGGGGGAATAGGAAGGCCTAGGCTGCGCCAGGTCATCCTTCTGCCCCGCCAGAGAGGGGGGACGGCCCGGGGGACTGTCCCGGATCGGACTCCGAGGGCTACTGAGGCTCGTCGGTACGAGGAGGCCAGTACTGTGAGGGAAAACACGAGGTTCGGCGCCGACCCTGAAGTGGTTCGGAGCCGAACCAGGTTGCTATCTTTACCTTTCTGAGTGGGAATTGTATTGGGCCCTGGTTGGGCCTCAGGCCATTTTTACCCTGTCACAGGGGTCTAACCGAATACCCAACCCTGACCAGCAAGAAGTCCTTCCTGATCCCGCTCAGCAACAAGGGCAACTTCCCCCTACCGTGGAAGAGCCGCTCCAACAGAACCTTCCCCCTCCTGATCCAAAGGGTCCCAACCCTCAGAAACAGCCTCTTCACCAAGAGAACCTCTCCATCCACAACGCCTCCACTGACTCTATGGCCTCCCATCATCCCCGAGCCTCTGGTCGCCACAATGCAACTCACAAACGCCGGAAAGATGATGACCTCCGTCGCCATCTGGACGAAAAGCGGGCACGGGAGGAAGCCTCCCGCCAGCATGAGCGATCCCCCCGTCGCCGAGAGTACAAGAGGTCCCCCATCCGAAGAGGGAGGCAGGAGTCCCCCGATCACTACCGAAGAAGGCACTCTCCCGCAGGACGGCAACAGCCCAGGAACAATGAGGCACCGATCACCCGTGCCGAGTTCCAGCTGTTCCAAGCGACCGTCCTGCAAGCTCTCAACCACCGTCAGAATCCTATTGAGCCGAAGCTCCCATCCCCTCCTCCGGTCCGAAGCCCTCGCCGACGGTCCCCCTCTCCTCGGCCCGCTCCTACCAACTCCCGGCGTACCCCAAGTCCTCGCCGCTCCCGAAGTTACTATCGCCGCAGTCCTCGCTCCCCCTCATACGAAGACGAGTCTCGAGGCTCGGCAGATTACCGTCGGGGAGATGATGCCATGAACCGCCGCCTTCACGAAGTAGAAAGACGCCTGGGTCAGATAAACCGAGAAGAGGAGCTCAGGGGAAGGACCCTACGTCCTAACCGACCCCCATTCTCCCGAACCATTGTGGATGCGCCAGTCCCGTTCGGCTTCAAACCTCCCCAATTTGAGATTTACACCGGGGAAACCGATCCCGTTGACCACATTGAAAGCTTTAAGACTCTAATGCTTCTTCATCAAGCTTCCGATGCCCTCCTCTGCAAAACCTTCCCTGCAACTCTTAAGGGTCCAGCTCGAGAATGGTACTCGCGCCTTACCCCTGCCTCAATATTCTCCTTCGAGCAGTTCGAAACCCTTTTCATCACCCATTTTGTAAGCAGCCGAAGGGCAGAGAAGACCAGCATCTCCCTGTTGCACCTCCACCAGAAGAAGGGGGAAAAACTGAGAGATTACGTGAAGAGGTTCACAGCTGAAGCCCGGACCATAGCGTCCCTCGACCAGTCGGTCGCCACGGTGGCATTCCAATCCAATGTCCTCAATTCCAACCTCCGCTCCTCCCTCGCCAAGAAACCACCACATGACTTTTCCGACCTCCTCCTTCGCACTGAAAAGTATATCCGGGCCGAAGAGGCCGAGCAACAACCCAACTGGAAGGGGTCTACCTCCGGGTTTAAGAGGAAGGGGGCGGAAGAAGAAGGGGCCAAGAAACTCCAGAAAGACAATGTCGGCCAGCGCCGAGCTCCCCCCAAGTTCGAAAAATTCACTCCCCTCACCACTGACGTCTCAACCATTTTGATGGAAGTCGAGAAGGAAGGTATTATTCCCCCTGCTCCGAGGATGAACACTCCCGCCAAAAGAAGAGATAAAGAAAAATGGTGTCGTTATCACCGGGACCATGGGCACGACACCCGCGATTGCCGTGCCCTGAAAAACGAGATCAAAGCCCTTATCCAGAGAGGGCAACTGACTAGGTTCATAAGAAAAGACCAAACCGAACTTCCTCCCCCGCCTCGGGGGGCTAACAAGCGTCCGGAACAAGAAGAGACGCCAGACTTCGAGGAAGAGCGAGTCCTCCACCTCATCCATGGGGGTCCAATGGGGGGCTCCTCGAACTCCTCTCGGAAAGCATTTATCAGGGAAGTCAATTCAGTCCGAGCCACACCTCCTCCCAAGGGCCTCGGCGTGCCTGTCACGTTCTCAGACGAAGATCTAGAAGGAATCCGCACCCCGCATTGTGACGCACTCGTCATTAGCCTCCACATGGCAAATTTCAAGGTGGAAAGGATCTTAGTAGATAACGGCAGCTCCGTCAACATCCTCTTCCTCTCCGCTTTTAAAGGCCTAAAGCTCTCTAGAGACAGACTCAAGCCCGCCGGCTACACTCTCCATGGGTTCACAGGGGTACCGGTAACTATTGAAGGGGTAATCACCCTCGATGTAACTGCCGGCCAAACTCCTACCACCCGAACAGAGTCGATGGACTTCATGGTGGTGGATGTTCCCGCCGCCTACAACGTCATTTTGGGTCGGCCTGGCCTCGTAGCACTGGAAGCTGTCCCCTCAGCATACCATCTTAAGATGAAATTTCCCACCCGGTCCGGGGTCGGGGAAGTAAGGGGAAATCAGGAGCAGGCCCGGAAATGCTACATGACTTCAACCCTCGGACCCGTCCTCTCCTTAGAGACTCTGGAGATTCCTCAAGACTCTGCAAAACCGACCTCCGAGCCGGTGGACGAACTGGAAGAAGTGCTCTTCTCTGAACAAGAGCCGACCCGCAAGTTCTTCGTAAGCAAGACCCTTCCGTCCACTCTATACTCAGATATTGTGAAATGTATCCGAACCAATCAAGACCTCTTCGCGTGGTCCGCAGCAGATATGCCTGGTATTTCCGAAGAACTCTTAGTCCACCGCCTGAGCGTCGATCCGGGGTCCAAACCAGTCCAGCAAAAGAGGCGCAAGTTCGCCCCCGAGCGTCAGCTCGCTATCAAAGAAGAAGTAGACAAATTGTTAAAGGCCCGATTCATACAGGAAGTAAACTATCCTGAATGGTTGTCGAACGTAGTAATGGTGAAGAAGTCCAATGGGACTTGGAGAATTTGCATTGATTTCACCGACCTCAACAAGGCCTGTCCCAAAGATCCCTTCCCTCTGCCGAGCATCGACACTCTGATTGACGCAACCTCGGGACATGAGCTCCTAAGCTTCATGGACGCTTTCTCGGGTTACAATCAGATAAGAATGTTCCCCCCGGATATCCCAAAGACATCTTTCGTAACCGATCAAGGCCTTTATTGCTACAGAGTCATGCCCTTCGGCCTAAAGAATGCGGGGGCGACGTACCAACGCCTCGTCAACAAGGTATTCCAGGCCCAGATTGGCCGGAACATGGAAGTATACGTGGATGACATGCTTGTGAAAAGCATCCGAGGCGTTGATCATGTGACTGACCTCCAAGAAGCATTTGATGTTTTGAGGAAGCACAATATGAGACTCAACCCGAACAAGTGTGCGTTCGGCGTCTCATCAGGCAAGTTCCTCGGCTTCATGGTTAGCCAACGAGGAATTGAAGCGAATCCGGAGAAGATCAAGGCCATATTGGACATGGTCCCTCCCAGAAATGTTAAAGAAGTTCAGAGATTGACTGGTCGCATAGCCGCCATAGGGCGCTTTCTGTCGAAGTCCGGGGAAAAGTGCCTCCCGTTCTTCAAAGCCCTCAGGGGGGCTAAAGGATTCGAGTGGGGGCAGCAGCAACAAGACTCCTTCGACCAGCTTAAAGCTTACCTCGTCAACCCACCTCTCCTCAGCAAACCAATACCCGGCGAACCACTCTACCTCTACCTTGCAGCTTCCGAACAGACGCTCAGCGCAGTTTTAGTCAGAGAAAAAGAAAGGGCTCAGAGGCCCATTTACTATGTCAGCAAAGTGCTCCGGGACGCCGAGCTCCGGTACCCGAAGATTGAAAAAATAGCCTATGCCCTAGTAATGGCCGCGAGAAAACTCCGACCCTACTTCCAGTCCCATTCGGTAATCGTCCTTACCGACCAACCGCTGAAACAAGTCCTTCACAAGCCTGAGACTTCTGGCCGCCTCATGAAGTGGTCGATCGAGCTGAGCCAACATGATATAACCTATCAGCCTCGGACCGCGATCAAGGCTCAGGCACTAGCCGAATTCATAGTGGAAACAACTATCCCCGACTCCGAACAAGCGATAAAGGGACCACCCGTATGGACGGTTTATGTCGACGGATCCTCTTGCGACGAAGGAAGCGGAGCGGGGGTTATCCTGGCAGGCCCAGATGACTTTGTCCTCCAATATTCCCTCCGTATAAACTTCAAAGCCTCGAACAACGAGGCCGAATACGAGGCACTAATAGCTGGACTTCGAATGGCCTGGAATGCAGGGGCACAACGGCTACAGATCTTCAGTGACTCTCAGTTGATCGTCAACCAAGTCCTCGGTGAGTATGAAGCCCGCGATGATAGAATGAATAAATACTTGGCCATAGTAAAGAGCCTCATGGCACTGTTTGACGAGGCTCTCATCCAAAGGATCCCCCGAGAAGAAAATGCTCAGGCCGACGCCTTATCCAAGTTAGCCTCCTCTTCCCTTCAAGGTCTGGAACAGACCGTTTTGATAGAAGTCCTCCTGAAGCCGAGCATAGAGGACGAAGCGCCAGACTCCGTTGAGACATTGCCCGTCCTCCTCGAAGACAACTGGATGAAGCCCATTGTCGAATTCTTAAAAGACAGACTCCTCCCTGAAGATTCGAGGGAAGCACGAAGAGTCAGGACCCGAGCCGAGCGTTTTACTTTAATCGAAGGCCTCTTATATAAATGCTCCTTCACCCAGGTGGATGGTCGACCTTACCTAAGGTGCCTTTCCCCCAGGCAAGTCGATTACGCCCTGCAAGAACTCTATGAGGGCATCGGCGGAGCCCATTCTGGGTCCAGGGCTCTAGCGCGCAAGGTATTAAACTATGGATATTACTGGCCCACTCTCCTACGAGACGCCGAACGACACGTTCGGCAATGCAGCTCCTGTCAAAAGTATGCAGACATCCGACGCCTCCCACAAACACCGCTCGCCTCCCTATCAAGTCCGATCCCCTTCGCTATGTGGGGGATGGATTTACTAGGGCCGTTTCCACCAGCCCCCGGACAGCTAAAATTCCTAGTCGTGGCGGTCGACTACTTCTCTAAATGGATAGAAGCCGAGCCCTTGGCTACAATCACCGAGCATAGGGTCGTTCAATTCTTCTGGAAAAATGTGATTTGCCGGTTCGGCGTTCCCCGAGTCATAGTCACGGATAATGGAACACAGTTTACTGGAGCCGCCTTCCGAGCTCTGTGTGAAGACCTCTCCATACAACACCGATTCTCCTCCGTCTCCCATCCTCAGTCGAATGGCCAGGCTGAGAATGCCAACCGACAGATTCTTTCAGGCATCAAGAAGAGATTAGACAAGTGTTCCAAAGGACTGTGGGTCGATCAGCTGCCGAATGTGCTCTGGAATCACCGTACCACCAAGCGGACCCCAACAGGCGAGAGCCCATTCAATCTCACCTATGGGGCCGAGGCCATCATCCCCTGGAAGTCGGGATACCCTCTCCTCGTCTGTTAGCTTATGAAGAAGAGCAGAATGCTAGAGAGCTCAGAGCGAGCTTGGATCTGATAGATGAAATCAGAGAGAGAGCGGCCATACGCCAGCAAGCTTACCGAAGGAGGATCGAGCTAGCATACAACAAAAGGGTCCGCCCAACGGATCTCAAAGAAGGGGATCTCGTCCTCCGAAAATTGGCAACCCGGCGCATACAAGCTAGAAGATCTCGAAGGCAGAGAAATTCTCAGGACTTGGAATGCCGACCATCTTTTGAAATACCAAGAGAAGGCACCTACGCCTCTCTAAGTAACTCGAGATGTCAAACCTTCCCCTTCCTTTTATTAGTAGTGATTTTTCTTTTTATTTATTTCTTCATTGTAATAACGGCTAGCAACTTTAGAAGCAGCCGATCATTAGATATTAATAAATAAAGTTTTTTCATATTTTCACTGCTACTACATCTCTCTGCTTTTAACTCTCTAATCTAACAATGGTTCCGGAGTCCAACACTTGACTCGATTCTACTTCGCAAGTTCGCTCCTAAGCGGTCTAGAAGTAGTTCGCCATTCGGAATTGCTCCCACAGCCGTTGAATGGTACGGAGTCCAACACTTGGTTCGATTCCACTTCGCAAGTTCGCTACTAAGCGAGCTAGAAGTGATTCACCATTCGGAATTGCTCCTACGCCTCCTGAATTAACGATGGTTCCGGAGTCCAACACTTGGCTCGATTCTACTTTGCAAGTTCGCTTCCAAGGGATCTAGAAGTAGCTCGCCATTCGGAATTGCTCCCACAGCCGTTGAATGGTACGGAGTCCAACACTTGGTTCGACTCTACTCCGCAAGTTCGCTCCTAAGCAAGCTAGGGGTAGTTCGCCATTCGGAATTGCTCCCACGCCCTTAATCTTACGATGGTTCCGGAGTCCAACACTTGGCTCGATTCTACTTTGCAAGTTCGCTTCCAAGCGATCTAGAAGTAGCTCGCCATTCGGAATTGCTCTCACAGCCGTTGAATGGTACGGAGTCCAACACTTGGTTCGACTCTACTCCGCAAGTTCGCTCCTAAGCGAGCTAGGGGTAGTTCGCCATTCGGAATTGCTCCCACGCCCTTAATCTTACGATGGTTCCGGAGTCCAACACTTGGCTCGATTCTACTTTGCAAGTTCGCTTCCAAGCGATCCGGAAGTAGCTCGCCATTCGGAATTGCTCCCACAGCCGTTGAATGGTACGGAGTCCAACACTTGGTTCGACTCTACTCCGCAAGTTCGCTTCCAAGCGATCTAAAAGTAGCCCGCCATTCGGAATTGCTCCCACAGCTGTTGAATGGTTCGGACTCCAACACTTGGTTGCCGAGCGTTCTCACCGTCGACCGTATTACACGCTTGAGTTCGGCAGTCAAGATCTCCAAAGTATTCCCAAGTCTGAAGCCTCGGCACCAGCTCCGAGCATTCTTGCCACCGACTGTATAACGGGCTTGAGTTCGGCACCCGTTCCGAGCGTTCTTACCACCGACCGTATTACGGACTTAAGTTCGACAGTCAAGACCAGTCAAAAACACCAAGTCTCAAACCTCGGTTTCACAACTCCACGACTAGAGAAAAAATTGGGCAACTACGATACGACGACGATTAAATCGATTCCAATTTTATTAAAAGCAACCCTTACATACATCAAGATTACAAGGTACTAAAGATTACAAGGAGCTGAAAAGCGCAAATTACAAGACACTAAACTCGGATCCATCAACGCCTTCGAGGCGCAGGGATGTTCCTCTTCAAGGACACTTGAGGTCGACGACGTTTGCCTCCGGAACCTAATCCCAGGCCAGCAAGTTGGGACGTGTCCTCGGCACTGCTTCTGGCAGCTATGCCGACGGAAGCGCCGCTCGACGAAATTGCCACTGAACTCTGCGCGTCCCCCGGGCTCGGATAACCGAGGCGCGCACGGGTCGCCATCTCGTAAAAAGTGATGCCACGATCGCTCTCCGCTCGGGTACATGAAGTGCTCCTCACATTGATTGGCCCAGAACGCGGTCTGAGGCGAGCCACCTCTGCTTCCAGTTCAGAGATCCGACCCCTCAGTGAGCCATCTTGCGCCTCGACCTCGAAGCAGGCCGGTACTCCCGAGCTCGGAATGCCTGCGTGGCTCGCGATGAGATGACGAAGATGAGTGACTTCGATGCTCCTATCAACAGTGGCTCTCTTCAACACATCGACTTCGGCCGCCAATTCATCCCGTTCAGCTGTAAGCTTGACCACCTTAGTCGTCAGCACCTCTCCCTCCGTCCGAAGCTCAGACTCCACAGTTTGCAAATGCTGAATCTCCGAAAGCAGATTGTCCCTCTCCGCCGTTACCTTTGACAAGGTGTGGCGAAAGCACTTGGTCCGAAGACTGCTGGTGAAGGCGGCCGGCGAACCCTCGTCCTTACCCGAGGTGATCATCTCCGCGATCCTTCCTTCTAGACGCCGAATGTCGCTGTCCCGCTGACCTAAGATGAGTTGAAGCTGGCTTCGCTCGCTTTCAGCTCGGCGCAGTCCTAGCTCGACTTCGTAAAGTCGCTCCCTGCACCTCGCCAGACTTAGCCTCGTCGCCCCGAGGCCCGCCTCGGCGCGAACCTTGTCATCCGACCCTACGCGCTCGACCCCTTGGGCTACCACAACGAGCTGAAAAGAAACACAAGCAAGCAACAGAAATTCAGGCATTGTCTAAGTCCCAGACTTCGGGGGCTTCTCTCAAACAAACCGCTCGAGCACTCAACAATCAACGGACAAAGACACGAAACCGAGCCCAAAAAGTTAATGTTTTTCATTCATTTCAAAAAGGTAGCGGTGGCCAGTCCGCTATTAGGCATTACACGTCAAAAACAACAAAAAACAAAAGGAAAAAAGAACAAACGGAGTCAGGGCGCGACCTCTTTCCCGGGGCGGCGAGAGGGGGTCGGGGATGACGGCTCCGAAGGGGCCACCGTCGCCAAGGGGGTGACCACCGACCCCTGAGCTCCGACGGGGGGATCGACCAAAGGCTCGTCGTCGCCCCTCTCCTCCTCTTCTTCTTCTTCTCCCTCCGATTCGGGGTCGAAGCCCTCAACGTACCCCGGGAACAACCTCCAACCCGAGCAGTCCACGGAGGGATAGGCCTCCTTCACCCGGGCGAGAGCGTCGGCGAAGGCCTTGGCCATGTTCTGGGCGAGGAAGCTCTGCGCCTTCTCCATGGTCGCGTCCTCTGCCTTCTTCACCGCTGCCGCTTGGGCATCGGCCGCCTCCGCCAACTGCTTGGCCGCCTCCTCCTTTTGCTGACGGAGTTGGCCATCCAGCGTCGTGTCCCTGTCCTCGAGGTAGTCGATCCTCGCCGACTTGGCCTCGAAGTTCAGCTCGAGCTTGTCGAGCTCGGTCTGAATCCGGGCCTTCTCCTTCCGAGCTTGGTCGGATTCCTTCTTCATCTCCTTCTCCTGGGCCGCCATCCTCCCGGTGAGGTGCCCGAAGTGTACGACGATCTACAATTAAAAATCAAGGGAGTCATGAAAATTTCAACTTGAGAAGGTCGGCATAAAAAAGAGAGGGTAGATCCGACGCTTACCGATACCGCCGAGCGCGCTATCTCGATAACGTCGTCTCCCTCCTGTCCGGCCTCCATGGCCGCCCGATCCTTCGGCGTGGCGAGGTGCTTGATGGCCTCCATGCTCGCCAGAGAATTGCCGAGGAACCCATCGTGCTTCCGAACCTGCCAGTCCGGAACGTGGATCCTTTTGTGGGCCTCGGTCAAGAGCTCCTCCACCGCCTTCGACAGCGGTGGCGTAGGCATGTTGAGGGCGGCAGCGACGGGAAATTTGCCGACCTTGGTCGACGACGAAGCAACCACGGCGTCGGAAGCCGGGTTCTCCAAGATCTCCACCTCGTCGGCTGCCTCGGCAACCTTCGGAGCCTTTGACGTCGGCAACTTCGAGGCCACCCTCTTCCTCTTCTTCGGCGCCTTGTTGGCGAGGCCTGCCCTCAGCGCCAGCACCGCCTGATAATCCATGGACTCTGCACCATAAGATAAGTCTGTTAGTTCGGAACAAGCTATGAAAAATAAAAGCGCAAGAAGTAAAACAACGATAATAAATAAAGAAAGCCGCGTACTGGGATCGGCATGAACGAGCCCTCCCTTGAACAGGACGTCCTCGGTCAGGTCCTTCCAATCTAGCTTTGGCCGACCCAGGAGTACCCGTACAGCCTCCTCTTCTTCGGGCCGAAGTGTCGGTAGCGCCTTCACCTTCTTCGGCACACCCTCCACCCAGCTAACTGGAATGGGCCAGGCCTCCGGACTACGTACCAGAAGGTACTTCTCGCGCCAGTACTTGATAGAATCAGGGCAGACGACGAGCCGACCTCCGTGCCTCGGGGTCAAATAGTACCGGTACGCCGACCTGTTCCCCTGATGAGGCTGGTAGATGGTCCGAAGCACGTTCAGCTCCGGCTGAATCCCTGCAGCTTGGCAGTGAAGTACGAAGCCGTTTATCACTCTCCATGCGTTCGGCATAAGTTGGATGGGGCTGACCCCAACCCATCTTAATACTGCAACCGCAAACGGATGGAGAGGCAGCCGAGCCCCGGCTATGAAGGCATCGACCGGCCAGCAACAAACGGTCACCGGCAGCGGCGAGTTGGCCCTAATGCCGGGACCCGGCAATATAAGCTCGTACTCCTCCGGGATCTGAAAGCAGTCCCGGATCACTCCCAAATCCTCTTCGCGAAGGATCGACGCTGTCTCGTCAGCCTCTGTCATCTCCCTCGCCGGATTCTCCTCGAATGTCCGGGCCCTCCCGTATACAATGCGCTCGGCGTCCTCCTCTGGAAGTTCCCGAACCCTGTGAAGCCCAGTCAACGGCCCTGGTAGTCTGCCAAACTCCGGCATGCGCTTCGGCTCCTCTACGACGGAATCCTTGCCGAACACCTTCTTGCTTTTATGAGGTCGGCTAGAGGTCGGAGCTTCGGCGACTTCAAGGGAGGGCTCGGATGAAGAAGAGGAGACGGAGACAGACATGTTCAGAAACTAAAAATATAGGTTACCTTAATGGAGATGTCGTCGGAAAGTTCGCCGGAAAAAGATCAGCGATCACCTGGAGCTCAAGCAAGAACAAACCAAAACACCAGAGCGAAGAGATGAAAAGTGAAAAATGAAGAGGGGGTGGGGGTTTTATAGAAGAGCCAGCACGCAAATCGAGGTTAATGGGCCTTTACTGCAGGCCCACTCCTGCAAAACGACAAAAGGCGACTCCAAACGTTGCCTTGTTCGCCGCGCCTAGCCAAACGGCTCATTAATGACAGTCACGTCAGCAGAAGCCCAGGGGACGCAGCATTAATGAACGTCACATCTGTCAGAAACCCAGAGGCCATCACATCTGTCGGAAGCCCAGAGGCCGTCACACCCGTCATAACCCTCCAAGTCCCAAGCCTCGGCACAGGCTGCCGAGCGTTCTTGACACCGACCGTTTTACACGCGTGAGTTCGGCAAGTCAAGGCCTCTAAAAGTTTCCAAGTCTCAAGCCTCGGCACCCGCTCCGAGCGTTCTTGACACCGACCGTTTTACACGCGTGAGTTCGGCAAGTCAAGACCTCTAAAAATTTCCAAGTCTCAAGCCTCGGCACCCGCTCCGAGCGTTCTTGACACCGACCGTTTTACACGCGTGAGTTCGGCAAGTCAAGACCTCTAAAAGTTTCCAAGTCTCAAGCCTCGGCACCCGCTCCGAGCGTTCTTGACACCGACCGTTTTACACGCATGAGTTCGGCAAGTCAAGACCCCTAAAAATTTCTAAGTCTCAAGCCTCGGCACCCGCTCCGAGCGTTCTTGACACCGACCGTCTTACACGCGTGAATTCGGCAAGTCAAGACCCCTAAAAATTTCCAAGTCTCAAGCCTCGGCACCCGCTCCGAGCGTTCTTGACACCGACCGTTTTACACGCGTGAGTTCGGCAAGTCATGACCTCTAAAAATTTCCAAGTCTTAAGCCTCGGCACCCGCTCCGAGCGTTCTTGACACCGACCGTTTTACACGCGTGAGTTCGGCAAGTCAAGACCCCTAAAAGTTTCCAAGTCTCAAGCCTCGGCACCTGCTCCGAGCGTTCTTGACACCGACCGTTTTACACGCGTGAGTTCGGCAAGTCAAGACCTCTAAAAATTTCCAAGTCTCAAGCCTCGGCACCCGCTCCGAGCGTTCTTGACACCGACCGTTTTACACGCTTGAGTTCGGAAGTCAAGACCTCTATAAAGTCGTCTCGAGCTTCGGCGTCAGCTGCCGAGCGCTCTAGCCACCGACCTTGTTATAAGCCTAAGGTCGGCATTGACCGCCAAACGCCCTTGGTTCCGAACCCCCGTACGTGGGAGATCTGGCCCTCAGACTTCGACGAGCCCCCTCTCCAGACTCGCAACCACGCCGAGGTCCCTCTTCCCCTCGGGAAGAATCGCCGAACCGATCTCCGACCTCGGTGCCCTGGTCGCCGAGCTCTGGGAGGGATCGGAGTCGCGACGCCGGAAAGACGCGACCCTCAACAGAGTGAAGCGACCGTGCCGTTCACCGAGAGATTACAAAGCTAAGAAGACGTTCACACAAGAACGCCACCCGATCAAAAGGGATTACCTCACTGCCCCCTTTTCGAGATTCAAGATCCTGTAATTGGACTCCGATCCAACTCCACTAGCCACTAAAACAGTTAGACTACTCCTTAAAGTCTGATCGCACTCAGTCTTTAGGAGTGGGGGGCTCGTGATATGGCTAAAAATGGGGTTTAATCAGAACCGTCCAAATCAGGCATGGATCTTGAAGCCCAGGGGTAAAATGGTAATTTCTCTACAAGAGGGTCCAAAATGGCTATCGGGTCTTCTCCCCAGGAACCCAATAACCCGGGAGCAGATCCACTAACAAGAGGGTGCGGGTTCTAACCCGCTGCCCACCTAATCCAGCCAGATAAAGTCAGGATCCCTGATCAATCTTGATCAACGGTCCTGATACATGTCAATCTTCTCACTAGGATTTAGGGATTAAATTCCTTATCTGATTACAAGAATATACCTTATCAGATTACATTCCTAATCTGTTTACAAGGAGATTATTCTACATCAGGCCACGCGGATTACATCCCTAAACTGTTCTCTAAGACGCCTATAAATACCCCCCATCCATCTCCATTAAGAGGTAATCAATCTTTCACCAGTTTTTACGCTCATTCATAGTCTCCCTAGATTACTGACTTGAGCGTCGGAGGGTGCGTCGCCGGGAACAACCCCGGTGTCTCGCACTTTTTGCAGGTGCACGGCGGGAACGACGATCGACGCCCGACGGAACAGGTACACAGGTTTTCTATTCAGTTTCCCTAAGAATCCACAAGTTCTATCTGTTTGCCCCCACACCAAATTTAGCGGCAACAGGGGCAAACAGATGAATTTGTGGATTCTTAGGGAAACTGAATAGTAAACCTGTACCTGTCCCGTCTGTCTTCGATCGTCGATCCCGCCGCGGACCTGCAAAAAGTGCGAGACACCGGGGTTGTTCCCGGCGACGCACCCTCCGACGCTCAAGTCAGTAATCTGAAAAGACTATGAAAGAGCGCAAAAACTGGTGAAAGATTGATTACCTCTTAATGGAGATGGATGGGGGGTATTTATAGGCATCTCAGGGAACAGATTGGGAATGTAATCCCCATGATTTGATAAGGAATATTCCCCATAATCAGATAAGGAATGTAATCTGATGAGGTATATTCCTCGTAATCAAATAAGAAATTTTATCCCCAAATCCCGGTGAAAAGATAGATGTATATCTGGGCCGTTGATCAAGATAAATCAGGGACCCTGATTTTATCTTGTTGGATTGGGTGTGCAGCGGGTTAAAACCCGCACCCTCTCGTTGGTGGGTCCGATTGTGGGTCCTTGGGGAGAAGACCCAATACCCATTTCGGACCCTCTTGTGGGCGAAATTACCATTTTACCCCCAAATCTCAAGATTCGTACCCAATTTGGACGGTTCCAGTTTAACCCCATTTTTAGCCATATCACGAGCCCCCCACTCCTAGAAACTGAGTTTGATCAGCCTTTGAGGAGTAGTTTTGACTGTTTTAATGGCTGGTGGAGTTATATCGGAGTTCAAATGGAGGGTTGTGAATCTTGAAGGGGCAGTGAGGTGATTTGCCTAGTGGATTGAGCTCCGAGTTGTTCATGAGCTCTGATGGTCATGTGGTATTCTTGCAGGGATATCCTCTTTACCCTCGTGAAGCGTCAATTCGTCGTTCGGGGGTCTCATACGTTTGTATTGCGCCTTAGACTCCCCCCAGGACTTGCTGACTAGGAGGCCGAGGTCTATATGCAGTTCGGCAAGCTTTTCCGGAGAGAAAATCGAGTTCGGCATATCTGCGAGCACTAGGAGTGAGTCTGGCGATCTGCCGAACTTGTTTTTTGTCCTATAACAAGGTCGGTGTCACGAACGCTCGGCAGTGAGTGCCGAACTCGATTTTTACCCTGTAACAAGGTCGGTGTCACGAACGCTCGGCAGTGAGTGCCGAACCTGTTTTTACCCTGTAACAGGGTCGGTGTCACGAACGCTCGGCAGTGAGCGCCGAACCTGTTTTTACCCTGTAACAGGGTCGGTGTCACGAACGCTCGGTAGTGAGTGCCGAACCTGTTTTTACCCTGTAACAGGGTCGGTGTCACGAACGCTCGGCAGTGAGCGCCGAACCTGTTTTTACCCTGTAACAGGGTCGGTGTCACGAACGCTCGGCAGTGAGTGCCGAACCTGTTTTTACCCTGTAACAGGGTCGGTGTCACGAACGCTCGGCAGTGAGCGCCGAACCTGTTTTTACCCTGTAACAGGGTCGGTGTCACGAACGCTCGGCAGTAAGCGCCGAACCTGTTTTTACCCTGTAACAGGGTCGGTGTCACGAACGCTCGGCGGTGAGCGCCGAACCTGTTTTTATCCTGTAACAGGGTCGGTGTCACGAACGCTCGGCAGTGAGTGCTGAACTTGATTTTTACCCTGTAATATGGTCGGTGTCACGAACGCTCGGCAGTGAGCGCCGAACTCGATTTTTATCCTGTAACAGGGTCGGTGTCACGAACGCTCGGTAGTGAGCGCCGAACCTGATTTTTACCCTGTAACAAGGTCGGTGTCACGAACGCTCGGCAGTGAGTGCCGAACCTGTTTTTACCCTGTAACAGGGTCGGTGTCACGAACGCTCAGCAGTGAGCGCCGAACCTGTTTTTACCCTGTAACAGGGTCGGTGTCACGAACGCTCGGCAGTGAGCACCGAACCTGTTTTTACCCTGTAACAGGGTCGGTGTCACGAACGCTCGGCGGTGAGCGCCGAACCTGTTTTTACCCTGTAACAGGGTCGGTGTCACGAACGCTCGGCAGTGAGTGTCGAACTTGATTTTTACCCTGTAACAAGGTCGGTGTCACGAACGCTCGGCAGTGAGCGCCGAACTCGATTTTTACCCTGTAACAGGGTCGGTGTCACGAACGCTCGGCAGTGAGCGCCGAACCTGATTTTTACCCTGTAATAAGGTCGGTGTCACGAACGCTCGGCAGTGAGTGCCGAACCTGTTTTTACCCTGTAACAGGGTCGGTGTCACGAACGCTCGGCAGTGAGCGCCGAACCTGTTTTTACCCTGTAACAGGGTCGGTGTCACGAACGCTCGGCGGTGAGCGCCGAACCTGTTTTTACCCTGTAACAGGGTCGGTGTCACGAATGCTCGGCGGTGAGCGCCGAACCTGTTTTTACCCTGTAACAGGGTCGGTGTCACGAACGCTCGGCGGTGAGCGCCGAACCTGTTTTTACCCTGTAACAGGGTCGATGTCACGAACGCTCGGCAGTGAGCGCCGAACTCGATTTTTACCCTGTAACAGGGTCGGTGTCACGAACGCTCGGCAGTGAGCGCCGAACCTGATTTTTACCCTGTAACAAGGTCGGTGTCACGAACGCTCGGCAGTGAGTGCCGAACCTGTTTTTACCCTGTAACAGGGTCGGTGTCACGAACGCTCGGCAGTGAGCGTCGAACCTGTTTTTACCCTGTAACAGGGTCGGTGTCACGAACGCTCGGCAGTGAGCGCCGAACCTGTTTTTACCCTGTAACAAGGTCGGTGTCACGAATGCTCGGCGGTGAGCGCCGAACCTGTTTTTACCCTGTAACAGGGTCGGTGTCACGAACGCTCGGCAGTGAGTGCCGAACTTGATTTTTACCCTGTAACAAGGTCGGTGTCACGAACGCTCGGCAGTGAGCGCCGAACTCGATTTTTACCCTGTAACAGGGTCGGTGTCACGAACGCTCGGCAGTGAGCGCCGAACCTGATTTTTACCCTGTAACAAGGTCGATGTCACGAACGCTCGGCAGTGAGTGCCGAACCTGTTTTTACCCTGTAACAGGGTCGGTGTCACGAACGCTCGGCAGTGAGCGCCGAACCTGTTTTTACCCTGTAACAGGGTCGGTGTCACGAACGCTCGGCGGTGAGCGCCGAACCTGTTTTTACCCTGTAACAGGGTCGGTGTCACGAACGCTCGGCGGTGAGCGCCGAACCTGTTTTTACCCTGTAACAGGGTCGGTGTCACGAACGCTCGGCGGTGAGCGCCGAACCTGTTTTTACCCTGTAACAGGGTCGGTGTCACGAACGCTCGGCAGTGAGTGCCGAACTTGATTTTTACCCTGTAACAAGGTCGGTGTCACGAACGCTCGGCAGTGAGCGCCGAACTCGATTTTTACCCTGTAACAGGGTCGGTGTCACGAACGCTCGGCAGTGAGCGCCGAACCTGATTTTTACCCTGTAACAAGGTCGGTGTCACGAACGCTCGGCAGTGAGCGCCGAACTCGATTTTTACCCTGTAACAGGGTCGGTGTCACGAACGCTCGGCAGTAAGCGCCGAACCTGATTTTTACCCTGTAACAAGGTCGGTGTCACGAACGCTCGGCAGTGAGGCACTTGCTCAGTCGCCGATCGAAGGTGTGGGGTCTTTGCGGGTCGAGCGACGTGGCACAATCTGTCCCGAGGTGGTCCTGTTTTCGAGGGCATTAATGGTGCCTTGGGGTTTGTGCGGCGTTCCGCCTTTCCCTAGGGCATTAAATGTGGTTCCTTCAATTAATGCGTGGCGTTTCACCTTTCGAGGGTCATAATGGCCAGATTTTGGAGGAGGACTATAAGTACCCCATTCCCCTTGTCATTTCGATCGCACCAAATGTAGAGTTTCAAACCTTGGGGGCATCTGCCTTGGGTAGCTTCTCTTTTGAGGTCCGGAGGGGGTTGTCGCTCTTTTGCCTTTTTCTTCTCCCGATCCTGACGGCCCCAAAGTGGATGTCAGGAGCGGGGGAGAACGAGGTAGTAGCGGTGACGACCATAGACCGGACCCGAGGGATGAGTTGCTTCGGAAGGACGGGTGGTCGCCCTGTTGTCTTGTTCTTTTTCCGTTCCTCACTGCTCCGAAGGGGATGTCAGGAGCGGAAGGGAATAAGGCAGTAGTGGCGACGACCGTAGTCCGGACCCGGGGTGTGAGCTGCTTCGGAGGGACGGGTGGTCGTTCTCCCACCAAGATCTTCTACCTACTCTGTTTGCTCCGCAGCGGGTGTCAGGGTCGGTGGAGATCATGGTGGGAGAGGTGGTCACCCATGTCCGAATTCGAGGGGTGAGTTTGACGAGCGGTCGTTTTTCCACCATGATTTTTTCCGGACCATCTGAGCTCGTTGTTTGTAACTGTGAAGGTGCGGTTGCCAGGGTCCTCTGCCAGGCCGAGCCTTCCAGTTGCAACCAACTAGCTCGGAATGGTGCGCTTCTCCTAATCTCTGAGTGTTGATGGGCCCCCTCCCATCTCTGTCTTCCTTCCGGGCTGATTCCTTCTGATGGATGTCAACCCGGAGGAGTTAGAGATGGGGGGAGTGTCGATCTGTTTTTGATCGGGGTCGGTGGGTCGGTCGAATATCGACCGAACGCGGGACCTGAGGGGCGCTCGCCGAGGGCGGTGCCTTAAAACTTTGAATCAAAATTTTTCCTGGTGCTTCTAGGCATAGGTCCACCTGCTGTTTGGCAGGCCTCTTTTTTTTTTTTTTTTTTTGGAGAGGCGAGTGAACTCGGCATGGCTGCAAGCGCTGGGAGTGAGTCTGGCGATCTGCCGAACTTGATTTTCGCCGTGTAACAAGGTCGGTGTCACGAACGCTCGGCAGGGAGTGCCGAACTTGTTTTTTGCCCTGTAATAGGGTCGGTGTCACGAACGCTCGGCAGTGAGTGCCGAACTTGTTTTTGCCCTGTAACACGGTCGGTGTCACGAACGCTCGGCAGTGAGTGCCGAACTTGTTTTTTGCCCTGTAACAGGGTCGGTGTCACGAACGCTCGGCAGTGAGTGCCGAACTTGTTTTTTGCCCTGTAACAGGGTCGGTGTCACGAACGCTCGGCAGTGAGTGCCGAACATGTTTTTTGCCCTGTAACAGGATCGGTGTCACGAACGCTCGGTAGTGAGTGCCGAACTTGTTTTTTGCCCTGTAACAGGGTCGGTGTCACGAACGCTCGACAGTGAGTGCCGAACTTGTTTTTTGCCCTGTAACAGGGTCGGTGTCACGAACGCTCGGCAGTGAGTGCCGAACTTGTTTTTTGCCCTGTAACAGGGTCGGTGTCACGAACGCTCGGCAGTGAGTGCCGAACTTGTTTTTCGCCCTGTAACAGGGTCGGTGTCACGAACGCTCGGCAGTGAGTGCCGAACTTGTTTTTCGCCCTGTAACACGGTCGGTGTCACGAACGCTCGGCAGTGAGTGCCGAACCTGTTTTTTGCCCTGTAACAGGGTCGGTGTCACGAACGCTCGACAGTGAGTTCCGAACCTGTTTTTACCCTGTAACAAGGTCGGTGTCACGAACGCTCGGTAGTGAGTACTGAACTTGTTTTTGCCCTGTAACAGGGTCGGTGTCACGAACGCTTGGCAGTGAGTGCCGAACTCCCAGACTTGTCGTTTTTGGGGGTTTGTTTTTTCTGTGCGCCATTTGAACCTCTGGTGGCTCTGACAGCTCTGACAGCTCTGACAGCTCTGACAGCCCTGACAGATGGGACGTTCATTAATTGCAGTGACCTCTGGGCTTCTATCAGACGGGATGCGCATTAAATTCAACTCATGATTCGTTGCGGTTAGCGAGGTGACGATTGGGATCGCTCCGCCGCTTAGTTTAGATGGGCCGGTCGTATGAGCCCATTAGCCTTGTTGGGAGTGCCCCCCTTTATAAATCCTTACCCCCCTCTCTCATTTCTCATTTCTCCTCTCATTTGCTCAGGCGTTTTCTTGTGCTTCAGGCGAGTTTTTCCGGTGGTCGGCGTTTGACTCAGGCGAAGTTTTTCGGCAGCTCTCTCCCTTAAGGTAATTTATAAATTATGTCTGTAACTTCTGTCTCAGACGAAGTCTCTTGGTCCGAGCCCTCCCTTGAGGACGTTGAGGACTCGACTCCGGCCCCGACCAAAGGCAAGGTGTTCGGCAAGGATTCAATTGTCGAGGATCCGAAACGGATGGGGGAGTTCGGACAGCTGCCAGGTCCGTTGACGGGGCTACACAGAGTCAGGCAGCTCCCGGAGGATCAGGCCGAGCGAATTGTCCATGGGAGGGAGAGGTCCTTTGAGGAGAACGAAGCGAGGGAGACGACGGAGGCGGACGATGCGGCGTCGATCCTGTGCGAGGAGGAATTGGCTGTGATCCGGGACTCTTTTTTCATCCCGGAGGAGTACGAAATCATGCTGCCGGGCCCCAGAGTTAGGGCCAATTCGCCGCTGCCAGTGACCATGTGTTGTTGGCCGGTCGGTGCCTTTATCGCCGGTGCTCGGCTACCTCTCCACGCGTTCGCTATTACCGTGGTGAGCTGGTACTGGGTCAGCCCCATTCAGCTCATGTCGAACGCGTGGCGAGTGATTAATGGTTTCGTTCTCCACTGCCAGGCCGCAGGGATCGAGCCGCAGCTGAACGTGCTTCGGACGATATACCGGCTCCACCAAGGGAACAAGTCGGAGTACCGGTATTATTTGACTCCGAGGCACGGCGGCAGGCTCGTTGTCTACCCCGACTCTATTAAGCACTGGCGAGAGAAGTGGTTCGTCGTGCGGAGTCGAGAGGCCTGGCCGATCCCTACTAATTGGGCAGAAGGGGTGCCAAAGAGGGCGACGGCGTTGCCGAGGCTTACAGTGGAAGAAGAAGAGGCGGTCCGGACCCTCCTTGACCGGCCGAAGTATGATTGGAAGGAGTTGACGGAGGACATTCTCTACAGGGGAGGGCTCTGCCGCGTAGATCCTAGTACGCGGCTCTCGTCAAGTTCTTTTTCCCGCACTTGCTGCCTTGTTGTTTTTTGTGCTAATCAACTTTTCTCTTTTGACGCAGATTCCATGGACTACGATGCGGTATTGGCACTGAGGGCCGGGCTTGCGAGTAAGGCACCGAAGAAGCGCAAGAGGGTCGCGTCGAAGCTGCCCTCGACCTCGAAGACGCCGAGGATTGCTGCCCCTGACGAGGGGGTGGAGATCCCCGATGCCCCGGTCGTCACCGTGGCGGGGACTTCTGCTCCCTCACCTGTGGGGGAGTTTCCCATTGCTGCCGCCCTCGCCATGCCGACACCGTCGCTGACTGTGGCAGGTGAGGAGCTCCTGACAGAGGAGCACAAGCGGATCCATATCCCGGACTGGCAAGTCCGGAAGCACGATGGGTTCCTCGGGAACTCGTTGGCGAGCATGCAGGCTGTCAAGCATCTCGCTACCCCGAAGGACCGAGCCGCCATGGAGGCGGGGAGGCAGGGCGACGACGTGATCGAGATCGCTCGTTCGGCAGTATCGGTAAGCTTCTCCACGTCTGTTGTATTTCTTGAACCAAAAATTTTTTCTAACTCTTTTAGTTCTTCTTTGCTGCAGATCATCGTCCACTTCGGCCATCTCACCGAGAGGCTAACAGCTCTGGAGAAAGAGCTGAAGCAGGAGTCCGACCAAGCTCGGAATGATAAAGCTCGGATGGCGACCGAGCTCGACAAGCTCCGAGTCGAGCACGAGGGTCGGTCGGCGAGGATCAAGCATCTCGAGGCCGAGGTGAAGAGGCTGGAGGGCGAGCTCCTTCGGGAGAAGGAGGGGTCGGCCAAGCAACTGGCCGAGGCGGAGACGAAGCAGGCGGCAGCTGTGAAGGCGGCGGAGGGCGCGACCATGGAGAAGGCCCAGGGGTTCCTCGCGCAGAACATGGCGAAGGCCTTTGCTGCCGCCCTCACGCGGGTGTCGGAGGCATACCCCTCGGTGGATGTCTCGGGATGGCGTCTCTTCCCCGGACTCGTTGAGGGCTTCGACCTCGAGTCCGAAGGGGAAGAAGAGGAGGAGGGCGACACCGATGCCGACGCCGGGGCTACTGGCGAGGTCCCCAGTGCCACGATCACTCCGCTGGCGGCGGCGTCTCCTTCGGCGAAGTCCACCCCTACTCCACCTCGTCACCCGGGGAAAGAGGTCGGGCCTTGACTCCGCTCCTCGTCTTCTTCTTTTTTGCTCGCATGTTTGTTGTTTTTTTTTTGTTTTTCTTTTCAATCGTTGTAACGCCTAATAGCGGACTAGCCACCGCTACTTTTTGAAATGAATGAAAAGAAAATTTTTTGCAAGTATTGGTGTTCGACAGTCTTTGCCTTTTGCTCCCTTTTTTCGCCGAACATTCCCTTCTTGTCCTTAGCTTAGATTTTTTCAAGTGTGGTGCTTCGGCAGTTTTCGACATTTTTGCTGATCGCTTCGATCTCTTTTGCAGCTTATGTTGATTGCCCAAGATGTCGAACCTTTGGGCTCGGATGAAGGAGCTCGAGCCGAGGTCGGCCTAGGGGCGACGAGGCTATGTCTGGCGAGGTGCCGAGAGCGGCTCTACGAGGTCGAGCTCGGATTGCACCGAGCTGAAAGCGAGAGGAAGCATCTCCAGCTTGTCCTCGGCCGGCGAGACATCGAGATTCGTCGATTGGAGAGCAGGATCGCGGAGCTTATCCCCGAAGGTGAATACTCGCCAACTGATTTCAGTAATGAGATTCGGGTTCGGTGCATCCGTCATAACTTGTCCAAAATAACAGCGGAGAGGGACGACTTGCTTTCCGAGATACAGCATCTGCGGTCCGTGGAGGCGACGCTTCGGAGTGAGGGCGAGGGGCTGACGGCCGAAGTGGCCAAGTTGACGACCGAACGGGTGCAGTTGACTGCCGAAGTTGATGCGCTCAAGAGGGCGACGGTGGATAAAAGCATCGAGGTCGCCCACCTCCGGTGCCTCATCGCCAGCCGATCAGGAGTTCCGGACTCCACGATACCCCCACGGTTCGAAGTCAATGTCAAAGACGAATCGCTGCGGGATCGGATCTCGGAGTTGGAGGCAGAAGTGGCCCGCCTTAAGCCGCATTCAGGACCAATCAACGTTCGAAGCACGTCGTGCACTCGTGCTGAGAGTGAGCGGGGCATTACCTTCTACGAGATGGCGACCCGTCAGCGGATCGGCCAACCTAGTCCGGGGGACGCGCAGAGCTCGGTGGCAATTTCATCGAGCGGGGCGTCCGTCGGAGTAGCTACTAGGAGTGGCGCCGAGGATACGTCTCAATTTGCCGGCTTGGGGTCGCGCTCTGGAGACAAGCATCGCCACTCTCGAGTGTCCTTGAAGCGGAACGCTCCGGCTCCGAAGAAGCACTGAAGTCGCCGACTCCGCGAGTCTTTGTGTTTTTCTTGTTTTTTGCTGAATGTAATAAGTCGGCATTGTAACTTTTTCTTCGATGAGTTGTAACCCTGTGATGTTTTCCTTTGTACCGCATTTGTTTCATCAATAAAAGTGTTGTTTGCCGAACTTGTGTGTTTTATTTTCGTGACTGTTGTCTGCTTGTGCCGAAGCTTTTAAAGTGTTGGACTCTGAATTATTCAACGGCTTTGGGAGCAGTTCCGAATGGCGAGCTACTTCTAGCTCGCTTGGGAGCGAACTTGCGAAGTAGAATCGAACCAAGTGTTGGACTCCGGAACCATTGTTAGTTTTAGGGTGTGGGAGCAATTCTGAATGGCAAACTACCCCTAGCTCGCTTAGGAGCGAACTTGCGGAGTAGAGTCGAACCAAGTGTTTGGACTCCGAACCATTCAACGGCTTTGGGAGACCATTGTTAGATTAAGGGTGTGGGAGCAATTCCGAATGGCGAACTACCCCTAGCTCGCTTAGGAGCGAACTTGCGGAGTAGAGTCGAACCAAGTGTTGGACTCCGAACCATTCAACGGCTTTGGGAGCAGTTCCGAATGGCGAGCTACTTCTAGATCGCTTGGGAGCGAACTTGCGAAGTAGAATCGAACCAAGTGTTGGACTCCGGAACCATTGTTAGATTACGGATGTGGGAGCAATTTCGAATGGCGAACTACCCCTAGCTCGCTTAGGAGCGAACTTGCGGAGTAGAGTCGAACCAAGTGTTGGACTCTGAACCATTCAACGGCTTTGGGAGCAGTTCCGAATGGCGAGCTACTTCTAGCTCGCTTGGGAGCGAACTTGTGAAGTAGAATCGAACCAAGTGTTGGACTCCGGAACCATTGTTAGATTACGGGTGTGGGAGCAATTCCGAATGGCAAACTACCCCTAGCTCGCTTAGGAGCGAACTTGCGGAGTAGAGTCGAACCAAGTGTTGGACTCCGAACCATTCAACGGCTTTGGGAGCAGTTCCGAATGGCGAGCTACTTCTAGCTCGCTTGGGAGCGAACTTGTGAAGTAGAATCGAACCAAGTGTTGGACTCCGGAACCATTGTTAGATTAAGGGTGTGGGAGCAATTCCGAATGGCGAACTACCCCTAGCTCGCTTAGGAGCGAACTTGCGGAGTAGAGTCGAACCAAGTGTTGGACTCCGAACCATTCAATGGCTTTGGGAGCAGTTCCGAATGGCGAGCTACTTCTAGATCGCTTGGGAGCGAACTTGCGAAGTAGAATCGAACCAAGTGTTGGACTCCGGATCCATTGTTAGATTAAGGGTGTGGGAGCAATTTCGAATGACGAACTACCCCTAGCTCGCTTAGGAGCGAACTTGCGGAGTAGAGTCGAACCAAGTGTTGGACTCCGAACCATTCAACGGCTTTAGGAGCAGTTCCGAATGGCGAGCTACTTCTAGATCGCTTGGGAGCGAACTTACGAAGTAGAATCGAACCAAGTGTTGGACTCCGAAACCATCGTAAGATTAAGGAATTAAAAGCAGAGAGATGTAGTAGCAGTGAAAATACGAAAAAATTTTATTTATTAATATCTAATGATCGGCTGCTTCTAAAGTTGCTAGCCGTTATTACAATGAAAAAATAAAAGGAAAAATCACTACTAGTAAAGGGAAGGGAATGGTTCGACATCTTGAGTTACTTAGAGAGGCGTGGTTGCCTTCTCTTGGTATTTCAAAAGATGGTCGGCATTCCAAGTCCTGGGAATTTCTCTGCCTTCGAGATCTTCTAGCTTGTATGCACCTGGGCGGATCACTTTTGAGATTTTGTACGGTCCCTCCCAATTCGGGGCCAGTTTGCTTTTCTGTCCGGGGAACGAGATGGCCAATTTTCGAAGGACTAGGTCCCCTTCTTCGAGGTCCGTTGGTCGGACCCTTTTGTTGTATGCCAGCTCGATCCTCCTTCGATAAGCTTGCTGGCGTATGGCAGCCCTCTCTCGGATTTCATCTATCAGATCTAAGCTTGCTCTGAGTTCTCTAGCGTTCTGCTCTTCTTCATAAGCTATCAAACGAGGAGAGGGTATCCCGATTTCTAGGGGGATGATGGCCTCGGCCCCATAGGTGAGATTAAATGGGCTCTCGCCTGTTGGGGTCCGCTTAGTGGTGCGGTGATTCCAGAGTACGTTCGGCAGCTGATCGACCCACAGTCCTTTGGAACACTTATCTAATCTCTTCTTGATGCCCGAGAGAATCTGTCGGTTGGCATTCTCTGCTTGGCCATTCGACTGAGGATGGGAGACGGAGGAGAATCGGTGTTGTATGGAGAGGTCCTCACATAAGGCTCGGAAGGCAGCCCCAGTGAACTGTGTTCCATTATCCGTGACTATGACTCGGGGAACGCCGAACCGGCAAATCACGTTCTTCCAGAAGAATTGAACGACTCTATGTTCGGTGATTGTGGCCAGGGATTCGGCTTCTATCCATTTAGAGAAATAGTCGACTGCCACGACTAGGAACTTTAGCTGTCCGGGAGCTGGTGGAAACGGTCCCAGTAAATCCATCCCCCACATAGCGAAGGGGATCGGACTTGATAGGGAGGTGAGCGGTGCTTGTGGAAGGCGTCGGACGTCTACATACTTTTGACAGGAGCTACATTGCCGAACGTGTCACTCGGCGTCCCGTAGGAGAGTGGGCCAGTAATATCCGTAGTTCAACACTTTACGTGCTAGAGCCCTGGACCCGGAATGAGCTCCGCCAATGCCCTCGTGGAGCTCTTGCAGGGCGTATTCGGCTTGCCTGGGGGAAAGGCACCTTAGGTAAGGCCGACCGTCCACCTGGGTGAAGGAGCGTTTATATAAGATGCCTTCGATTAAAGTAAAACGTTCGGCTCGGGTCCTGATTCTTCTTGCTTCCCTCGGATCTTTAGGGAGGAGTCCGTCCCTCAGGAATTCGACAATGGGTTTCATCCAGTTGTCTTCGAGGAGGACAGGCAATGTTTCAACGGAGTCTGGGGTTTCGTCTTCTATGCTTGGCTTTAAGAGGACTTCTATCAATACGGTCTGCTCAAGACCTTGAAGGGAAGAGGAGGCTAATTTGGATAGGGCGTCGGCCTGAGCGTTTTCTTCTCGGGGGATCCTTTGGATGAGAGCCTCGTCAAACAGCGCCATGAGGCTCTTGACTTTAGCCAAGTATCTAACCATTCTATCATCGCGGGCTTCATACTCACCGAGGACCTGGTTGACAACCAACTGAGAGTCGCTGAAGATCTGTAGCCGCTGTGCCCTTGCATTTCGGGCCATTCTTAGACCGGCTATTAGTGCCTTGTATTCGGCCTCGTTGTTCGAAGCTTTGAAATTTATACGGAGGGAGTATTGGAGGATGAAGTCGTCTGGGCCTGCCAGGATGACTCCTGCCCTGCTTCCCTCATTGCAAGAAGATCCGTCAGCATAAATTGACCAAATCGACAGCCCCTTTACTGTTTGGCGGGGCTCAGGGATTGTACTCTCAACTATGATGAATTCGGCCAGCACCTGAGCCTTGATTGCGGTCCGGGGCTGATAAGTTATATCATGTTGGCTCAGCTCGATCGACCACTTCATGAGGCGATTGGAAGTCTCAGGCTTGTGAAGGACCTGTTTCAGCGGCTGGTCGGTAAGGACGACCACCGAATGGGACTGAAAGTAGGGCCGAAGCTTTCTCGCGGCCATCACCAGGGTATGGGCCATTTTCTCAATCTTCAGGTACCGGAGCTCGGCATCCCGAAGCACCTTGCTGACGTAGTAAATGGGCTTCTGAGCCCTCTCTTCTTCTCTGACTAAGACCGCACTAAGCGTCTGTTCGGAGGCTGCCAAGTAGAGGTAGAGCGGTTTGCCAGGTATCGGTTTGCTGAGAAGTGGTGGATTGACGAGGTAGGCTTTAAGCTGGTCGAAGGAGTCCTGCTGCTGCTGCCCCCACTCGAATCCTTTAGCCCCCCTGAGGGCTTTGAAGAACGGGAGACACTTCTCCCCGGACTTCGACAGAAAGCGCCCAATGGCGGCTAGGCGACCAGTCAACCTTTGGACTTCCTTGACATTTCTAGGAGGGGTCATGTCCAATATGGCCTTGATCTTTTCCGGATTTGCTTCTATTCCTCGTTGGCTAACCATGAAGCCGAGGAACTTTCCTGATGAGACGCCGAACGCACACTTGTTCGGGTTGAGTCTCATATTGTGCTTTCTTAGGACGTCAAAGGCTTCCTGAAGGTCGGCCACATGATCAACACCTCGGATGCTCTTTACAAGCATATCATCGACGTACACTTCCATGTTCCGGCCGATCTGGGCCTGGAAAACCTTGTTGACGAGGCGCTGGTATGTCGCCCCTGCGTTCTTTAGGCCGAACGGCATGACTCTGTAGCAATAAAGGCCTTGGTCGGTAACAAACGATGTCTTCGGGATGTCAGGAGGGAACATTCTTATCTGATTGTAACCTGAGAAGGCATCCATGAAGCTGAGGAGCTCATGTCCCGAGGTTGCGTCAATCAGAGTGTCGATGCTCGGCAGAGGGAAAGGATCTTTGGGGCAGGCCTTGTTGAGGTCGGTGAAATCAATGCAAATTCTCCACGTCCCGTTGGACTTCTTCACCATTACCACGTTCGATAGCCATTCGGGATAGTTCACCTCCTGGATGAACCGGGCCTTCAACAACTTGTCTACCTCCTCTTTGATAGCGAGCTGACGCTCGGGGGCGAACTTACGCCTCTTCTGCTGAACCGGTTTGGACCCTGGATCGACGCTCAGGCGGTAGACCAAGAGTTCTTCGGAGATACCGGGCATGTCTGCTGCGGACCATGCGAAGAGGTCTTGATTGGTTCGGATGCATTTCACAATATCTGAGTATAGGGCGGTCGGGAGGGTCTTGCTTATGAAGAACTTGCGGGTCGGCTCTTGTTCAGAGAAGAGCACCTCTTCCAATTCATCCACCGGCTCGGAGGTCGGTTTTGTAGAGTCTTGAGGAATCTCCAGAGTTTCTAAGGAGAGGACGGGTCCGAGGGTTGAAGTCATGTAGCATTTCCGGGCCTGCTCCTGATTTCCCCTTACTTCCCCGACCCCGGACCGGGTGGAAAACTTCATCTTAAGATGGTATGCTGAGGGGACAGCTTCCAGTGCTGCGAGGCCAGGCCGACCCAAAATGACGTTGTAGGCGGCGGGAACATCCACCACCATGAAGTCCATTGACTCTGTTCGGGTGGTGGGAGTTTGACCGGCAGTTACATCGAGGGTAATCACCCCTTCAATAGTTACCGGAACCCCCGTGAACCCATGGAGAGTGTAGCCGGCGGGCTTGAGTCTGTCTCTGGAGAGCTTTAGGCCTTTAAAAGCGGAGAGGAAGAGGATGTTGACGGAGCTGCCGTTGTCTACTAAAATCCTCTCCACTTTGAAATTCGCCATATGGAGGCTAATGACGAGTGCGTCACAATGTGGGGTACGAACTCCCTCGAGATCTTCGTCGGAGAATGTGACTGGCACTCCGAAGCCTTTGGGAGGAGGGGTGGCTCGGACCGAGTTGACTTCTCTTATAAAGGCTTTCCGAGAGGAGTTCGAGGAGCCCCCCATTGGGCCCCCGTGAATGAGGTGGAGGACTCGTTCTTCCTCGAAGTCTGGCATCTCTTCTCTTTTCGGATGCTTGTTAGCCCCCCGAGGCAGAGGAGGAAGTTCTGCTCGGTCTTTTTTTACAAACCTAGTCAGCTGCCCTCTCTGGATAAGGGCTTCGATCTCGTTTTTCAGGGCACGGCAATCGTTGGTATCATGCCCATGGTCCCGGTGATAGCGGTACCATTTCTCTTTATCTCTTCTCTTGGCCGGGGTGTTCATCCTCGGAGCAGGGGGTAAGATTCCTTCTTTTTCAACTTCCATGAAGATGGTGGAGATGTTAGTGGTGAGGGGAGTGAATTTTTCAAACCTAGGAGGAGGTCGGCGCTGGCCGGCATTATCTTTCTGGAGCTTCTTGGCTCCTTCTTCTTCCGTCCCCTTCCTCTTAAACCCGGAGGTAGACCCCTCCCGGTTGGGTTGTTGCTCGGCCTCTTCGGCCCGGATGTACTTTTCAGTGCGAAGGAGGAGGTCGGAAAAGTCGTGTGGTGGTTTCTTGGCGAGGGAGGAGCGGAGGTTGGAATTGAGGACATTGGATTGAAATGCTACCGTAGCGACCGACTGGTCGAGAGATGCTATGGTCCTGGCTTCAGCTGTGAACCTCTTCACATAATCTCTCAGTTTTTCCCCTTTCTTCTGGTGAAGGTGCAAGAGGGAGATGCTGGTCTTCTCTGCCCTTTGGCTGCTTACGAAGTGCGTGACGAAGAGGGTTTCGAACTGTTCGAAAGAGAATATCGAGGAGGGGGTGAGACGAGAATACCACTCTCGGGCCGGCCCTTTGAGAGTTGCGGGGAAGGTTTTGCAGAGGAGGGCATCGGAAGCTTGGTGAAGGAGCATTAGAGTTTTAAAACTCTCTATGTGATCAACCGGGTCAGTCTCTCCGGTATAAATCTCGAATTGGGGAGGTTTGAAGCCGAACGGGACGGGTGCATCCACTATGGTTCGGGAGAAAGGCGGTCGGCTAGGCCGCAGGGTTCTCCCCCTGAGCTCTTCTTCTCGGTTTATCTGACCCAGGCGTCTCTCTACTTCATGAAGACGGCGGTTCATGGTGTCATCTCTCCGACGGTAATCTGCCGAGCCACGAGACTCGTCTTCGTATGAGGGAGATCGAGGGCTGCGGCAATGGTAACTTCGGGAGCGGCGAGGACTCGGGGTACGCCGGGAGTTGGTAGGAGCGGGTCGAGGAGAGGGAGACCGTCGGTGAGGGCTTCGGACCGGAGGAGGTGACGGGAGCTTCGGCTCAATAGGATTCTGACGGAGGTTGAGAGCCTGCAGGACGGTCGCTTGGAACTGCTGGAACTCGGCACGGGTGATTGGTGCCTCATTGTTCCTGGGCTGTTGCCGACCTGCGGGAGAGTGCCTTCTTCGGTAATGATCGGGAGACTCCTTCCTCCCTCTTCGGATGGGGGATCTCCTGTACTCTCGGCGACGAGGGGATCGCTCATGCTGGCAGGAGGCTTCCTCCCGAGCCTGTTTTTCATCCAGATGACGACGGAGGTCATCATCTTTCTGGTGTTTGGGGGCTGCATTGTGGCGACCAGAGGCTCGGGGATGATGGGAGGCCATAGAGTCAGTGGATGCATTGTGGATAGAGAGGTTCTCTTGGTGAAGAGGCTGTTTCTGAGGGTTAGGACCCTTTGGATCAGGAGGGGGAAGGTTCTGTTGGAGCGGCTCTTCCGCGGTAGGGGGGAATTGCCCTTGTTGCTGAGCGGGATCAGGAAGGACTTCTTGCTGGTCAGGGTTGGGTACTCGGTTAGACCCCCTTGACCTGACTTTGCGAGGCGGCATGGCTGGAGAAGACCTGTTCTCGGGGAAGAGGAGAGGTTTCTATTCGTTAGTTTCCCACAGACGGTGCCAATCTGTTGCCGCTAAATTTGGTGTAGGGGCAAACAGATGAATTTGTGGATTCTTAGGGAAACTGAATAGTAAACCTGTATACCTGTCCCGTCTGTCTTCGATCGTCGATCCCGCCGCGGACCTGCAAAAAGTGCGAGACACTGGGGTTGTTCCCGGCGACGCACCCTCCGACGCTCAAGTCAGTAATCTGAAAAGACTATGAAAGAGCACAAAAACTGGTGAAAGATTGATTACCTCTTAATGGAGATGGATGGGGGGTATTTATAGGCATCTCAGGGAACAGATTGGGAATGTAATCAGATTTGACAAGGAATATTCCCCATAATCAGATAAGGAATGTAATCTGATGAGGTATATTCCCCGTAATCAGATAAGGAATTTTATCCCCAAATCCCGGTGAAAAGATAGATGTATATCTGGGCCGTTGATCAAGATAAATCAGGGACCCTGATTTTATCTTGTTGGATTGGGTGTGCAGCGGGTTAAAACCCGCACCCTCTCGTTGGTGGGTCCGTTTGTGGGTCCTTGGGGAGAAGACCCAATACCCATTTCGGACCCTCTTGTGGGCGAAATTACCATTTTACCCCCAAATCTCAAGATTCGTGCCCAATTTGGACGGTTCCGGTTTAACCCCATTTTTAGCCATATCCTCACTATCTGTTTGCTCCCACACCGAAAAAAAGCAGCAACAATAACCAAAACAATAAAATAGTAATACTAATAATAACATTATTAATAATGAAAATAAAAATACTAACAATAATAATAGTAATCATCAGAATAATAATATCAATATATAAAAATAGGAATTCGTTGAAATAGTCGAAATAATAATTGATGCGGTTTGTTTTTGGGAGGCGTGTGGATGCACCAGGTGTGCGTTCTTACTCGATTTGTATTGGTGGAGGAAGCTCTTATGCAGACGACCCTCGGCTGGGCGAATGGTACGGGAACATGGTGGAGTGAGGTGGAGGCTGGATGCTCGGCTCAGATCAGGAGGCTCGGATCCGTGGTCTCGTGTACCTGCAGACGGTCTAGGAACACCGGGGTTAGTCCCGGTGGCAGACCCTCCGACGATCTAGTTAGCTACTGAGAGAGAGTAACAGTAACTAGGGTTTTGAGTGGAAAAGATTGATTACCTGGATCAAGGGGTAGGGATCTGGTATTTATAGGAGAAGCCAACCGGGTCTGGACCCGTTTGGGGCCAGGTCTGGACCCGGTTGCCCGTGGGGCTGAAGCGGTGGAAACCCGGACGGTATAGGGCTGACGTGGTAGATGCCCGGGCGGTTTTCGGGCTGATGTGGCAGAGGCCCGGGCGGTTTTCCGATACTGACGTGGCGGATCCGGAGGATCAGGAGGTGCACGCATCCTGAGGGGATCCTGTAGCCTAGGATGGACCACGTTATTCTAACCCATATACAAGCCCCACACTCCTGTAGGGATGGGTGAACCAGCCGTGTAGGAGTGATTCTTCGCCTCTGTAGGAAAAGCAGAGTGGATGTTGCGGTAAGAAAGTAGGATCTGCTATTTTCCGAAGAGGCCAGGGGTTAGGAGGTAGGGATCCCTCATTGGAGTTGGCACAGGATGCCAGGATGCCAAGTGTAGGAGAGTCAGAGCGACGCTCGCCGAGGCTTGGGGTCGGCAGACGAGCCCTAGGGATCGGCTGACGACCCTCTTGCTGGTTGGAAGAGCGAGGGGACATTGAGATCTCCTGTTGGAGCTCGGTTTGTCGAGCACTAGGGTTCGGCGAACGATCTCCGAGGGTCGGTAAATGATCCCCTAGCTAGTTGGAAGAGCGTGGGGACGTCGAGGTCTCCTATTGGAGCTCGGTTTGTCGAGCACTAGGGGTCGGCGGACGAGCTCCGAGGGTCGGTAGACGATCCCCTCGCTAGTTGGAAAAGCGAGGGGACATCGAGGTTGATTTTGTGGAATGCTGATGGTCAGTGGACGAGTTCCAAGGGTCAGTGGATGACCCTCCCGATAGTTGGAAGAGCGAGGGGACGTCGAGGTTGATTTTGTGGAATGCTGATGGTCGGTGGACGAGCTCTGAGGGTCGGTGGACGAGCTCCGAGGGTCGGCGGACGACCCTCCTGCTAGTTGGAAGAGCGAGGGGACGTCGAGATCTCTCTTGTCGGAGCTCGGTTTGTCAAGCACTAGGGGTCGGCAGGCGAGCCCCTGTTTGTGGAATAAAGGAGGGGTTTTGGGGTTCGCGATGCTATCCGAGCTCCGACCCCCTTGTGAATATAGGAGGGCCCATGGTCTCGCGGTGCTAACTGAGCTCCGAGCCCCTCATGGATGATGGAGGGCGCTTGGGGCTCGCGGTGCTATCCGAGCTCCGAGCCCCTCCGACTTGCGGAGGGCATTTGGGGCTCGCGATGCTATCCGAGCTCCGAGCCCCTCTGACTTGCGGAGGGAGGTTGGGGCTTGCGGTGCTATCCGAGCTCCGAGCCCCCAGCGAGTAGGGAATGATTCCGTTGAACTTAATGCTTAGGGATAGAAGTTTCGGGGGCTGGCGACAATGACCGGTCTCCGAGCCTCCAGTGTTATGGGTTGATGCTCAAAAATGGGAAAGGGGGTTGTACCTCGGAATGCTATCCGAGCGTCGACCCCTCTGTGAAATAGAGGTGGAAATATTGGTTCGCGATTCCATCCGAGCTCCGAGCTCTCTTGAACAACGAAAAAAGCAGTGTGGCTCAGAATGCTATCCGAGCATCGACCCCCCTGTGAAATAGAGGTGGAAATATTGGCTCGCGATTCCATCCGAGCTCCGAGCTCTTTTGAACAACGAACAAAGCGGTGTGGCTCGGAATGTTATTCGGGCGTCGACCCCCCGGTGAAATAGGGGAGGAATTATTGGCTCGCAATTCCATCCGAGCTCCGAGCTCCCTTGAACAACGAAGAGAGCAGTGTGGCTCAGAATGCTATCCGAGTGTCGACCCCCCTGTGAAATAAAGGAGGAATTATTGGCTCGCGATTCCATCCAAGCTCCGAGCTCTCTTGAACAACAAAAAAAGCAGTGTGGCTCGAAATGCTATCTGAGCGTCGACCCCCCTGTGAAATAGAGGTGGAAATATTGGCTCGCGATTCCATCCGAGCTCTGAGATCTTTTGAACAACGAACAAAGCGGTATGGCTTGGAATGTTATCCGAGCGTCGACCCTCCTGTGAAATAGGGGAGGAATTATTGGCTCGCGATTCCATCTGAGCCCCGAGCTCCCTTGAACAACGAAGAAAGCGGTGTGGCTCGGAATGCTATCCGAGCATCGGCCCCCTGTGAAATAGAGGAGAAATTATTGGCTCGCGATTCCATCCGAGCTCTGAGCTCTTTTGAACAACGAACAAAGCGGTGTGGCTCGGAATGTTATCCGAGCGTCGACCCCCCTGTGAAATTGGGAAGGAATTATTGGCTTGCGATTCCATCAGAGCTCCGAGCTCCCTTGAACAAAAAAGAAAGCAGTGTGGCTCGGAATGATATCCGAGCGTCGACCCCCCTGCGAAATAGAGGAAGAATTATTGGTTCACGATTCCATCCGAGCTCCGAGCTCTCCTGACTTCTCGAAAGAGTCTGTATATGGAGAAAGTCCTGGGGGTAGTGGGGTAATTTCACACCCATTGCTAATGTCAGGAGCACAAGGATCAAAGCGTCCCCAAATCTTAGCGGCCGTTAGATCTTAATGATTAAGATCCAACGGCCAGATTTTAATTACGGAATTCAATGAGTCGCTTTCTCCTTATAAATCCCCTTCCCCCTCCCTATTTTTTCTTCTTCACTTCTTTACTCTCACTTTCCAATTTTACAAGACCAGGATCTTACTTGTCGTCGGCAACTTTTTTCGGTGATCGCAAAGTTCACGCTTCAGGTTAATATTTCTATTTTAGCAATGTCGCGCAATCAGTCCGGATCCGAGGCTACCTCGTCGGGCCGCTCCGCGAAGGAATTCGAGTCAGAGACGTCCTCGTCTTTCAGCAAATATAAGGTTAAGGAGGAGGTCCTGACAGACGCTGGGTCGGATGGCGGTGACGACGTAGTCTTTGTGGTGTCGCCGCTGAGGTCCAGGAGGCCTAGAAAGGAGCCCATGGATGAAGGCGAAGAGGAGGAGGATGAGGAAGAGGAAGAGGGGGAAGGCGAGGACGAGGTGGATCAGGAGGACCAGGAGGGGGGCGACGAGGATTCGGAAGATTCGGATAACGAGGGTGAAGAGGAAGACGAGGAGGAGGATCATGATCCTGAGGGCCAGGATGTCGACGATGAGGAAGATGATGGCGACGAACGGGAGGCCGCTCGAGAAGGCGCTGGCCAGGGCACAGCGGGAAGGTCGGTCGGGGTCGGTGATGACCTTCCGCCCCTTCCACCTTTGTCGACGCTGTCTCCCGAGAAGAAGGCTCATCCTTATCGAAAGAAGAAGGTATTAAGTATTTCGGACAGCCCCCCTCCACAGGATGAGTATGCGCCTAGAACGGGGCTTGAGTTTCCCCCTGTCTCCTTCAAAAATCCGGGGTCGATACGGATGTACCCCAATGATATTAAGGACATCGAACATATCCCTCCGGTGCCGGGCGAAGAAGGTCAGGTGAAGATTCGGATGGATAGCATCCCGTGTATTTTAAAGGGGGACTACCTCCACATTCTGAGGGCTGCCTACTTCATTCCGCAGGAGTTTGAAGTTTTCATTCCGAGCCCCGGCATTCGGCCCACAATGGTTCTCGCGCCAGGCTATTGCATATTTCCCGAGGATGCCTTCCTCTCGGGCCTACGGCTGCCACTGCATCCCTTCGTTAAGAGGGTTCTGAATTGGGCGAAGCTATGCCCCATGCAGTATGGGCTGAACTCTTGGAAGCACTTAGTCTGCTTCATTCTAAGGTGCCAAGAGAAGGGGGTGAAGCCGAGGTTGACGTACTTCCGAGCCATCCTAGGGATCAGCTCGCTCGAAGATTGGGAGGGGATTTTTTATTTCTCGCCGAGGCCGCATAAGAAAATTATGCACGGCCATTCGGATTCCATCAAGGGGTGGAAAGAGAAGTATTTCGTGGTTCGGAATGAGAGGTCTTGGGGGATACCAACCAAGTGGAATTTCTTCAAACCGAACCACAAGCCTCCGAAGCGAAGCGACTTGACAGCCAAGGAGTGGAAGAAGGAGGAGAAAATAGTTGGAGGGCACAGCATCGCGTGGCCTCGAGTGACTGAGCTATACCTTGCCCGGCCCGGACTGAGCCCTGCCAACCCTAATATGTTTCTTTCCAAATTTTTGCATCTTTCTGCCTTTGTGTTAACGTTAGCCCTTCTTCTTTTATTTTCGCAGGGATGACTTCTCAACAGGTGGAAGATAGGCGGGCGTTGTTGGCCGTCGCCGAGAAGGCGAGGGCGGAGAAAAGGAAGAAGGCCGAGCAGGAGAGGCTGGCGGCCGAGAAGGCGAAGATGGCGGAGACGGCAGGGGGGTCCTCCAAGGGGCCGGCCCCGGTAGCCGAGGAGCCTTCTCCAGCAAAGAAGGCCAAGAGGCATCACCCCCACACGTCGAGGGAAGCTCGAGATGCTGGGGGTAGCTCAGGCAAGACCGTTGAAGCCCCGGAAAAAAGGCTTCCACCACCTCGGCCTACCGCAGAAGAGATGGTGAGTGAGCAGGGGCTGCGGCCCTTTGCTCCCGATTGGTGGATCGTGCAGGGGGATAGTCTGCTCGATGTCCCGTGGCAATTGAATTCGTCATGAAGGCCGCCACCGAGCGTGATCTGATGGCCCTGGCACCGCAGAATGCGGACCAGGCTTTCATGCGGTGGTCCCAAGCGCACATCTCGGTGAGTCAATTCGGCTCTACTTTTCTTTTCTGGTTTTGAACTTGGAATTTTTCTGACCTCTTTCCCCTCGGACAGGCGATACTCCATGGCCAACACTTCCAAAAGTGCTTGGAGAAGGAGATCTACATCGAGAGGAGTGTTGTTCGCTCAGTTATCTAAATGAATAGATAATCTAAACACAAATTAAAAACCTCGTAAGTGTACGAATCGTTTACAGAAGCGTAGTGAAAAGCAAGGGTCGATCCCACAGAGATTGTAGTAAATAACTTACTAATCAATAAAATAGAAATGCTTGTTATAAAGTTTTGTTCTAAAAGTATGTCTTGAAAGGAAATGAGATTAAAATCTAGATCAAGTAGTCCTTAATTTGAATCACAAAAATATCTATTGAATTAGTTGGGCTTGATTTCCACCTATAGTCAAGAATGCTAGATGAACTTCTACACTACTCTGATAACTCATGTTTGTTCATTTTAGAGCATGGTATCTACTTCTTAAATTAAAGATTTCCCTATGTGAAGAATTAGGCATGGTATCTACTCTAATTCCTTTATCTCCTTAAGTGTTTAGCATAATATCTACTAAGTTGCACTTGAAGAAAGCATACAATTTGTAATACCCTGATTTTTCAATTAATGAGAAATTATTTATTTTGCACGTGTTGTGCACGTGCAATATATTTTGTTAGATTATTTTATCAAGATGTGTATGTTTAAATATAATTTTCTCAAATTATTTTAGTACAAAAAGCCTTCTTTAAAAGCCTTATTTGATTTAACTAAAAAGCCTTTTCTTAAAAAGCCCAAAAGCAATTTTATTTTAATTATTTTTATAAAATTATTTTGGCCCAAAAAGAAAGCCCATGAATTAATTAATTTTAATTAAACTTGTCAGGTAGAAGACTTTTTTTAAACAAAATTATTTTTATACAATTTTGAAATGTACAAAATTGGCCTAGTTGCATGCACGTGCACTACACGTACACGTGCAATGCACACTCTTCTAAGGGATGGCCGGTAGCATTCTTTTTTGGAGGGAACTTTTGAGTTTGGGTGTGGAGAACATGGGGGTAGTTTCAAGGAAGTGGGTAGTTCTTGTAACTTCTACTTTGATCTAAACCCTTCATCCAACAACCACCAAGATGATCTTAGCCCTCCATTCCCCTCATTTTTTTGTATAAATACCCCCCCCCCCCCTCATGGCTAACTTTTCATATGCAAAGTGTATTTCTAATTTATAGTATTATTATTATTATGGGAGTTATAAAAGATAAGAGAGTTGTGTGGGTTTTGTGTGCTTGGAGTGGCCGGCATCATCAATGAGCATCGGGTGGAGCTTGAAGGAAGCATTCGGCATAGGCTTGGAGGCTTGGAGCTTGAGCGCTTTTTGCTAGGAGGCGGTGCGTTCATCTACAAGGATTCGATTACTTTTGTTTGTGTTTCTCTCCAATTGAGGTGGGTGAAACATTTTATATTTCTAAAGTAGATCCATGTTAATTTTACACCATTAAAGATACATGAAAAATATTATAAAGAGCCCACTTAATTTGAGTAGTTAGCATGTGAATTGATTGAAAAGTATTGAATAACTTATATGGCTCTAGTATTAAGATTAAATTGTGTGTAGATTACCCCATGTTTATTATTGTGAAGTTGTGATAGTGATTAAATTGAATTAAGAGTGTGGTTATTATGATTAGAGACATAATGTACACTTGTTAATTGTGATAGATGGACCTTCATGTTGATATGAATGTGGACTATGGGAATTATATGTGATGGTTGAATTAATAAATAATATCAGTAAATTATCACCATGGAATTAGTGAATAAAAGACTAGTAGATTAAATGTATGGCAATGTCGAAAATGCAAATTTTGTAGTTTAATGAATTAATTTTGGATTTTTGTGTGTGAAAAATATATTTTATTAGCACCAAAAATTATATTATTTTACTGGTATGAACTTTTATGACTGAGGATCTAATCTGGAAGTTTTTATAAAATTTTATCAAAGTAATAAGAAGCTATGGCTTAATGAATATCGAGTTACTTTCAAAACAGTATGAAAATAATACAAACGGGATTTGTTTTGGGTTAGTGACAACCCGAGCCAGTGGCTCAGGTGGTCGGGACCCCGGTTGGCTTCTCCGTGTCGCACGGTTCGAACCCCAGGCCGAACACTTCTTTTTTTTAAAATTACCCCAAAACAGTAAGCAGCGAACCTAAGGGTTATATGCAACCCAGTCGCCTATATGACGTGAGCCGAGTTCGGCCTAGTGGTCGGCGCTCTGTTTGGTCTTGGTGTGGCGCCTGGTTCGATTCTTGCCTTTGGCATATTGGGAAAAAAATATTTTTTTGGGTGTTTTTGAAGTCCAAAAATTATGAAATAAATATGGTAATTCTCATAAAAATACAAGGAATTTTATAAGAGTGATTTGGGTATTTTTAGAATGAAATACAATATGGTTTGTGAATAAAAGGCATAAATGGAGCTTTGGTTATGAGATATACACTTGTGATTTTTATAACTTATAAAGATAGGCTATTATAAAGTAATTGGCATAAGTGCTTGTGGCGTGACATGATTTTATTTATTTTCATTATGAGTATTGTGCAAGATATGAAATATGAAGGTTGAAATGTAATTTTATGAAGTTGTATAAATTCATGTATGGTTATGAAAATAAAAACCATGATTTATGAAAAAGGAAAAGAAATTGTTGGCTATATGCACGAATTGTTTTCATTTTGAACTCATGAATTAAAAGTATCATCGTGGACTTGTGAATAAAGTGTAATCATGAATTGAAAAAGAATGAGTATGAAACTCGACATGGAAATTGTCAGGAGTTAAAGATTGTGAAATGAAATTTGAAATAGAGTAGCTAAGTCTCCCCGGCATTGAGAAAAGTGAATTGAATTGAAATTAGACCGAGGTTGGTCATGATGAATTAAATGAATAAGTCCGGTCGATGGAGAGGCTAACTCTAGTGATTATTTTGTTCATGATTTTAAATAAAACTAAGGACTAGTGCATAGTGAAGACGTGATGAAAGTAAGAGAAAAACACGGAGTATGAGGGCCCTGGGTAGCGGCGAGAGCGTATCCCAGGAATTCCCATGACGAGTCTGGGTGAGGATACTGTTCCAGAGTACCGTCCCAGTGGCGACGCTCGTGGGATGTTTGAAGACTACGGGTGGTGTCATGTTTATGGTGAGAGCGTATCCCAGGAATTCCCATGATGCGTCTGGGTGAGGATACTACTCCAGAGTGCCTAAACATGAGTTCGTAGGTCAGATAACATCTAGGATACTTACCGTAATTACAGTAGTAGATTAGATCATAACGGGGGATTGAACCCTATAAAGATGAAGACGAATAAGGGCTTGCCCTCGGACCTATGTAGTATGGGATGCATAGAATCCGAACAAGTGTGCATTAGTGTCATATAATTAACTGCATTAAGGACTAAGTGCACAATCACAACACGACATCAATAGGGTAGTCCCTTTAGTCTGAATGTGACAAGTTTGTGTTTGTTAAATATGAAATGTTAAGTTATACTATTTCCGGCAAGCGAGGACGGCCGTGTATAATGATCGTCGGTTGAATAAACTGACGTACCCACAGTCTAACATGCAGGTAAATGTTATGCTAAAGATTAAAGAGGATTTGGATGCTTAAAGATTTTATCAAGCTGTTGTACTTGTATTCAATTGTTGTATTTTACTTCCGCTGTGCAAAAGAAAGATGTAATTATGATGTAAACTCTGATGTATGATGCAAAGTTTTAATTTCCCTGTAAAAGTGTGCTAAGAAAGTGAAAAGATCCTGTAGAACATCTCGAATTCAGTGTATTTGGGATTCGGGGCGTTACAGAGTGGTATCAGAGCCACGCTTTCTACACTTTCACACTTGTACAAATTTATAGGGAACGACACCCTAGAAGTGGACATTAGAGTGTGTGTTTGAATCTAGAGATTTAAATGTAAGTGACTTACATTTGTGTTGCTCTAAGATTTGTGATTTCTCCTCTCTATTTCTAAGATGGCTGATCACTTCGACCCTGCTGGAGGCGACGACTGGCACATCATTGAGGAAGAGTACCATCCTGGACAGGCTGATTCCGAGGACGAGTACTACCCTGGACAAGCTGATTCTGATGATGAGGAGTACCCTGAATCCCGAGAGATCACCCCACCTCCGGATTCATCTGATGATTCATCTTCCGACGAAGAGGAAGTACCAGTTCCAAGTGGTCTTGTGGCTTCTCTTCAGAGGCAAGTGGAAACCCTGAAGGAGAGAGTTGGATTATTGGAGGCTCAGCTGGAGAAGCGGAAGGCTGACTATTCTGTTCTTAGCCATCGGATCTGGGAACTTGAGAAGAAAAAGAACCTAACTGATGTGCTGAAGGATGAGGTTGATGAACTGCGGGAATAACTTCGAGCAGCGAAGAGGACCCGTAGGAGTTAGAGTGTTGTAGCTTCTGTTTTCTTCCATTCTGATGTTTAGAGATGTTTTTAAATTCGAATGTATAAACTTTTGGAATTCAATGAAATGGAAGTTGGTTTAAATTCTTGTCTTATACTTCGAATTTGACGGATCTTTTGCATCAGAATATGTCGAGAAGAGGAGCAAGGAATGGGGAAGGTTTGGATCTGGAGACTGAACTTGCTAGGGTCTACCAGACGTTGAATGCTGTGGCTCAGAACCAAGCTAGGGGGCCGGCAAATCCAGTGCCCGAGGCAATAAAGCTGGTGGAATCGTTCAAGAGAATGAAACCACCCGTGTTCGAGGGAAAGTCAGATCCAGATTCGGCTGACAACTGGATACGGCAAGTGGAGACCATCTTCGAGGTGTTGGAGACACCGGAGGGTAGCAAGGTCAAGTTGGCAACCTTGCAGCTGGAGAAGGATGCAGCGGTTTGGTGGCAATCTGTGAAGAGGACCATGGGAGGTCTGTTGTTTGGCTGGGAGGAATTTCTGGAAGAATTCCGTAGCCATTATTTCCCCTCCGACGTCCAGGAGAAGAAGGCGATGGAGTTCCTGTCGCTTCAGCAAGGCAGCATGTCAGTGAGAGCCTATGAGACCAAGTTCACTCAGCTCTCCAGGTATGCTCCAGAACTGGTGGCGGATGAGGCCAAGAAAGCTCGCAAGTTCGAGCATGGTCTGAGGCCTAGCTTGAGATCTCGTATGATACCCCTTGGTATCAGGAGGTTCGATAAGCTGGTCAAGAGGGCGGCAGCGACGGAGGCGGATATGGAGCAGTTCCATGTTGTTCAGAACAGGAGGAACAACTGGCAGCCCGGGAAGAGGCCTGCACATTCGGGGAGTTTCAGGGGGCAACCATCTGCACAGAGGTTCAAACCGACGGGGGCGAACGCTGTTAGTGTGGCTGGGAGACCTGGAAACCATGTGGTGAGACCTTCTGCGGTGACTTGCTACAACTGTGGTGAAACGGGACACTACAAATCTCACTGTCCCAAACTACAGGGTGGAAGCAGCAACGCACCAACGCAGCAGGCTGGGAAGAGGCCGTACCAATCAGGGCGAGTATTTGCCTTGACAGAAGCTGATGCTGAGGAGGCAGATCAGGTCATCTCTGGTACGAGGGCTGGTGTTTAGAGTCTTTGTCATTTCCTTTCCCTTTGTTTAGTGAGGCTGTTATGTAATGATGTATATTATGTAACAGGCGAACTCTATCTTAATGGAATTAAAGCTGTCGTATTGTTTGATACTGGATCCTCTCATACTTTTGTGTCTCCAAAGTTTGCTAAAGTGTTGGGAGTTGAACCGAAGATTTTCCCAGGCAAAATCTTATCAGTAGCTACTCCGTCAGGGGAGACTTTAACTACTGATCGGTATTATGCTGATTGCGAGATCGTGATTGGGGATAGAATCTTTGGCATTGATCTGATCGAACTGACCATCTTGGGAGTCGATGTTATCATTGGCATTGATTGGATGTCGGTGTACAGTGCAAGCATCGAGTGTAAGACCAAGACGGTGACAGTGAAGGCTCCAGGTGGACCTGAAGTCGTGTTCCAAGGGAAGCGGAAATGTTCTAAGCTGGTGGCTACTATCCGCAAGGAAGAGACTCCTGTGGAAGTGCAAGGGATTCCTGTGGTTCGGGACTATCCGACTGTGTTCTTGGAAGATTTTCCTGGGTTACCTCCGCATCGTGATGTAGAGTTCAGCATCACTGTTCAACCGGGAAGTGCACCCATTTCTAAGGCACCTTATAGGATGGCTCCAGGGGAACAGGATGAGGTGAAACGGCAGATTGAGGAACTGTTGGGAAAAGGCTTTATTCAACCTAGTGCGTCACCTTGGGGAGCACCAGTGCTTTTGGTAAAGAAGAAGGATGGATCGATGAGGATGTGTATCGATTACCGAGAGCTGAATAAGGTCACTGTTCAGAATAAGTATCCGATTCCTCGAATTGATGACCTGTTCGATCGTCTACAAGGAGCAGCTGTATTCTCCAAAATAGATCTTCGATCAGGTTACCACCAAGTTCGAGTGAAAGCTGAAGACGTGCATAAGACTGCATTTAGAACTCGGCATGGGCATTACGAATTCTTAGTTATGCCATTCGGAGTGACGAATGCACCTGCAATCTTCATGGACTTGATGAACAGAGTTCTGAGGCCGTTTATTGATTCTTTCGTCGTGGTGTTTATCGACGATATTCTCGTGTACTCCAAGTCTGAGGAGGAGCACACTGAGCATCTGGCAGCAGTGTTGCAGAAGCTGGAAGAGCAGCAGTTGTATGCCAAGTTATCCAAGTGTGATTTCTGGAAATCTGAAGTGGCATTCCTAGGTCACATCCTTTCTAAGGAGGGAGTGGCAACTGATCCTCAGAAGATAGAGGCAGTGAGAGATTGGGCGAGGCCTACTACAGTGAAGGAAGTCAGAAGTTTCCTTGGGATGACTGGGTATTATCGGAGATTCATTCAAGGTTATGCTCAGATAGCTGTACCGCTTACAGGGCTGACCAAGAAGAATGTGAGCTTCAAGTGGACCGAGCAATGTGAGGCGAGTTTTCAGGAGTTGAAAGATAGACTGACTACTGCACCTATTTTGGCTTTGCCTAGAACTGGTGTCGAGTATGACGTTTATAGCGATGCTTCACATCGGGGGCTTGGTTGTGTCTTAATGCAAGAAGAAAGAGTAATCGCTTATGGGTCTAGGCAACTAAGACCGCATGAGAAAAATTATCCGACTCATGATCTAGAGTTGGCTGCGATTATTTTTGCTTTGAAGCAATGGAGGCACTACGTGTACGGTGAGAAGCTAAATATGTACACGGACCACAAGAGCTTGAAGTATATATATCAGCAGAGGGATCTCAATCTGAGACAGCGGAGATGGTTGGAAGTGCTCGAGGATATGCGACCTGAGATTAAGTATCATCCCGGAAAGGCTAATGTTGTTGCTGATGCACTTAGCCGCAAGAGCAGTTTGGCCTGTTTGATCACGTCTCAGAGGCATCTGATTGAGGAGCTGGACCGAGCTGGGATTGAGGTTGTCTTGCAAGGATTGGGAGCATCTTTGGCTCAGTTGAGGCTTCAGCCTACTCTGAATACAAGGATCATTGCAAGTCAGGAGGTTGATGTTGATATTTTGGAGATGAAGGAGCAGGTTGGTGCTGGCAGGTTGCCCGGATTTCAAATCAGGGATGGAGTGCTGTGGTTCGGAGATAGGCTGTGCGTTCCAAATCAGGCGGACCTGAAAGAGAGTATTCTTCAGGAGGCGCATGCTACTCTTTTGTCGGTACATCCTGGGAGTACTAAGATGTACAAGGACATCAAGCAGCATTTCTGGTGGTCAGGTTTGAAGCGGGATGTGGCTGAATTTGTCGCGAAGTGTGAGGTTTGTCAGCAAGTCAAAGCCGAAAATCAGAGACCCGGAGGTCTATTACAGCCGTTACCTATTCCGGAATGGAAGTGGGATAACATCAGTATGGATTTCATCACGGGATTGCCTAAGAGTTCTAAAGGCAATGATGCAATTTGGGTTATAGTCGATCGACTTACCAAGTCCGCTCACTTTTTGGCAATGAAACTCACTGCTTCGATGGACAAGTTGGCTGAGATGTATGTTGGTGAGATTGTCCGACTTCATGGCGTTCCTTCGACCATTGTGTCTGATCGAGATGCGCGGTTTACTTTGCATTTCTGGAGGAGTCTTCAGGCAGCTTTGGGTACCAAGACGGATTTCAGCACTGCTTTTCATCCGCAAACCGATGGGCAGACCGAGAGAGTCAATCGTATTCTTGAGGACATGCTCCGGTGTTGTATACTAGACTTCGGAGGCAGTTGGGAAAGGCATTTACCTTTGGTGGAGTTTGCCTACAACAACAGTTTTCAGGCCAGTATTGGGATGGCGCCGTACGAAGCTCTGTATGGCAGGAAGTGCAGAACTCCTGTGTGTTGGTATGAGGTAGGGGAGCGTCAGTTGTTTGGTCCTGAGCTTGTGCAACTGACTTCTGAGAAGATTGATCTGATCAGGAAAAGGTTGGTGGAAGCTCAGAGCAGGCAGAAAAGCTATGCAGACAACCGGAGAAGGGACCTTGAGTTTGAGGTTGGTGACTTCGTCTTTCTGAAGGTATCACCCAGTAAAGGTGTGGTTCGTTTTGGCAAAGGCGGGAAGTTAGCCCCGAGGTTTATAGGCCCGTATAAGATATTGAAAAGGATCGGGAAAACTGCTTACCGGCTTGAATTACCGGAAGAGTTGTCTCAGGTGCACAATGTCTTTCCTGTGTCTATGCTGAGAGGTTATATTCCGGACCCGAGTCATCATTTGCCTGAAGTGCCGGAAGGTTTGCAGTTAGACCTGAATTACATCGAGTCTCCTGTTGAGATTGTTGACCGTAGGGAGAAAGTATTGAGGAATAAGACGATACCGATGGTCAAGGTAGTCTGGAGAAACCACTTGGTTGAAGAGGCTACTTGGGAATCTGAGGAGAGGATGTTGAAGGACTATCCTGAGCTTTTTGCTTGATTGTATTTTTGTATCTTCTGCTTTGTTGTGTGTGTTGTATTTTTGTTTTCTTTCTCGCTCTTGATTGTAGTTCCGGGGACGGAACTATTCTAAGGAGGGAGTGCTGTAATACCCTGATTTTTCAATTAATGAGAAATTATTTATTTTGCACGTGTTGTGCACGTGCAATATATTTTGTTAGATTATTTTATCAAGATGTGTATGTTTAAATATAATTTTCTCAAATTATTTTAGTACAAAAAGCCTTCTTTAAAAGCCTTATTTGATTTAACTAAAAAGCCTTTTCTTAAAAAGCCCAAAAGCAATTTTATTTTAATTATTTTTATAAAATTATTTTGGCCCAAAAAGAAAGCCCATGAATTAATTAATTTTAATTAAACTTGTCAGGTAGAAGACTTTTTTTAAACAAAATTATTTTTATACAATTTTGAAATGTACAAAATTGGCCTAGTTGCATGCACGTGCACTACACGTACACGTGCAATGCACACTCTTCTAAGGGATGGCCGGTAGCATTCTTTTTTGGAGGGAACTTTTGAGTTTGGGTGTGGAGAACATGGGGGTAGTTTCAAGGAAGTGGGTAGTTCTTGTAACTTCTACTTTGATCTAAACCCTTCATCCAACAACCACCAAGATGATCTTAGCCCTCCATTCCCCTCATTTTTTTGTATAAATACCCCCCCCCTCATGGCTAACTTTTCATATGCAAAGTGTATTTCTAATTTATAGTATTATTATTATTATGGGAGTTATAAAAGATAAGAGAGTTGTGTGGGTTTTGTGTGCTTGGAGTGGCCGGCATCATCAAGGAGCATCGGGTGGAGCTTGAAGGAAGCATTCGGCATAGGCTTGGAGGCTTGGAGCTTGAGCGCTTTTTGCTAGGAGGCGGTGCGTTCATCTACAAGGATTCGATTACTTTTGTTTGTGTTTCTCTCCAATTGAGGTGGGTGAAACATTTTATATTTCTAAAGTAGATCCATGTTAATTTTACACCATTAAAGATACATGAAAAATATTATAAAGAGCCCACTTAATTTGAGTAGTTAGCATGTGAATTGATTGAAAAGTATTGAATAACTTATATGGCTCTAGTATTAAGATTAAATTGTGTGTAGATTACCCCATGTTTATTATTGTGAAGTTGTGATAGTGATTAAATTGAATTAAGAGTGTTGTTATTATGATTAGAGACATAATGTACACTTGTTAATTGTGATAGATGGACCTTCATGTTGATATGAATGTGGACTATGGGAATTATATGTGATGGTTGAATTAATAAATAATATCAGTAAATTATCACCATGGAATTAGTGAATAAAAGACTAGTAGATTAAATGTATGGCAATGTCGAAAATGCAAATTTTGTAGTTTAATGAATTAATTTTGGATTTTTGTGTGTGAAAAATATATTTTATTAGCACCAAAAATTATATTATTTTACTGGTATGAACTTTTATGACTGAGGATCTAATCTGGAAGTTTTTATAAAATTTTATCAAAGTAATAAGAAGCTATGGCTTAATGAATATCGAGTTACTTTCAAAACAGTATGAAAATAATACAAACGGGATTTGTTTTGGGTTAGTGACAACCCGAGCCAGTGGCTCAGGTGGTCGGGACCCCGGTTGGCTTCTCCGTGTCGCACGGTTCGAACCCCAGGCCGAACACTTCTTTTTTTTAAAATTACCCCAAAACAGTAAGCAGCGAACCTAAGGGTTATATGCAACCCAGTCGCCTATATGACGTGAGCCGAGTTCGGCCTAGTGGTCGGCGCTCTGTTTGGTCTTGGTGTGGCGCCTGGTTCGATTCTTGCCTTTGGCATATTGGGAAAAAAATATTTTTTTGGGTGTTTTTGAAGTCCAAAAATTATGAAATAAATATGGTAATTCTCATAAAAATACAAGGAATTTTATAAGAGTGATTTGGGTATTTTTAGAATGAAATACAATATGGTTTGTGAATAAAAGGCATAAATGGAGCTTTGGTTATGAGATATACACTTGTGATTTTTATAACTTATAAAGATAGGCTATTATAAAGTAATTGGCATAAGTGCTTGTGGCGTGACATGATTTTATTTATTTTCATTATGAGTATTGTGCAAGATATGAAATATGAAGGTTGAAATGTGATTTTATGAAGTTGTATAAATTCATGTATGGTTATGAAAATAAAAACCATGATTTATGAAAAAGGAAAAGAAATTGTTGGCTATATGCACGAATTGTTTTCATTTTGAACTCATGAATTAAAAGTATCATCGTGGACTTGTGAATAAAGTGTAATCATGAATTGAAAAAGAATGAGTATGAAACTCGACATGGAAATTGTCAGGAGTTAAAGATTGTGAAATGAAATTTGAAATAGAGTAGCTAAGTCTCCCCGGCATTGAGAAAAGTGAATTGAATTGAAATTAGACCGAGGTTGGTCATGATGAATTAAATGAATAAGTCCGGTCGATGGAGAGGCTAACTCTAGTGATTATTTTGTTCATGATTTTAAATAAAACTAAGGACTAGTGCATAGTGAAGACGTGATGAAAGTAAGAGAAAAACACGGAGTATGAGGGCCCTGGGTAGCGGCGAGAGCGTATCCCAGGAATTCCCATGACGAGTCTGGGTGAGGATACTGTTCCAGAGTACCGTCCCAGTGGCGACGCTCGTGGGATGTTTGAAGACTACGGGTGGTGTCATGTTTATGGTGAGAGCGTATCCCAGGAATTCCCATGATGCGTCTGGGTGAGGATACTACTCCAGAGTGCCTAAACATGAGTTCGTAGGTCAGATAACATCTAGGATACTTACCGTAATTACAGTAGTAGATTAGATCATAACGGGGGATTGAACCCTATAAAGATGAAGACGAATAAGGGCTTGCCCTCGGACCTATGTAGTATGGGATGCATAGAATCCGAACAAGTGTGCATTAGTGTCATATAATTAACTGCATTAAGGACTAAGTGCACAATCACAACACGACATCAATAGGGTAGTCCCTTTAGTCTGAATGTGACAAGTTTGTGTTTGTTAAATATGAAATGTTAAGTTATACTATTTCCGGCAAGCGAGGACGGCCGTGTATAATGATCGTCGGTTGAATAAACTGACGTACCCACAGTCTAACATGCAGGTAAATGTTATGCTAAAGATTAAAGAGGATTTGGATGCTTAAAGATTTTATCAAGCTGTTGTACTTGTATTCAATTGTTGTATTTTACTTCCGCTGTGCAAAAGAAAGATGTAATTATGATGTAAACTCTGATGTATGATGCAAAGTTTTAATTTCCCTGTAAAAGTGTGCTAAGAAAGTGAAAAGATCCTGTAGAACATCTCGAATTCAGTGTATTTGGGATTCGGGGCGTTACACAATTGATGGAAATTAACAAACACTCAAAGCTCTAGAAGTTGGTATCAAATCTAGATCCTCCAAGTTGATTAAACCAAAGAACCTAATGGATTCTTGTGTTACTAGTTATGAGCATACGACTTGATCATCTCTATTACTCATATAACAGATTCAATTTTATAATAAGCAAACTTGATAACTTAAGGTTCTTCAGTTCAGTCGACTGTCGTTAGAAGTCAGTCTACTGTACTTTCTAACAAATGTTTGACTCATATTATAAATTTGATCAAGAACAACCATGTTTAATCAATAAGTGATAAAAGTAGTTCTTTAGAAGTTTTGTAAAACATTACATGACTAAGGTTTCAATCAGCCCAACAATGAATTTAGTTGCACATAATCCAACTTTTATTGACTAACAATTTTGAATACATGATTCTAACAATAAGAACAAAAACTAGAGAGAGAAGAAGTAACACTGATTTGTATGATGATCAGCTTGAAACCGATCAGCTTGAAGTTGACTTGGTTTGCTTTTAAGTCGACTTGATCTCCTCCCCCTCAAGTGGTACTCGATCTCCTTCCTTGTTCCTCAAGTTCTCCAGTTCTCTTCCCTGTTTGATGCTCCCTTCGATGCCAATGATCGATGATCAATTTTCTCTTCCCTCCTCGATATTCTTCGATGCCGATGGTCGATGATCATCTAGACTGTGTATCCCCCCCTCTTATAGTTTCTCTTGCCCCTATCTGCAGATCTCAAGCTCCAGATTCAATCTCCACAAATATCGGATATGGATTTGATCAAATCCTCTTCATTAACTACCAGACCAGATCTTTAGCTTGATTTTTAGGAAGTTGTTATTTGCAGCTATATAATATTTGTTTCCTGGATTTTAACAACTCAATCTGATTTTTTTTACAGATTTGGATGAGGATGAATCTCACCTGTGCTTATCTCTAGCTCCCGTTGAATGCCACTTCAGTCGACTGTTTACTAAGAGGCAGTCGACTGTTCTGCAACCATTGGAAATTCAACTCAGTCAATTCAGTCGACTATCTTCAAGGAGTCAGTCGACTGTTTCGCAAGCTTCGGAAACTTAAACCTATTCAGCTCAGTCGACTGTCATTAAGGAACCAGTCGACTGTACTCCGAAGCTTCTTCATTCCATTGTTTCATTCTCACAGTGATGGATTAGTCTTGAGTAAACCTTGAATCCACTTCATTTAGTTGCTTTTAGGTTGTTTCCTATAGAAAAGAGAAAAGAAGAGTAAATTAACAAAGATAGAGAATTTAACTGTCTAATTGCATTCAGATTATGGCTCCAAAATGTGGACATTAACAGATTTATCAAGGAGGAACGCGGAGAAGTACCTCTGCGAGCTGAACAAGGTTACCGACGAGCTGAAAGAGGCTCGGACTATGGTGACCGTCCACGAGGCTCAGATAGCCTCGCTCTGCGACATCCATAGGACGGGCGTAGAGCGTCTCGAGGGGAATATCGAGGCAGAGGCGGAGAAGGGCAGAAGGCCCTGAAGAGGATGGAGGCAGCTTCAGCGGAAGCCCTGATGATAGCGCAGGACGAGGCGTATGATCAGGCCAAGTCGCACTTCAAGCAAATCTACCCCGAGCAGAGCGTGGACCACCTCTACTATGGCTGGTAGGCGAACCTTCCGCCGACCCCGGGGGGCGACGAGAAGGGAGGCATCCAGGGCGAAGAAGAGGTGCCACCCCCCCTCAAGAATAGACTAGTTGTTTTTCCCTTTTCTTTATTTTTGATGTAAATGCTTTGGGCGGACTGGCCACCGCGGCTTTTGTATCAACCTTTTTGAAAGAAATGAAATATGCTTTTTTGGGCCGAGGCTTCAAGACTTGCACTTTTTGTGATGTTTGCTCTCGTCTTTTGATAGACGCACGAGACCTAGGTCGCCGACCCTATTTCTGCTGAGGTACCTTTGATTCGAGCGAGGGAGGAGGCTTGGAGGCAGCTGTGGCTCGTCAGCAAAAACAGGCTCGGGATCGAGCGGCCGCTGTCAGCTATTTTCTGAACAAGTCTAGGGAGCTCGGTCTGGAGGTGGCTCGTCTGAAGAAGGCCATAGCCAACCGGGACTGGTGGGTAATCGAGACGGACTGGTCCATCTCGGATGCCTCGAGCGGGAAGTCGGCTTCGGAGTCTTTTCTTTGTGAGGCCGTCGTTGAGAAAGAGCTGGAGATCCGCCGGCTGAAGCTGGTGTTGGGTGCGGGTCTGATTGAAGAGGCAAGCAACTCGACCCCAGGGCGGTCTCCAACATTTTTACTGGATGAGGCCCCGCCCGACGATGCGGGAAGCTTGGTGGCAGGAATATCTTCCCAGGCCGGTCCAGCCGAACGTGAGAAGAGCCCCGAAGGAGGCACCGAGTTTGAATTTCAAGCCGAATGTGAGTGAGTTGCAAGTTGTTCTTTGTATTTGTACTGGTTTTCATTGAGTTGTAAGTAATGAGTAATAATAAGAACATTTGATTTCCTGAATTTTGATTGTCTCGGTTGCCGAAGGTGGCTGCCGTGTTTGTTGTGAAGGGGTCGCCGCCGAGGCAACTTGGCGCAACGGGCGATTAGGCAGTGGCGTGTTGCTTTTCGATAAGTCATAAATGGCGACATTTCGCCTTCTCATGAGTATTTATGGTGACGTTTCGCCTTCTGCCATTTCACATTCCCAGGCGCAATAACTACCCCCCTGAGGGGGTTATATAATCCCCACTCCACCTTGTTGATTGTGGAGAGAGGGGCAGATCCGCCACTTGTCTTGGGTGCCTGTCGACGACGGGTGCCCCAACTTAATGCTTTTCCGAGGCTCCGGATTGGAGGCACACCAGTCACCCTCGGACTATTCAGAGTGCGGGCCTTGAGAGCCGCGAGACCCTGGGTTGTTCGTTGGTGAGTGGTGGGCTGACCAATCAGTTCGGAGGTTCGGAGAGAGCCGAGGCTCGGTGGCTCCCCTGCCATCCTCGAACAATTCGGGGTTTTGGGCTCATCAGAGCCGTAAACCCCGGGTTGTTCGGGGGCGAGAGGAGGGTCGACGAATGGGCTTGCAGCTCGGAGAGAGCCGAGGGTCGGTGGCTCCCCTGTCGTACTCAAACAATTCGGGGTTTTGGCCCGTGAAAGCCGTAAACCCCGCATTGTTCGCGAGTGAGAGGAGAGTCAACCAATTGACTCGAAGCTTGGGGCGTCTGCCGAAGGTGGACGCACTAAATCTTTAACAGAAAATTTTCTGAAACAACATGGCGGTAGGTCGTAGCCGAGCGTATTGGTCGAGCAACTTTGAAGAAAGCCATGGCCTTGCTCTGGATTGATGACGAGGCACCATCTCTTAGGAAAGGTGGTGTGGAAGGTGGTCGCCTCGCGCATAGGTTGATGGGTTTGAGGAAGCCCAAACCGAGCGAGGGATGGGTGTCGAGCCCCCGCACCGGGGAGAAAGCCAGTAGCAGGCGTAGCAGAGGGTCGCCGTCGAGCGTCAAGGTCGAGGTGCTTTGAAGAAAGCCCCTGCCTCACTCGAGGTCGACGCCGAGCACCCGCACTTGTTCTCAGGAAAGACGGTGCTGGAGTGGCTAGCGGTTGTCGCCTCGTGTATAGGTTGATGGGCTTGAAGAAGCCCAAACCGAGCGAGGGACGGGTGTCGAGCCCCTACACCGGGGAAAAAGCTAGTAGCAGGCGTAGTAGAGGGTCGCCACCGAGCGTCAAGGCTGAGGTGCTTTGAAGAAAGCCCTGCCTTGCTCGAGGCCGATGCCGAGCTCCCGCACTTGTTTTCAGGAAAGACGGTACGGACGTGGCTGGCAGTTGTCGCATCGTGCATAGGTTGATGGGCTTGAAGAAGCCCAAACCGAGCGAGGGACGGGTGTCGAGCCCCCACACCGGGGAGAAAGCCAGTAGCAGGCGTAGCAGAGGGTCGCCGCTGAGCATCAAGGTCGAGGTGCTTTGAAGAAATCACTGCCTTGCTCGAGGTCGACGCCGAGCTCCCGCACTTGTTCTCAGGAAAGACGGTGCGGGCGTGGCTGGCGGTTGTCGCCTCGTGCATAGGTTGATGGGCTTGAAGAAGCCCAAATCGAGCGAGGGACGGGTGCCGAGCCCCCACATCGGAGAGAAAGCCAGTAGTAGGCGTAGCAGAGGGTCTTCGCCGAGTGTCAAGGTCGAGGTGCTTTGAAGAAAGCCCTGCCTCGCTCGAGGTCGACGCCGAGCTCCCGCACTTGTTCTCAGGAAAGACAGTGCGGGCGTGGTTGGCGGTTGTCGCCTCGTGCATACGATGATGGGCTTGAAGAAGCCCAAACCGAGCGAGGGACGGGTGCCGAGCCCCCACACCGGGGAGAAAGCCAGTAGCAGGCATAGCAGAGGGTCGCCGCCGAGCGTCAAGGCCGAGGTGCTTTGAAGAAAGCCCTGCCTTGCTCAAGGCCGACGCCGAGCTCCCGCACTTGTTCTCAGGAAAGACGGTGCGGGCGTGGCTGGCGGTTGTTGCCTCGTGCATAAGTTGATGGGCTTGAAGAAGCCCAAACCGAGCGAGGGACGGGTGCCGAGCCCCCACACCGGGGAGAAAGCAAGTAGCAGGCGTAGCAAAGGGTTGCCGCCGAGCGTCAAGGTCGAGGTGCTTTGAAGAAAGCCCTACCGTGCTCAAGGTCGACGGCGAGCTCTCGCACTTGTTTTCAGGAAAGACGGTGCGAGCGTGGCTGGCGGTTGTCGCCTCGTGCATAGGTTGATGGGCTTGAAGAAGCCCAAATCGAGCGAGGAACGGGTATCGAGCCCCCACACCGGGGAGAAAGCCAATAGCAGGTGTAGCAGAGGGTCGCCGCCGAGCGTCAAGGCCGAGGAGCTTTGACGAAAGCCCTGCCTTGCTCGAGGTCGACGCTGAGCTCCCGCACTTGTTCTCAGGAAAGACGGTGCGGGCGTGGCTGGCGGTTGTCGCCTCGTGCATGGTTGATGGGCTTGAAGTACCCGTGATTTAATGCCTTCCGCGCGAGCGCGCGGCTTCCCATGTGGCATCCGTCGATCCCTTCGTGTAGATCCTTGAGGGCATATTTGGCTTCGTCTGGGGTGAGGCAGTGGAGATAGGGTCAGCCATCCGTTGTTGTGTAGGACCTTTTGAAGAGGGTGGAATTGATTACCGCGAATCTTTCAGATCGGACCCTGATCCGCCTCGCTTCAGCTCAGTCTTCGGGGAGCTCTCCCTTGACTAGAAATTTCCTGATAAGAGTGGTCCAGTCGTCGGGAGGAGCTCCATCTTTAATACATAGAACCTCCGGGATGTCTGTGCTCGGCTTCAACAGGACCTCGACCATGACCGTGCGGTTGAGACCTTCGAAGGATGAGGAAGCCAACTTTGACAGGGCGTCGGCCTGGGCGTTCTGCTCCTGAGGGATCCTCAAAACAGCCGACTCGTCGAAGGACGTCAGTAGGCGTTGGACGACGGCCCGGTACCTGACCATTCGATCGTCACGGGCCTCATACTCCCCAGTGATTTGGTTGACCACGAGCTGGGAGTCACTAAAGGCCCTGATCTGTCTAGCGCCGGCCTGATGAGTAGGGTAAGCCCGGCGATCATAGCCTCGTACTCGGCCTCGTTGTTAGAGGCCGAAAAGTTGAGGCGGAGGCAGTACTGGAGGAGGAAACCATCTGGACCCCGCAGAATGATGCCCGCCCAGCTACTCGCTTCGCAAGATGAGCCATCGACGTAAACTTCCCACGTTTGGTCGGCTTCATTGCTTGCGGGTTGCTCGGAGATGGTGCATTCCATGATGAACTCGGCGAAGACCTGCCCTTTGATGGTTGTCTTGTGCTGATAGCCGATGTCGTACTGACTAAGCTCGATCGACCATTTGACTAGTCACCCCGAGCTCTCGGGCTTATAGAGCACGACCTTCAGGGGTTGATCGGTGAGCACCTGGACCGAATGTGATTGAAAATACGGACGGAGTTTTCGCGAGGCCATGACCAAGGCGTACGCTACTTTCTCCATCCTGGAGTACCTGGTCTCGGCGTCGAGCAGGACCTTGCTCACATAGTATATGGGTTTTTGAGCCCCTTTCTCTTCCCGAACAAGGACGGCACTGAGCACCTTTTCCGAAGCTGAAAGGTAGAGCCAGAGTGGCTCCCCTGGTTCGGGCTTGCTGAGGAGGGGAGGGTTGGCGAGGTACTCCTTCAATTGGGCGAAGGCCTCTTGCTGTTGAGTACCCCACTCGAACCCTCCGGTGCCGCGCAGTGCTTTGAAGAACGGAAGGGACTTCTCTCCAGACTTGGAGACGAAACGGCCGATGGCCGCCAGTCTCCCCGTCAGCCTCTGGACTTCTTTGATGTTCCTGGGAGGGGCCATATCTATTATGGTCTGAATCTTTTCAGGGTTCGCCTCGATGCCGCGCTGGCTGACAATGAACCCTAGAAATTTTCCCGATGAGACGCCGAACGCACACTTCGCCGGATTGAGCCTCATGTTGTGGGTTCGAAGGACCCCAAAAGCCTCCTCCAGGTCGGCGACGTGATCCTGCCCCTGCTGGCTCTTAACGAGCATGTCGTCGACGTACACCTCCATGTTACACCCGATTTGATCTTTAAAGACTCCGTTGACAAGCCTCTGGTAAGTGGCACCAGTGTTCTTTAGCCCGAAGGGCATGTCCCGGTAACAGTATAGCCCTTGGTCTGTGACGAAGGATGTCTTTGCGATGTCGGGAGGAAACATCCGGATCTGGTTCTAGCGTGAGAAAGCATCCATGAAGGATAGAAGCTCTTGACCCGATGTCGCATCGATAAGAGCGTCGATGCTGGGGAGAGGAAATGGATCCTTGGGGCATGCCTTGTTGAGGTCGGTGAAATCTATACAGATCCTCCAGCTCCCGGTTGCCTTTTTGACCATGACGACGTTTGCCGGCCACTCAGGGTAGCTGACCTCTTGTATGAAGTGCGCAGACAAGATTTTGTCGACTTCCGCATTCACTACCTGATGTCACTCCGGAACGAACTTACGTCGCTTTTGGAAGACCGGTTTTGACCCGGGGATCACGCTGAGTTTATGAATGATGAGTTCCTCGGAGATACCGGGCATGTCAGAAGGCTTCCAGGCGAAGAGGTTGACAATGCGGCGAATGCAACTGATTAGGGCGGACTTGAGGTTGGGAGCGAGGGAGCAACTTACTCGGAAGTGCTTCGACGTGTCCCCTATCTCGAACGAGACATCTTCCAGCTCGTCTGCCGGCTCCGGCTCTGGCTGGGTTCTCTCGGGCTGCAGTTCGACGGCATCGAGGGGAAACACACCGCTCCCAATTGCCGTCATGTAGCACGAGCGTGCCGCTTCTTGGTTTTCTCGGACAACTCCGACACCAGTGCTGGTAGGGAACTTCATCTTCTAATGGTAGGCCAAAGGAACAGCCTGGAGGGAGCAGGGCCCCGGACGACTGAGTATCGCATTGTATGCTGCCTTGACATTCACAACCATGAAGTCCATGGACTCGGTTCTTCTGTTTGGGGTCGTACCTACCGTGATGTCTAGGGTGACGATCCCCTCTATTGTCACCGGGATGCCAGAGAATCCATGCAAGGTGTATCCGGCGAGCTTTAGCTTGTCACGGGAGAGCTTCAAGTTCTCGAAGGCTTCCAGGAACAGAATGTTGACCGAGCTCCCGTTGTCTATGAGGATTCGTTGTGCCTCGAAGTTTGCCATGCTGAGGCTGATGACGAGAGCGTCACAATGAGGGAGCCGAACTCCCTCCAGATCCTCTCCTGAAAAGGAGACAGGGAGTTTCTTGATCTGGGGAGGGGGGGAGGGGAGGGCCCTGGACGGTGTTGACATCCCTGATGAACGCTTTGCGGGAAGTGTTGGACTCTCCTCCCATGGGCCCTCCGTGGACGCAGTGTAATATGGCTTGACCCTCGGGCTCCTCAAGTTCTTGGTTTCACTCGGGGATCTGCCGGGGAGCTCGAGGAGGAGGGGAAGCCCTCCTGTTCCTCGTGTCCCTCTGTCCCCGAGCTTCCTCTCGTTTGTACTCTCGGAGGTACCCCCACTGGATGAGGGCCTCGATTTTATCCTTCAGGGCACGGCAATGATCTGTGTCGTGTCCGTTGTCCCGGTGGAAGCGGCAGTAGAACCGTTGATCCCTCTTTTTGCTGGTGTTATTGGACGGCCGAGGAGGGTACTGCACGAGGTCCCTGTCCTCGATTGCCAAGAGAATGGTGGACACATTCTGCGTCAGCAGAGTGTACCTCTCGAAGCGAGGGACCGGCAGGGCCTTCTTCATGGTGCTCGTGTCCCTCGGAGCCTTCTTTGCTGGCTCGGCTTCTTTGGCCTTCCGCTTTCCCTTCCCGGGAACCTCCCTAGACTATTCTGGGTTTAAGGCTTCTTTCTCCCGGATGTACTTCTCAACCCGGTTGAGGAGGTCAGGAAAGTCTGTGGGGGGCTTCTTAGCTAGGGAGGCCTTCAGCTGTCCATGCCGGACGTTGTGCCGGAACGCTGCGGAGGCAACGCCGGGGTCGAGGGAGGAGACCGATCTTGCCTCGACGGTGAACCTTCGGACGAACACCCGGAGTGACTCCCCTTCCTTCTACCGGAGGCCAAGTAGGGAAGCACTTGTCCTTTCGGCCTTCCGGCTGGTGACAAAGTGGGCAAGGAAGCTGCCCTCCAACTAATCGAAGGAGTAGATGGAGCCGGGGGTGAGCTTGGGAAACCATTCACGAGCCCGACCCCGGAGGGTGGTGGGGAAGTCTCGGCACAGGAGGGGATCCGAAGCGCTGTGAATCATCATCAGGGTTTTGAAGCCCTCCATGTGATCAGCAGGATCGCCCTCACCGTCATAGGTGTCGAAATGAGGTGGACGAAAATTCGGGGGCATTTTCGCTTGTAGGATGAGGGTGGAGAAGGGAGGTCAGACAGGTCTGTACCCATGAGCCGTCCTAGGGCTGCCGTTGCCGAAGTGGTCGAGGCGGTTCTCCATTTCTTGGAGGAGCTTCAAAATGTCGCCGTCATACTCTGGTGGGATTGTTGAGGGGCGGGACACGCTGGCCTCGGCATCCGACCTGGTGTGAGAGCGACGGACGTCCTCCTTGATGGGGGCCCCTCGGAGGGCCCCCATGATTTCCTTCCGGAAGTCCTGGAACTCCTGGTGAGTGACCGGGGCTCCCTCGGTACGGTTCGGTCGAGCCGGAGGCTTTCGTCCGACGCGGCTGAGCACCCGCCGCCGCCCTTGGGACGGGAGTTTCGAATGGTTCGGGGCCGAGTTGGAAGCGGCCCCTCCCCTGCTGTGGCTAGCCTGTCGGTTTATGATTACCCCCCGTAGGTCGATGGGACCGGACGGGGGGCACTCGACTAGGGTCCGCGACTGACCCCCCTATGGTTGGATGCATGTGCCTCGGCGGCGGCGCCTGGCAGGGGCAAATCCTGCTGACGCGCCGAGGTAACAACCTTCGCAGTTTTGGGAGCCATGTGAGCTTGGGTTGTCGATGTACCGTTGACGGCTGAGCTCGGGTCGGCGTCTGGAATAGAGCTTTCCCACAGACAGCGCCAACCTGATGCGGTTTGTTTTTGGGAGGCGTGTGGATGCACCAGGTATGAGTTCTTACTCGATTTGTAATGGTGGAGGAAGCTCCTATGCAGATGACGCTCGGCTGGGCGAACGGTACGGGAACAGGCTGGAGTAAGGTGGAGGTTGGATGCTCGGCTCGGATCAGTAGGCTCGGATCCGAGGTCTCGTGTACCTGCAGACGGTCTAGGAACACCGGGGTTGGTCCCGGTGGCAGACCCTCCGACGATCTAGTTAGCTACTGAGAGAGAGTAACAGTAACTAGGGTTTTCAGTGGAAAAGATTGATTACCTGGATCAAGGGGTAGGGGTCTGGTATTTATAGGAGAAGCCAACCAGGTTTGGACCCGTTTGGGGCTGGGTCTGGACCCGGTTGCCCGTGGGGCTGAAGCGGTGGAAACCCGGGCGGTATAGGGCTGACGTGGCAGACGCCCGGGCAGTTTCCGGGCTGACGTGGCAGAGGCCCAGGCGGTTTTCCGACGCTGACATGGCGGATCCGGAGGATCAGGAGGTGCGCGCATCCTGAGGGGATCCTGTGGCCCAGGATGGGCCACGTTATTCTAACCCATATCAATAATAATATTTCTGAGGGTTAAAATGCAAATAGTTGATCAAGTAAAAATGGAAACAAAGTTTATTCGAAATAATTATAATTATTGTTTAGAAAAACGTTTTAACATAGAAACTCAAAACGAATTTAACAATAACAATTTTATAAATATCGAGATACAGAAAAATACTCATAAAAATACGTATTTTCGGAAATAGGGAATACACCTATTACACCCATAGGAATTCTAACACAAGTCCCGTCAATCTCATCGAAGTTGAAGAAAGGAAAAACTAAAGATCTTTAATGGTCCTGACTGAAGAAAACAAATATTAATCACACACACTCGGATTGATTGTTGAATTGATTAGTTCAAAAGTTTTTTCTCAAAGTAATAGGTGATGAATACACAGTGGGTTAGTCCAAATATATAGACAGGAAAGTGTATCTCTAAAAAATAGAAACGATACATTCCAAAAAAGTGAACAACGCAAGTTACGGTTGACCGCAATTAAGGGACAGTCGACCGTTCATCTTTAAACGACAAGTCGAAAGATGAATGGTTGACTGTTTCATTATATTGCCATAATGTGCTGTCGACTGTGGTGCAGTCGACCAACATGAAGTGCGGTCGACCGCAATCCTGTTGTTGATGACGAATCCACTTTATATTCTTACCAAATATTAATCAATCATTAATCAATCAAATACAGATAAAATATCAAAAATATGGAATAGCAACAACTAATCTTTGATAGTTTTCTTTGGCACTAATCAACATGTGCTCTTTTTGAATAAATCTTTCTTTATCACTTTCCTTCTTTGCCTATTTTTGAATCTCTCTTGAATCTCTTATTGATATTATTTGATTCTGAAAATCTGAACAACTCAATTTAAACTTATTAGTATTTATAGACATATTTTGTGCACATCAAACTAAGAGTCAATAATATTGTTTTGATAACTATAAATTTTTTAATAGGGGAAAGAAAAGCAAAGAATTGTTTTTTTACAATTATTGATCTCAAAGAAGCTAAGTGGAGAATTACTCATCAGTTTATTTTATAATTATTAATGCATGAGTAAGATATATTTAAACTTCTTAATTGATCGGCCTTTGATATTTATGATATGTAGAACAACGTTGATAAAGCATTTGAAGAACGATGTAGAATTTTAGTGGCAAGGGAGACCCTTTCTAGTATGGTTGTATCTGTCTTTGTTAATTTTTTACTAACTTCACATGACAATTTTGCTGAGTGACAAAGGCTGAATTAAGAAGTGGGATAGCTATATATGTGAAAGGAACTATAATGAAAGATATATATGAGAGAGAAACGTACTTGGTGATAACAGTGTGCGTGGACTTGGCTTGATCAGCTTGCTTTGCAGAATACAATTCAACAAGTTTTGTTTTTTTTTGTCTTTTTTGTTATTTTGTTTTGGTTTTTTTTTTAATGGAACAATTCATCAATGTACGACTCTGTATTTTCAATTTTTTAAAGTTTTTTTGAATAGACACATATCACACGTTTTAATATTCTGATTTTGCCGCCGTCGATTTTGTTTGCATAAATACTACTTATTAAAGCATCCATAGTCGTTTGCTATATTGTTATCTTTGCCATTTTTAGCAATGAACACACTGCAGTCGTTTGCTAATTTGCTTTTTTTTTCTTTCCATTTTTTGATACAGTAGATTACTATAGTTGAGAAAGAATTTGGCAATATGCATATTATATAGGAGACGAAAACATCATGTTTCGTCCCTTTCAATTTATTATTTTTGAAAACCATCAGATGAATTTCGTCCGATGAAGTTGTGAATTTAAAAAAAAAGAAAAATTCCGAATGTTTCTTCGAAAATCCTGATTTTTTTAATACTGACATGTTAGTATGTTAGTTAGGTGTTTAGTTAGTTAATCAGTTTAATTAGATATTTAGTTAGATAATTTGTTAAATAATTAAGTTTAGTTAGCTAATTAATCAATTAAACTCTTAATTAAGTGGGCAAAATGGTGAGACTAAACATCATGTTTAGACAAAATTGAAAACCTTTAAAAAAAACTAATAATTTACACGTGCGATGCATGTTTTAATATTAAAAAAAAGTTCTGATGTAAGGAGGATTCGAACCAGAAATCTCCTTCTTATTATTATGTACGTGCACTGCACATGTTGATAGATTTACAAATGACACTAAGACCTTTTCCATTATAATATTAGAGATTAGGAATTAGATTAGAGATTAGAGATTAAAGATTAGAGACGACAAGAATTTAGACGGATGAAACATCATATTTTGTGTTTTACAGTTTTCTTCAAATTTGATATATTTTACTATTTCATGACTGCAACAAACAATTAAAAATGTCAGTTTTATTTTATCATTTTGTCATTTTTTGTCTACACGACTGTGGATGATTTGGATGCTCTTAGTGTGGTGGACTTGGCTTGATCAGCTTTCTTTGCAGTATACAATTAAAACAGTGTTATTTTTTTGAACGGAATAATTCAACAAGTTACATTCATGTTATGGTCCTTTAATGGACGACTTTGTCTTTTTTTATTTTTAATTTTTTAATTTTTGTGTAGACACCTATCACAAGTTAGTTTAAATAATGTAATTTTGCTACCCTCAATTTTATATTTGTATTAATACTACTCGCCGATTTGTGTATTTGTCTACACACTATTTACAATTTTGTTTATCCAAATAACATTCACAAATTAAGTATTTAATAGTTGAAATTCACCATGCATCAAGTGCATGTGACTTGGTTCAGTTGAATATTTTAACAATATTTTATGTTATTGAGAAAATTAATCAGAGAATATAATTAAAAACTCTCATGAATATATAGTATGAACACCATTAAAAACAATTAAAATTGTCAATTCTATTTTGACATTTTGTCATTTTTTCTGTCTACAGGACTGTGGATGACTGTGGATGCTCTTAGTGTGCGTGGACTAGGCTTGATCAGCTTTCTTTGCAGTATACAATTCAAACAGTGTTATTTTTTTGAATGGAATAATTCAACAAGTTACATTCATGTTATGGTCCTATAATGGACGACTTTGTATTTTGTATTTTGTATTTTTTGATTTTTTGTGTAGACACATATCACAAGTTTTAATAATGCAATTTTGTTACCCTCAATTTTAAATTTGTATTAATACTACTTACCGATTTGTGTATTTGTCTACACACTATTCACAATTTTGTTTGTCCAAATAACATCCACAAATTAAGTATTTGTTAGTTGAAATTTACCGTGCTCCAAGTGCACATGGCTTGGTAGATATGTCAGTTGAATATTTTAACAATATTTTATGTTGTTGAGAAAATCAATCATAGAATAAATATCATTAAAAACTCTAATGAATATATAGTATGATCACTGATGCTGTTTATTTCTGGGAGACGTGTGGATGCACCAGGTGTGAGTTCGGACTCGATTTGTATTGAAGGAGAATGCTGCTCGTCTGCCGACCTTCGGTTGACCTTCTGGAGCCTACGATGAGCTCTGAATGATGTTGAAGTCTGGGCTCGGATCTGAGGGGTCGGATCCGAGGTCTTGTGTACCTGTAGACGGTCCTGAAACACCGGGGTTTATCCCGGTGGCGGACCCTCCGACGATCTAGTCAGTCTCTGTGAGAGAGTAGCAATAACTAGGTATATTTAAGTGGCAAAAGATTGATTACCTCAAAAGGTGGGTGTGGGTCTAGTATTTATAGAGAATCCCAACCGGGTTTGGTTTCTCTTGGGGGGCCGGGTCTGGATCCGAAAGCCCGTGGGCCTGACGTGGCAGAAGGCCCAGGGGATTTAGGGCAGACGTGGCAATACCAGGAGTGGTATAGGGCTGACGTGGCGAAACCCTTGGTGGTATATGGAGCTGACGTGGCTGATCGTGGGTCTCCTGTACTTCTGGGGGGAATCGGAGGGCCTAGGCTGCGCCAGGTCATCCTTCTGCTTCGCCAGAGAGGGGGGACGGCCTGTGGAACTGTCACGGATCGGACTCCGAGGACTACCGAGGCTCGTCGGTACGAGGAGGCCAGTACTGTGAGGGCAAACATGAGGTTCGGCGCCGACCCTGAAGGGATTCGGGGCCGAACTAGATTATTACTTTTACCTTTCCGAGTGAGAATTGTATTGGGCCTTGGTTGGGCCTCAGGCCATTTTTACCCTATCACAATCACTATACATTAATTATGTACACAAATACTTCAGATTTTAATATTAAAGACTCTAAATATTATATTTATTCTTGAGTAAATACAATATATGTAAATTGTCTCATCTAAAACATAAAAGATTGATAATGGTAAAAATCGCAGCAGATCAGAACAATACGATCCTTGCACGGATCTCAAAGCATCTACAGGCAAATTAGCCATCACAGGCCTATTTTGTTACAGGTATGGGCCCACTCCAAGACATGAGCTTCTCTCAAGTCCATAAAAAGTGACAGGCTAGGCCCACTAAGAGAGACACCCAGCCCATGATGGCTAGGAGTCTCATCTCTTATCCTCTCACAGGGATATCTTATCTTTTCGAGGGGAGGGGTGGACATGAAAGATTCGACGGTCACGATTCGGCTTCTGGAATATCTCTCAGACCTATAAATACTCCTCCCCCTCCTCAGTCTCCAGGTAATCAACAATTCACCAGTTTTTACTCTCTCTCTCTCTTTCTAGTTCTGACTTGAGCGTCGGAGGGTCTGTCGCTGGGGGCCACCCTCCGGTGTTTCAGACGTTTTGCAAGTCCAACGGCCGCATCAACAACCGTCGATTTCAGATCACATGAGGTCAATCAACGATCCAGTTCAATCTCCGGAGCTCTAACGTTTTTTAACGACCAAGGCACAGGTTTGACTTTTAGTAGTTTCCATCCATTATTAAATCACTATCTGTTTGCTCCCACACCGAAAAAAGCTGTAACAGATTGGCGCTGTCTGTGGGAAACCACTACACAAGTAAGACTTATCGCCATGCCACAAAGACTAAGAGGTAAAGAGGCTGCCTCCAGCCGTCGCACTACCACTCTTCGTCAACCAGCTCCTCTTATGGAAGATCATATTCCTCCTCAGAAGTCACCCCGACAGCCTAATCACGCTCCTTCCAACGGAGAGGCACTGGGGGGCTCTTGACAGAACCGCCCTGAACAACATCCTAGTACGACCACATCTCAGTCCATAATGCTTCAACTGGATCCCAAAAAAGGACGACCAAGTCCTTCGCCGTGTCCAAGAAGTAGAAGATCGCTTAGAACAGATGAAGAATGAGAGAAACTGGTTCAACAGGGCCTACAGCCCTAATCAACGTCCCTTCCTTCAGCAAAACCATCCTCGATGCACCCGTTCCAAGGAACTCCAAAGCCCCTCAATTCGAATCCTACAACGGGGAATCAGACCCGACGGACCACATTGAGAACTCTAAAAACACTTATGATGTTCTATAACGCCACCAATGCACTCATGTGTCGGACATTTCCCGCTACACTGAAATGATCAGCTAGAGAATGGTATTCATGTCTGACACCCAAATCCACATTTTCTTTCGATCAGATCGAGGAACTCTTCATTACACACTTCGTTACTAGCCAGTGAGCTGAAAAATACTGGCGTCTCACTACTATAATTGAAGCAAAAAGATGGAGAATAGTTAAAGGACTTCTTCAAGCATTTTACAACTGAAGCAAGGTCAATTTACGCCTTGAATTCTTCAGTCGCAACTGCAGCTCTTTCGCCGCAAGACTTCGTCAAGCATGTTACTACTGAAGCAAGACTAATTTCTGCCTTGAACACTTCAGTCACAATGCAGCTTTCCGCCACAGCGTCACTAACAAAGACCTGAAAGCCTCCCTCACCAAAAAGACACCCAAAAGTTTCATTGCGCTCCTGAAAATGAGTGACAAGTATATCAGGGTCGAGGAAGCTCTCCATCCTCAAGGCAAGAAGGATTCATCTTCCGGGAACAAACGGAAGAACACAAGCGAGGAAGAACTCAGGAAGTTACATAAAAACGGTGCAAGTTCATGCCGTCCAGCTCTGGTGCCACGCTTCGACAAGTTTGCTCTTCTCTGTAATACCCCGTATTTCAGAAATATATATATGGTTTGAAATATATATAATAAATGAATTTGAGACTTGGTCTTATAGAATTATTCTATGGGAGGGATTTATAAAGAATTAAATGGATTTGAAATGAGAAGGATTCATTATAGAATCCGGTTTGAAAGGTTGGGGGCCCACCGGATTTAATGAAGGAACACAGCATAGTGCTGTGTTGTTCTCCCATGTGTGACGTGGAGAGAGGTAAGGTGGGGCCCGCCATGTTTAAAGTACTATTCGGTTTCTTTGAGAAAATGAAAACGGGAATAGTGTAGGGATTTAATCCCATATCGAATATTTCAAAGAATATAATATAGTATAAATAATATTGCCAAGGATCAAGAGTCACCAATTCGGTTAACCACCTTTTGAGAGGCAGCCTGTGGTGGGCAGTTATACTACATAGTATCTAATTTGTCTTATAAATTGTATAAATTGTCCGAGCCCGGGGCAGGGGTGTTACAAATGGTATCAGAGCCGACTTTCGACACCGAGCGTAGGAGAAAAACACGAGTGAAGGCCACCAGATTTGCGGCGGAGAGTATTTCACAGGTTCTTCACGATGAGTCGTGACATGACGTAGATACGGCTCCAGGGTACCGCGGCGGCGGAGAGTATTTCACAGGTTCTTCACGATGCGTCGTGACATGACGTGAATACTGCTCCAGGGTACCGTCCCGGTGGCGACGCTTGTGGGATTGGTCTCTGCATCGGCTAGAAAGTAGATCCTGCACTAGATTGTGCATGCCCCGTGCTCATCAGCGAGGACGCTGATTTCTGAAGGGGGGGTGTATGTAATACCCCGTATTTCAGAAATATATATATGGTTTGAAATATATATAATAAATGAATTTGAGACTTGGTCCTATAGAATTATTCTATGGGAGGGATTTATAAAGAATTAAATGGATTTGAAATGAGAAGGATTCATTATAGAATCCGGTTTGAAAGGTTGGGGGCCCACCGGATTTAATGAAGGAACACAGCATAGTGCTGTGTTGTTCTCCCATGTGTGACGTGGAGAGAGGTAAGGTGGGGCCCGCCATGTTTAAAGTACTATTCGGTTTCTTTGAGAAAATGAAAACGGGAATAGTGTAGGGATTTAATCCCATATCGAATATTTCAAAGAATATAATATAGTATAAATAATATTGCCAAGGATCAAGAGTCACCAATTCGGTTAACCACCTTTTGAGAGGCAGCCTGTGGTGGGCAGTTGTACTACATAGTATCTAATTTGTCTTATAAATTGTATAAATTGTCCGAGCCCGGGGCAGGGGTGTTACAAATGGTATCAGAGCCGACTTTCGACACCGAGCGTAGGAGAAAAACACGAGTGAAGGCCACCAGATTTGCGGCGGAGAGTATTTCACAGGTTCTTCACGATGAGTCGTGACATGACGTGGATACGGCTCCAGGGTACCGCGGCGGCGGAGAGTATTTCACAGGTTCTTCACGATGCGTCGTGACATGACGTGAATACTGCTCCAGGGTACCGTCCCGGTGGCGACGCTTGTGGGATTGGTCTCTGCATCGGCTAGAAAGTAGATCCTGCACTAGATTGTGCATGCCCCGTGCTCATCAGCGAGGACGCTGATTTCTGAAGGGGGGGTGTATGTAATACCCCGTATTTCAGAAATATATATATGGTTTGAAATATATATAATAAATGAATTTGAGACTTGGTCCTATAGAATTATTCTATGGGAGGGATTTATAAAGAATTAAATGGATTTGAAATGAGAAGGATTCATTATAGAATCCGGTTTGAAAGGTTGGGGGCCCACCGGATTTAATGAAGGAACACAGCATAGTGCTGTGTTGTTCTCCCATGTGTGACGTGGAGAGAGGTAAGGTGGGGCCCGCCATGTTTAAAGTACTATTCGGTTTCTTTGAGAAAATGAAAACGGGAATAGTGTAGGGATTTAATCCCATATCGAATATTTCAAAGAATATAATATAGTATAAATAATATTGCCAAGGATCAAGAGTCACCAATTCGGTTAACCACCTTTTGAGAGGCAGCCTGTGGTGGGCAGTTGTACTACATAGTATCTAATTTGTCTTATAAATTGTATAAATTGTCCGAGCCCGGGGCAGGGGTGTTACATTCTCAATGCTAGCGTATTAGCCATCTTCATGAACATGGAGAAGGATAGAATAATCCACCCCCCCCCCCCTGATGTCTCTTTCTAGAAGAAGAAAATACAAAAATAAGTGGTACACATTTCACCGAGATACACACTACTTACAACTGTCGAGCCCATAATGAAGAACTGGAAGCCCTGATTCGCATGAGCTATCTCTCCAACTTCGTTCAGAAAGACAATGACGCCGAAAATTCTCCGTCACGGGGGGCTGATAAGCATCAGCAGAGGACATGCAAGTCGCAAGACTCTAAACACATGACCATCCTCCATTCCATTCGTGAAGACTCGACGGGGGGAGATTCAACTTTCCTCCTGCAAGGCTTTCATCAGCAGATTCAACTCCATAGATAACATTCCGCCTACCAAACGCACCGGGATCCCGATATCTTTCTCCGAAAATGACTTAGAAGGCGTCTAAACACCTCATTGTAACGCATTGGTCATAAAATTTTGCATGCTAAATCATGAGGTACGCTGCATCCTGGTGGACAATGGAAGCTCAGTAAACATTCTCCTCATGGCCACAGTTCAGGCTCTCAAGCTCTCTCAAGACCGACTCAAGCTAGCTGGTTATACACTTCATGACTTCTCTGGAGCACCTTTCTAAGTCCAGGGAATTGTCGCACTCAACGTAACAGCAGAGAAAGCCCCCTCTATTCAAATAGAAGCACTGGACTCTATGGTAGTCGATGTCAAAGCTGCATACAATGCCATATTCAGTCGTCCAGGCCGGACGGCATCCCATGCCATTGCCTTTGCATTTCACACGAACATGAAGTTCCCATTAACATCTAGCATAGCCCAAGCTGTAGGAAGCCAACAGGCAACACAAACATGGTACACTGCTACAATGGGGGGCTCCATTCTCCCCCTCGACGCCATAGAGCTACCGCCAGAAAACAGTCGCAATAACTCCAAAACTCTAAACGAGCTTGAAGCCTCTACCATAACCAACTCTACCAAGAACTTACAAACCTGTCGCGCCATCTCTCGTAGGTCCCAACTAGTTCTCATTATAATACAATAATAAACCTAAATCCCTTGCCCGAAGCCACTCCACTTATTCAGCGGAGACAAATAATCTTGCCTAAACACATTGGTACATCAAACGATTTCCCTTTCTCAATGCAAAACAATAGGGGGCTCCCTCCAAAATAGGCAATTCCAGGCAAGGTCGACCAAGTTGCTCGCCTGACGGTTCATCAACTTGAAGACCAGGGGGCAGGGAGATATCAGCAGAGACTTGGAAAGTAGAACACCTTGTGAAGTACAACGAGTTTGGTGCCAAACTTGTACACAAAAACGGTACCAAAAAATCGTTAAAAACTTCCTACAAGACAGGTTCGGATCCCATATCCATAGTGTGAAGTTATTACATCAATTTACAATGAAATAAGTTCAAAGTGCTTCGCCATTCGATTTGCTCCTACAACTTATTAATTCATCAAAGCAAACAACGAGCTACACACCTAACTCACAATCAAAGTGGCGCTAAACACTCGTTACAAGTTTTCTACAGCGCAAGTTCAGAATCAAGAACTCGTGAGTTGCGACATGCAACCTCGCACGCTTAGAACACAATTCACTGATCGACTGTTCATGCAACTAGTTGAACTTCCATGGAGGCTCGGAAACAACAAGTTGAGCGCCACACTTAAAATACTTAAGCAGCACCAAACACTAGTTGCGAGTCTCCCCATAAGACGGATTCGGAGTCCATACCCATGGCTCGATAGGGACTCTAAACAATTTGCAATAATCTAAATTCACAGTGCACTTCGCTATTCGATCTGTTCCTGCAATTCGTCAATGCCTCGATGATCGGTTCAGAGTCCAGTTCATGGTTCAAAAGAGACTCTGTCAATTTGCAAAGAAGCAAGTTCAGAGTGAGCTCTGCCATTCGAGCTGCTCCTGCAACCTATTAATACTTAAACTAACAAGTTCAGAATCCATGTTTATGGTTCAGAGTTACTCTCGCAACCTGTAATGACACACGTTCAAAGTTCAACTCGCCATTCGATCTGTTCCTGCAACTAGTTAAATTTCTTCAACAACAGATTAAGAGATCCAAAATCATGGATCGAAGTTACCCTAGCAACACTTGTGAAAAGCTGCACTTGGGGTTCAACTCTCCATTCGATGTGACTCTCACAATCTGTTAGATGCTTCATACAGCAAGTTTGGAAAACAACTCTCCTTCAGAGTTGTCCCTAAAACTAGCTAGGTTGAAGACGGAGCAATGCTACACTCCGTCATACACCGTTGACAGCTCTCTAAGCCATACGCAACAGATTTGAGGCCCTGTTATTTAGCGATAGAGAACCCGTCGATGACACCTCAACCATGACAGCAAGGATCAAGCATATGAAATGAATCCCGCAAGTCACAAAACTATCACCAACTCATATGTTCAGATCCAGTAGCACTGCAAATGCAAAACGGCTAGTCCAAAATCTAACTCTCCCAAAATCAGCTCTTACGACTAGCTAACCCCCAAGACGATGTATCACAGGATAAGACACCGGCATGCAAAAGACTTTTCATTCCAAAAAATGCAAGTCTCATTACAACAGCAAAGTTACAATGACTTCACATTTCACATCTAAGAATCGCTACAAAAAGACCTGCAAACACTGTACATCAAACTGTCATGAAAGCTGTTCTTCCAGCTATACACACTAGAGAAATGCTCCGCCTAAGAGAAACAAATTTCTTGCCAGTTTCCTACCTGCTAACAGCTCCATAGGGCCGCCTCAACTCTTGATGATAATATTCAAGACAAGTCCTCCTTAGATGAGCAAACTCCAAGTTTATCCGACCACCTTCACTTGAGCAAGCTCCAACTCCGTATCGCTTGAAGCACCGTGCAAACGGGAAAGTTCCAACTCTGTCAAACACAGCGTATCACGAAGGAGGAAAAGCTCAGTATCCCGGGGAACCTCATTCCATGCACGCAACCACTTGTCCGTAAAGAGAAGAATGGGATCATTTCAACGCTGAATAAACACAAGTGACTTCACTTCCACACTAAGAAGATTCAGAGTACCCACAACTCATTCTCTCTAACAATGAGTGCGGTGCTACGCATGCCACTTGAGTTCCTCCGGCCAACCACTGGTCAACATCAAACAATGAGTTCAGCGTTCCGCTCGCCGCTTGAGCTCCATCAACAACTCGTTGGTCCCAAACAACGAGTTCAGTGCTTTGCTCTTCTCTTGAGCTCCATCAATAACTTGTTTGTCCCAAACAACGAGTTCAGCACTCTGCTCGCCGCTCGAGCTCCATCAACAACTCGTTTGTCCCAAACAACGAGTTCAGCGTTATGCTCGCCGCTTGTGCTCCATCAACAGCTCGTTGGTCCCAAACAACGAGTTCAGTGCCATGCTCGCCGCTTGAGCTCCATCAACAACTCGTTAGTCCCAAACAACGAGTTCAGTGCTCTGCTCACCGCTTGAGCTCCATCAACAACTCGTTTGTCCCAAACAACAGGTTCATTGCTATGCTCGCCGCTGGAGCTCCATCAACAACTCGTTTGTCCCAAAAAATGAGTTCAGTGCTCCGCTCGCCGCTTGAGATCCATCAACAACTCGTTTGTTCCAAACAACGAGTTCAGTGCTCTGCTTGCCGCTTGAGCTTCATCAACAACTCGTTTGTCCCAAACAACGAGTTCAGCGCTCTGCTCGCTGCATGAGCTCCATCAACAATTCGTCTGTCCCAAATAACGAGCTCAGCGCTCTGCTCGTCGCTTGAGCACCCTTAACAACTCGTTTGTTCCAAACAACGAGTTCAGTGCTCCGCTCACCGCTTGAGCTCCATCAACAACTCGTTTGTCCCAAACATCGAGTTTGGCACTCTGCTTGCCGCTTGAGCTCCATCAATAGCTCGTTTGCTCCGAACAACGAGTTAAGTGTTCTACTCTTCGCTTGAGCTCCCTCAACAATTCGTTTGCTCCAAACACCGAGTTATGTGTTCAACTCTTCGCTTGAGCTCCATCAACAACTCGTTGGCTCCCAACAACGAGTTCAATGCCTTGGTCTTCACTCAAGCTCCACCAAATAGCTCGTTGGCTCCAGACAACGAGTTCAATACCTTGGTCTTCGCTCAAACTCTGCCAACAACTCGTTGGCTACAAACAACAAGTTTAATGCCTTGGTCTTCGCTCAAGCTCTGCCAAATAGCTCGTTGGCTCCGCACAACGAGTTCAATGCCTTGGTCTTCGCTCAGGCTCCACCAAATAGCTCGTTGGCTCCAGACAACGAGTTCATTGCCTTAGTCTCCGCTCAAGCTCTGCCTAATAGCTCGTTGGCTCCAAACAACAGGTTCAATGCCTTGGTCTTTGCTCAAGCTCTGCCAACAACACGTTGGCTCCAAACAACGAGTTCAATGCCTTGGTCTTCGCTCAAGCACTGCCAAATAGCTCATTGGCTCCGAACAACGAGTTCAATGCCTTGGTCTTCGCTCAGGCTCCACCAAAAAGCTCGTTGGCTCCACACAACGAGTTCATTGCCTTGGTCTCCGCTCAAGCTCTGCCTAATAGCTCGTTGGCTCTAAACAATGGGTTCAATGCCTTGGTCTTTTCCCAAGATTCACCAAATAGCTTTTTGGCTCCCCACAACAAGTTCAACACCATGGTCTTCGCCCTAGCACCGTCTACAACTTGTTGGCTCCGAGCAATGAGTTCTACGCTTTGCTCGCTGCATGAGCTTTGTCTATGCTTATTGTCTCCGAATAACAAGTTCAAGCTCATGTTCATCTCACAGCTCCACCACCAGTTGCCCCTACAAACTCGCCGGGATCAAATGGCAGTTTCTACATCAACTCTATCTCAGAGTAGTCTACATGCTTACTAGGTGCAAACAGCAGGTATAACACCCAACTCTGTCAAAGAGTCTCTTCTAAACTCGCCGGGGTTAAACGGAAGTTTCTGGACCAACTCAATCAAAGAGTTGTCTTTACACGCTTGCTGGATGCATACAGTAAGTGCAACATTCCACTCCGTCGCAGAGTTCTCCACACGCTTGCTGGGCACAAACAGCAAGTTCAACACTCAATTCTGCCACTGAGCCCTCCTCTATTCACAAGAGGCTCGGAGCTCGGATGGAATCGCGAGCCCCAAAACCCTCCTCTGTCCCACAAACGAGAGCTCGTCTGCCGAACTCGACGTCCACTCGCTCTTCCAACTAGCGAGAGGATCGATCGCCGACCCACGGAGCTCGCCCACCAACCATCAATGGTCCACGAGGAAGAGCTCGTCTGCCGACCATCGGAGCTCCTCTACCGACCCCAGATGCTCGGCAAACCGAGCTCCAATCTGACGGACCTCGACGTCCCCTCGCTCTTCCAACTAGCGAGGGGATCGTCTGCCGACCCTCGGAGCTCCTCTACTGACCCCAGATGCTCGGCAAACCGAGCTTCAATCTGACGGACCTCGACGTCCCCTCGCTCTTCCAGCTAGCGAGGGGATCGTCTGCCGACCCTGGGAGCTCCTCTACCGACCCATACGCTCGGCAAGCAGAGCTTCAATCGGACAGGCCTCGACGTCCCCTCGCTCTTCCAACTAGCGAGTGGATCGTCTGCCGACTCTCGGAGCTCCTCTACCGACCCAGATGCTCGGCAACCAGAGCTTCAATCGGACAGGCCTCGACGTCCCCTCGCTCTTCCAACTAGCGAGAGGATCGTCCGCCGACCCCCAAGGCTCGGCAGGCGTAGCTACGACTCCTACACTTGGCATCCTGCGCAAACTCCAATGAGGGATCCCTTCCTCCTACCCCCCGGCTTCTTCTGGAAGTAGCAGATCCTACTTTCTCACCGCACCCTCCACCCTGCTCTTCCTACAGAGGCGAAGAACCACTCCTACACGGCTGGTTCACCCAGCCCTCTAGGAGTGTGGGGCTTGTGATATGGGTCGGATGACGTGGCCCCTCGTGGGCCACAGGATCCCCTAAGGATACGTACACCTCCAGATCACCCGGATCCGCCACGTCAGCGTCGGAAAACCGTCCAGGCCTCTGCCACGTCAGCCTGGAAACCGCCCGGGCCTCTGCCATGTCAGCCCCATACCGCCCGGGTTTCCACCGCTTCAACTCCACGGGAAACCGGGTCCAGATCCGGCCCTAAACGGGTCCAGACCCGGTTGGCTTCTCCTATAAATACCAGACCCCTACCCCTTGATCAAGGTAACCAATCCTTTCCCTCTCAAACCCTATTTACTGTTACTCCCTTTCAGTAGCTGACTAGATCGTTGGAGGGTCTGCCACCGGGACCAACCCCGGTGTTCCTACACCGTCTGCAGGTACACGAGACCTCGGATCCGAGCCTCCTGATCCGTGCCGAGCATCAGCCTCCACCTCGCTCAAGCCTACTTCCATACCGTTCGCCCAGCTGAGAGTTGCCGGCATAGGAGCTTCCTCCACCAATACAAATCGAGTAAGAACTCACACCTGGTGCATCCACACGCCTTCCAAAAACAAACCGCATCAATCTCCTACAAATATAAGCTTCCCTTCTCTCTCAAAAATATATTAAAAAGTTTTATACTTTATGATATGGTCTGTGGAAAAGAACCTTCTCACCTCAGCATTAATTTCCTGAACCCTAAGAAAACAAAGCAAGATAGAGTAATATGGATTACTATCCTAACATCTTCGACAAATTAATTGGAACATGACAAGGATTTAAACAAAGTAGATGCTTAATATTTACTAATCATGATTATTTTGACGGTTAGATAGATTTTGTAGACTGATTACTACAGAATTATGCAAATAGTTTATTAATTGACTACTTCCTTATCTCATAATATATATATATATATATATATATATATATATATATATATATATATATATATATATTAATTGACTACTTCCTTAGGTCTCATAATTGACTACTGCCTTGACTATATATATATATAGTGACTAGTTCCTTAGGTCTCATAATTGACTACTGCCTTGACTATACATATATAGTCAAGGCGGTTTTTAGGAAACTGTCAAACCCAACGGACTTAGGGTCCGGTTTTGTGGACTTGGCTCGATCTAATTTCTTTTGCAGAATACAATTCAACAAGTTACATTCATGAATTGGTCCTATCATGACAACTTCGCTCTTTTTTTTCTTCTTCGGTATTTTATATAAAAATTATTATCATAAGAATGACGGCTTCGCAATTTAGTAGAGAGCTATATGTGAATGAAATTAGAAACAATGATATTCAACAAGTAATTTGTGGTGATTGATATCTGTGTTGGCTTCACTTAAATAACTTTATTGGAAGAAATACAATTTCAACAAGTTCTGAATACATTTCAACATGGTGTTGACTATTTGTGTGGATTTGACTTGAATAACTTTCCTTCAGAGAGTACATTTAAACTTAGCATTTTCCGCAAATGAATTAGCGTAACTAAAACGGGCCAATTGAGGTAAATATATAGCCCAAAGATTGGCCGAATGTAACACTTTCCTGTTTCCTCTCTTTCTCTCAGTCTCACTCACGTTCATAGTAAGAATAATAATTGGCAAGGCTGGACCAAGTGTACCTAGGATCCTAACCCAGTCCTAAAATATTTAGGGCTTAATTTTTAACCTAGGATCCTAACCCAGTCCTAAAATATTTAGGGCTTAATTTTTAAGCAAGGCCGGGTCTTAACTTTACAATATTTACATGTCTAAAATCCTATCCGACTGATCCGATCCTAGGATCAGGCTTTGGGCTTTGGGCATTCGAGCTAGCCCTATCTTCTTATCCTTAAACTTCAAAGTACAATGCAAACATCGATAACGTTTTATAAAAGTAGGCGGAAACTATAAAGTAAGATAACTCCTTAAGGGCGTTGTAAAAAAATTTAGTAAACCATATAAAGATACAACCCAGATTAAGACATTTCAACAATATATCCCAATTAAAACTATATATATAGCTTATATCGACTGGCACAGATCAATACATACTAATATATTTCTATAGAAATTAAACCCAAAAAAACTTAACTATGAACAAAAAAAGTGGGGAGAAGAAGTTATCGAGATGCATAAACAGCCTTAAACAACTAATTGCAATCATATCGGAGGGGATGTGGTTAAGTTAGGTATTTTGGTATCAACAATGTGAGCTAGGATTAGAAAATATTAAATGGATTGGCTTTATTATCAATTGAAAAAGAAATGTTGAATGAAATTGATTACAATAATATAATAGATAATTTTGTATCTCAAAAAGTCTGCAAGATAATATTTAAATAAAAATATATTAATTTTAACAAAATATTATAATAAGCTTTTAAAATGTCTCATTTCTAAATTTACTTTAGACCTCAGTAAGTGTTGGACCGGCCCTATTGGTATGTGAAGTTAGTAATTGATGAGTATTATGGGTTTAAATTAATATGTGAGCTAGGATTAGAAAAGTAAATCCAAAATGCTGACATATGACAGGGCCTTAGGGGGGGCTAGGTTGGGCTTATGCAAAGCCCTAGTCCGGCCCCATTATAAAAGTGCGTCTTCTGAAGGGCCCCACTCTATCCTTTCTTTCATAGGGCCAGGGCCTGATGTGTCTTTTCCTATGGTCGGGTTCAGGGCCACTATAGTTAGGCCTAACCCATAGTAACACGGACAACAACGAGGACATGTGATTCTTGCATCAATGTTGGGCTCTTCATTGGGCGCCCAAGAAATTTTACTAAAGTTCGAGTTTAATGAAACTGGTAGGAATTGGTAGCATTGTTCTAAATTTTTGCCAACACGCTGAAATTTTGTCAAGAATTTCGGTGTGGTGTTTTGCAGACACAACCATACTAAATTTTCCGTCATTTTAGGTATTTGATCATATAATTAAGCTTTTCTTCAGATGTTAATGACATCCGACATTCTTGAGCCCCAAAAGAAGAGGACAAAATAATCTATACTATTATTAAGCAAAGCCCTATTTTACTATCATGTCCTCATATACATAACATACCTAAAAAATAATGTAGGGTTAAATCTGTCAAATTTTACCCCTGAACCATATACAAAAGAAGGTTACAACCGCAATTCTCACACAAATCAAGCTCTCTATCAACCCCCCCCTCCCGTCAATTCCTCTCCATATCTCTCAAAATCCCCACCGCCTCTCAGCAGCAAAGCTTCGTCAAAATGAATTCAGCAATAGCGATCAACAGCCAACAACAACAGTCCCTCCTCCTCGAATCCGCCTCCCGCTTCCCTCTCCCTCCCGGTGAGTCACTCACTCACCATCCCATCGCCGATACCTAATCTAATTGCCAATTCGAGATTCTCCTACGGAACGGCTGGATTCAGAGCGGATGGTTCGAACTTATCGTCGACGGTGTTCTGAGCCGAAATATTGGCGTTGTTGCGATCTCTCAAGACGGGGGCCACCACCAGACTTATGATCACGGCTTCTCATAACCCCGTTAAAGATAACGTCGTCAAGATCGCCGATCCAGACGGCGGGATGCTGACTCAGCAGTAGGAGCCCTTCGCCGATTCCATCGCCAATGCCTCCGATCCCCAATCCCTCCTTGATGTAACTCTCTGTCCCTTACTAGATCTCTTCTTTCGCTTATTTATGGGATGCTAATCTTCACAATATCACATTAGTTTCTTCTTCTTTTAGATTATTAAGCAAAGCCTTATTTTAGCGGCTTTTTACTATCATACCCTCATATACATAACACACCTATTAAAAAAAATTATATAGGGTTAAATCTGTCAAATTTTACCCCTGAACCAGGCCTCCTGCCTCGCGTCGCGCGACCACCGCGACCCACCTAAATCTCCACTATACTCCTCTATCTCTCTCTCGCAACCCCCCAAATTCTAGGATATATGGGGGAGGAGGCCATGACGGAGAGGTTCATCATCTTCGACGATGACTTTGGCAGCGTACTCAGACTGGAAGACGCAGCCGTCGGTGGAGAAGGTCCTGACGAAGAGGGTGTACGCGCTGCTCATCGTCCTTTAAATTAGGGGTTTTCTTCCCCTCGCCATATACCCGAAACGCCACCAGGTAACTTCTTCATCTTATTTTATATTCCAATTTGTATATATTTGATGCATATTAGGTGTTTGATTGATTGATTGAATGAAGAAACTAAAATCAAATAGCACTTTTGGGACATATGCCATGCATTCATGTGTGACAATTAAAGCTGTACTTTAAAAAAAAACTCAAATTGTTTGAAGCTCCCTTCACGTGATGACATTTAGTATACAACCCAACCCATAGTACAACAGTTATTGACAATCGCATGTTTGAACTGCATGGTTTAAATCTTATAATTTGATGTTGAAGTTGAACAAACTATAATGAAAGAAAATCTGGAAGGTCTACAGTTTGTTTTGGGATAAGATATATTAAAATGACTTATAGTTCATAATATTTTTTGTTTTAAATACTTTCAACATCGTCATTCTACGGCATATCTCTGTTTTCCGGGGCGAACGACATACAATGAAGCGTTCATATAAACTGCAGTTATATATACATAAACATCTGTTTTTGGTTATTTTTCCTGTTTAAATTTATTCTGGTGTTGTCTATTTGGACATGCTGATATCGAAACATAAAAGCAACATTCATTAGTTCTCTATAGATCTTCAGTTCGTTGATGGATTAAGCAGCTATCGGTACCAATTAATTGATTGAGTGCTATAAAACAGGTTGAAGATCAAGTTAGTCATGACATTTTCTACACTTTTCTTTTCAAGTTAGTCAAGATTATCTCCCACGTGATGTTGTATTTCCTTTTATGAGTAATGTCATGCATTCGTGTGTGGCAATTAAAACCCAACTGTACCTATAAAATTAACTCAAAAGCTAAAACTAATGCTCTTTCATTTACTGACAGATCGCTCTTCTTCCTCTTTCTTTCTCAAACGTTTGGTTGAGTGGATTTGGCTTCAGTTCAAAGGTAAGGCCAATCATCAAATTTTTTTTAAAAAAATTAATTTTGGTTTATATTATGACTTTGCTTGAGTATGAAGATGATTTCATGATTGATCTTGATCGTTTTGAGGATGGTTTGCTGAACTGGAATCATGTGAAACGGTCATTTATTAGTCCTGTTTCTACTGCGTATTTGTTAATGGTTTGATTAGTTTTATTTGATAGTGATTATAATTTTTTTTCATGGAAATTTGCCATGATTTTTTTAAATAATAAAAGATTAAGGACGATACTGTCAATTAGTTTGTTGGGTTAGTCCACTCCAGTTTAATTTTGGGCCCGTCATTTTGTTTTAACAAATCTGGAAAGTCTACAGTTTGTTTTAAGAAGAGATATATTAAAGTGACTCTTATAGTTCATAGTATTTGTTGTTTCAAATACTTTCAACATGGTCCTTCTTCTGCTTATCTCTGTTTTCCGGGGCGAACGACATACAATGAAGCGTTCATATAAACTGCAGCTATATATACATAAACATCTAAATTTTTGGTTATTTTTACTTTTTAAATTTAACCTAATGTTGCTGGTATCGAAACATAAAAGCAATATTCATTAGTTCTCTATAGATTTTGAGTATGTTGATGGATTAAGCAACTGTCGTGACCAATTAATTGATTAAGTGCTCCAAACCAGGTTGAAGATCAAGTTAGTCATGACTTTTTCTTCACTTTTCTTTTCAAGTTAGTCCAGATTATCTCCCACATGATGTTGTATTCCTCTTATGAGTAACGTCATGCATTCATGTGTGACATTCATGTTTCAAGTTTTCAAGTTATGTGAATATGCTTTATGTACCCGTGCATTGCACGTACATTATACTAGTAATAATAATCTCTACTATTATAATGGGAGAAGGGCTTAGTGTCATCCATCACCGGATGCGCACGTGTTGACAAAATGACTCACTTTGGTAAATATTTTCGAAAGTGGACCAGTTTGGTAAATATTTTCGAAAGTGGATCAGTTTGGAAATTATTTTCTTTTTATCCTTTTCATTATCCCTTCATTCCCCTCCCCACTTTCCACACGTACGGCTTCCTCCACGTGCATCGCACGTGCATGATACTAGTAATAATAATAGCAGATGAAGTTGAGGAGCTGTTGAAAATCATGACGTTTGAGTAGTAAATTAAGAAACACTAATTAATTATGCTGAGGACCAAACTAATCTTGCCAGGGATGAGAACTAGATGACTGAGTGAGATGCACGAACTAGAGTTTCATTGCCAACACAACTGGATTGGAGATGTCTACAAAAATAGTGAGTTTAATCCTTCAAAATCCTAAATAATATCGCCATCCTATCTTTCTTCAATTTGTTCCTTCAATGACTTCTACAAAAATAGAGTTTTTCGTGCATTGTTCCTTCAATGCACGAAATAATATCGCCATCCTATCTTTCTACAAAAATAGAGTTTTTGTGCAATTTTATATGTCCAATTTGTTCTCTTTCTTCAAATTAAATATTTGTTCCTTCAATGACTTCTAGATAAATGACTTTGTTTCTTTCTGTACCTTTAGAATCTCGCAGTATATCTGAAAATATCTGAAAAGAAAGTGAGAAATGCTACAAAGCTACTAAATCCGCAACAAATATTTTGTGCAATGTAATTATTCCTCTCCTTTTATTGAGTTTTCTAGAAAAGCACGTTGTCAGTAAAGTATTTTCTTTAGATAAGGAAGTATTTCCCTCTCCCAATGGCCTACAGGGTGAGACTCTTCCCGGTGTAAGTTTAGCAACTTCATGTATTTAGAAATAAAGTTAATCTCTATGCAAATGTATATTAACTGAATTCTATTTTCCTTCTACTGTTGTAGTGCATCGCAGATAACAACCCTGAAAATATCCCTTGCATGAATTTGAAGAATGGTCCCTCAAGGTCATCTAAGCAAGTTTTAATATATATTGCATTTGTTGAAAAGATTGAACTTTCATCATGAACTTATGTAGCAATTTTCAGTAAATTTAAATTTTTCTTCCGGAAATGAACTGTAAATTATTCTAAAACCTCATTAATATTCTAAAAAGTTGGACCAAAATAAATCATTAATACATTGGTAACAAAGTAATTCATATAAAGTATACACCTCATAATTATTCTCGCTGTAGAACATATTAACTTTCCTTGAATCTGTATCAACACATATTCTTAACAAATTGGTCTTCCGTTTAGTTAGATATGTCCTTGCACTCAGAAGAATAATTTAGAAAAAAACTGTATACTCACTGGGATTTCTGTAATTGCTCATTTCAGGATGAAGTTAGCAAGCTTCTATGCGCAACAATTAGTGAGCGAGAGCGAGACATTATAAGGCACTATTTCGGTATTGACATTGAATGTCATACATGGGAGGATATAAGTAGGCAGTAAGTACTTCTCATCCAGCTTGAAAATGTATTAAAAGTGGTTGATAAATCTATAGTTGATTCTTATTCTGATCATTCAGAAACATATAATTCTACTCATAATTTATTTTGACATACATTTAATTTGACATATAGTTTTGACAGTTGTCATACATTTAATTTGACATATAATTTTTCAGTATGAAACTAACACACCAAGAAAGGATGATGAGATTAGGGAGGTTACAAATTAACTCACAGTTGAAACCTCATCAGCTTGCTTTCCAATCCCTATATGAGAAAGTACTAGCTAAAGGTACAAAAATAATTTCCAACAATTTTTAATAGGCTAAAGCAAGTATGAAAATTGAAGAAGGATTAATATATCTATTAAAACTAGGACTAAGGTAATGTTTTTTGTTCATATTTTGATACCTGTTGCGATGTGACTGAAACCTGATGTTCAAATCTATATGAGCAGAGTAAGAAATTCGCAAATGACACACAACAACATGTTTTGGGAGCAAATATCTGAACATAAAGTAAGATAAACATCCAATCGATGTCTTTAAATGATACAAAATCAACTCTGTAAGTGCTAAATAGCAAATGGTAAGTGAAGGGCGCTACTTTGGAATGCTCCTTCCATCTAAGGCATTTCTTGCCTCCGCTATAGTCTGTAAGTCCATGAACTGGATTAATGCCTATACATAAAAATAGATCTCAAATAGGTTAGAGTTCTTCAAGTGCGTTCAGAAGGTTAAAATAATCAAATGCAATTAACCTAAAATCCTGCAGCCTTTTCGAAGGTAGCAAGTTTGTAAATGAATCCAAAGACAGAGAACACCTGAAACAAAGTTGTAGATAGATAAGTATTAAGCAAAGCAGTAGCCATACTAGGGACAATACAATTCAGTCCCTGAAGACATCAACACATCACTTTAGAAACGCAGGATGGCATCTGTAGTTAGAACATGACATTTATCAAAACTCCAGTGGCATTACACATGTGCTTAATACCTTACAGGTTGATGTTGACTTGGAAAAAACAGTAAGTGAAGCTTTTCATTGTGTTCTTAGCACATTAATTAATTGTCCACTTACATTCAAAATTGATATTTTTCTATTGCAACTGTTACTTTCAATCTATATTACAACTGTTATACTCGGCCTTTTTTTCTGGTAGATTATTTCCCATTAGAAATAGTAAGAGTTTACAATTATCTCGCGACGCCCTAAAGCCCCCCCCCCCCCCCCCCCCTCCCCCTCTCTCGACGCCCCGCCTCCTGAAGCTAGCCCCGACGCCCCACCTCATCGATTGCCCTCCTCGACTGTGTTTCAAGGTATAAAGTCGAGTTCTTTATTGTAGTTTTATGTTGTTCTTTTAATTTGGGATTGAAATTCGGGTAACTTGGGATTGAAATTCTTGATTGTTGATTGAAATTTCGGTAACTGTTAACTCGAACTTACAACCTCTTGCTCACTACAATGAGGCTTTACCACTAGATCACAGTGGCATGCACATCAACCTTTTATTTTATTTGTTTAGTTATTGATTACGATCTATATTCTTTTGCAGACATTATGCCGCGAGTTCATCATTAATGTTGGTCCAGATTTTAGATTGCTATGGAACACTGTGAAATCTTTTCTTGATCCTAAAACAACTTCAAAGATACATGTAAGAAAGAATGTTTTTGTCCCTTGCAGCTTATTTATCTAGAGATTGAGAAATATATTGACTTTTAATTTCACTTCAGGTTCTTGGAACCAAGTGCCAAAATAAGTTACTTGATATAATTGATTCAAGGTAAGTTCTGTCTTTTTCGTTATAACCTATTAATCATTATTTCTTTGTATTGTTTTTCTCAGCTTCCGTTTTGTATGCTTTTCTACAGTGAATTGCCAGATTTCCTTCAGACCTGGGCCCCTGGAAAGATCCTCATGTATTGAAGGTATAAAAATTTTGTTCTCATATGGTGATAAAGAATGCCCATTTAAGCTAAAATTCTGATGATTCAACTGTAACCTGATGGTTCTTGATGGAGAAGCCCAATGTGCTAGGCAAATTATTACTGTTTCTAATAGCGAAAATTGCTGCTTATGCTAAGCCACAATACCCAGCAGTAAGATCAGTAACAATGTTTGATATCTCAAGTGAATTATTTAATAGGGGTCTGAAGTTCAATTTCTTTGTCTACTTGGACCAGATAAAGTATCGCGATACTTCTACTCCCAAGTCTGGATCAGAAGCTGAAGATATCACCTCTGGAAAATCAGCACGTAGTTACATTGCACAATCTCAGTTGACCTCTGTATGCGAAGAGGTAAAATAACCATTTCTTTGACTAAACAAATATTGTTAAGTAATTGCTAAATAGTATGTGTTCTATTTAATGGTTATCTAACTATAGAAGTCTATTAAATGAACAAATGCCAGAAAGTTTCTAATGGGAAATAATCTATTAGCAATTAGTGAAACTTATGATGATTTGGTATATGTAAATTTGTTTTTTTAGGATCAGGTCCCCTATTTCTCCAATTTGTTCTCTATGGTATGCGAAAAATAAGATTTTGGTTGAAACTATGGAATCAAATATTCGCGGATACCGAATCCATATCGACTAGATTAGATTCAAAAATGTTCTAGGCTATCTGGAAACGCAAAAGAAATGAAATGATAGAGAATCAGGTCTGCCAACCTTTTTTTATTTAGGATTGGCCAATTTGTTATACTCGGCCTGCATTACCCGATTCTAGCGAGATATGAATCGGGAAAGGGAAAGAAAGTAATGAACACAAAGGATACCACACGAATGTGGATGGGCAAAGGTTTGCTAACTTTGGGAGTCATACATTTACCTCAATTTTAAAGTTATCTTCATAGTTAAAAAAAAATTGGGTAAAAGTTGAGTTTAAATAACTGTGGTTTTCTCGCCTTTTGAGTTAAGACGACTATAGTTATCTTAAATTCATAATGAGTCCCAAATATGCCAAAGTTAGGATAATTAGAGTTTTTAAGGGTTATGTGAGATAATTCCATTTATCCTAAAGATACTTTGTTTCCAAGCATAGCATTAATTTGTCACATATAATAATGAGAAATAATAGCATGTTACTTCACATGCAACCCTATTTGCAACTCTCTCACATGATTGGCCCATGCATAATTTTTAAAGGAAAAAATAGAAGTGTAGTTAGTTGGGACCACCTACTTTTTGTATCTGTACCAATCATAGAGAGTTGCAAATGGAGTTGCACATTTGGAGTAACATGCTATCATTTCTCTACAATGACTGTACTTGGAGAAGTCTGTCTCAGAGGTGACTAAAAGATGTCTTGCTCAAGGCTTTATTTGATTGTAACTTTGTGAGGTAATTGGATTGTTGTTGTTGTGCAAGATCAGAAACAGTGTAATGAACCCACATCACTATTTGAGCACTTCTTCATTGTGGGCCTTCACTCAAATGCAAAGGTTGATGTTATTGAGGAGTTGTTTGCCAACAGAAAGGTGTCCGAGCCAGAGGTAAGATTGTTGCTGTTGATATGAAATACTGCATTGTGAATTTGGCCTGATTAAGATTTAAGAATAGTGAATCCTATCCAGGTAGATGTGGTTTTCAATCTGACAGTGAGAATTTCCCATAACAATTTGTGTTATTCCATTAATTAGTACCTGCATATATCACAAAAGAAATTGTATTGTTACAATAGGGCTCGACGCTCATATTTCTTTGTTATTTAGTTATTTCCCAAGTCTGTTTTTGCATATAGTCTACGCTCTTAAAGTCGCCTATTCATTAGGTAATCAAATCTGACAGTAAAAAATAAAGGTAGTGTCAAGAATCTAAGGCATTCCCTTCCTTCTATCCTATTTCCGATACAGTGAAGTATTAGATCTTGCACGAATGTTGCCCTCACAGTAACCTGCTTCTGCTTCTGTTCCCTCTCCTCCCGAGTTAAAGAAAGATCGATACTGCAAAAAATCCAATACAAGACTGGTTCAGTGTTTCAGTCTTGATATAAAGAGTATAAACAACCTCCAGAACTTTCCAAATGAAATGCATGTAACTGGAAATTTTTAAAGAACCTAATATACTTGAAGCTTCATGTTCTTTTACTAATTACTTGAAGCTTCCTGTGACATTGTGAGATTGTTTGATCATATTGTGAACATTTTGTGAACATTTTGTAGGTTCAGTGAAGCTTTCTATTATTAGGTTCAGTGAAGCTTTCTTTTATTATGTTCAGTGAAGCTTTCCTGTGAGATTGTGAAATTGTGAACATTTTGTAGGTTCAGTGAAGATTTTGTAGGTGGTACACTTGAAGCTTGAAGCTTTCTGGATTGAAGCTTGAAGATTTTGTAGATTTTGTAGCTTGAAGATGAAGATTTTGTAGGTTCAGTGAAGATGAAGATTTTGTAGCTTGAAGCTTGAAGATTTTGTAGGTTCAGTGAAGGCTTGAAGCTTGAAGATTTTGTAGGTGGTACACTTGAAGCTTGAAGATTTTGTAGGTGGTACATTTTGTAGAATTGTGAAATTGTGAACTTTGAAGAGATTGTGAGAATTAGTTTCCTGGATTGTATGTGAGGATGAGTTTCCTGGATTGTATGTGTGAACTTTTAATAGATGAAGCTTTCTTTTACTATTTTTTAATATACTTGAAGCTTTCTGTAGAGAACTTTAGCTTGATCTATTGTGAAGTAAGCTTTCTGACCTGCATATGAGGGAAACAGAGGGTACAACAACACTGTAGGCTTCATCTATTGTGAAGTAGACATGCATCTCTGAATGAAATGCATGGTAGTAACCGGTGGGGAGTAGTAACACATTTGTCCTGTATATGGGGAAGCAGATTACAGTGTCCTGTAACCGGTGGGGAGAGAAAATAAAATACCCTATCGGTGCAGGAGTGTAGGAAAGTGCATGCTATGCCCATGGTGAAGCATTTAAATTATACGAAAAGGATCTTACATCCATGCAGTGCATATCCTATATCAATGAAACATCCAAAAGAGAGTTAGAACTTTCTTTCACATTCATACTGTTTATCATGATCTTCATGAAAATAGAGTTAGAACTTTCTTTTACTATTTACTTGAAGCTTCCTCAGAGAGAATTAGTTTGAAGGATTGACCTACACATTACATAATGCAATCACCCACCATCAATCATGTGTAACTTAGATGCTAAAGTTAGTAATACATGAAATTTTGATCGATCACAGTTCTAAATGTAAATTTTGACAAAGTGCGATTGAAGAAATTAAATCCCTACTCATTGGTGATTGAGAATAAAATCCTTCTAATGGTTATTGCAGCAGACAAACTAGCAAATGCAAAAGATTCATGTGTAAAATGTAAGATTCATCATCTCACTCACTCAAGCATCAAGTAGTATATCACTATCTCATTAACATCATCAGTTTAATTTTCTCATCTCATTGAACAAGTATCAACAATCAGAATGTATTCTAACCAAAATCAGTGAATCAAATGGCATCTCCAATCGCCATTCCCTCTGTTTCTTGCTGAGTGGTCTTCCCTTTCCTGCCTGCTTTCTGTTTATCTTCACAACAGCTATACCCCAAGTGCAATGGCCCAATTCCAGGTCGTAGGAAACGAGCTTGAACACACCATTACTTTCTTGAGGGGAAGCAGAGGTGTCTTCACTGATAGTATACCTGACATACATTGGCTTCTCTTTGAACCTTTCAACCTCTTCTGGAATTCGAATAACTCTTTCTATACCAGGAGAGGACACCTTGAGGGAACACAAAAAATTATCATGTTGTTAGCTAAAACAATGAAATGATGCATGTAGAGTTGGCAACAAAATAGTAGCAAATAATGTCGCGAAGGACACCAAAAGCCTCGAATAATGTCGCGTGCTGGTTATCTAATTGAATGACATTACCTCTTAAAAGTTTGTTGTATTTCCCAGAGCCTAATATATATTTCCCAGAGCCAAAGGAATAATATTTCATGAGATATTCCATCGAAATTTTTACTAAATATTTTAAAGAAAGTTAAGACGTCGCGATAACATGCCGTATGAAACATTTTAAAGACGTATTAGAAAAACATTTTAAACACCCACCTTTTTTGTTTACACCCACCTTTTTTGTTTTAATTTTTTTAGAAATTTATATGCAGTCCCGAATACGTGCCGTAGGCACGTCCCACGGGCAATCCTAGTCTTTCTTTAATACCCAAAACATCACAAGTTCACAACTCTCTAGATCTTATTGAGAATAAGGGTACGTAGAATGAGTAATCCAAAAACTAGTCTACAAATATAGTACATACCAATTGGGTATAAAAGAATTAGCTTTAGGAAATTTGGGTATTGTAGCATTTTATAAAATCTACGGGTTTAAAAATTAATGAGAATTAAAATTTGGGTTTAATAATAGTTTTTTTCAACAAAAGAAAACTTGTGATATACAGAGTTATTTGCCTACATAGGCCACTTTTTAAAAATATTTGTGTTTTTGGGCAAGTTACCTAACTATTAGCGTTTTTGGGCTACTTGGTGCCACGTCAGCAGCGGTCGCTATTAATTAAGGTTTCTATTCCGAATAGAGGCCTTAGTTGTATGACTATTTTGTAAATTTTACAAAGAACAAGGAGATTGTGTTTCTTACTGAGGTCGCTATTCCCAATTGCAGACTCAGTTTTAATTTTTTTGGGAAAGCTCTTTAGGAATCGCTAAGTGTCTCAATACATTCATTTGAGCTCACTAACCTCATTATATTAAGGTCGTTAGTGGGGATAGCGACGGCAAACAAAAAATTCAAAAAAAATTAAAACATAGGTCGCTATTCCCATTAGCGATCTCGAAATGAAGTGTCGCTGCTGACGTGGCACAAAGTAGCCTAAAAGCGCTAATAGTTAGGTAACTGGCCTAAAAATTTAAATATTTTCAAAAAGTGGCCTATGACGGCAAAAAAATCTGATATACAAGGACAAACTCTATATATACTTCCTCTTCATCTCCATATCTTCCACAAATCACAACCACCCTCAACTACACTACACTACACTGCACTAGAGCAATGAAGATATTGGAGCAATGCCGAATCTCGCTACCACAAGGATCTGTACCTGAATCCTCTCTCCCTCTCACCTTCTTTGACATTGCCTTCCTTGACATTGATCCAAATGAGTTATGCTTCTTCTATCAAATCCCAATCTCCACTTCTCCTCACCAAATCAAATCCCATATCTCCAACCTCAAATCCTCACTCTCCCTCACTCTCCAACACTTCTACCCTCTTGTAGGTAAACTTAAACCGACCCCTCACTGTGACGAACATTTTGAGCTTTGTTATACCCAAGGTGATTCAGTCCCATTCATTGTAGTTGAAAACGAAGATGACTTTCTTGATCTTACAGGATGTCACCCTCGCGAGTTATCTCGACTTAAATGTTTAATTCCTCAGTTAAGTGAATCATCATTACTAGCTGTCCAGATCACTGTGTTCCCTAACCTTGGAATATGTATCGGCGTCTCTGTATCTCATGGAGCTTGTGATGGCTTTAGCTTAACCCATTTTATCAAATCATGGGCTGCAGCAACTTGCAGGACAAATGATTCTTTGCCTCCTCCTCGTCCTTCTTTTCGTAGGGATGAACTTGTCGCTTTTCATGAATTCTATACGCTCCAAAACACGTTACGGCTAAACGTTAAATCTGTAAGGGAAGCTAGTGAAGCATGTAGGATAAGCAACACGGAAACTGATATTAGTGTCAGTGCCACAATCAAGCTCGGGTCGGAACAAATTAAGAGGCTCAAGAAGAAGGTGCAGCTGGGTTCATTAAGCAGCAGCCACTGCTCTACTTATGCAGTGACTTGTGCATATTTGTGGATCTGCTCGGTGAAACTGACAAGACTCGCAGCGGATAAAATGACTTACTTCCCGATCAACGTTGACTGGAGACATCGGTTGCAGCAGCTGCAAGGCTTTCCTACGTACTTCGGTAATTGTGTAACATTACATCTTGTGGAAATGAAGGTAGCGGATATTCTCAAGGACGATGGATTGAAGGTAGCAAGTGAGGCAATTGGGATGGCCGTTGAGGAGTTGAAAGAAGGAATCGGTAAATCTTTTGAGATAGGTAAGGAGATATATAATAGAATAGCAACATTGCCAGTGCTTCTTGTTTCAGGATCTCCGAGGTTTAGGTTATATGATACTGATTTTGGATGGGGCAGGCCAGTGAAGGTTGAGCTGGTGTCAGTTAGTGGCGAGGAAATGCTACTAACAGAAAGTGGAGAGGACCCTGGAGGTGTCCAGATTAGCCTAGTACGCCCGAAGAAAGAGATGGAAGAGTTTCTTGAGTTGTTTAAGAATGGTCATCAGCCTTTTCTGAAGATGAAATCAGCCTTGTAGGGATTTCTTCCATTTGCTTCAACTTTATATCATTGAATAAGAAACTTCAATTTAGATTTGTGCTTCAAATGTGAGCTCTGTTTTTAACGTATCTTGTGATGAATAAGAGCATCTGTAGTCGTTAATGTTAAAATTATCCATATATCGATAAATAGAAATAGAAATTTGGATTTCGCTGCACTCGTCGAAAGCTATATTATAGCAATCAATCATTTAATATTAAGCGACGGCATTTGATGTGCCGTCGGAGGGCGAAAAAGCAAAATTTGGCGCAGAATCGTCGGACGGCACATGAAGTGCTGTCCGTTTAAAAAAAAAAAAAAAAAAAATTGCGCTCGTGTGTCTAGGACGGCACATGAAGTGCCGTCTGACACACCTTAATTAATTACACTACTAATTAATTACACTAACACACTAACACACTAACACTGACACAACACTTACACTGACACACTGACACACTAACACACAGACTAATTAATTTGCTAATTTTTTTTTTTTAATAAATCTCCAACGGACGGCACATCAAGTGTCGTCCGGGTATAGGGGCTTTTAATTCGATTTTTTGGGTTTAATAATTCGGGTAAATTAGAATTTTTTCAAACGGACGGCACTTCAAGTGCCGTCCGACGCTTATAATAATAATTTTTTTAGTGGGACGGCTCTTCGAACGCCGTCTCTCAGATATCGATAAATGCTATATCGATTCTCATTTATAGCAATCTACTGTAGCGATTTATCGATAATATCGATATATAGCAAACGACTGCAGCTGCTTTTTAACCCAAATATCGATATTATCGATATATAGCAAACGACTACAGATGCTCTAAGAAACTTCAAAATTAAGCTTTGTGCTTCAAATGTGAGCTCTCATGTTACTTATCTTGTGATCATTATGTATATAACCATTATATATTTGGTATTAACAAAACAAAATTAAAGCTACGAGAATGATAGTGATAAAGGACTGGGTCACGCCTGGCCTGGCCTGGCCCATGAAGGACTCCGCCCCTTCTTAGAGCAAGGCCAATGGAACCCCATCTCCATCCCCATTTTGGGTTCTATTTTGGCATATTCCTTAGAAAATGCCACTTGGATTTGGGATTTCAATTGAGGTACTCCAATGGTATCCCATTTTGGGGTTTCATTAAAAAAAATTATAATTTTTTTTTTTTTTTGCACAAAACTAATTTTTTAAATGCAAAAAAAATAATACAACTAATTAAATAGTTATAATACAATTAATTGGCAATAGATAATATACTTACTAAGAAATAGGTAATACAATTATTGATGGCCTTATTAAAAAATCCGTAGAAAAAAGAGTACCACATTATTAAAATTACAAAATATTTAAACACCTAAATTATTCATATTAAAGATCTCATTAAAAAAAAAACAATAGTATAATTATTGTCTATTATTATCTACAAATAAAATAATTAAAAGAAGTTCAAAAAAACTAATCAAACAACTGAATTTTAATATAATGTGAGGAGTAGGGTTTTGCAAAAAAATAAAATAGTAAGGGGATTTTCGCAAAAAAAAAATCACATTTACGGTTTGGGAATGGAACCGCATATATGCGGTTCCTATCTCACGTCGGCAAAATAAATGCCGAGGGGGGCCCACTTTGAGGCTCGATTGGGGGAAGGTTTAGGCATTTTTGCGATGGGGGAGGGTTAATAGCGACCCATTGGGGTCGCTCTTAGAATAGCATCGAAAAAACAGGGCTGGGCCATGCCTAGCCCATGTTAGACTCCGCCTTAGTTAAACTAGTATTGAAAAAACCTATGGGGCGTTTAGTACGCGGATTGGAGAATTCATGATTCTCATGAATATTTTATTACTGTGTTTAGTATAGACCAATCCATTTTTAAAATTATACAAATATCTTACCAAACCAGGTGCGTACCCAATACCCCCCTAGGAGTTTAACTCCCTTTGTGGTCGTGTATTGTCACAATCTCACTATAGGGCTAAAATCTTATCCAAAAAACTAGCTAGTTGGAAAGCACTTTAGTATCCTTGACTTTACTATACAAGGAACTCTCAAGCCTACATTCTATTTAATATGGGACTAAGTTTTCCACAACCACACTCAAGTGCCGCATTATATATTCTATATCATACTTTGCCCATCCTACAAGGCCCACTGATTGTTTCGATTGGCCTACCAGTTATTTCCTAAGCCCACCTAGCAATTATTATGCCCAACTAAGGATCTTACAATCAATTCACCTTATAGACGTTTTGTGCTCAATGAGCTTGGACCTGCTTCTACCCACACCTCCTTTCTAACCAATGTGGTATACATTGTAATTGTTGGTGTATGCCCTAGAGGTTAATTGTGTATTTACATTACTAGTTTACATTGCAGGATGACATTTATTTTATATATGAGGCATTTTATTTATTGTGTTATTTGTTGTGATTAAATAAAACTTAATAAATTCCTTAGGATGGTAGGTTCAATATCATGGGACATCAAGTACATGACTTGATTGTGAGATCCTATTAGTTGTAATCAGAACACTATTCTTAAATGTTCTTAGTCAAGTATTATTGTGAATTATGACAATAGTAATACATAGAGACTAGTATGTGCATAACTGATGACCATATCTCACGGGTCATAGATATGAGATATCAAGTCTTCACATTGGTATATATTAAAGTAATAATATACTAGACTGATCCACCATGAAAATGCTACATGGATCGTTACGTGAGTGTCATGAGCTGTTCTCACAGTGACCATGGTGTACGTAGTCCTTTGACTTGAAGTCACTATGGTTCCCTACATGAGAAGTTATATGTTTTAATGTCGTCAAATATTGCCTGTAGACTATTGGATATACTACAAATCATGCATAAAGATGTGAGTGACTTAGATAGAATTTGTCTATCCTACATAACAACAGCGATATCTACATGCCTCTTGATTGAGTCAGATTGCAAAATGCATGGCCGTGCTCAAATGAGTCAATATGAGATATTGGGCTCATTTATTTTAGTAAGTCTACTCAGACATCAAGAAACCAAAGATTGAACTATATAAGAGTGACGCGCTCTATGTCTTGTGGTCAATTAAGATATCTGGACAAAAGGACTAGACTACATGATAACATTGGTCACGAATAGGTTATGTCAAATCACTGGCATTTCCATTACTTAAGTAGCAGTGATGTATTGCTAGATACTGCTCACTATTTGTAACACTAGAATAGGATTTTAGTATTACTGTCAACGTAATGAAAATTTACAGGGTCACACACTTAGAATGGATCAAAATTGAGATTTAAATTCATAAGATGAATTTAATTAGGAATCCTAGTAAGACTTGGATTTCTGACATGGTTGGGTAATTAATTAGATCAAATTGGTCAACTAATGTTGGAAGAGCCACACACGAACCTGACCCATGTCATATTGTGAGACCAACCGCTTCACCACTGTCTTAGGGTTGTTTTTCTGCACCTGTATATATGATATATTTCTGTGAAAAATATGCATGAAAAAAAATCCTAGTCGTCACAGAAACTGTGAGAGAGAGAGATCGTGAAGGACATCCCCTTCGTACAGCTAGCACCGCGGCGTGAGGGAGAGCTTGATTTGATATATTCGTGTGGATACAGTAGAGGCACCGCAATCTTTGCAGTGCTGTGATTGGCATACTTTGGAGACACCAGATCTATCTTTAAGGTATAATTTCTAAACACAATTTATGGTTTTTCGCTTGGACCCTTGTAGGTTTCGATATTTTGTGATTTTTCCGCTGTATTTTTAATCTATGATTGTTATCGAAATCTGACAGTAATGCCTCTACGGAGAATTAGGTTGATAATTAATTACTGTTTGACAATCTTTTCCTTACTCTATAACTACATAAAATAAAATGTTAAGTTTTAAAATAGGTAGATCAATCTTACAAAAAAATTAATGTTTTCAACATGGTGATGATAAATCACATTCATCTCCCATATAATGATACATTTAAAGTTAGAAAATCCAGTGACATCCAGTCTGTTGGTGTATGCGCTAAAGGCCAGTTGTGTATTGACATTACTTGTCATGCCCCGCTTCCCAAAAATACGGAATACGAGTACATGACAAAAGCCCAGCGAATGACTAACGTCACCCATAAGCTGTTAATCGATCAACTCAACAATATAATCAATACAGAATATATGCGCAGACAATAATAATAATCTCATGAACAAATAATACCTGGAATGAGACAATATAATATCCAAATACAATAATAATAATCCAACGTCTAAAAATAATAATAAAATCCGGGACATACGCCCAAAATAATAATAATCCAGTCCAAAAATAAATACAAGTCTTAATACATTAAGTCATTTAAAGCGATAAGCAAATTAAAAGTAGAAATCTTCAAAATGTTTGTTCTCCAACTCCAGCAGACAATTCTCCTCCATTACCTGTAAATATTTCATCTAAAAAGAGAAAAATAATTGTCCTTAGAGCAAGACATGGATAGCAAGTAGAGAAAGCAGGGAACAATGGAATAACGGTATAACAATGAAATAATGGATCAATATGAATCAATAACATGGCATGATAATAATAATCAATAACATGGAAACTAATGCAACGATGTAACGGTGAACTAATATTCGATAACAAAAATCAATGGTTAATATCATTAACACTTGAACAATGTTGAATACAAATAGGAACAATGATGAACAATATGCAATATCAGTGATGTGTCAATCCTTATGTCTATTATTCATTTTAACTCCTAACTAATGCACGTACTACTGTGTCCCATGTGTGCTGTACCACAGGTTCGACGCATACAATCAATTTCGTTTAGACTCAAGTGGTGCACTCGGTAGATCATGTACTTGGCAACGGTAACGGTAAAAACTATTCACCTTTCGGTGTATGAAACGGTCATCGGCAACGATACGGTACACGATAGATTGGGTTACTGCCATAATCACAATCACACGATAAAACGGTAGCCGGAACGGTAGTTAAGGAAACACGGGTCCCTCCTCCAAGTACAGTCACTACTTTGTTCACTACTCAAAAGTTAACCCTTAACCCCGGCTTATTAACTATTTATCAATGCAACAACACAATATGCAATTCATGGACAATTCGGTGAACGATAGTATCAATGGGGAACAATAGGTTGATAACATGGATAGGACGGTTAAAATAGGGACAATAACTCATTGGGATCATGCAATGCAACATACATTTATTAATTCATACAATAGTACAATATAGGAATTATTAATTCATTAAAAAGTAGTATTCAAAATTCTGGACTGCAAGCGCAACCTGTACAAAAATATAGTTTTCTGCTAACTCAGAAATTGAAAGTTGAATCTGTTAGAAAATCTGAAAACTAGACTTCCATACAGTTCCAACGCATACTTAAAGTTCAAATTCCAACAGCAGTAGCTAGGTCAAACACATGTTTCTTTACAGGTTTCATGTTCATGCAGAAATTCGACATCTTGTTAATTTAATTTTTGAATCAGCAAAAACTCAACATTAAAATCAGTAAAAATATAATCTAGACTCCTAAACATGTTAAGAAACCACCTGGAAATTTTCATAACAAAATTCTATCATTTGATCAACCTTTTTACTGTTTAAACATGAAAGGTATGAGAATCTGAAAATCTGAGATGTAAAAACACAGCTATAGTAAAATGGGCATAACTTTTGCTACAAAACTCGGAATTCGAAAATCCTGGATGTTATTGGCAACTAGACATTTGGGGCTACATTCCATATTCAGAAATATTTCATTTTAAGGTTATTTATTGGTTCGAAAACAGCAATCAAAGTTCAGGTCAGCATGCATGTACAGTTCTTAAGGTGTTTTCCTTGAAAATAAAATTAATTGAATATGTCGGGTATCGATTCTATAGTCAATAAATTGTGTAACTAGCATGATAGGTGTCCAAATATGATAAATAAAGTTTAGAACATACACATATATAAGTCTAACATCAATCAATCATCAAACGATCAAACGACATACAACCTAACAATTGTCTCTACAATAATTTATTTGTGTTGTGACTTGTATGAATAACCCTATTATCAATTCTATATGCATTTATGAAAGATCCAAACTTTAGAGTCAAAGTGGCACGATGTCAAGAATATTGGGGTTAGCTCGTGTAAACCCTCAATAGACCCAACGAAAGAGATAACAAAGGGTAATACGATAACAAAGAGATCTACTTGCAAGAACTTCAATAAAACTTGAATTTGATACGAGTAATAATTCAAGAAAACGGTGACTTGCCTGTTAATCGGTGAAAACGAATACCAAGAATAACGGGATACGGATCCCGAAGCAACGAACTCACGAACTAGCAAATCCCCAATAATAGCACGTATAAGCTACGTGCAATCCAAGTTCAAGTGCAATAATCAGCACACAAAAGAGACAGCAACCGCAAGAATCAATCAAGACAGCAGCAACTCCGGCAACGAAGAGACAGAAACAACACCAGCAAAGAGACTTTGTTGGCGTCGCTGGTGGCCGGGGTAAGCGAGGTCGACATTGGCGAGGTCGGTTGGCGGCGGACTGGGCGACTGGGTGCGACCGAAAATAGGGTGGCTCTGGGCTTTCGGCTGCTGGCGTCGATAGGAGCGAGAAGGAGGATATCGGGGTGGGGTTCTGGTGTGTTGGGCGGCTGAGGAGGGGCAGGCGTCGACGGGGTGGTGGGCGAAGGGAAGTGGCGACGACGGGAGTCGCCGGAGATGGCCGAGGAAGGAGGCGCCGACAATGGGTTAGGGGTTTTGGGGATTGGGTTGAGCTGATGGGGAGAGAGAAAAGGGAGGAGAGAGAAAGAACGGTGAGGAGAGAGATTGTGCAGCTAGGGTTTCGATTTGTGTGCCAAAAATTAGGGTTTACAGTAGAGTTGTACTTATAGTGTACAATTAGGGTACTGGGTTAGAGGTTTAGGGTTCAATAAAAACGGTTTTGGGTCAAGAACAAATCAAATTGGGTTTTAGGATTCAATAAGAAGTAGATCCAAAACAATAGGGTTCAAATCAAAATAACCACAATTAAATAAGAGAACAATAGGATCAACAAGAATAGCCCGATTTAAAAGAACAAAGAATTTTATGAACAAGAATTTGAAATCCAAATAAATAGATAAATAATACAAATGAAAACAATATAAGTTGGCTTGAAAATAAATTTGGAATTCGCCAATAAAATCAGATAAATGAAAACAAAATAATTCGATAAATGTATTTTAATTTGAATCATCAAGAAATACCAATTAATTATCATAACCCTAATAATAATAATAAAATCGTACAACAAAATAATATTTGGGTTTAACAATTTATTAGAAATAATACAATAATAATAATATATTCGATTTGGGCTCAACTGTAAATAGTCGATTAATAAGAAATAGAAAATAAGATCAAAATACACCATTATCTAAAATGAATAAAATTTTCAATTAGAACCCACTTTAATGAAATATCCGAAAATAATTTAGCACAAAATAAATTTATAAAAATAAAATTATAGAAAATATACGGAAAATACTAATTATTGGGAATGGGGGTTACATTACTAGTTTACATTATATTAAGACAATTATTTCATATATTGTGTTGTTTATCGTGATTAAATGAGCATAATAAAGTCCTTAGAATAGTAGGTTCAATACCATGGGATATCAAGTGCATGACTTGATTGTGAGATCATATTGGTTGTAATCAGAATATTATTCTTAAATGTCCATAGTCAAGTATTATTGTGAATTAGGACAACAATAATGCATCGAGACTAGTATGTGCGTAGACTGATGACTATATCTCACGGGTTATGGATATGATATATCAAAATTTCACATTAGTACATATTAGAGTAATAATGTACTGAACTGACCCACCATGAGAACGCTTCATGGATCGTTACGTGAGTGTCACAAGCAATTCTCATAGTGACCAAAGTGTATGTAGTCCTTTGACTTGAAGTCACTACGGTTCTCTACATGAGAAGTTATATGTTTTAATGTCGTCAAATCATGCGGAGGGATGTGAGTGACTTAGATAGGATTTGTCCCTTTTACATAACATGAGTGATATCTATGGGCCCGTTGATTAAGTGAGACTATAAAATGTATGGTCATGCTCAAATGAGTCAATATGAGATACTGAGCTCATTTGTTTTAGTAAGTCTACTCGGAAATCAAGAAACCAAAGATTGAACTATACAAGAGTGGCATGCTCTATATCTTGTGATCAATTAAGATATTTGGACAAAGGGACTAGACTACATAATAACATTGGTCACGGATAGGATATGTCAAGTCACTGACATTCCCACTACTTGAGTAGCAGTGATGTATTGCTAGATACCGCTTACCATTTGTAATACTGGAATATGATTTTAGTACACTGTCAATATAATAGGAACCTAAAGGGTCACACACTTAGAATGGATCGAAATTGAGATTTAAATTCATAAGATAAATTTAATTGGGAATCCAAGTAAGACTTGAACTCGTGACATTGGTTGGACATTTAATTAGATTAAATGTGCTAACTAAAATTCAGAGGCCCACATACGAATCTGACCCAGGTCAGATTACGAGCCAACAAGCTCGTTACTCTCTTATGGTTGATTTTCTGCAGCTATATATATGATACATATATGTGAAAAAGTCACATATGAGAAAATCCTAGCCGCCACAGAAATGGTGAGAGAGATATCGTGAGGAACAGCCCCATCCCGCAGCTAGCACCGTGGCGTGAGGAAAGCTTGGTTTTGATCCATTCGTGTGGATACCGTAGTGGCACCGCAATATTGTAGTGCTGTGATCGACATATCTTGGAGACAGTAGATCCATCCTTAAGATATAACTCCTAAACACGTTTTATGGTTTTCGCATGGATCCATTGCTAAGTTTCAATATTTTGTAATTTTTTCGCTCTGTATTCAATCTTCGTTTGCCATTGAAACCTAACACAGTCAACCCTAATTAGCAAATAATTAGTCCATTAATTGGCGGGCTTTTTATATGACCTATTTTACTGATAGGATTTATAACTACTTTAGGCAGCAGAGTAGGCACCTTGAATCGTTAGAATTTTGATACCAGCTAATAACCTAGCTAGTTGGTGCCCTGCCCGGCTTGTTTGTTTCCTGCCTTTCGGGTCCCATTTTATTTTTTTATTTATACTAGTTAAAAGTCTACATATGAATTCATCAAATATCTGAATATTCATTTCGTGATACGGAATTGATCTTTTTAAGCTCGAGATTTTGGATTGATACCGTATTCTGTGTTGTGATTAGACGATGATTAGGCGATGCAACATTTTGAAATAATTAATGTAACTGATCCAGGAGGGTTTCCATCTTGAAATCCGAATAATATTTGTTACATTCATTATTTTCACCTAAATTAGGAAATAATCTATTAATGTCATTGATGATGGTAAAAATCACAGCAGCTCAGAGCCGTATGATTCCTGCACGGATCTCAAAGCATCTGCAAGCAGATTAGCCTTCACATGCCTCTTTTTACAAGTCTGGGCCCACTCCAAAACATGAGCTTCTTTCAAGCCCATAAAAAGTGACAAACTATGCCCATTAGGAGAGACACACAGCCCATGCAGGCTAGGAGTCAAATTTCTTATCCCCTAACAAGGATATCTTATCTCTTGAGGGGGAGAGACATGAAAGAGATAAGGTAATTAAACCAATTCAACGGATACGAATCAATCTCTTGAAATGTCTCTAAGGCCTATAAATACCTCTCCCCATCTTCAGTAAGAAGGTAATCAACAATTTGCCAGTTTTCACTCTCTTACTTCCTCTCTCTTTCTGGTTCTAACTTGAGCGTCGAAGGGTCTGTCGCTGGGGCCACTCCCTGATGTTTCAGGCTTTTTGCATGTCCCTAGGTCACATCAGCAACCGTTGAATTCAGATCCCAGGAGGCCAATCAACGATACAGATTCAATTTCAGGAGCTCTAATCTCTTTTAACGGCCAGGGTCACAGGTTTGACTTGTAACACCCCTGCCCCGAGCTCGGAAAATTTATACAATTTAGAACACAAATTAATTATAGTATAGTACAACTGCCCACCACAGGGCGCCTGTATAACTCACTGCTTTCCCACACTCGGTGTCGAAAATCGGCTCTGATACCATTTGTAACACCCCTGCCCCGAGCTCGAACAATTTATACAATTTAGAAGAGAAATTAATTATAGTATAGTACAACTGCCCACCACAGGCTGCCTCTCAAAAGGTGGTTAACCGAATTTGTGACTCTTGATCATAGGCATTATTATTTATTAATATTATATTCTTGTAATCTCCCGATATATGACTAATTTATACAACTCTACTTTCTCCTTAACTCTTACCTGTGTGCATAGCCAAGCCACATCACTCACTGGGTGACGTCATCCAGAACCAAGTAACTTTGTTTATGCTGTTGATTATTCCTTACCGTGGGCCCTACCTCACATCTTCAATTAATTACATATATGCCATCCATCTCCTTTTAATACAATCTGCCATCCCTATTTATATACATATAGATTTTCTCGTGGCCACGTACCTACGGCACGTCTTCAGAACGATACAGCATATGAAAAGTCTTGTAAACGGTAAATCAACAATTATGTAGCTGAAGTTTGAATAGTATGACAATAATTAGTTGTAAATAAAAGTCCATGTTTCCATTAGTATATGGTGAAAAATAATTATAAATTGGGGTATAAAAGTCCATGTTTCCATATATATATATATATACTAGGTTTGCCCGTTGACACGTGCCTACGGCACGTCTTCTGAACGGTGCACCTTGTTTGATCATATAAAATAGTTTTGGAGGTCCAACAAATTAATTGAAGTAACAAACATAGAGCAAAAAACAATTTTGATCATATATAATTTTTTTTTGATTTTTTTGAATTATTTTTAAAATTTTTAACTTTTTATTTTTTTAAGTTTTTTAATATTTTAAAATTTTTAAAATTTTTATTTTCTTATTTTTTTGAATAGAAGAGGGAAGGAGAGAGAGAGAGAGAAAACAAATTAAATAAATATAGGAGTTGTTTTGGGTGGGAGATTTAAATTTGAGTTTTGGGAAAAACTTTTGGAGGGAAAATATGTTTTCTAAGGTTAGATCTGGGCCTTTGATTCTTAGGGGATTAAAGGAGAGCCACTTGATAGCTTTCTTTGTGTTTTATTATATAGATATATATAGGGTTTTGCTCAGTTGAAAACGGGCTCGTTTTCAACGGGTTGGAAAACAGCCATCCTGGCCGTCGATCTCGATCTGATCTTGATCAGCGGATCAGATCAAGATCCGCTTTAGTCTCCCACTAACGTTCCCAAAAGCGGAGGGGTATTTTCGTCACTTCACGCCAAAAAACGTTTCAGACTTAGCATTTTTTTGGTGTGATGTTTTTTTTTTGTCGAAAAAAACACTTAGGCCGTTGTCGTAGACAACGGCCTAGGTTGTTTTTTTTAACAAAAAAACATACCTAGGCCGTTGTTCCCAACAACGGCCTAGGTATGTACAAGTGTTTTTCCAAACACTTGTACATACTCAGATCTTCATCTCCCTCACAACTCTCTCTCTCGCTAGTGGAGCTCGATAAACCCATTTTTCCAAACCGTAGAACTAAAAAACCTACTCTCTCTTGGTCGTCGCTTTTCACCGAATCTCTCCCTATTCTCAGTCTCTAGCCCTCTTCCTTTAAAGATCTCAATTACAAAAAAACCCTAACCCTTACGAAATCTACCCAACCCTAAAACTCTAATCCTGAATAAATTAGCCAAACCCTACTCCCCTTCCTTTCTCTACAGCAGCGCACAGCGGCCTCCCGAACACCCTCATTGTTAAAGGTACTAATTTGTCCTACTTGAGTAAATTGATTGGAAATTGATTGGAAATTTGTCCTAACTAGGCTAATTGATTGGAAATTTTTCTCCAATATTTGAGTGTACAATTGCTATATTATGCGTAGGTATTTATAGAGTAGGTAATTCTAGTTTAATTGGGGAAGTAGACGTAGTATTAGTTGTTGTTAGTTGTTATTCGATGTTAGTAATAGCGCACAAAGCGAACAAAATTTTGTGGAACTTTGCGAGTACGTCGAGCTCGCCATACACAAGCCAACGCAATTCGTAGAAGTTTGTTTGGATTCACGGTTTCAAGTGTACGGCCATGTATCGCTTTCAATTCATTCCCGTGAGTGAAAGCGATACATCGACGTATTTTGCAAACCGTGAGCAGAAACTCACCTCTACAAATTTTGTTGGCTCATATGTTTTGCCGCCGTCCCGCTCCCAAAGTATAGGAATTTATTGATCTCGTTTGTACGGATTTGTACCGTATATCAAACAATAACCTCAGTTCAAAAGTGAGAGAAATGCGAGCGAGACACGGCCTTATCTTGGAAACTGTGAATCGGAACTTACTTGTAGAAGTTCTGTTACCTTGTGTGCGGCAAGCCGAACCCAATTGACGAGTTTTGTATTTATATGACGTCGTTTTCGACGTTTTGTCACTTATTTTTGTTTCGTAGGTATATATATCGCAATCGTTTGTTAACAAGCTATTTTATATATAATGTGTATATTAATTGACCAATAATATATTTTTATCCCAGATGAACAACGATACGGAGAGTTCTGCTGCCGGCGATAATTTTGTGCGGGTAGAACCAATCACTGATTCCATGCCGATAGTCGAAGACCATCTGAAACCAAAGTTAGGTATGACATTCCCCACTTTATTTGAGGCCGAGAAATTTTATTCTGCATATGCTCGTTGTGGGGGTTGTGCAATGCGTAAGGGTGGGAATAAATTAAAGGGGGGAATGGAAGTAGATAAGTCATATCTCTGTAATAAAGCTGGGTCGTCACCGGGTCAACATAGTGATGGTAGACGTGGAATAACCAGTAAAACGGGTTGCAAGGCTTGCGTTCGTGTAAAATTGAACGAAACAAGTAATACGTGGGTGGTGTATTCATTTCACGAAGAACACAATCACGAATTCACCTCACCCGGTAGAAGGCACCTTTTGCCCCGGAACAGGTCCGTGTCAAATACGGACAAAAGGATTATAGACCAAATGAACCAAGCTAATATCCAAACATGTCGACAAATGCTCTTCTTCGAAAGTGCTAGTGGTGGTCATGATCAAGTAGGATTCACAGAAAAAGATGTTAGAAATTTAGCTAGAGACTCGCAAGAAGCATTGAAAGGACACGATTCTACAATGCTAATTGATTTTTTCGAATCTAATAAACAGACGGATCCTTCATTTTTTTATGACATTCAAATCGATCCCGAAGGGCGGTTGTCACATTGTATGTGGGTAGATGGTATTTGTAGGATGAATTACGAAGAATTTGGCGATGTAGTTTGCTTTGATGCCACGTACAATACGAACCGTTACAGAATGTTATTTGTTCTGTTTGTCGGAGTGAATCATCATTGGCAATCGACTTTCTTAGGAGGTGGGTTCCTTCCAAATGAGACGGCCTCTTTGTTTGAATGGTTCTTTGAAAAGTTGTTAGGGGTTATGAATCGTGCTCCATCCGGTATTGTCATCGATCAAGACCATGGGATCGCCACCGCAGTTAAGAAAGTTTTCCCCTAGACTCAGTATCGTTTTTGTATTTGGCACATTCTGGATAAGTTACCCCAGGATGTTCGTCTTGGTTTCGATGTCGACAAGTTTAGGGAGTCCTTGAAGAATGTAATCTTCAATTCGGAATATATACATGAATTTGTAGAAAAGTGGAATATTTTGATTTCGCAATACGGATTAGAGAGTAACAAATGGTTGAACGATATATTCGATATCCGTGTAAGTTGGGCACCCATCTACGCTAAAGAATCATTTTGGGCCGGCATGTTGAGTAGCCAACGGGTTGAGTCGGCACATTCTGCTCTGAAGCATCATACAGAAAAAAGTATTCCCTGTACGAATTTGCCGTCATCTTCAACCGTTTTTTGGGAAGGCAAAGACACGATGAATTGAAAGAAAATCATCGTAACCATGAGAAGATACCGAAGTTGAAGAGCGAATGGGCTTTGGAGGCACAAATGGCAAAAATATATACTTTGAAAATATTTTACAAATTTCAAGATGAAGTCACAAAAAGCTTCATGTACAATGTGACATTTGTTGCTGATCTTGAGACACCGGATAGTTCAACATTCCATGTGATACTATGTGGAGAATCAGAACCGGCTCACCTTCTTCAATTATCCAAAATCAATGGAATTATTACATGTGCATGTCACTTGTTCGAGTTTGTTGCCATTCCTTGCAGGCATATTTTAGCTGTACTTCGTTTCTCCCATCACACATCCCTCCCGGATGTATATATTAAAAGAAGATAGACTAGGGATGTGGTGAGTTTTGGTGTGTTGCTGTTGTTTGGGTAAGGATCAGAAATGGTTGTTTTGCTGTTCGTTTGGATCCGGTGTAGGGGATCTGCTGCTGTGTGAAGAGTAAGAGATATGAGTTTGCCGTTTGGTGTTTTGCCTTGGATCCGCCGTGTTGCTGTGGTGTTTTGCTGTTCCGGATTTTGTGCATGTCTCGCCCGTGTTTTGGATCATCGCCCGGGATTTTTATCCCGTTATTCTAGTTATTCGAATCTCTCACACAAAAGGCAAGTCCACTTGAACTCGGTTTATTTTTCTAGTTCAAGATTATTGACCTCCTCACAAGTAGTTCTCTTTCGATTATCGTATATTGTTTGTGTACTTTTCGTTAGGGATATCGAGGGTTTACACGAGCTAACCCGAAGTATCCTTGAATCGTGCCAATATCCATTGATTCAAACCCAAACTTGCATGCACACACGACATGAATAAATTGACTAGCACTTGCACATGAGAAATATATAATGATATGGATACATGTTGATTGATTGAGATCTCGTAAATTGAATCGTGACATGATAATCTTGCCTTGTATACAGTAGAATTTCATCTCAACTTGTTGTACCTTAATGTTAATGCATTTGATAACAAGAATATGTTGATTACTCACTTGGATAAATATAAATGAGGACCTTTGTTATGTCTTGCTGCCTATTCTGTTTTGTACTGAGGTTTCGACCCTGTTACAATAGGAATTAGCCACAACCATAGTAAAGAGAATTTTATCCTAATGAATCTAGTTTCCAGAACACTTGGCGGGTCTGGATTCCGATCTGTGGGCTATGAGATATCGCAGTTTTAGTCATTGCTGGTCTGTACTTTTCAGATTGCAATTTATTGAAACACCGACACAACTTTCAGTTGAAACACCATGCTAACATTAGTGTAATGACATGAAACTCTCCAGAAACTTAGTAGACATACTTAGGATTCATTCCTAATTTTTGTAGATTTTTATATTGATTTTACACCTAGTTTCCACCCATAAAGTTTTGACTGTAAGCTGTTGGCAGAATCGTTATGCTGTAAAGATTAGGATAATTGACCTAGTTACAGTCAAAATTAATTAAAACTTACTGAATATGAATTGCATTCCCAGATGTCTAGTTTACTGCCATTTTGATGGAACCGAATTCCGAGTTATAGTTTGTGAGTTACTGCTATTTTAGTACTACTGTGTCTGCTCTTTTCAGATTCATGATTACTTGTATTTTATCATGCCTTGTATCATTTTGTTGCATTCTTACAGTCGTCTTGATACTCGTATATACACTTGCATGACCATAAATAAAATAATAAAATATTAAACAAGTTGGGGTTAATAAGGGTTGACTTAGTAGTGAATAATCTCAGAAAATGTACTCGGTAGGGCCCTTCATGTGTACTCATACTATTGACATGGAAGGTGGAGAATTGCTTGTGAACTTGTGAACTTGTTATTTTGTTATCTTGTTACACTGAGTACACGCTCTGTAGATCCCACCACTATCTCTAAAATGTACACTATTTTGCGTGCACCGAACCTGTGGTATAGGATGCAGTAGTACGTACATTAGATAGGAAAATAAAATGCTAATAAACCTAAGTTGACACTTGTACACTTGTACACTTGACCATTGTTTTTTTAATATCATTATTTCCTTTGGACTTTGATCTTGCTTCATATTCCTTGATGTACCATGTTCCCTTACTCTTTGCTTTTAACGACTCGTTGTCCATACTTGCTCTAAGGATATTTTCTTTTTCACTCTAGTTGATCCAGCTACTGGTGCACAAGGAGATTTTGTAGAACCCCGTATTTTCAAATATTATTTTAAATATTTGAAAATGAATTTAAATGATTTTTGAGGATTTAATTAATATTTTCTAAAAGATTTATCTTTTGTACACGTGCAAAACACGTGCAAATGACTTTTTAGAAGTTTGAAAGTTAAGTTTTCTTTATGAAAAATCATTATTTAATATTTGGGAATTATTTAGCATTTTTCCAGACTTTTCTGAAATTAATTGGAACTATTTGCAATTTTTTGAGAAAAGAATGACCTTTTTGCAAATTGACATTTTTTGGGGTTAAAGTGCAAAATATATTTTCTGGACGTCTGGATCAGTATTGGTTGAGATTTAGAAGTATATTTTCTTTTAAATCCTAATTTAAATGAACTTTGATTGAATTTCCAAGACTAACCTATATATGTAAGTTGTATTTTGGAAAGGATTGTTTTGCAAAAGTGTGGGTAAAACCCTAATATTCACTCCCGGATATTTAAGAGAATTTTTTCAGCCGTCATTGCTACAATATACAGAATTTTGAGATTGGTTTTGGATGAGCAAGAGAATTTTTGGATCTAGCAAAGAGGAAAGCTTTTTCGTGGATTTTCTCAATTCAAAGGTGAGTGACTTTGTTTTTGTTTGTTTTGATTTTGTGAGTGATATGAAATTGTTTTGTTTTGTCGTGTTGTATGAATGATATGAACTTTGTATGGTGGTTTGATTGATGTGATCGATTGTTATGATTGTTTGTTCGACATGAATATTATTTAGTGTTTTGCATGAGAACAATGCAAAGATTGCCGTTGTATTATGTTTGTGGAATCTAAGAATATTGAGTAGATCTCGACTTATGAAATTGTATTGCTAAAAAGCATGTTAAGATTTGAGTATGGTTAGGATCGGATGATGAGCATCTGGATCTTGTATATGTAAATCAGATATTATTAAGAGTTGTCAAAGAAATTTAGTATTGAGAAACCCTAATGTGGGAATTAGTAATTTAGAACATGAGAACTTGAGTTTTGATATATTTGATGTTTTGAGTAATGTATCCATAATGAGGAATTGTTGAGATTTGTTATTTTTCCTGAATACGAATTGTTTCATGAACAAAGAATCTTTAGAAAAAACTCCAGTTTGATTTTATATTCAGATCTAAATTATGAAAAACTGTAGGCCGATAGTCGACTGGTCTACTGTATAGTCGACTGGTACTACCCTGCTACTGTATTTTGTTTTCCTTGAAAAGTCGTTCTGGACAGTTGACTTAGCTCTTATGCAGTCGATTGGTTCACTGAGAAATTATTTTGTAAAATTATTACAGTCCTTTCTGGACAGTCGACCATGACCTCTTTAAGTCGACTTATGTACTTAGAATATTTTTGAGAATTATTGAAATTTTGTCTCTAGTAAGTCGACTGTTATGACTTAGTTTATTTTTTGTAAAATTTTGGATATTTGTCCTCTGGACAGTCGACTTACTACAGTATAAGTCGACTGGTACTGATGAGTTTTTGTAAACTTGAGGGTTATTTCGAATGATTGGTTTTTAGATAATTCAGTCTATACTTGAGATTCAGTTTAGTATTTGATTTGGAGACATTCAGTTAAGCCATTTGATTTTAAGATATTCAGTTGAGCCACTTTGTTTAGTGGAAATTTGATTTAGACTTTTGAGTTTGAGTCTCTAGAGGTGGGTGACCCTAGTATACCGGTGTTGAGTTATTTTGTTGAGGCCCGTTGAGGTATTTCAGTTATTCAGATTTGAATTTAGGCCGGTAGGGTACACCAACTCTAGGAGATTTGTTGAGTAATTCGGTAACCCAAAAATATTAAGGACAAACACTAGTGGTGATATGATGAATGGGAACATGGGTCAAGTACCTCAGTATGACTTTCGGTGTGAGATTTAATCTCCAAAATTATCCTAGTATCTTACTTTGGGTGTGAGATCTACCTCCGGAATTATCCAAATGTTTTACTTTGGGTGTGGGGTATTTCTCCGGAATTATCCAAGTAGTTACTTTGGGTGTGGGATTAGTCTCCGGAATTATCAGAGTCGAGGCGAAGCACATGTGGTATTCTTGTGGTGATGAGTCAATGTTTCGGTGTGGGATGATCTCCGAAATTATTCAAGTAAAATATCTTGGGTGTGGGATCTATCTCCGGAATTATCGGGGCATGGGCTACTATCCATAGCTTATCTTTATCTCTTAGTAGTCATTGTGTTAAGTTAGTTGCATAGCAGGGATTGAACCCATATAAAGTGGAGACGTTAAGGGCTTGCACCGAACCTATGTACTATGGAATGCATAGACCTCGACAAGTACGCATTAGAGAGTCAGCATATAGTAATTGTGATTTATTGACTCGCTTTCATGCATTTGGATTTCCTGTTTTTCCACACTTGACATTTGATTTTTGTATCATCTGTTGTTACCTTACTTGTTACTTCATATTTTATGTATTTGGTTTATTACCTTTCGTTCAGAATATTATGATTTATGATCATTTATGTTGTTTGTTGATTTTATGTCACTCACACCATTTATGGCTGACCCCGTTAGTTTTGGGGGTTAGGGATCATCTCTAGCCTTATATGTTGCAGGTTGCTTAGAGTTGGAAGTTGGATGCTTGAGTTGGTTTTTGAGACAAATTGGATTATTAAGAGTTTTGTGTAAATTTGTAAAGGCATATTTGAGATAATTTTGAGTTGTAAATAAAGGAAAATTTGAGTTGAGATTTTTTGACTTCCGCTGTGATTTGTAAAAGTTTGTTGTAATAAAAGTTGAAAATTTTAGTGGTGTTGGTTGTGTTTAATGTTACAATTGAAGTGGATTGCTGGGATTGTGTCACGTATTTTCTAAGTTATCATGTTAGAAATTCGGGGCGCTACAGAGATTGGTATCAGAGCTCACTTCAATAGTAATAATAAACATGGCATAAAAATAACCTAGGTGTGGACACTAGAGAGTGAGTACCTAGGTATGGACATCAGAGTGTGAGTATCACATAGAGTTAAAAACATGATGTTTGGTTTGGGGTATGGTTATGGTTTTGCCATAGGGTATTGATTTGAGTATGAATTGTGTGATGCTCTAACTTTTTCCCTCGTTTTGTAGTATTCAGAATGGTTGCACCCAGGCCCAGGAATGGTGGCAACAATGAGGATGGATCTGGTAGTTCTCGAGGAACGGGAATTGACCTTGAGGCTGAATTCGCCAAGGTGTATCAGACCCTGAATACGCTGATGGCATTCAATGTGGCGCAACAGCAGAATCAGCAGCAAGCGCAGCAGCAGAATTAGCAGCCAAATCATGGAGCTGGACAGGGATTGGTTAACGCCGACCCTATCAAGCAGATCGAATCCTTTAAGAGGATGAGGCCGCCAGTCTTTGAGGGGCAAGCTGATCCAACCGCAGCAGATGATTGGATTAGGAAGATGCAGACGATCTTCGAGGTATCGGAGACTCCGGCAGCCAGCAAGGTGAAGTTAGCTTCGATGCAGCTAGAGAAGGATGCTGGTGTCTGGTGGGAGTCGCTGAAGAGGACTTTGGGAGATCAGCAGCTGACTTGGGAAGCTTTTCTGGAGGAGTTCAGAGATCGCTTCTTTCCCCTAGATGTCCAGGAGAGGAAGGCGACCGAGTTCTTGAACCTTCAGCAGGGCAGCATGACCGTGCGGGAGTATGAGACCAAGTTTGCTCAGCTTTCGAGGTATGCACCAGAGCTGGTCGTGGACGAAGCGAAGAAGGCCAAAAAGTTTGAGCAGGGCTTGAGGCCAAACTTGAGGTCGAGGATGGTTCCGTTGGGTATCAGAAGGTTCGAAAAGCTGGTTAGGAGGGCAGCTATGACTGAGGAGGATATGGACCAATTTCAGAAGAAGCAGGATACATGGAACCGGAACAAGAGGCCAGCATCAGGCCAGAGTGGGAAGGGATTCCCTGCGAAGCAGATCAAGTTCAGTGATCCGGTGCAGAAGGCACCTGCAACTCAGGGAGTGACCTGTTACTACTGCAAGGAGGCAGGACATTACAGGTCAGCATGTCCGAAGTTGGCGAAGCAGGTTTGTTCCCAGTGTGGGCAGGCTGGACATTCTCAGTCTCATTGTCCATAATTGAGAAAGGATGGATCAGGTGGGAGCAAATTCCAGAAGAGGCAAGGGCGAGTATTTGCATTAACCGAGGAGGACGCGGGTAACTCGGAAGATGTAATACAGGGTATGCAAGAATTTTGATTTTTATTTTAAATCAATGTAATGAATAAAACCTTTATTTGAGAACAATTTAAGATTGAGTATCATTCTTATTGTAACAGGAGTTGTTTTAATAAATGGAATAAAGGCAAGGGTTTTATTTGATACTGGTTCATCGCATACTTTTGTATCGCCAAATTTTGCAAGGATCTTAGGTTTGGAACCTAAGTTGTTTCCAGGCAGGATTTTGTTGGTGGCAACGCCGTCAGGTGAAGAGTTGATTGTGGATCGATATTACGAGGACTGTGATATCGAGATTGGTGGGAGGTTGTTCGGCATCGACTTGATCGAACTGCAAGTCTTGGGAGTGGATTTCATCGTGGGCATTGATTGGATGGTAATATATGATGCCACAATTGATTGCAAGCAGAAGGAGGTGTTGGTGAAAGCACCAGGTGGACCTGCAGTGACTTTCCAAGGGAAGAAGAAGATTCCGAAGGTGGCTGCAATGGTATCCAAGATGGTTATCTCGGATGAAATCAAGGGCATTCCGGTTGTTCGAAATTTTCCTCAGGTGTTCTTGGATGATTTTCCGGGATTACCGCCGCAGAGAGATGTGGAGTTTTGCATCAATGTTCAGCCGGGGAGTGCGCCGATTTCCAAGGCTCCGTACAGGATGGCACCTGTAGAGCAAGATGAAGTGAAGAAGCAGATTGAAGAGTTGTTGAGCAAAGGGCTTATTAGGCCGAGTTCTTCTCCGTGGGGAGCGCCAGTGTTGTTGGTCAAGAAGAAGGATGGCTCAATAAGGATGTGCATTGACTATCGAGAGTTGAATAGGGTGACTATTCAGAACAAGTATCAACTGCCGCGGATTGATGATTTGTTCGACAGGCTTCGAGGAGCAGCAGTGTTTTCGAAGATTGATTTGAGATCAGAGTATCATCAGGTTCGAGTCAAGGAGGAAGATGTGAGTAAGACAGCTTTCAGGACTCGTCATGGGCTCTATGAGTTTTTGGTGATGTCATTCAGGTTGACGAATGCGCCAGCAGTTTTCATGGATATGATGAATCGGGTTTTGAGGCCATTTATTGACTCCTTCGTGGTGGTTTTCATCGACGATATCTTTGTGCATTCGAAGTCGGAGGAGGAGCATTCTACGCACTTGACAGCGGTATTATAGAAATTGCAGGAGCATAGCTTGTATGCCAAGTTGTCGAAGTGTGAGTTTTGGAAGTCTGAGGTAGCTTTCCTTGGTCATATTCTTTCTAAGGAGGGAGTAGCTATTGATCCTCAGAAAGTCGAAGCAGTGAAGGATTGGCCCAGGCCAACGTTTGTGAAGGAAGTCAGAAGTTTCTTGGGTTTAGCTGGCTACTACAGGAGATTTATCCAGGGTTATTCTCAGATTGCAGTTCCTTTGACAGGTTTGACCCGGAAGAATGTGGCATTTTTATGGACTGATAGGAGAGTTTTCTTGAGTTAAAAGAAAGGTTGACTACTGCACCTATCTTAGCTTTGCCGCAAGCTAGGAAAGATTATGATATCTTCAGTGATGCGTCTCTCAGAGGTTTGGGTTGTGTCTTGATGCAAGAAGACAAGGTTATTGCTTATGGTTCGAGGCAATTGCGTCCACATGAGAAGAATTATCCGACGCATGATTTGGAGCTAGCAGCTATCATTTATGCCTTGAAGCAGTGGAGGCATTATGTTTATGGTGAGAAGGTTAACATGTACACTGACCACAAGAGCCTGAAGTACATTTACCAACAGAAGGATCTAAATCTTCGGCAGAGAAGGTGGTTGGAAGTATTGGAAGACATTCGTCCTGAGATCAAGTATCATCCGGACAAGGCGAATGTGGTAGCTGATGGACTTAGCAGGAAGAGTAATTTATCAAGTTTGATCACTACTCGAAGTGAGTTGGCAGCAGAGATCGATCAGGCAGGTATCGAGGTGGTACTGCAAGGTTTAGGGGCATCTTTGGCTCAGTTGAGGCTGCAGCCGTCCTTGAGAGAGAAGATTGTGGAAGGTCAGAGATCAGACTCAGAGATTCAGAAGATGTTGCAACAAGTTTCAGAGGGCAAGCTGTCAGAGTTTCGTGTCCAAGACGGAATTCTTTGGTTGGGTAAAAGGTCGTGTGTTCCAAATAATGCAGATTTGAGAGATAGTATCTTGTAGGAGGCACACAGTACCTTGTTGTCAGTTCATCCAGGAGGCACGAAGATGTACAGGGACATCAAACAGCACTTTTGGTGGTCTGGTATGAAGCAGGATGTAGCAGATTTCGTGGCAAGGTGTCTGACTTGTCAGCAGATCAAAGCAGAGAACCAGAGACCTGGAGGTTTGTTACAGCCATTGCCCATTCCGGAGTGGAAATGGAAGAATATCAGTATGGAATTTATCACGGGTTTGCCGAGGAGTTTGAAGGGCAATGACTCGATTTGGGTTGTTGTGGACCGTTTGACTAAGTCGGCACACTTTCTAGCCATGAAGATTACTTGGTCGATGGAGAAATTGGCTGAGTTGTACATTGGGGAAATTGTGAGACTTCATGGAGTTCCTGTGTCGATTGTTTCCGACAGAGATCCAAGGTTTACTTCAAGGTTTTGGAAGAGCCTACAAGCAGCTTTAGGCACCAGAACTGATTTCAGTACCGCTTTTCATCCACAAACAGATGGTCAGACGGAGAGGGTGAATCGAGTGCTGGAGGATATGTTGAGGGCTTGTGTTATGGATTTTGGTGGTAGTTGGGAGAGATACTGGGCATTGGTTGAGTTTGCTTATAACAACAGTTACCATGCGAGTATCGGGATGGCACCGTATAAGGCTTTGTACGGGCGGAGGTGCAGGACACCTGTTTGTTGGTATGAGGTTGGCGAGAGGCAGATGTATGGTCCTGAGAATGTGCAGCAGACATCAGAGCAGATTGAGCTGATTGCAAGAGGTTGGTCGAGGCTCAGAGTCGGCAGAAGAGTTATGCTGATACTCGACGAAGAGACTTGGAGTTTGAGGTTCCTAAAGATCTACAGGTGAACTTGAGTTACAAGGAACAGCCTGTCGAGATCGTTGATCGTAGGGAGAAAGTCCTTAGGAGCAAGGTGATACCTATGGTCAAAGTGTTGTGGAGGAATCAGCAGTTCGAGGAGGCTACTTGGGAGCCAGAGGATCGCATGTAGAAGGATTTTCCTGAGCTTTTTGTATGAGTGTATTTCTTTTATGTAATTGTGATTCTTCTGAATGTTTGTACCATTGATTGATATAAGATGTATTCCTTCTATTTTTGGTTGTGTAGTCATATGCAATTGTTTGGACTATGTTCTACTTATGAAATGTTATTTTTTCGTTGGTATGTGGTTTGGACTCATTAGTAGTAGTTCTGAGGACAGAACTCTTCTAAGGAGGGAGTAATGTAGAACTCCGTATTTTCAAATATTATTTTAAATATTTGAAAATGAATTTAAATGATTTTTGAGGATTTAATTAATATTTTCTAAAAGATTTATCTTTTGTACACGTGCAAAACACGTGCAAATGACTTTTTAGAAGTTTGAAAGTTAAGTTTTCTTTATGAAAAATCATTATTTAATATTTGGGAATTATTTAGCATTTTTCCAGACTTTTCTGAAATTAATTGGAACTATTTGCAATTTTTTGAGAAAAGAATGACCTTTTTGCAAATTGACATTTTTTGGGGTTAAAGTGCAAAATATATTTTCTGGACGTCTGGATCAGTATTGGTTGAGATTTAGAAGTATATTTTCTTTTAAATCCTAATTTAAATGAACTTTGATTGAATTTCCAAGACTAACCTATATATGTAAGTTGTATTTTGGAAAGGATTGTTTTGCAAAAGTGTGGGTAAAACCCTAATATTCACTCCCGGATATTTAAGAGAATTTTTTCAGCCGTCATTGCTACAATATACAGAATTTTGAGATTGGTTTTGGATGAGCAAGAGAATTTTTGGATCTAGCAAAGAGGAAAGCTTTTTCGTGGATTTTCTCAATTCAAAGGTGAGTGACTTTGTTTTTGTTTGTTTTGATTTTGTGAGTGATATGAAATTGTTTTGTTTTGTCGTGTTGTATGAATGATATGAACTTTGTATGGTGGTTTGATTGATGTGATCGATTGTTATGATTGTTTGTTCGACATGAATATTATTTAGTGTTTTGCATGAGAACAATGCAAAGATCGCCGTTGTATTATGTTTGTGGAATCTAAGAATATTGAGTAGATCTCGACTTATGAAATCGTATTGCTAAAAAGCATGTTAAGATTTGAGTATGGTTAGGATCGGATGATGAGCATCTGGATCTTGTATATGTAAATCAGATATTATTAAGAGTTGTGAAAGAAATTTAGTATTGAGAAACCCTAATGTGGGAATTAGTAATTTAGAACATGAGAACTTGAGTTTTGACATATTTGATGTCTTGAGTAATGTATCCATAATGAGGAATTGTTGAGATTTGTTATTTTTCCTGAATAAGAATTGTTTCATGAACAATCTTTAGAAAAAAACTCCAGTTTGATTTTGTATTCAGATCTAAATTATGAAAAACTGTAGGCCGACAGTCGACTGGTCTACTGTATAGTCGAATGGTACTACCCTGCTACTGTATTTTGTTTTCCTTGAAAAGTCGTTCTGGACAGTCGACTTAGCTCTTATGCAGTGACTGGTTCACTGAGAAATTATTTTGTAAAATTATTACAGTCCTTTCTGGACAGCCGACCATGACCTCTTTAAGTCGACTTATGTACTTAGAATATTTTTGAGAATTATTGAAATTTTGTCTCGAGTAAGTCGACTGGTGACTCTTAAGTCGACTGTTATGACTTAGTTTATTTTTGTAAAATTTTGGATATTTGTCCTCTGGACAGTCGACTTACTACAGTATAAGTCGACTGGTACTGATGAGTTTTTGTAAACTTGAGGGTTATTTCGAATGATTGGTTTTCAGATAATTCAGTCTATACTTGAGATTCAGTTTAGTATTTGATTTGGAGACATTCAGTTAAGCCATTTGATTTTAAGATATTCAGTTAAGCCACTTTGTTTAGTGGAAATTTGATTTAGACTTTTGAGTTTGAGTCTCTAGAGGTGGGTGACCCTAGTATACCGGTGTTGAGTTATTTTGTTGAGGCCCGTTGAGGTATTTCAGTTATTCATATTTGAATTTAGGCCGGTAGGGTACACCAACTCTAGGGAGATTCGTTGAGTAATTCGGTAACCCAAAAATATTAAGGACAGGCAGTAATGGTGATATGATGAATGGGAACATGGGTCAAGTACCTCAGTATGACTTTCGGTCTGAGATTTAATCTCCGGAATTATCCTAGTATCTTACTTTGGGTGTGAGATCTACCTCCGGAATTATCCAAATGTTTTACTTTGGGTGTGGGGTATTTCTCCGGAATTATCCAAGTAGTTACTTTGAGTGTGGGATTAGTCTCCGGAATTATCAGAGTCGAGGCAAAGCACATGTGGTATTCTTGTGGTGATGAGTCAATGTTTCGGTGTGGGATGATCTCCGGAATTATTCAAGTAAAATATCTTGGGCGTGGGATCTATCTCCAGAATTATCGGGGCATGGGCTACTATCCATAGCTTATCTTTATCTCTTAGTAGTCATTGTGTTAAGTTAGTTGCATAGCGGGGATTGAACCCATATGAAGTGGAGACGTTAAGGGCTTACACCGAACCTATGTACTATGGAATGCATAGACCTCGACAAGTACGCATTAGAGAGTCACCATATAGTAATTGTGATTTATTGACTCGCTTTCATGCATTTGGATTTCCTGTTTTTCCACACTTGACATTTGGTTTTTGTATCATCTGTTGTTACCTTTCTTGTTACTTCATATCTTATGTATTTGGTTTATTACCTTTCATTGAGAATATTATGATTTATGATCATTGATGTTGTTTGTTGATTTTATGTCACTCACACCATTTATGGCTGACCCCCTTAGTTTTGGGGGTTAGGGATCATCTCTAGCCTCATATGTTGCAGGTTGCTTAGAGTTGGAAGTTGGATGCTTGAGTTGGTTTTTGAGACAAATTGGATTATTAAGAGTTTTATGTAAATTTGTAAAGGCATGTTTGAGATAATTTTGAATTGTAAATAAAGGAAAATTTGAGTTGAAATGTTTTGACTTCCGCTGTGATTTGTAAAAGTTTGTTGTAATAAAAGTTGAAAATTTTAGCGGTGTTGGTTGTGTTTAATGTTACAATTGAAGTGGATTGCTGGGATTGTGCCACGTATTTTCTAAGTTATCATATTAGAAATTCGGGGTGCTACAGATTTGCCAGGAGGCATTGGTGAGCAGTTCTTCTACGATTGGAGCAGGAGCTGCTTTAAAGTAAATTATCTTCTTCCATGTTATTCTTTTATCGCATTGTTATTCTTTTTGTTGAATTTTGTATCCCGTGCTTGTTGATCCGTAATTGTTGTTTATTTTTCCAGTTATTGGTTATTATGTTGACTACTACATGTTTTTATCTCAGTTATTGTTTATGTGATTATATTTATCTGTGTGGTTTTGATTATTTCTTTTCATGTTGTTGAGTTAAGACTGGTACAACTTATGGACGATGTTAATATCATTCGCAGGGCCTTCGTCACGGACTCGTATTCCCGTATTTTGAGAAGTGGGACATGACAATAATATTCTCAAACTTCAAGTTTATTTACAGCATAACATGTGAAAGTATAATTTATATAAAATAAAAGTTGATGTCACTAGAGATAATTTGATGTCACTAGAGATAAATGTTTGAGATGACTAAAAGGAGGTCTTCGGTTCGAGGCAAAATTGCAAATTACTAGTGTTGTAAAAGGGTAAAATACACCAACATTATATATCAAAACAAAATGTAGAAGGAGATTTTAAATCCAATTAAAATTTGGAGAGAAAATTTGAAAAAATAAATTGGAAAATATATTTTCTTATTTTCTTATTTATTTTTAATCAATGAAATATGTGAATAATTATAAATTATTGTTAGTTTGCCCCTCCTGCAAAAAAATTTATGGCTTCGTCCATGAGATTGTCATGCATATCCTCGTGGAGCACTTCTTCATATTTCTGTCTTTATGCTCGTGTACCTAATTATATTCTACATTTGTAATTAAATATAGAGAAAATGGAGCATCATACTTAGTAAAATTTTCTCACATAGGAGTATCCATACTCATATGTTGAGACTTTATATGGACGATTTGTGTCGTTCTTTTTATTTCTAATGTTATAAGACGTTTTCTATACCCCTAAAAAAAACATTTGAGGACGCTTAACTTATGCATCATGCAGTAAAATTTTGTAAGTTCTTTTAAAACCGTTTATTTTACAACTATTTAAAGCACGAATAAATAATCTCCAAACGACTTAATCTATATAATAAACACAAAGAAAGCTATTAAGTGGCTCTCCTTCAATCCCCCCAAAATCAAAGACCCAAATCTAACCTCACAAAATACATTTTTTTCTGCAAAAGTTTCTCCCTAAAACTCAAATTCAAATTCCCCAAAACAACTCCTTTATTTATTTAGTTATCTCTCTCTCTCTCTCTCTCTCTATATATATATATATATATATGGAAACATGGACTTTTATACCCCAATTTATAATTATTTTTCAACATATACTAATGAAAACATGAACTTTTATTTATAACTAATTATTGTCATACTATTCAAACTTGAGCTATATAATTGTTGATTTACTGTTTACATGCTTTTCATATGCTGCATCGTTTTGAATACGTGCCGTAGGCATGTGCCCACGGACAAATCTAGTATTCTATAACACACATGTTACGATGTAAATATCAAAATAAGCAGTCGTCAATACATGATTCCAACAAGTAGTTACAAATAATTTATAAGAGAAAATCATCTCCTACAAATATAAGCTTCCCTTCTCTCTCAAAAATATATTAAAAAGTTGGGTTTTTATCATGTATGCCCCTAACTAATAAGTGAATATCATATATGCCCCTCACAAATATGTATTTTCATATTTGTCCCCAATAATATATGCCATATTTTTTAATTATCCCTCTAGTTAAAAAAAATTCAAAACGATAGAGAATTTTTGATTTCTTTTTAATGGACTTAATGAAAAATGATTGAAATATTCTCTTCTCTACCATTCAAACTTTATCTTCTTCATCCTTGTAAATTCGGGCAATTTTTAATCCAACCGAGACTCGTTAACTCTTCTCAAAATTTCTTTATTTTTTCAAGAAATGGACAAACTAAGAGTATATATTTGAGAACTATATATTACTCCTCACGTTATATCTTCAAATTTGCCATCAATCTTGTTTTTAATGATAGATTATAACCTTCCTAATTTATTTTTCCTTAAAACTCTTAAATCTTTATTCATTTGATTGTTTAATTTGATCTTTTAATTTGATTTCTATTTAACTTGTAAGGGTAAAAACATGGTTAACTTAGAGCATCCACAGTCGTGGGCTAAATACCCAAAATTTGGAAAAATATCAAAAAAACGAGCTGCAGTCGTCGTCCAAATACCCAAAATTTGGGTGTACGATGAATAGTGCCTTGCCAAATATAGCAGACGATCTGGCCAAATGCAAAATATAGCTAACAGACCATTATCTTCCGTCCGAACCAATTGACGGGAGATTATCTCCCGTTCGAACGATTTTTTTTAAAAAAAAAAAAAAAATTAAACAAAGTCAACCAACGGCCTATTATACACCGTCCAAGGAGATTGACGGTAGATTATATCCCGTCCGAACCAATTTAAAAAAAAAAATTCAAAAAACGATCCGATTGGCCGACGGGAGATTATACACCGTCTTTTGAAAATGACGGACGATTATCTCCCATCCCAGGCGATCTTTTGAATTTTTTTTTTTTTTTTTTGTCGTTTAGTGCATTAAAAAAAAAATTAAAAAAGAAACTATTGGTACACGTCATTGCAAAATGACGGGAGATTATCTCCCGTCCCAGGCCTTTTCTTGATTTTTTTTTATTTTTAATTTTTGTCTTCTAGTGCATAAAAAAAAAAAAAAAAAAAAATTTGGAACGGACGATTATACTCCGTCATTCTTAATGGACGGATAATAATCTCCCGTCCGGCTATATTTTAGCTTTCGACGACTGCAGCAACATTCTTTTTTTCCTATTTTCTAATTGCTATTTACCCAAAATTTGGCAAGAACGACTGTGGATGCTCTTAGTGATATCTAACATAAGGGTAAATATGAAATAAAGTCTATATTGTTAGGGGTATATACAAAAATATACATTTGTGAGGGTTATATAGGATATTATCATATTTATTAGGAGTACTAGATTTGCCCGTGGGCACATGCCTACGGCACGTCTTCGGAACGATACAGCATATGAAAGTCTTGTAAACAGTAAAACAACAATTATGTAGCTCAAGTTTGAATAGTAAAACAATAATTAGTTGTAAATAAAAGTCCATGTTTCCATTAGTATATGTTGAAAAATAATTATAAACGGGGGTGTAAAATCCAACTTCTTAGAACTTTGAGTGTGGAAAATGATGAAATTTAACTGTTGATGAGATATTTGCTATTTTCAATGTAACATGAGCAATAAAAAAATGCATAAAAAATCTGAAAATTTACAAACCTGAAATCTGAAACTATAAATTTCTGAATAAATAGAGAGAGAATGAGAGAGAGAGAGAGAGAAAATAAATAAATAATAAATAAATAAATAAAGGAGTTGTTTTGAGGGGATTTGAATTTGAGTTTTGGGGAGAAACTTTTGGGCGGAAAAATATGTTTTGTGAGGTTAAATCTGGACCATTGATTCCAACCATATTGAATGAGAGCCACTTGATAGCTTTCTTTGTGTTTTATTATATAGATAGATGTTAAGAACCCTAAAAAGTTTTATACTTTATGATAGGGTCTGTGGAAAAGAATCTTCTGACCTCTGCATTAATTTCCTGAACCCTAAGAAAACAAAGCAAGATAGAGTAATATGGATTACTATCCTAACATCTTCGACAAATTTTATCAAAAAAACATCTTCGACAAATTAATTGGAAAATGACAAGGATTTAAACAAAGTAGATGCTTAATATTTGCTAATCATGATTATTTTGACGGTTGATAGATTTTGTAGACTGATTACTACAGAATTATGCAAATAGTTTATTAATTGACTACTTCCTTAGGTCTCATAATATTATATATATATATATTATATAATATTATATATAATATTATATATATATATATATATATATATATATATATATATATATATAGGATATGGTTCGGGTGAGAACCATGTCCTGGAGTGAGATCTTAAGGACCTATCCCAGCCACTCATCTGCTTAATCTTAACGGTCAAGATTTTTTTCAATTAAACAATAAGATTAATTAATATTTGCATTAAGATGAGAATCCCTTTAATTAAGCGCTGTTGACCGCGAAATAAAAGGAATGAAGATCACAGATTATTACGCAACATATATTGCCTTTTTTATTTTATTTTCAGCCGAACCACAATCTTCATCAGGATGAACAACACTTGCGACGACAACCAATCTTTGGATCACGAATTTATTTTATTTATTTGCACATATTTAGTTCTGTTTCAGTAATGCTTATTTCAAGTCAAACAATTGCTAATTAATTTGATTACAATTGCTATATAGTACATTGCAATGTAAATACTCATTTGATATACAATGACTAGTTAGTGAGTACGAAATTGCTATTCAGTTAATATAAAATTAATATTTAGCTGGTATATTATATCCATTAAGTTAATTGGTTTATAATTCATACCCTTCAAATATAGTTGCTAATTAACTAGTTCGAACTTGCTATTTATTTTGATATAATTGCTAAGTAGTTATATATATAAATTAATTAAGAAATCCGAAGTTGCTATTTAGTACATACAATATTGTTATTTAATACAAAATCAATTGCTATTTACCTGTTTGAAATTGACTGTCATATCAATAAAGTAAATACAATGTGGCTAATTGGTGAATGATTGCTAATTGGTGAATGACATCGCCTAAACTACAATCTTCTTGTTCTTGTCCCGCGAGTTTGCAATTTTCTGGGCTAATTGATGATCTATTACCTTATTATGTACTTGCATAATAAGGTAATTGATGAATCTTCTTACCTTTTCTGGGCTAATTGATGATCTATTACCTTTTCTGGGCTAATTGATGAATCTTCTTGTTCAATGATTGCTAATTGATGATCTATTACCTTATTATGTACTTGCATAATCTCAGCCATACAAAATTGTTTGATGAGTGGTTGGGAGAGGCCCTTAGGTTCTCACCCCAGGGTTGGTTCTCACCCGAACCAACCCCTATATATATATATATATATATATATATATATATATATATATATATATATATATGGGAAAAAGGGGTATGAGCAACTTGCTCATTTAGTAAATAAACAATTGATGATGTGGCATACATGTGATTGGAAAATCATTAAAAGAGTTAGTTGTCCAATGTATCACATACATGCCACATAATCAATTGCTCGTTTACTAAATGAGCAAGTTGCTCATATCCTTTTTACCCTATATATATATATATATATATATTAATTGACTACTTCCTTTTAGGTCTCATAATTGACTACTGCCTTAATAGTCAAGGCAGTTTTTAGGAAACTGTCAAACCCAACGGACTTAGGGTCCGGTTTTGTGGACTTGGCTCGATCTAATTTCTTTTGCAGAATACAATTCAACAAGTTACATTCATGAATTGGTCCTATCATGACAACTTCGCTCTTTTTTTTCTTCTTTGGTATTTTATATAAAAATTATTATCATAAGAATGACGGCTTCGCAATTTAGTATAGAGCTATATGTGAATGAAATTAGAAGCAATGATATTCAACAAGTAATTTGTGGTGATTGATATCTGTGTTGGCTTCACTTAAATAACTTTATTGGAAGAAATACAATTTCAACAAGTTATGAATACATTTCAACATGGAGTTGACTATTTGTGTGGATTTGACTTGAATAACTTTCCTTCAGAGAGTACATTTAAACTTAGCATTTTCCGCTAATTCAACTAAAACAGGCCGATTGAAGTAAATATATAGCCCAAAGTTTTTTTTTTTTTTTTTTTTTTTTTTTTCTTAATGTAACACTTTCCTGTTTCCTCTCTCTCTCTCAGTCTCACTCACGTTCATAGTAAGAAAAATAATTGGCAAGGTTGGACCAAGTGTACCTAGGATCCTAACCCAGCCCTAAAATATTTAGGGCTTAATTTTTAAGCAAGGCCGGGTCTTAACTTTACAATATTTACATGTCTAAAATCCTGTCCGACTGATCAGATCCTAGGATCAGGCTTTGGGCTTTGGGTTTTCGAGCTAGCCCTAACTTCTTATCCTTAAATTTCAAAGTACAATGCAAACATCGATAACGTTTTATAAAAGTAGGGAGAAACTATAAAGTAAGATGACTCCTTAAGGTCGTTGTAAAAAAAATTTAGTAAACCATATAATGATACAATCCAGATTAAGACATTACAACAATATATCCCAATTAAAACTGTATAGCGTATATCGACTGGCACAGATCAATACATACTAATATATTTCTATAGAAATTAAACCCAAAAAAAAACTTAACTATGAACAAAAAAGGGGGGAGAAGAAGAAGCTATCGAGATGCATAAACAACCTTAAACAACTAATTGCAATCATATCAGAGGGGATGTGGTTAAGTTAGGTATTTTGGTATCAACAATGTGAGCTACGATTAGAAAAGATTAAATGGATTGGCTTTATTATCAATTGAAAAAAAAATATTGAATGAAATTGATTACAATAATATAATAAATGATTTTGCATTTCAAAAAGTCCGAAAGATAACATTTAAATAAAAAATATATTAATTTTAACAAAATAATATTATAAGCTTTTAAAATATCTCGTTTCGGAATTTCCTTTGAACTTCAGTAAGTGTTGGGCCGGCCCTGTTGGTATGTGAAGTTAGTAATTGATGAGTATTATGGGCTTAAATTAATATGTGAGCCAGGATTAGAAAAGTAAATCCAAAATGCTGACATATGACAGGGCCTTAGGGGGGCTAGGTTGGGCTTATGCAAAGCTCTAGTCCGGCCCCATTTATAAAAGTGCTTCTTCTGAAGGGCCCCACCCTATCCTTTCTTTCATAGGGCCAGGGCCTGATGTGTCTTTTCCTATGGTCGGGTTCAGGGCCACTATGGTTAGGCCTAACCCATAGTAACACCGACAACAATGAGGACATGTGATTCTTACATCAATGTTGGGCTCTTCATTGGGCGCCCAAGAAATTTTACTAAAGTTTGAGTTTTAATGAAACTGGTAAGAATTGGTAGCATTGTTCTAAATTTTTGCCAACACACTGGAATTTTGTCCGGAATTTCGGTTTGGTGTTTTGCAGACACAACCATACTAAATTTTCCGTCATTTTAGGTATTTGATCATATAATTAAGCTTTTGTTCCCATGTTAATGACATCCCACATTCTTGAGCCACAAAAGAAGAGGACAAAATAATAATAATAATAATAATGATAATAGTAATAATATTACTTCTAGATGAAGTTGAGGAGCTGTTGCAAATCATGACGTTTGAGTGGTAAATTAAGAAACACTGATTAATTATGCTGAGGACCAAACTAATCTTGCCACGGATGAGAACTAGATGACTGAGTGAGATGCACGAACTAGAGTTTCATTGCCAAGACAACTGGATTGGAGATGTCTACAAAAATAGTGAGTTTAATCCTTCCAAATCCTAAATAATATCGCCATCCTATCTTTCTTTAATACCCAAAACATCACAAGTTCACAACTCTCTAGATCTTATGGAGGATAAGGGTACGTAGAATGAGTAATCCAAAAACTAGTCTACAAATCTAGTACATACCAATTGGGTATAAAAGAATTAGCTTTAGGAAATTTGGGTATTGTAACATTTTATAAAAATTTTATGGGTTTAAATATTAATGAGAATTAAATTTTGGGTTTAATAATATTTTTTATTATTATTATTTTATTTTTTTTAGGGAAAAGGTGGAATAAGGCCACCCTGTTTCATTAATAAGAAATTAACAAAACAACCCCAACATACTAGGACAAGTTACAACCTACAGACAGAAAAAAAACATGAAGCGACATGATCAGTACATATAATCAGCTCTCACTCTAAACTACGAGTACCAACTAATTGTATGTCCGTCAAGCAAGCTTCGAGCACCCATCTCCACGGCACGCGCACACCCACCTGAAGCGAATCATGCGGGATTTGAAAATTTCCCGCTCTCATCCTTCTACCTCACCAAAGCAACTTTACACATGGTCCAATCGGAGTCGCACCCAAAAGGAGAGCCGTGGAGAGGGTACTCACATCTGTCACGCTATAGCTCTCATCAGCCTCACCAAACAAAACACTCGGTCACCCTAACCACGAACACCGACAATGAGAGAGCCGTGAAGAGGATACCTTCACCTCTCACACGCATCTACTCTCTCTAGTGATTTCTCACAAACACTAACAGACACCAGCACAAAATAGAGATAAGCAACATCTTTACTCTCTCTCTCTCTCTCTCTCTCTCTCTCTCTCACGCAAAGCCCAAAACAATCACAACTAACAGAAGCATCACCTTCCCCTCACGCCCCTACGGGCGGTGGACGTTGTAGATTACAGGTTTATTGATGAGGGCGTAGTGGCGGCGCTGTTGCGGAACCTGTGGCCGTTGATTAACGGGTGTCGAATTCACGGTGCGACTACCCCACTACCAATAAAAAACAGATACATCTCCACCTCAACAATTTCTACAGGACACCTCATGGGGGGACCCCGTCTGCGGGCCCAAGCCCCACCTAGTGCTGTAAAGGTGCGCACCTATGGGGGGACCCCGTCTTCGGGCCCTAGCCCCGTAACCTTGCAACACCGCTCCGCGATAGTTAAGACAAGCACCCCTGCAGATGAGACAAGTGAGCGCACATCACGGAGGGACCCCATCTTTGGGCCCAAGCTCCACAAACGTGAAAGAAAACCTAAACCTTGTAGAGCTACTCCCTTTGAAATGCACTATTGCACATCCAAGCACACCCGGCTTCTACACACGCATTACCAACCCTCGGAAAAACCAAATCATAGCTGCAGATCGCCGTGATTGGCCCCAAGAGTGTGGACATGGTGGCAAGAACGAAGAACAACCGGGCCAACAACTCGCAAAACCCCCCAAACCCAAACCCCAACCCCAAAAATCACACCCCCCACTCCAAATACCGGGATCGTCGCCACGGCGGACGGAACAAGAAGGCCACGTCCGTCGACTAGCAGGTCCGGTGGGCATCGGTGGAGCACTGGCGAAGACGAGACGGGGGAGGCCACGACCAGATCTGGAGGGATCTGGGTGATGGGGAGCAGTCGACCTTAGTGACGGTGGCGGTGGGAGGGGCGTCGAACGGTGGATCAGGGGACAAAAGAAAACTTGTGATATACAAGAACAAACGAATTTTTTCCCAAACTGTCCCACTTTTTGAAAGTTTTTCCCAAATTGCCCTACTTTTTTCAAAAATTCCTAAACTGCCTCACTCGCTTTCCGAAAAAGCGAGTGTGGTTAAAACCTCATCGCTTTTCAGAAAGCGAGTGTGAGACTTTTGATTTTCGAAATTCTAGACTCTTTGAAAAAGCGACCTGTTTTTAACCGAACTTGCTTTTTCAAAAAACGAGTGTGTCATTTTGATAAATACTTTCGAAAGTGGGTCAGTTGGGTAAATACTTTTAGAAAGTGGGTCATTTTGGTAACAAGTTCATGATAATTAGCCTAGTTTTAACCTAGTCCGTTTCAGTTCTTTCAGTCCATAACTAACATCAAATCAATTTAGGTTATCAATTTCGTCAACTTAGAAATGCGATTATCTCGATTAAGTTAATGTATATATACTAGTTAATTTAACCATGGAATATTTTTTGACGTATATGATTAGATGTCTCAAATGATTTCAAATCCAGAACCTAGATTACTTTATTTTGGCTAATCAAACCTAGACTACTTGCATCTTTACTATTAAAGAAGATCATTCAATGGTCTTGTAATCTTTATTCCTCACTTTTCTCCCTGTGATTCAACTCCTTGTGTTCAATGTAGTACTACATATGTGATAGCCATTTTATTGAATTTTGTTACGGTGCAAAAAGAAAAAGTTATTATATTGAAAACCCATAATCAGTATAGTATATACTTACGAGTTACGAAGCCACCAACTAAATTATCCAGTTTAATTAAGCTAAACAACAAAAGGCAAAGAAACAAATGTATTACATTGAGAATGACATACTATCTCAATAAAGGCCACAACCAAAAAAGCAGTTGTTGTGAAAGTGTTCATTCTCTTTAGCTAACAACTAATTACCTAATTAACTTAAACGACAAAGGATTAGGACGGATTACCCAAAAGAAGACATGTGAGCTCTTTGATGATAAGAGGAAGTTCATCAAAGAAAACAATAAAGCCAAAAAAAAAGCATCCATTTGTATTAGGATTAGCTCAAGGACAATCCAGCAACAAAGCTGGTAGATATAGAAAAAATTGTACTATTGTTTTTATCATTCATGTTTCATGTGAGTTAGTTTAGAAATCCAGCTCAACCCACTGCAGAATTTTGAATAAAATGCATACAAAAATGAAAATGGACATTTTTTAAAGAAGTTTTATGTTCCATGTAAAGTACTACTTTTTTGTGTGTTTTTTGTACTTCTTATAGCATGTTTTCTAAAAAGGAAAATGGAGCAATCTCGAGTGCAAATGTGTATATTTGACATGTATTTTCATGCAGACCTAAGTTATAAAAGAAAGGAAGCTCTTATCTAAGCGATAAATTCTCGTCTAAGTTTACACTTACCAAATTTTATGTATTCTAACAAAATTAAACTACTAATTGAAAATTACAACTAATATATGCAGGGATTTTGTTTCAGATAATTGGTTTGACTTTTTTTTTTTTTGAATTACTTAGTATACTTTTTGTACTCTTCATAATACAAAAATACAGAAATCCCTAATTAATGAAGAAAAAGTATAGTCATAAGTTAAAATAGCTAAATTTTGTACTTAGAAGAGAAGAGTATAAGATATGTTTTAATTAATTCAAATTTTAATGCTAAAAAAGTACTGCCTATCATAAACAGTGCTTATAAGAATCTTAAAAGCAAATTCAAGCTTGAATATTTTATTACTCAAACCTAAAACCTTAATTAATAAAGCTACAAATAATAAACAACTCAAAACAAACCCAATAATAAATATCACGTAATTAACCAACCCTACCTCATAAACACCAACAATCCCTTCTCCTCCCGAACTTGTTACCAAAATGACCCATTTTCTGAAAGTATTTATCAAACTGACCCATTTTTTCTAAAAGTATTTACCAAACTGACCCAATTTTGAAAGTACTTAGAGCATCCACAACGGTGTTTCTCATTTTGTAAAAAATGGCAGCTACAGTAGTAGCAAATAGCGATAGGTGCTGCAGTGATTGTTTGCTATATGATTCTCATTTTTAAAATTTTTTTTGCGTGAGACGGTACAACATTTACCGTCGCTCGAGCGACGGTATATGTTATACCGTCTCAGTCGTTTAAAAAAATAATTTAAAAAATTTAATTACTTATTAGCTATTTAAAAATGTTAATTAAATAAATTAAATAATATAATAATAACTAAACCAAATTAATTAACTAACTAAACCTAATTAATTAACCTAAACCTACCCACTACCGGTACAACATGTACCGTCCGAGAATTTATAATTTTTTTCTTTCAATCGGACGAATCTTGGCAGTTCATTTAAAAAAAAATACAAAAAAAATTCCTTGGACGGGATATGTTCTCCCGTCCGATGTCAGACGGGATAACATATCCCGTCTGAGGAGTTTTTTATAAAAAAAAATCCATTTAAAATTAAAATACGGAAGGACGGTATATGTTATACCGTCCGACTTGGATTAAAATATATTAAAATCAGAGGGACGGTATATGTTATACCGTCCTTTATAATTTGAGAATGGCTATTTCGTTTCTCATATATGAGAAACAAGTATAGCGAGTTTGCCAAAAATTGGCAAAATAGAAAACCGCTGCAGAGGATCGTTTGCTATAAAATGGCAATTTGCCAATTATAAGATACCACTGTGGATGCTCTTACCACTCGCTTTTTGAAAAAAACGAGTTTGGTTAAAAACATGTCGCTTTTTTCAAAAAGCGAGTTTAGGATTTCGAAAATCAAAAGCCTCACACTTTCTTTCTGAAAAAACGATGAGGTTTTAACCAGACTCGTTTTTTCAGAAAGCATGAGGCAGTTTGAAAATTAAAAAAAAAAAAAATAGGACAGTTTCGAAAAAAACTTTCAAAAAGTGGGACAGTTTGGGAAAAAATTCAGGACAAACTCTATATATACTACCTCTTCATCTCCATATCTTCCACAAATCACAACCACCCTCAACTACACTACACTGCACCGCACTAGAGCAATGAAGATATTGGAGCAATGCCGAATCTCGCTACCACAAGGATCTGCACCTGAATCCTCCTCTCTCCCTCTCACCTTCTTTGACATTGCCTTCCTTGACTTTGATCCAAATGAGTTATGCTTCTTCTATCAAATCCCAATCTCCACTTCTCCTCACCAAATCAAATCCCATATCTCCAACCTCAAATCCTCACTCTCCCTCACTCTCCAACACTTCTACCCTCTTCTAGGTAAACTTAAACCGACCCCTCACGGTGACGAACATTTTGAGCTTTGTTATACCCAAGGTGATTCAGTCCCATTCATTGTAGTTGAAAACGAAGATGACTTTCTTGATCTTACAGGATGTCACCCTCGCGAGTTATCTCGACTTAAATGCTTAGTTCCACAGTTAAGTGAATCATCATTACTAGCTGTCCAGATCACTGTGTTCACAAACCTTGGAATATGTATCGGCGTCTCTGTACCTCATGGAGCTTGTGATGGCTTTAGCTTTACCCATTTTATCAAATCATGGGCTGCAGCAACTTGCAGGACAAATGATTCTTTGCTTCCTCCTCGTCCTTCTTTTCGTAGGGATGAACTTGTCGCTTTTCATGAATTCTATACGCTCCAAAACACGTTACGGCTAAACGTTAAATCTGTATGGGAAGCTAGGGAAGCATGTAGGATAAGCAACACGGAAACTGATATTAGTGTCATTGCCACAATCAAGCTCGGGTCGGAACAAATTAAGAGGCTCAAGAAGAAGGTGCAGCTGGGTTCATTAATCAGCAGCCACTGCTCTACTTATGCACTGACTTGTGCATATTTGTGGATCTGCTCGGTGAAACTGGCAAGACTCGCGGCTGATAAAATGACTTACTTCCCGATCAACGTTGATTGGAGACATCGGTTGCAGCAGCTGCAAGGCCTTCCTACGTACTTCGGTAATTGTGTAACATTCCATCTTGTGGAAATGAAGGTAGCGGATATTCTCAAGGACGATGGATTGAAGGTAGCAAGTGAGGCAATTGGGATGGCCGTTGAGGAGTTGAAAGAAGGAATCGGTAAATCTTTTGAGATAGGCAAGGAGATATATAATAGAATAGCAACATTGCCAGTGCTTCTTGTTTCAGGATCTCCGAGGTTTAAGTTATATGATACTGATTTTGGATGGGGCAGGCCAGTGAAGGTTGAGCTGGTGTCAGTTAGTGGCGAGGAAATGCTACTAACGGAAAGTGGAGAGGACCCTGGAGGTGTCCAGATTAGCCTAGTACGCCCGAAGAAAGAGATGGAAGAGTTTCTTGAGTTTTTTAAGAATGGTCATCAGCCTTTTCTGAAGATGAAATCAGCCCTGTAGGAATTTCTTCCATTTGCTTCAACTTTATATCATTCATGAATAAGAAACTTCAATTAAGCTTTTGTGCTTCAAATGTGAGCTCTGTTTTTTACTAATCTTGTGATGAATAAGAAACTTCAAAATTAAGCTTTGTGCTTCAAGTGTGAGCTCTCTTGTTACTTATCTTGTGATCATTATGTATATAACCATTATGTATTGAGTAATGCTACATCCACTGTCAATTTCACTATATTTGTCTTCACTATCTTAGGTGCCACATTCCTATAAGTAAGGGAAGATAGAGTAGGTGGGGGAACTCTCCAATAGGAGTATGCCACCTAAGGTAGTGAAGGAAATGGTAGTGAAATTGGTAGTATCTTAACAAAACAAAATTAAAGCTACGAGAATGATAGTGATAAAGGACTGGGTCACGCCTGGCCTGGCCCATGAAGGACTCCGCCCCTTCTTAGAGCAAGGCCAATGGAATCCCATCTCCATCCCCATTTTGGGTTCCATTTTGGCATATTCCTTAGAATATGCCACTTGGATTTGGGGTTTTAATTGAGGTACTCCAATGGTACCCCATTTTGAGGTTTCATAAAAAAGAATTATAATTTTTTTTTTGCACAAAACTAATTTTTTAAATGCAAAGAAGATAATACAACTAATTAAATAGTTATAATACAATTAATTGGCAATAGATATGATGATGGTAAAAATCACAGCAGATCAGTGCCGCACGAACCCTACACGGATCTCAAAGCGTCACAGGCCTATTTTACAGGCCTGGGCCCACTCAAGACATGGGCTTCTCTCAAGTCCATAAAAAGTGACAGACTAGGCCCACTAAGAGAGACATCCAACCCATGATGGCTAGGAGTCCCATCTTTTATCCTCTCATAGGGATATCTTATCTCTTTAGGGGGGAGACATGAAAGATCCGATGGTCACGATTTGGCTTCTAGAATGTCTCTCAGACCTATAAATACTCCTCCCCCTCCTCAGTCTCCAGGTAATCAACAATTCACCAGCTTTTACTCTCTCTCTCTCTTTCTGGTTCTGACTTGAGCGTAAGAGGGTCTGTCGCCGGGGGCCACCCCCCGGTGTTTCAGACGTTTTGTAGGTCCATCGGCCGCATCAACAACCGTCAATTTCAGATCACAGGAGGTCAATCAACGACCCAAATTCAATCTCATGAGCTGTAACGTCTTTTAACGGCCAAGGCACAGGTTTGACTTTTAGTAGTTTCCATCCATCATTAACTCACTATCTGTTTGATTCCACACAAAAAAGCAACAATAGATTGGCGCCGTCTGTGAAAAACTACACAAGTAAGACCTATCGCCATACAACAAAGACTGAGAGGCAAAGAGGCGGCCTCCAGCCGACGCACTACCAATCTTCGTCAACCAGCTCCTCATATGGAAGATTAGATTCCTCCTCAACAGTCTCTCCGAGAGCCTAATCACGCTCCTTCCAACGAAGAGGTACCGAGAGGCTCCCGACAAAACCGTCCTGAACAACGTCCACAGTATGACCGCATCTCAGTCCACAATGCTTCAACTGGATCCTAAAAGAAGGACGACCAAGTCCTTCGCCTTGTCCAAGAAGTAGAAGATCGTCTACAACAGATGAAGAACGAGAGAAACTGGTCCAATAGGGCCTACCGCCCAAATCAACGTCCCTTCAGCAAAACCATCCTCGATGCACCCGTTCCAAGGAACTTCAAAGCTCCTTAATTCGATTCCTACAACAGGAGATCAGACCCAATGGACCACGTCGAGAGCTTTAAAACACTTATGATGTTCTATAACGCCACTAACGCACTCATGTGTCGGATATTTCCCGCTACACTGAAATAACCAGCTAGGGAATGGTATTCACGTCTGACACCCGAATCCACATTTTCTTTCGATCAGCTTGAGGAACTCTCCGTTGCACACTTCGTTACTAGTCAGAGAGCTTAAAATACCAGTGTCTCGCTACTAGAGCTGAAGTAAAAAGATGGAGAACTGCTAAAGGACTTCATCAAGCATTTTACAACTGAAGCAAGGTCAGTTTACGCCTTGAACACTTCAGTCGTAACTGCAGCTCTTTCGCCGCAAGACTTCGTTAAGCATTTTACAACTGAAGCAAGGTCAATTTACGCATTGAACACTTCAGTCACAACTGCATCTCTTTCGCCGCAAGACTTCATCAAGCATGTTACTACTGAAGCAAGGCTAATTTCTGCCTTCAACACTTTAGTCGCAATTACAGCTTTTTGCCACGACTTCACTAGCAAAGACCTGAAAGCCTCTCTCTCAAAAAAGCCACCCAAAAGTTTCACTGTGCTCCTGAAAAGGATTGACAAGCATATCGGGGTCGAGGAAGCTCTCTACCCTCAAGGCAAGAACAATTCATTTTTCGAGAACAGACGGAAGAACACAAGCGAGGAAGAACTCAAGAAGTTACAGAAAAACGGTGCAAGTTCATGCCGTCCAGCTCTAGCATCACGCTTCGACAAATTCACTCCTCTCAATGCAAGCATATCAGCCATCCTCATGGAACTAGAGAAGGATGGAATAATCCGCCTTCCCTCCCCCCCCCCCCCCCGATTTCAATGTCTAGCAGAAGAAGAGACAAAAATAAGTGGTGCACATTTCACAGAGATCAAGGACACTCTACTTACGAATGTTGAGCCCATAATGATAGACTGGAAGCCCTGGTTCGCAGGGGCTATCTCTCCAACTTCGTTCAGAAAGACAACGACGCCAAAATTTCTCCGTCCCGGGGGGCTGATAAGCATCAACAGAGGTCATGCGAGTCGCAAGACTCTGAACACATGACCGTCCTCCAATCCATTCATGAAGACCCGATGGGGGGAGATTCCAACTCTTCCTGCAAAGCTTTCGTCAGCAAAGTCAACTCCTTAGATAACACTTTGCCTGCCAAACACACCGGGGTCCTGACATCTTTATCTCACAAGGACTTAGAAGGCATCCAAACACGTCATCGCAACGCATTGTTCATAAACCTTTGCATGCTATATCATGAGGTATGTCGCATCCCGGTGGACAATGGCAGCTCAGTAAACAACCTCTTTATGGCCACATTTCAGGCTTTCAAGCTCTCTGAAGACCGATTCATGCCAGTCGGTTATACACTTCATGACTTCTCTGGTGCACCTATCCAAGTTGAGGGAATTGTCGCACTCGACGTAACAGCAAGGGAAGCCCCTGTTATTCAAACGGAAGCACTGGACAATATGGTAGTCGATGTCAAAGCTGCATACAATGCCAAATTCGGTCGTCCAGACCGGGCGACATTCCATGCAATTGCCTTCGCATTTCACACGAAAACGAAGTTCCCTACAACAGCTGGCATAGCCAAGTAGTAGGAATCCAAGTGGCGGCACGAACATGCTACACCACTACAATGGGGGGCTCCATTCTCCCCCTCGACGCCATAGAACTACTGCCAGAAAACAGTCGCAATAACTCCAAAATTGTAAACAAGCTTGAAGCCTCTGCCATAACCAACTCTACCAAGAACTTCCAAACCTGCCACACCATCTCTCGCCAGGTCCAAACTAGTTCTCATCATGATACAATAATAAACATTAATCCCTCGCCCGAAGCCACTCCACTTATTCAACGGAGACAAATAGTTATGCCTAAAACACATTGGTGCATCAAAAGATTTCTCTTTCACTATGCAAAACAATGGGGGGCTCCCTCTAAAACAGGCAAGTCCAGGCAAGGTCTACCAAGTTGTTTTCCTGACGGCTCATCAACTTAAAGACCCGAGGGGCAGGGAGATATCAGCAGGGACTTGAAAAGTAGAACACCTTGCAAAGTACAACGAGTTGGGTGCCAAACTTGTACACAAAAACAGCACCAGAAAATCGTTAAAAACTTCCTACAAGACAGGTTCGGAGCCAATATCCATAGTGCAAAGTTATTACAGTAATTTACATATGAAACAAGTTCAAAGTGCTTCGCCATTCAATCTGCTCCTACGACCTGTTAATTCATCAAAGCAAACAACGAGCTACATGCCCAACTTACATTTAAAGCAGCGCTAGGCACTCGTTACATGCTTTCTACAATGCAAGTTCGGAATCTAGAACTCAAGAGTTGTAGAGTGCAAACATGCACATTTAGAACACAACTCACCGATCGATCTGTTCCTGCAACTAGCTGAACTTCCTTGGAGGCTTGAAAATAATAAGTTGAGTGCCACACTTAAATACTTAAGCAGCACCAAACACTCGTTGCGAGTCTCCCTGTAAGACGGATTCAGAGTCCATACCCATGGCTCAACAGGGACTCTAAACAATTTGCAATAACGCAAATTTACAGTGCACTTTGCTATTCGATTTGCTCCTGCAATCCGTCAATGCCTCGACGAACGGTTCGGATTCTAGTTCATGGTTCAAAAGAGACCCTGTCAATTTGCAAAGAAGCAAGTTCAGAGTGAGCTTTACCATTCGAGCTTCTCCTGCAACCTATTAATACTTAAACTAACGAGTTCGGAATCCATGATCATGGTTCAGAGTTACTCTCGCAACCTGTAATGACACCCGTTCAGATTTCAACTCGCCATTCGATCTGTTCCTGCAACTAGTTAAATTTTCTCAACAACAAATTAGTAGGTCCAAAATCATGGATCGAAGTTACCCTAGCAACACTTGTAAAAATCCGCACTTGGGGTTCAACTCTCCATTCGAAGTGACTCTCACAATCTGTTAGAGGCCCCATACAGCAAGTTTGGAAAACAACTCTCCTTTAGAGTTGTCCCTACAACTAGCTAGGTTCGAGACGGAGCAATGCTACACTCCGTCATACACTGTCGATAGTTCTTTAAGCTATACACAACAGACTTGAGGCACTGTTATTTAGCGACAAAGAACCCGTCGATGGCATATCAACCATGACAGCAAGAATCAAGCATATAAAATGAATCCCGCAAATCACAGAACTATCACCAACTCATATGTTCAGATCCAGTAGCACTACAGATGTCTGCAAATACAAAATGGCTAGTCCAAAGTCTAACTCTCCCAAGAGCGGCTCATACGACTAGACAACCCCCAAGACGATGTATTATAGGACAAGACACCGGGATGTAGAAGACTTCTCATTCCAAAAACTGCAAGTCTCATTACAACAGCAAAGTTACAAGGACTCCACGTTTCACGTCTAGGAATCGCTACCGAAAGTCCTGTGAGCACTGTACAGCAAACTGTCATGAAAGTTGTTCTTCCAGCTATACCCACTGGAGAGATGCTCTATCCAAGAGAAACAAAACTCCTCACCGGCCTCCTACCAGCTAACAGCTCTACAGGACCGCCTCAACTCTTGATGATGATATTCAAGACAAGTCTTCCTTAGACAAGCAAACTCCAGATGTATCCAACCACCTTCACTTGAGCAATCTCCAACTCTATCCCGCTTGAAGCGCTGTGCAAACAGGAAGAATTCCAACTCCGGCAAGCACAACGTATCACAAAGGAGGGCAAGCTTAGAGTCCCGGGGAACCTCATTCGATGCACGCAACTACTTGTCAGTAAAGAGAAGAATGGAATCATCTCAATGCTGGATAAACACAAGTGGCTTCACTTCCACACTAAGAAGATTCAAAATACTCACAACTCATTCGTTCTAACAATGAGTTCGGCACGATGCACGCCACTTAAGTTCCTCCGGCCAACCGCTCATTAACATCGAGTAACAGGTCTGATGTGAATATTTGCAAGTGTACAAAATCGCAACAAGTAGTATAGTTAAGTGAATAGAGTGTCCAACCAACAGGGACTAATTATTTTATTGAGTACCGAATTTACTAAACAAATCACTATATGGATAATCGAAATTAATAAATAATAAAACAACTAAATTAAATTAATCCAATTAAAGCTAACTAAAATTAGTGAAGAGGGAGCGGGCTGTGAAATTCTTGTAATTTGTTAATGGCAAAATTAATTCTAGGGCTTTTGACTTCACCTAGTTTATCACACATAATTTATAACTCCTTATGAATAAAAAAATATTATTTTTTCAAGTTGTAAACCAAAATCCCAAAAGTATTCACTACTCTTTCTCACGCAGTATCAGAATTATTCTCAACTAATTATTTGCCTTAGTTCATTCACAAATTATCAATTGAAAATTCATTCAGATCTATGGATTTCTTAACGTTCACGTTCTCCTATAACCGTGTTTAATTTTTATTAACCACAAATCACCAGTTTGATCTCTTCATGATTTAAAAGATCATACAAATGTCTATCCACCAATTGTACGCATTAATAATAAAAATCAACACACAATCATGGAAAAATATAGTAATAATAAGGAATTAAACTTGTGTTATCAAGAACTAGGCTATATCTTAGCCCTAGAAAAATAATATTTAGTTCATAATAAAATTATTGCAATTAACAAATATTATTTTGAAGTGTATGATAAAATTAGAGAAAAAGAGATACAAAGAGAACTAAAGAAAATTGCAAACCAAACAGTAAGACACTTCTCTGTCCTGTTCTGTTTTGTTTCTGTCTCGGAAAATGCAGTGCCACGTCACCATACGTCAGGTCAGCAGTCAAAAGCACGCCTCGAACCGCGTGCTAGTTCTGCCCTGTCGCGTTGCCATGTCGGATCTGCTGCAGCCGCTATCGCATCGCCACGTCAGCAACCTGCTGCAGCCGCTATCACGTCGCCACGTCAGCAACCTGCTGCTCTCCCTCTGTTTTGTCGTATTCCTGAGTTCCTTGGAACTTGCGCCGTCCTCTGTCACGTGGGCAAGAACGCCACGTCAGCCTCGATGGGTTTCGTCTGCCAGCACCTTCTTGCGCCAGGTCAGCACCCGGCCTGCTGTTTCGTCTTGTTCTGCTTCGTTTTGCGTGCCGTCAAACCCCAAACAACCCAGGCTCTCGTTCTCTCTCCTCTGTCTTTTTTTTTTATTTTTGATTTTATTTTATTTGTAGCCGTCACCTCTTCCTTTTTGATGTGCATGCCTGGTGCGTATTTATAGACAAACGGGTAGGAGAATTAGGGTTTGCTCTTTGCAAAAAAATCCCCTCCTTTTTTTATTTATTTCCTTCCTTCTTTAATCTGATCTTTATTTCTTTCTCCTTTTTCTTTTCTATCCTTTTCTTGCAAACACGTGCTGCATACACAAAAAATAATACCAGAAATTAGGGTTTTAAAAATAAAATAAAATTAATTAGTTTAAAATTAACTAAACTAACTACAAATCATATTAGCTCAATTAAACCCTTTTAAAAAATATTTATCGCACTTTTAGCTCAATTAGCAAATTAAGATTCAACAAAACAATAAAATTAATAAATAAATAGTTTTTCTTTGTTTGTTGATTTTTTCCAAAAATCTCACATTTTGCATCAAAAATCTTATTTCTTTAAAAATAATCAATTACTTGAAATCTTATGGAAATAAGACGAATTAAACACAAGATAGATGAAAACAAGCGATTTTAATGGGCAAATGAGTACAAATATTTGTATAAAATTTAGACACATCAAGGTCCAAAACCCCGATCTTCGCTCTCTACTTGGGCTCATTAACGACTTGTCGGCTTCACACAACAAGCTCAAACGCCTTGCTCTGTGCTTAAGCTTCCTCAATAACTCGTTTGTCCCAAACAACGAGTTTAGCGCTCCGCTCGCCGCTTGAGCTCCATCAACAACTCATTTGTCCTAAACAACGAGTTCAGCGCTCCGCTCACCGCTTGAGCTCCATAAAAAACTTATTTGTCCCAAACAACGAGTTTGGCGCTCTGCTCGCCGCTTAAGCTCCCTTAAAAATTCGTTTGTCCCAAACAACGAGTTCAGCACTTCGCTCGCCGCTCGAGCTCCATCAACAACTTGTTGGTCCTAAACAACGAGTTCAGTGCTCCGCTCGCTGCTCGAGCTTCATTAGCAACTCGTTGGTCCCAAACAACGAGTTCAGTGCTCTGCTCGCCGCTTGAACTCCATCAGCAACTCGTTTGTCCTAAACAACGAGTTCAGCGCTCTGCTCGCCGCTTGAGCTCCATCAGCAACTTGTTGGTCCCAAACAACGAGTTCAGCACTCTGCTCGCCACTTGAGCTCCATCAGCAACTCGTTGGCTCCAAACAATGGGTTCAATATTTCACCAAATAACTCGTTTGTACCAGACAATGAGTTCAGCGCTCCGCTCGCTGCTTGAGCTCCATCAATAGCTCGTTGGTTCCAAACAATGAATTCAGCGCTATACTCTCTGCTTGAGCTCCATCAGGAACTTGTTGATCCCAAACAATGAGTTCAGCACTCTGCTTTCTGCTTGAGCTCCATCAATAACGAGTTCAACGTTCTGCTCGCCGCTCGAGCTTCATTAATAGCTCATTGGTTCCAAACAACGAGTTCAGCGCTCTGAACATCTCTTGAGCTTCATCAACAACTCGTTTGTCCCAAACAACGAGTTAAGCGCTCCGCTCGCCGCTTGAGCTCCTTTAATGGCTCGTTGGCTCCAAACAACGAGTTCAATGCCCTGGTCTTCGCTCATGCTCCACCAAATAGCTCGTTGGCTCCAAACAATGAGTTCAGCACTCCGCTTGCTGCTTGAGCTCCATCAACAACTTGTTGGCTCCAAAAAATGAGTTCAATACCTTGGTCTTTGCTCAAGCTCTGCCAAATAGCTCGTTGGTTCCGAACAACAAGTTCAATGCCTTGGTCATCGTTCAAACTCTGCCAAATAGCTCGTTGGCTCCAAACAACAGGCTCAATGCCTTGGTCTTCGCCCAAGCATCACCAAATAGCTCTTTGGCTCCCCACAACAAGTTCAACACCATGGTCTTCTCCCTAGCACCGTTTACAACTTGTTAGCTCCGAGCAACGAGTTCTACGCTCTTCTTGCTGCATGAGCTTTGCCTACGTGTGTCGTCTTCGAATAACAAGTTCTACGATCTGATTGCCACTTGAGCACCATCAAAAACTTGTTGGTCCGAAACAATGAGTTCAATGCCTTGGTCTTCGCCCAAGCATCATTGACAACTTGTCGGGGCCAAACAATAAGTTCAAGCTCAAGTTCATCTCATGGCTCTCCCTACAAGCTCGCTGGGATCAAACAGCAACTTTTACATCGACTCTATCTCAGAGTTTTCTCCGAACTCGCTTAGATCAAATGGCATTTTCTGCAATGACTCTATCTCAGAGTAGCCAACACGCTTTCTGGGTGCAAACAACAAGTGCAACCTCCAACTCTGTCATAGAGTCCTTTCTAAGCTTGTTGGGAACAAACAACAAGTTCAACACACGGCTCCATCACGAAGTTTTCCTTATAAACTCGCCCGAAGTTTCCCTTATAAACTCGCCGAGGTCAAACGGCAGTTTCTGGACCAACTCAATCAAGGAGTTGTCCCTACACGCTTGCTGGGCGCAAACAGTAGGTGCATCATCCATCTCTGTCATAGAGTCCCCTCCAAACTTGTCGGGACCAAACGGAAGTTTTTACATCGATTCTACCACAGAGTCGTCTCCACAAACTCGCTGGGATCAAACAGTGAGCTCTATACCAGCTCAGCCACGAGTTGCCCCTACAAACTCACCGGGGTCAAACGGTAGTTTCTGGACTAACTCAATCAAAGAGTTGTCTCTACATACTTGCTGGCTGCAAACAGCAAATGCGACATCCAACTCCGTCATAGAGTCCCTTCTAAGCTTGTTGGAAACAATCAACAAGTTCAGCACACAACTCGATCACAGAGTTTCCCCTGTAAATTTGGTAGGGCCAACCAGCAAGCTCAGCACTCAATTCTACCATTGAGTTTCATCTAAGTTCACTTCAAACAGCGAGCCATACATTGACTCAGTTAAAGAATTGTCTCTCCACACTTACTGGGATCAAACAGCGAGCTCTACGTCAACCCAGTCACAGAGTTGTATTTACAAACTTGCTGGGGTCAAATGGCAAACTCTAACATTCAACTTTGTCCCGGATATGCCACAACAACTTGTTGGGATCAAACAACAAGCTTGCAAACAGCTCTCCTAGCATAGCTATTTATATACGTGCAAGATCCACCAATCGATAGTGATGGAGTAAAAAACTGGGTATACACATATAAGTAATTATACATATATATATGAGTTATTGCATATACACGACGATAAATATATGTATAAAAATTTATATGCACACCCAAATCCAAAAAAGCTCCAAAAATCCCCAAAAAAGAAACTCAAGAGAATCAAAGGGGCTTAACGGGTCAGATCCACGACCCAAACCCGCTAGAAGAACTCACGGAATCAAAGAAGGGGCTTAACGGGTCGGATCCAGACCCGAAACCAACCCGCTCCACTTCTTCACCATGTTCTTCTTCTTCTTCTTCGAAAACTCCCGCTAAAAACCTAAGAAACCGAACCTCGTCGACGCACCTTCTTCCTCCTCATCCCAACTCCGTCTTCAAGTTGTCGCCTCGCCAAGAGCTTTGTGCCTCCGCTCCACCGACGAGCTCCCTCAGTCGAGATCCACCTCCGAGCTACAATGCGCCTCATCGAAACCCAAAACAGGGCTCGAAAATCTCTAACTCTGTAGCTCGGCGAGACGAGGGCTTGAGTCCGTAGCTCGGCGAAGACGAGCTATCGTAGCTTGGCGGGGTGCTCCATGGCCATAACTTGGCAAAGCTTCGATATCCTGTAGCTCAGCGAGTCCTCGATTTTGTAGCTCGGTGAAATCTCCCTATCCATAGCTCGACAAAACGGAGCCTCAGCATCTCTGCAGCTCGGCGAGAACGAGCTATCCCCGTAGCTCGGCAAGATGGGGCTTGAGTCCATAGCTCTGCAAAAATGAGCTATCGTAGCTCGGCGAGTGCACCCCATGGCCATAGCTCGGCGGAACCCGAAAATGGCTATAGCTCAGCAAATTCAGAGTCTCCATAGCTCGGCGGAGTGAGCTATCCTAGCTCGGTGAAGTGTCAAGCTCCATTGCTCGGCAAACTCAAGAATGCCCATAGCTCGACGAGAGATTTGCGAGTGCCATAGCTCGGCGAAAGCACACCGTAGCTCCCCCGCGGCGAGGCTTCGATAGCTCGCCGAGATCTCGACGTCCATGACACCGTAGTCACTTGTTACAATCGTCGCCGAGCTATGCCATCGAAGGAGGAAAAAAGTAGCTCGGCGAATTGGTTCGCCGAGCTAGGGGGTGAAGAAGACGATTTGGGTGCTGTTGGATCTCCACGAAATGATCGTCAGCACGTAATCAACGCTCGAGGAGTTTTTCGGCTTGATCAAGTCGTTTCCACCGTTGGATCTCCCTCGGCATGCGAGTCATGTGCGATCTTTGCCTCAATCACTTCAAAAAGCGTGCCCAGATTTGATAATTCCGAAAGGTATTTAAAAATCAATTAAAAATTATTTTTTATTCGAAAAATTAATTAAAAATTCAAAAATAATTATTTAAATTTGGAAAAATAATTTTAAAATCTGAAAAATAATTAAAATTGAATTTATTAATTATAAAATTCGAAAGAGTGATTTTGAGAATGTAGAGCATTCCATAAAATTCGGAGAAATTTGAAGAACTATGGAAAAATTCCGAGAAAATTCGAAAAAATCCGAAAAAATATGGAAAAATCCAGGAAAATATTCACTGCTTTTAGAAGCCACAGATCAGTTCCAGGTATCTCCGAACACTCCGACTACTGAGGTTATTTGCCAGTTCTAAAAATAAGACGTACTACTTCCCGAAAGCCATGAAAATCACCTTTCGGGAATTGGGGGCTTATGTTGATGGTAAAAATCGCAGCAGATCAGAGCCGTACGATCCATGTACAGATCTCAAAGTGTCTATACGAAGATTAGCCATCACAGAACTATTTTACAGGCCTAGGCCCACTCCAAGACATGGGCTTCTCTCAAGCCCATAAAAAGTGACAGACTAGGCCCACTAAGAAAGACATCCAGCCCATGATGGATAGGAGTCTCATCTCTTATCCTCTCACAGGGATATCTTATCTCTTCGGGGGGGGGGGGGGACATGAAAGATCTGACGGTCACGATTCAGCTTCTAGAATGTCTCTCAGGCCTATAAATATTCCTCCCCCTTCTCAGTCTCCAGGTAATCAACAATTCACCAGCTTTTACTCTCTCTCTCTCTCTCTCTCTCTCTCTCTCTCTCTTTCTGGTTCTGACTTGAGCGTCGGAGGGTCTATCGCCGGGGGCCACCCCCCGGTGTTTCAGACGTTTTGCAGGTCTATCGGCCGCATCAACAACCGTCGATTTCATATCACATGAGGTCAATCAACGATCCAAATTCAATCTCAAGAGCTCTAACGTCTTTTAACGGCCAAGGCACAGGTTTGACTTTTAGTAGTTTCCATCCATTATTAACTCACTATCCGTTTGCTCCCACACTGAAAAAAACAGCAACAAGATAATATACTTACTAAGAAATAGGTAATACAATTCTTGATGGCCTCGTTAAAGAATCCGTAGAAAAAATAGTACCAAATTATTCAAATTACAAAATATTTAAACACTTGAATTATTTATATTAAAGATCTCGTTAAAAAATAACAATAGTATAATTATTGACTATTATTAACTACAAATAAAATAATTAAAAGAAGTTCAAAAAAACTAATCAAACAACCGAATTTTAATATAATGTGAGGAGTATGGTTTTGCAAAAAGATAAAATAGGAAGGGGATTTTCGCAAAAAAAATCTCATTTACGGTTTGGGAATGGAACTGCATATATGCGGTTCCTATCTCACGTCAGAAAAAAAAAATGCCGAGGGGGGGCCACTTTTGAGGTTCGGTTGGGGGAAGGTTTTGGCGTTTTAGCGATGGGGGAGGGTTAACAGCGACCCATGGGGATCGCTTTTAGAATAGCATCGAAAAAACAGAGCTGGGCCATGCCTAGCCCATGATAGACTCCGCCTTAGTTAAACTAGTATTGAAAAAACCTATGGGTCATTTAGTACGCGGATTGAAGAATTTATGATTCTCATGGATATTTTATTACTGTGTTTAGTATAGACCAATTCATTTTTAAAATTATACAAATATCTTACCAAACCAGGTGCGTACCAAATACCCCCTAGGAGTTTAACTCCCTTGGTGGTCGTGTATTGTCATAATCTCACTATAGGACTAAAATCTTATCCAAAAAAGTAGCTAGTTGGAAAGCACTTTAGTATCCTTGACTTTACTATACAAGGAACTCTCAAGCCTACATTCTATTCAATATGGGGCTGAGTTTTCCACAACCACACTCAAGTGCCGCATTATATATTCTATATCATACTTTGCCCATCCTACAAGCCCCACTGATTATTTCGATTGGCCTACCAGTTATTTCCTAAGCCCACCTAGCAATTACTATGCCCAACTAAGGATCTTAGAGCATCCACAGTCGTTTTTCTCATATACTATAAAATGGCAGCTACAGTAATAGCAAATAAGATCGATCGCTGCAGTGGTCGTTTGCTATATCGTTTCTCATTTTTTAGAAATAAGCGAGCGAGGGTATATGATATACCGTCTCATCGTTTAAAATAAATTAAAAAAAGTTAATTACTTATTAACTATTAAACTATATTAATTAACTAAATTAAATAATATAATAATAACTAAACCTAATTAATTAACTACCTAAACCTAATTACTACTCCTAAACCTACCAATCAGCATTAAATGGTATTTTGCCCTTAATTCACGGACGGGGTATGATACCCCGGCCCGGGGTATCATTCCCCGTCTGAGGCAATATGAAAAAAAAAAAAAAATTAATTGAGAGAGACGGGGTATCATATCCCGTCCGGGGTATGTATCCCCGTCCGACCATTTTTAAAAAAATAATAATAATTAAAATTATTAAGACGGTATATGTTCTTCCGTCTGAATCGATTAAATAATCATTAAATCGGAGGGACGGGATATGATATCCCGTCCTTTATAATTTGAGAAACTACATTTCGTTTCTCATATTTGAGAAACAAGAATAGAACGTTTGCCATAAAATGGCAAAATGAGAAACGATTGCAGAGGTTCGTTTGCTATAATATGGCAAAATGGCATTTATAGAAAACGACTGTGGATGCTCTTACAATCAATTCGCCTTATAGACGTTTTGTGCTTACTGAGTTTGGACTTGCTTCTACCCACACCTCCTTTCTAACAAATGTGGTATACATTGTAATTGTTGGTGTATGCTCTAGAGGTTAATTGTTTATTTACATTACTAGTTTACATTGAAGCATGACATTTATTTTATATATGAGGCATTTTATTTATTGTGTTATTTAATGTGATTAAATGAAACTTAATAAAGTCCTTAGGATAGTAGGTTCAATATCATGGGACATCAAGTACATGACTTGATTGTGAGATCCTATTGGTTGTAATTAGAACACTATTCTTAAATGTTCTTAGTCAAATATTATTGTGAATTATGACAACAATAATACATAGAGACTAGTATGTGCATAACTGATGTCCATATCTCACGGGTCATAGATATGAGATATCAAGTCTTCACATTGGTATATATTAAAGTAATAATATACTAGACTGACCCATCATAAGAACGCAGCATGGATCGTTACGTGAGTGTCATGAGCTGTTCTCACAGTGACCATGGTGTACGTAGTCCTTTGACTTGAAGTCACTACGGTTCCCTACATGAGAAGATCTATGTTTTAATGTCGTCAAATATTGCCTGTAGACAATTGGATATACTACAAATCATGCATAGAGATGTGAGTGACTTGGATAGAATCTGTCTCTCCTACATAACAACAGCAATATCTACATGCCTCTTGATTGAGTGAGATTGCAAAATGCATAGTCGTGTTCAAATGAGTCAATATGAGATATTGAGCTCATTTGTTTTAGTAAGTCTACTCGGACATCAAGAAACCAAAGATTGAACTATATAAGGGTGATACGCTCTGTCTTGTGGTCAATTAAGATATCTGGACAAAAGGACTAGACTACATGATAACATTGGTCACGAATAGGTTATGTCAAATCACTGTCATTTTCATTACTTTAGTAGCAGTGATGTATTGCTAGATACTGCTCACTGTTTGTAACACTAGAATAGGATTTTAGTATTACTGATAACGTAATGGGAATTTACACGGTCACACACTTAGAATGGATCAAAATTGAAATTTAAATTCATAAGATGAATTTAATTGAGAATCCTAGTAAGACTTGGATTCCTGACATGGCTGGGTAATTAATTAGATCAAATTGGTCTACTAATGTTGGAAGACCCACACACGAACCTGACCCATGACATATTGTGAGCCCAACCACCTCACCACTGTCTTAGGGTTGTTTTTCTGCACCTGTATATATGATATATTTTCTGTAAGAAATATGTATGAAAAAAATCCTAGCCGTCACAGAAACTATGAGAGAGAGAGATCGTGAAGGACATCCCATTCGTACAGCTAGCACCGTGGCGTGAGGGAGAGCTTGATTTGATCTATTCGTGTGGATACAGTAGAGGCACCGCAACCTTTGCAGTGTTGTGATTGGCATACTTTGGAGACACCAGATCTATCTTTAAGGTATAATTTCTAAACACAATTTATGTTTTTTCGCTTGGACCCTTGTAGGTTTCGATATTTTGTGATTTTTCCGCTATATTTTTAATCTGTGATTGTTATCGAAACCTAACAGTAATGCCTCTTCGGAGAATTAGGTTGATAATTAATTTGACGGCTCATAAATTAATATTGAACTAGTACTGGTAGAATTTAATAGATTATTATGTACCTAGTTAATAGACTTAGAGCATCCACAATCATTTTCTATATTTGCCAATTTCTCATTTTTTGAGAAATAAGGTGCTGCAGTCGTTTGCTATTTTGCTATATTTTGACAAAATAGCTACAGTCACTTCTCATTTTGGAGAAAAGAAATTGCGATTCTCAAATTATAGAGGACGGCATATGTTGTTCCGTCCCTATTTTTAAATTTTTTTTAATGGAATCGGACGAGACATGTTCTTTCGTCTGACCTTTTTTTTATAATGATCAGACGGTACAACATGTACCGTTTAGAAAAAAACGCTGAAACGAGACATGTTGTCCCGTTTCAAGCAATTTTTGCTTGGACAGGACAACATGTCTCGTCCAGCAAAGGTGGGCTGGCTAGGTTAGTGTAATTAATTAGGTTTAGTGTGTAAATAATTAGGTTTTAGGGTATATTTTATTATTTAATTTATTTAATTAACCTATTTTAATATCTAATCACTAATTAATTAACTGTATAAAAATAAAAAATAAAAATAAAAATAAAAAACCGGACGAAACAACATGTCCCGTCTTTCTCAAATTTTAGCAAACAACCACTGCAGACAAATATCCTATTTCCTATTACTGTAGATGTCATTTTCTAAAAAATGAGAAACACCATTGTGGATGCTCTTAGAAAGTTCAAATATAGAAGTGTGGCAGTAAAAAGGTTGGATGGGTGTGAGGATTTAGTGCTATATTGGAAAAAATAGGAGAATGAGTTCCTTATACTGTAGAGTCCATGATCCCAAGTTGCCCTCTCAACTAGGTATTGGTGAAGATTTTAGCCGTATGGCTAGGGCATGATCGATCCCGGTCGTGATTACAAAAATAACTTGTAGTTCTTAAATGAGTAGGTGAGTAGCCGTGTAAAACGTGAAACGTGAAGACCGGCAGGTTTATAGGTTTGTTGATTAACAGGTAGACATGAGATATATAAAGTCATGTGTTGATCTGAGGACAAGTCGGATACATTGTTGAAGTAAACTAAAATTCGACAATCTTTGACAATCATGTTGAAATTCCAATTTATGAATCAACCCAATTCCAATTTGTCAATATTTTCCTTACTCTATAACTACATAAAATAAAATGTTAAGTTTTAAAATAGGTAGATAAATCTTACAATTTTTTTTTTCATGTTTTCAAGATGGTGATGATAAATCACATTCATCTCCCATATAATGATACATTTAAAGTTAGAAAATCCAGTGACATCCAGTCTATTGGTGTATGCCCTAAAGGCCAGTTGTGTATTGACATTACTAGTTTACATTGTATTATGACATTTATTTCATATATTGTGCTGTTTATCGTGATTAAATGAGCATAATAAAGTCCTTAGAATAGTAGGTTCAATACCATGGGATATCAAGTGCATGACTTGATTGTGAGATAATATTGATTGTAATCAGAATATTATTCTTAAATGTTCATAGTCAAGTATTATTGGGAATTAGGACAACAATAATGCATCGAGACTAGTATGTGCGTAGACTGATGACTATATCTCACGGGTCATGGATATGATATGTCAAGTTTTCACATTGGTACATATTAGAGTAATAATGTACTGAACTGACCCACCATGAGAAAGCTTCATGGATCGTTACGTGAGTGTCACAAGTGGTTCTCACAGTGACCAAAGTGTATGTAGTCCTTTGACTTGAAGTCACTAAGGTTCCCTACATGAGAAGTTAAATATTTTAATGTCGTCAAATCATGCGGAGGGATGTGAGTGACTTAGATAGGATTTGTCCCTTTTACATAACATGAGCGACATCTATGGGCCCATTGATTGAGTGAGACTACAAAATACATGGTCATGCTCAAATGAGTCAATATGAGATACTGAGCTCATTTGTTTTAGTAAGTCTACTTGGAGATCAAGAAACCAAAGATTGAACTATAAAAGAGTGACACGCTCTATGTCTTGTGACCAATTAAGATATTTGGATAAAGGGACTAGACTACATAATAACATTGGTCACGGATAGGTTATGTTAAGTCACTGACATTCCCACTACTTGAGTAGCAGTGATGTATTGCTAGATACCGCTCACCGTTTGTAATACTAGAATATGATTTTAGTATTACTATCAATATAATAGGAACCTACAGGGTCACACTCTTAGAATGGATCGAAATTGGAATTTAAATTCATAAGATAAATTTAATTGGGAATCCAAGTAAGACTTGGACTCGTGACATTGGTTGGACATTTAATTAGATTAAATGTGCTAACTAAAGTTCAGAGGCCCACACACGAATCTGACCCAGGTCGGATTACGAGCCAACAAGCTCGTTACTATCTTAGGGTTGATTTCTTGCAGCTATATATATGATACATATATGTGGAAAAGTCACATATGAGAAAATCCTAGTCGCCACAGAAATTGTGAGAGAGAGATCGTGAGGAACAGCCCCATCCCGCAGCTAGCACTGCGGCATGAGGAAAGCTTGGTTTTGATCCGTTCGTGTGGATACCGTAGAGGCACCACAAAATTTTAGTGTTGTGATCGACATATCTTGGAGACAGTAGATCCATCCTTAAGATATAACTCCTAAACATGTTTTATAGTTTTCGCATGGATCCATGGCTAAGTTTCAATACTTTCTAATTTTTTCGCTGTGTATTCAATCTTCGTTTGCCATAGAAACCTAACACAGTCAACCCTAATTAGCAAATAATTAGTCCATTAATTGACGGGCTTTCCATATGACCTATTTTACTGATAGGATTTATAACTACTTTAGGTAGCGGAGTAGGCACCTTGAATCATTAGAATTCTGATACCGGCTAATAGCCTAGCTAGTTAGTGCCCCGCCCGGCTTGTTTGTTTCCTGCCTTTCGGGTCCCATTTTATTTTTTTATTTATACTAGTTAAAAGTCTACATATGAATTCATCAATTATCCGAGTATTCATTTCGTGATACAGAATTGATCTTTTTACGCCCGAGATTTTGGACTGATTCCGTATTTCTATGTTGTGATTAGACGGTGATTAGGCGATGCAACATTTTGAAATAATTAATGTAACTGATCCAGAAGGGTTTCCATCTTGAAATCCGAATAATATTTTTTACATTCATTATTTTCACCTAAATTAGGAAATAATCTATTAATGTCATTGATGATGGTAAAAATCGCAGCAGATCAGAGTCGTACAATTCCTGCACGGATCTCAAAGCATCTACAAGCAGATTAGCCTTCACATGCCTCTTTTTACAGGTCTGGGCCCACTCCAAGACATGGGTTTCTTCCAAGTCCATAAAAAGTGATAGACTATGTCCACTAGGAGAGACACCCAGCCCATGCAGGCTAGGAGTCAAATCTCTTATCCCCTAACAAGGATATCTTATCTCTTGAGGGGGAGAGACATGAAAGAGATAAGGTAGTTAAATCAATCCAACAGACACGAATCAATCTCTTGAAATGTCTCTCAGGCCTATAAATACCTCTCCCCATCTTCAGTCAGAAGGTAATCAACAATTTGCCAGTTTTCACTCTCTTACTTTCTCTCTCTTTCTGGTTCTAACTTGAGCGTCGGAGGGTCTGTCACTGGGGCCACTCCCCGGTGTTTCAGAATTTTTGTAGGTCCCTAGGTCACATCATCAACCGTCGAATTCAGATTCCAGGAGGTCAATCAATGATCAAGATTCAATTTCAGGAGCTCTAACCTCTTTTAACGGTCAGGGTCACAGGTTTGACTTGTAACACCCCTGCCCCGAGCTTGGAAAATTTATACAATTAGAAGACAAATTAATTATAGTATAGTATAACTGCCCACCATAGGCTACCTCCATAACTCACTGCTCTCCCACACTCGATGTTGAAAGTCGGCTCTGATACCATTTGTAACACCCCTGCCCCGAGCTCAGACAATTTATACAATTTAGAAGACAAATTAATTATAGTATAGTACAACTGCCTACCACAGGCTGCCTCTCAAAAGGTGGTTAACCGAATTTGTGACTCTTGATCATAGGCATTATTATTTATTAATATTATATTCTTGTAATCTCCCGATATAGGACTAATTTATACAACTCTACTCTCTCCTCAACTCTTACCTGTGTGCACAGCCAAGCCACATCACTCACTGGGTGATGTCATCCGGAACCAAGTAACTTTTTGTATGCTGTTGATTATTCCTTACTGTGGGCCCCACCTCACATATTCAATTAATTACATATATGCCATCCATCTCTTTTTAATACAATCTGCCATCCCTATTTATATACATATAGATTTTTCTGTGGCCATGTGCCTACGACACGTTTTCGATACAGCATATGAAAAGTCTTGTAAATGGTAAATCAACAACTATGTAGCTGAAGTTTGAATAGTATGAAAATAATTAGTTGTAAATAAAAGTCCATGTTTCCATTAGTATATGGTGAAAAATAATTATAAATTGGGGTATAAAAGTCCATGTTTCCATATATATATATATATATATAGAGAGAGAGAGAGAGAGAGAGGGGGGGGGAGGGGGGAGAGAATTAAATAAATAAATGAGTTGTTTCGGGGGGAATTTTAATTTGAGTTTTGGGGGAAAATGTGTTTTGTGAGGTTAGATCTGGGCATGAACAAGGAGGTTGGATATTGGAGAATTCCGGAGCGGTTCGGGTCGCGACCCAAACCCGCAAACAAAATCAAAAGAAATAGAGTGAAGGGGTACTAACGGGTCGGATTTTAAATCCACCGACTCGCTAACCCGCTCCACCTCTTCTTCTTCTTCCTCTCTCCTTCTTCTTCGAATTCGAGTGCCAAAAAGCTCAAAATAGGGCTCAATCGAAACTCCTTCTTCACAGCACCACTGTCAAGCACTACAGCCTCTAAAACACCGAGCTCCTTCCTCGACCACTCCTCTGCCCAAGCTCCTGGTCGACGAGGAGGTCTCGCAGATCAACCTATTCGAAAATCCAAGGCTGTAGCTTGGCGAAGTCTTGATAACTAATAGCTCGGCAAAGCTCGATCATCATAGCTTAGCAAGACTTCAAGGTAGCTCGGCTGGATCTCATATCCATAGCTAGGCGAAACAGAACCTTATCGTCTCCATAGCTAGGCAAAACAAAGCCTCATCGTGTCTATAGCTCGGCGAAACAGAGCTTCATCGTCTCCATAGCTGGGTGAAAATCTCAGCTCCCATAGCTCAGCAAAACTTCGAAAACCCCCATAGCTCGTCCAAGGGAGAATCTCAATAGCTCGGCAAGTGAGATGGGTCGGTGAAGTTGAAAGAACCAAAGCTCGGCGAAACTCGAGCATTATAGCTCGACAACAAAGACAACTCGTAGCTCTGCAAAGGCACGAGGTCCCCACAGTTTAGCGAAGACATCGGAATCAAAATGAATGACCATAGCTCAGCCAAATGGTCGGCCGAGGTAGGAGGTCTCCGCGCCGATTCCTGACCCTCCGATCTCTTAGACATTCGAGCTCGAGCGCAATGGACGACTCAGATACGTCCACGTCGCCCCATCGTCCCCAGTGCTCCTCTCTGATCTCAGCTGTTCAATCTTCCTCAGCGCGCGAGCTGGGCTCAATCTGCATCTTAGATCGCTTCAAAACTCGCGCCGACTCTGATAATTCATAAAAATTCCCCAAAATCTTTTTAAAATTATTTTAAAATTGAAAAATTAATCAAAAAATTAAAAATAATTATTTTAATTCAGAAAATCAATTTAAAATTCTGAAAAAACATTTAAAATTGGATTTGTTAATTATAAAATTCGAAAGAGTGATTTTAAAATTGTGAAAAATTTAATAAAATTCGAAAAATCCGAATAAATATAAAAAAATTCCAGAAAATTCCAAAAAATTCGAAAAAATCCGAAGAACTGTGGAAAAATCCAGAAAAATATTCACTACCTTCAGAAGTCACAAATCAGTTCTAGGTATCGCTGAACACTTTGACTGCTAAGATTACACGAGAGATTCTAAAAATAATACGTACTACTCCCCGAAAGCCAAGAAAATTGCCTTCTGGGAGTGGGGGGCTTATGATGATGGTAAAAATCACAGCAGATCAGTGTCGTACGATTTCTGCATGGATCTCAAAGCATCTACAGGCAGATTAGCCTTCACATGCCTTTTTTACAGGTCTGGGCTTACTCCAAGACATGGACTTCTCCCAAATCCATAAAAAGTGACAGACTAGGCCCACTAGAAGAGACACCCAGCCCATGCGGGCTAGGAGTCCAATCTCTTATCCCCTAACAAGGATATCTTATCTCTTGAGAGGGAAAGACATGAAAGAGATCAGGTAGTTAAACCAATCCAACAGACACGAATCAATCTCTTGAAATATCTCTCAGGCCTATAAATATCCCTCCCCATCTTCAGCCAGAAGGTAATCAACTATTCGCCAGTTTTCATTCTCTTACTCTCTCTCTCTCTCTTTCTGGTTCTGACTTGAGCGTAAGGGTCTGTCGTCGGGGGCACTCCCCGGTGTTTTAGGCTTTTTGCGGGTCCCTCGGCCACATCAGCAACCGTTGAATTCAGATTCCAGGAGGTCAATCAACGATCCATATTCAATTTCAGGAGCTCTAGCCTCTTTTATCGACAAGGGTCACAAGTTTGACTTTTAGTAGTTTCCTTCAATTATTAACTCACTATCTGTTTTCTCCCACACCGAAATAAGCAGCAACAGTCATTGTTGATAATAAGAATAGGAGTGCTAGATGTATGTCATGTGGGATCTCCTTTGTCTATGATTAAGTGAACATAAGAAAGAACTCTTAACAAACTACTGATGTGCATGTTCATCTACAAATTTTTGAGGATTTTGGATGTTACCTAGGTCCAACAGAGAGTACTATCTGTTTCAAGTCATGCTAATCCACAAATGCAACATGGAAATGAAATTATCGATATGTATGAAGGTTCACTACAAAAGATACTCGATTTACCGGTGAATATTCCCCGGCGTTTTACTAGTAGCGCCGGGGTAGGTAGCGAATAGGAATGGGGCGCCAGATGGGATGGTTATACACCGGCGGTCGAATTAAAACGCCGGTGAATCCGCGTATTCACCGGCGTTTTATTTAAAAATGCCAGTGAAGTGTATTATTCACCGGCGTGTCTAATTAAAACGCCGGTAAAAAGCTGCGATAAATCCCATCTACCCTAACCTTTCGCTCGCCATTTTCCCAAACCCCAAAAAAATAAAAAAAAAAGGGGGCGCTTCGTTTTCCCTCCTTCCTCTTTCTGGCTCCCGCGCGTTTGCCTCCGCCGCTTCGTCCTCTTCGACAGCCTTCGACCTTTCATCATCGTCCCTTCTTCCCTTCGCCATTTTCGATTTCCCTCCTCCCTATCCCGATTTGGAGGTGAATCGGCAATCGGAAACGACCGTTTCGCCCCGCTCTCTCTCTATCTCCCCCCCCCTCCCCCGCACTCGTCGCCCCGCTCTCTCTCTCTCTTTGGTATCATCTCTTGGTTTCCCTTATTTTTGAAACTTAGCATGTTTTTTCTGATAGATGCATCTTGATTTCCTTAACATGAATGGTTTAGTTGGGATGAAGAATTAATAGAAAAATATATGCTTAGGTACTGGAAATTTTCATGTTCTTTTACTGTTAATGAAGCTGATTTCATGCATCTGATTGTCTTCTTGGCATGTTTTTTTGATATAAAATGGGTTCACTGTGAACTGAGGATGCTATAGCTACGTATGCCAAAATGGTCCGGATATGCACAACAATTGGGTTTTAGATTTAGTTGGGCTGAAGAATTAGTAGAGCAACATATATGCTCAGATAATGGAAATTTTCATTTCAAGATACTGTTAAAGTAACCTGCAAATTGCCCTCTTTGGCATGATTTTTTAACCAAAAATGGGTTCACTTCCAAACTAAGTATGCTGCTAGAATTTTCATCTTCTTTTACTGTTAATGAAGCTTATTTCATGCATCCGATTGCCTTCTTGGCATGTTTTTTTGACCAAAATGGGTTCACTGTGAACTGAGGATGCTATAGCTATGTATGCCAAAATGGTCCGAATATGCACAACAATTGGGTTTTAGATTTAGTTGGGCTCAAGAATTAGTAGAGCCACATATAAGCTCAGATAATGGAAATTTTCATTTTAAGGTACTGTTAAAGTAACCTGTTTGCCCTCTTTAGCATGATTTTTTAACCCAAAATGGGTTCACTTCCAAACTAAGTATGCTGCTAGAATTTTCATCTTCTTTTACTGTTAAAGAAGCTTATTCCATGCATCTGATTGTCATCTTGGCATGTTTTTTTAACCAAAATGGGTTCACTGTGAACTGAAGATGCTATAGCTACGTATGCCAAAATCCTCCGGATATGCTGAACAATTAGGTTTTAGATTTAGTTGGGCTAAAGAATTAGTAGAGCAACATATATGCTCAGATAATGGAAATTTTCAATTCAAGATACTGTTAAAGTAACCTGTTTGCCATCTTTGGCATGATTTTTTAACAAAAAATGGGTTCACTTCCAAACTAAGTATGCTGCTAGAATTTTCATCTTCTTTTACTGTTAATGAAGCTTATTTCATGCATCTGATTGCCTTCTTGGCATTTTTTTTGATATTAAATGGGTTCACTGTGAACTGAGGATGCTATAGCTGTATGCCAAAATCCTCCGGATATGCACAACAATTGGGTTTTAGATTTAGTTGGGCTCCAGAATTAGTAGAGTAACATATAAGCTCAGATAATGGAAATTTTCATTTTAAGATACAGTTAAAGTAACCTGATTGCCCTCTTTGGCATGATTTTTTAACCAAAAATGGGTTTACTTCCAAACTAAGTATGCTGCTAGCATAGGCCTCATCTTCTTTCACTGTTAATGAAGCTAATTCATGCATCTGATTGTCTTCTTGGCATGTGTTTTTGATATTAAATGGGTTCACTGTGAACTGAGGATGCTATAGGTACGTATGCCAAAATCCTCCGGATATGCACAACAATTGGGTTTTAGATTTAGTTGGGCTAAAGAATTGGTAGAGCAACATATAAGCTCAGATAATGGAAATTTTCATTTTAAGGTACTGTTAAAGTAACCTGCAGATTGCCATCTTTGGCATGATTTTTTAACCAAAAATGGGTTCACTTCCAAACTGAGTCTGCTGCTAGAATATTCATGTTCTTTTACTGTTAATGAAGCTTATTTCATGCATCTGATTGTCATCATGGCATTTTTTTTAACCAAAATGGGTTCACTGTGAAATGAGGATGCTATAGCTACGTATGCCAAAATCCTCCGGATATGCTGAACAATTTAATACACCGGTTTAATTATCTTCCTATTTTCTACTGGTTGGTGTTATTTATATTAAACTATGCTTAGTGTCATTTGAACCAAACTATCATTGTAATTTAATTTGTTACAAATCTCACTCTTGGCGGCCTTGGAACGTCGATTCGACGTAAGTGGAAGGAAGAATGCATGAACCACGGCAGAGGAGAAAGGACCCATCCCTTTCAGCCGATGAAAATACCGAATACCAGTTTAGTGCCAACCTTCATTCAGTCCGAATTTGATCAAATAATGAGAATCGGGCTTATCCACGAGAAGCCCTATGCTCATTGCGCTAGTGAGCGATCGATTCCTACTCAATAAGGGCCAAAACCGAGCAAATTAGTCCGATTCTGATGGCATTTTATAAATTTTGTTATAATTATGTTGGTTTGTTAATCCTACTAAAGTACAAATTTTATGACTGTTATTATAAACATGTTATTAATTAAATTTGCATCTCTAAAGAAGTTATTGAATCCTTGACAGGTACAACATGCCGAGGCGTGGAAAGAGGATAAATATAAATGATGGCAACGAGAGCCATGGGGATGAGCAGGCACTACATAATAGTGGCAGTCAAACAGATGAGGGTAAGGGTAGCACGCCGCCCACTGTCAAAAAATATCGTGGGCGGACTAAGATGACGAATATTTGGAGGCTTCAGAACGACGAAAGGATCGAGGTGGAGGTGAACGGTGTCGGGCAACCGGTTGGCGATAATGCCAGCAAATTTTCTTCCTTCATTGGGGTTATAGCAAGGAACCCCCGGATACTTCCTTTGTCATACGAGAGTTGGCCGAAGGTGCCAACCACGACAAAGGCCACTGCTATTACGACAATCAAGGTATTTCTCATCTAAAATACATAATTGGTCGGCGCAAATATATTATTGAAATATGTATTTTTAGTGATGGGTAATAAATTTTGCAGCAATACTTCTCGTTCGCCGACTCCCTTACGCCTTGGGTTGAAAATTCACTCTCCAAGAAGTGGAGGGACCACAAGAGTGACTTGAAGGCGAAGTTTTATGATAAAGACCTTTCAGAGGAGGAGAATGCAATGAATGTGCCAGAAAATGTGGAGCCTTCAGATTGGAAATTTCTTGTGCACTACTGGAGTTCGGAGATCGGTCAGGTATTTACATTAAACACACAAAAATCTAATGAGTATGTGGTTGTATGGCTACTGTAATGAATTTTTCTGCTAACTTCATTGTGGCATGTACAGAAAAGGGCGGAGGTGGGAGTTGCCAGTCGGTCAAAGCAGCTAGTGTTGCACACCGCTGGTACACAAAGCTTCGCTCTGGTTTGGGAAGAATTGGTAGGCGCAATGGTATTGAACATTTTTTACTTACAGTTATTTGTTTATAACCATTTCATCTTACTAATATATAGGCAGAAGATTTGGGGGTCCTACGGAGTTTGGCGACATTGACTTTTTCGATGCCACCCACAAATCAAAGGATGGGACGTATGCGAGCCCTGAGGCAGCACGAATTCTGGTAATTTGTGAACTAATATCTAATGAGTATTCGAAATCTCATCTGCTTTTAACTCTGATTGTTGTGTCCTTTTACAGACTAACGCTCGGAAAAGGTATGATGAAATCTCCTCTGCTTCAGATTCTGACCCTACGGCGGCACGCACAGATTAGCATACTCGGCAGAGAGTTGCCTTGACCGATGTTAGGGGAAAGGAGAGGCATGGACGTGTCCGTGGTATGGGCCTAGGACCAACCCCCTCGCGGCTATTCGGACGGAGTGAATCTAGTTCAAGTGCCAATCGGGACGAGGAGATGACTTCCTTAAAGGCACAAGTTGCACTCCTCCAAGAACAAATGGCCAGTTTAATAGGGCAGCAATCCCAAGTCCCACCCTCGGTAAGTATTTAAATTGGTATTTTTAAAGAGATTATGGTCTTGAATGCATGAAAGACACGTACTAGTGTTTGTGAGTCTGCATTGTGGCTGTCGTCTATAAGTATTTCGTCTATGTTTCTTAAGTGGGCTGTGATTAGAAAGAAAGGGCTGGAGTAGAGATCTGGAAACCCAAATAGAGACATCTCGTTTATTATAATCTATACTTATTGTTGGACCAATCCCCTCTTGCTGTTGTTGCTGATGTCTCTATGTGTCCGTGTGTTGAAGGGAAAGAAGGGATGAGAGAGAGATGAGGAAAATGCCGCTATGTTAGCCCGGTGTATCCTCATTCTCTACCATCCCTCTTTCTGGCTCCATATATGGCTTATATATTAAATTGGTTTCCTTCCACGATGACAGTCCGTAATACTACACTTTATATGAGCCCTGTTCATAGCTACACCCTATTGCATACTCACAAACAACTAATACGTGTCGTTCATGCATTGTATGACCAACCCCACTTTGGCACATAACATGCTTAGATGACATTGTATGACCTGCTAATAAGGTTTGTTCAGCCGTGTTGTTGTACTGATTTGGAGGATTTTGGTATGCTAGCAGCATACTTAGTTTCACAGTGAACCCATTTTTTGTTACAAAATCATGCCAAAGATGGCAATCTGCAGGTTTCTTTAACAGTACCTGAGCTTATATGTTGCTCTACTAATTCTTGAGCCCAACTAAATCTAAAACCCAATTGTTGTGCATATCCGGAGGATTTTGGCATACGTACCTATAGCATCCTCAGTTCACAGTGAACCCATTTCGGTAAAAAAACATGCCAAGATGACAATCAGATGCATGAGATAAGCTTCATTAACAGTAAAAGAAGATGAGGATGGCAATCATGCCGAGGATGGCAATCAGGTTACTTTAAAAGTATCTTAAAATGAAAATTTCCATTATCTGAGCATATATGTTTCTTTAACAGTGACTGTGACCAATTGTTCTTAATTGGGCTGTGATTAGAAAGAGACGAGTTGGAGTGGAGATCTGGAAACCCATATAGAGACATCTTGTTCATAATAATTTATTATTATTGTTGTTCTTGTCGATCTTGTTGTTGTTGCTGATGTCTCTATGTGCCCGTGTGTTGAAGGGAAAGAAGGGATGAGAGAGAGATGAGGAAAATGCCGCTATGTTAGCCTGGTGTATCCTCATTCTCTACCATTCCTCTTTCTGGCTTCTATATTTGGTTTCCTTCCACGATGACAATTCCATAAAACTACACTTGATATGAGCCCTATTCGTCATTTTCGATTTCCCTCCTCCGCTCTCTCTCTCGCTCTCTTCGGTATCATCTCTTGATTTCCCTTATTTTTCAAACTTAGAATGTTTTTTCAGATAGATGCATCTTGATTTCCTTAACATGAATGGTTTAGTTGGGATGAAGAATTAATAGAAAAATATATGCTTAGATACTGGAAATTTTCATGTTCTTTTACTGTTAATGAAGCTGATTTCATGCATCTGATTGTCTTCTTGGCATGCTTTTTTGACCAAAATGGGTTCACTGTGAACTGAGGATGCTATAGCTACGTATGCCAAAATCCTCCGGATATGCACAACAATTGGGTTGTAGCTTTAGTTGGGCTAAAGAATTGGCTCAGATAACGGAAATGTTCATTTTAAGATACTGTTAAAGTAACCTGCAGATTGCCATCTTTGGCATGATTTTTTAACCAAAAAATGGGTTCACTTCCAAACTAAGTATGCTGCTAGCATAGGCCTCATCTTCTTTCACTGTTAATGAAGCTGATTTCATGCATCTGATTGTCTTCTTGGCATGTGTTTTTGATATTAAATGAGTTCACTGTGAACTGAGGATGCTATAGCTGTATGCCATAATCCTCCGGATATGCACAACAATTGGGTTTTAGATTTAGTTGGGCTAAAGAATTGATAGAGCAACATATAAGCTAAGATAATGGAAATTTTCATTTTAAGGTACTGTTAAAGTAACCTGCAGATTGCCATCTTTGGCATGATTTTTTAACCAAAAATGGGATCACTTCCAAACTGAGTATGCTGCTAGCATCCCCATCTTCTTTCACTGTTAATGAAGCTGATTTCATGCATCTGATTGTCTTCTTGGCATGTTTTTTTGATATAAAATGGGTTCACTGTGAACTGAGGATGCTATAGCTACGTATGCCAAAATGGTCCGGATATGCACAACAATTGGGTTTTAGATTTAGTTGGGCTGAAGAATTAGTAGAGCAAAATATATGCTCAGATAATGGAAATTTTCATTTCAAGATACTGTTAAAGTAACCTGCAGATTGCCATCTTTGGCATGTTTTTTTAACCAAAAATGGGATCACTTCCAAACTGAGTATGCTGCTAGCATCCCCATCTTCTTTCACTGTTAATGAAGCTGATTTCATGCATCTGATTGTCTTCTTGGCATGTTTTTTTGATATAAAATGGGTTCACTGTGAACTGAGGATGCTATAGCTACGTATGCCAAAATGGTCCGGATATGCACAACAATTGGGTTTTAGATTTAGTTGGGCTGAAGAATTAGTAGAGCAAAATATATGCTCAGATAATGGAAATTTTCATTTCAAGATACTGTTAAAGTAACCTGCAGATTGCCATCTTTGGCATGATTTTTTAACAAAAAATGGGTTCACTTCCAAACTAAGTATGCTGCTAGAATTTTCATCTTCTTTTACTGTTAAAGAAGCTTATTCCATGCATCTGATTGTCATCTTGGCATGTTTTTTTAACCAAAATGGGTTCACTGTGAACTGAGGATGCTATAGCTACGTATGCCAAAATCTTCCGGATATGCTGAACAATTGGGTTTTAGATTTAGTTGGGCTAAAGAATTAGTAGAGCAACATATATGCTCAGATAATGGAAATTTTCATTTCAAGATACTGTTAAAGTAACCTGCAGATTGCCCTCTTTGGCATAATTTTTTAACCAAAACTTGGTTCACTTCCAAACTAAGTATGCTGCTCGAATTTTCATCTTCTTTTACTGTTAAAGAAGCTTATTCCATACATCTGATTGTCATCTTTGGCATGATTTTTAACCAAAAATGGGTTCACTTCCAAACTAAGTATGCTGCTAGAATTTTCATCTTCTTTTACTGTTAATGAAGCTTATTTCATGCATCTGATTGTCTTCTTGGCATGGTTTTTTGATATTAAATGGGTTCACTGTGAACTGAGGATGCTATAGCTGTATGCCAAAATCCTCCGGATATGCACAATAATTGGGTTTTAGGTTTAGTTGGGCTAAAGAATTGATAGAGCAACATATATGCTCAGATAATGGAAATTTTCATTTTAAGGTACTGTTAAAGTAACCTGATTGCCATCTTTGGCATGATTTTTTAACCAGAAATGGGATCACTTCCAAACTGAGTATGCTGCTAGCATAGGCCTCATCTTCTTTCACTGTTAATGAAGCTGATTTCATGCATCTGATTGTCTTCTTGGCATGTTTTTTTGATATTAAATGGGTTTATTGTGAACTGAGGCTGCTATAGCTACGTATGCCAAAATCCTCCGGATGTGCACAACAATTGGGTTCTAGATTTAGTTGGGCTAAAGAATTGATAGAGCAACATATATGCTCAGATAATGGAAATTTTCATTTTAAGGTACTGTTAAAGTAACCTGCAGATTGCTCTCTTTGGCATGATTTTTTAACCGAAAATGGCTTCACTTCCAAACTGAGTATGCTGCTAGCATAGGCCTCATCTTCTTTCACTGTTAATGAAGCTGATTTCATGCATCTGATTGTCTTCTTGGCAAGTTTTTTTGATATTAAATGGGTTCACTGTGAACTGAGGATGGTAAAGCTGTATGCCAAAATCCTCCGGATATGCACAACAATTGGGTTTTTGATTTAGTTGGGCTAAAGAATTGGTAGAGCAACATATAAGCTCAGATAATAGAAATTTTCATTTTAAGGTACTGTTAAAGTAACCTGTTTGCTAAATAATTGGCATGATTTTTTAACCAAAAATGGGTTCACTTCCAAACTGAGTATGTTGCTAGCATAGGCCTCATCTTCTTTCACTGTTAATGAAGCTGATTTCATGCATCTGATTGTCTTCTTGGCATGTGTTTTTGATATTAAATGGGTTCACTGTGAACTGAGGATGCTATAGCTACGTATGCCAAAATCCTCCGGATATGCACAACAATTGGGTTTTAGATTTAGTTTGGCACAAGAATTAGTGGAGCAACATATAAGCTCAGATAATGGAAATTTTCATTTCAAGGTACTGTTAAAGTAACCTGTTTGCCATCTTTGGCATGATTTTTTAACCAAAAATAGGTTCACTTCCAAACTGAGTATGCTGCTAGCATCCCCATCTTCATTTACTGCTAATGAAGCTTATTTCATTAAGATCCAGGATGACAAATTTTGATTGGGCTGTGATTGGATTGTTCAGTGGCTGTTGTCTATGTTCTTAGTTGGGCTGTGATTAGAACGAGAGGGCTCGAGTGGAGATCTGGAAACCCATATAGAGACATCTTGTTCATAATAATTTATTATTATTGTTGTTCTTGTCGCTCTTGCTATTGTTGCTGATGTCTCTTTGTGTTCGTGTGTTGAAGGGAAACAAGGGATGAGAGAGATGAGGAAAATGCCGCTATGTTAGCCTGGTGTATCCAAAGTCTCTACCATTTTTCTTTCTGTTTCCATTTCTGGCTTCTATATTTGGTTTCCTTCCACGATGACAGTTCCCTAAAAATACACTTGATATGAGCCCTATCTTATTTTTCTTATTTTTCTTATATTTGGTTTCCGTCCACGATGACAGTTTTATGGATTGTCTGAACAATCCATGAAAGACATGCTTAGATACTGAATTTTCATTTGTTTTACTATTTTAGGTAGTGGATATTCCCAATCAAAGGAGAATATAGAGTTTTCAAGTTAGATACTGAATTTTCATTTGTTTTGTTATTTTAGATATATTTAAAAAACAAAATTAAGTACCGAATTTTTAGCATTGCAATGTAATTATTTTACCTCTCTATATATCATCAACAATTCCATTTGCAATTGGCACTTTGATCTTATAATTTAAGATACAGTTAGATTTTTTTGCAAGTTCAAAAAATATGTATATTCTGTATTGTGGTCTACTGTTGAATTAAACTATTGTTTTTTTTTCACAGAGCGGTCGCCCAGATGAAGAAAATTCTGATGATCAGAACTGAAGCTCCTCGAGGGGTATGAATCCGTGGTCCTCCTTGCTGTTCTTGTGTCCTTGCTGTATGATTGTTCTTATGTCCTCCTTGCTGTTATGTCAGACTGTTTTTTTTTATGAGAGTTATGTCAGACTGTTAATTTGGGATATTTGTCAGACCTGAGATATTTGGGATGTTCGTCGGTATATCAATTCGTTAATTATGACTGTTAATTTTGCGGTGAATTTGGTTGTGATTATGACACTGTTAATTAGTTTGTTGAGATATTTGGGATATGACACGTGTTAAACTTTATTATTCTTGTGTTTGGTTGTGATTTGCGCATTAATATGCAACGAAATTGGTTGAATCAGTTGTGAATTAGTTTACAGGTTTTGTAAAAGAAACTGTGAATTGAAATCGAACGGAAAACCGGAGAAAGGAATACAAACGGGCATAGCTAGACCGGCGTTTTATAAAACAACGGTCTACCTATTGAATTAGTTGCAGTGTGCGATATACCAGCGTTCACACAAACGCTGGTGTATGCAGTCAGCTGTAACGGTATTAAGAAACACCGGCGTTTTATAAAACGCCGGTGTAGTTTGGCTCACCGGCGTTTTTGATTACGCCGGTGCTTGTAAGTAAGGAAAACCGGACACTCATAAACGCACATACACCGGCGGTCACGGACCGCCGGTATACGTTCGCTCTACACCGGCGTTTATAGAAACGCCGGTGAATTGATGAACACCGACGGTTTATAGCCACCGGTGAATGTATATTGGGGGTAAAAGAACGGCACTCAGAGGCCCCCATACACCGGCGTTTTTCTGGCCGCCGGTGTATGTATCACATTTACCGGCGTCCACTAAAACCGCCGGTGTAGACCCCTTCCTTTCCGCGACGCTCGCTTCGGCAGCATTTGGACCGGCGCTATTATAAACGCCGGAGAAAGTTTCACCGGCGTAAAAAAACACCGGTAAAGACGTAAAAAAATGCCGGGAAATCGAGTTTCTTTTGTAGTGGTTGTATAAGCAACTCTGGTGGAAGATGGCGTTTGCGGTAGTTTGTAATCGATTTTTTCATTTATTCTTAATTCTTTAACTGTTATACATTGAAACTTAAGTTTTTTATGAAAAATATGTCTTGTTTAGCCATAGATGCGATTTTGTGATTTTGTGCTCTTAAGCACTTGTACACATATGTAATTACTGCATTCTTTGAATTTATGGATGATTATTGGAATAAATTGCTTATTATGTTTGATTATTGGTGTTTTTATGATTATTGGAATAAATTTGTACTCTAAAGCACTTTTATATTGTTTATTATGTTTGATTCTTAGATTTGATGATGATTATTGGAATGAATTGCAGGAAATGATTGTGAATTGAAATATAGGTATTTTGGTTTGAAAAAATAAACAAAAAATGGAGAAAAAAAAATTAACTCCATTTCGGCGATTCTTGTTTGGGAAACCATGATAGATACCTATCTATCCCAACGTTTTTCATAAAATTGTCGAGATAGACTAGGTCTATACCGGCGTTTCCTAAAACGTCCGGATAGACTATATATCTTTCCCAACATTGGTTTAGCCAGCGCTTTTGGCAGCGTTTTTTTAAAACATTTGTATAATCTTTCCTTGCATTTACAAATTCAGGGAAAGATTTTTAAAAAATCGAGAAATCGCATATATTTTGTAGTGGCAATCGAAACCTAACAATAACAAATTATACATCCTAATTGAAATTATCTCCACAAATTAAGAAACCATCCAATAATCACCGAAATTTGCTACCAATTAGTTATCCTAATTATAATTAATAAATTTCAAAATTTTAACATCCCACAAATAAATCAACTACCCATCATAACCAATATGTTATAAAACGAAAAACTACACCAATGTACTATGTCAAAACAAAATGTGGAAGGAGATTTCCTCCCCCTCCCAGCACTTTTTCTTATTTTTGTGTCTGTATGCTTGTGTACTTGATCATATAGTCATACTTAGGAAAGTTTCTCCGGTAAGAGCATCCACTATCGTCCGCTATAAACCTAAAATATGGAAATTTTGAGAAAAACTCTACTACTATCGTCTGCTATAAGTCTATTTTGTAGCCGACTCGTGATCAGTACTCTGCCATATATAGCAGAGTGAAATAGCATATGCAAAATATAGAAGACGGTAAATGATCATCCGTCTGTTAAATTTGGAATTGTTTAGAATATAAAATTGTAATAGACAAAAGAAGATCTTCTGTCTGTAGGGTTTGACTGGTCAAAATTTGAAAGACGGAAGAAAATCTTCCGTCTCTCAAATGGATTTATTTAATATAAAAAAAACGAAACGGAAGAAGTTCCTCCGTCTGTCCCAGTTATCATTTTTTTAAAAATAAATAAATGAAAGAGATGGAATAACATCTTTTGTCATGTCATTATCGACATGACAAAAGATAAATAAGACGGTAAATGATCTTTTGTCATGTCATTGGTTAGTTTATCGACATGACAAACGCTAGCTATATTTTGTCATGTCATTATCTTTTGTCATGTCATTAGCTAGAAAACGCTAGCTAGATAGATATTGTAGATTGATTACTACAAAATGATGCAAATGTGACAATATATAGTTCATTAACCGACTATTTCCTTAGATGTCATATTCAAAAGTGCATGTGGGATTAATTTTTTACTTCCAAATTGTGATCTTGGTCAATAGGAAAATCTCGGTTCTTTGTCAAACAGGAACGGAGATTTTGTGGACTTGGCTCAATCAGCCTTCTTTTGCAGAGTACAATTTAACAAGTTACATTCATGAATTGGTTCTATCATGGACAACTTCGTGTTTGTGTTATTATTATTATCCTAACACAAACATATATCAAAAATCATCTCCTAGGTTCCCTATCTCTCAGAAATATATCAAAAAGTCTTAAACTTGATGATAGGGTCTGTAGAAAAGAAGCTTCCACCCTCTGCAATTCCTGAACCCCGAGAAAACTAACCAAGATACACTAGATTACTATTATCCTAACATCTTCAACAAATTAATTGAAACATGACAAGGATTTAAACAAAGTAAATGCTTAATATATACTAATCAGGATTATTTTGATGCTAGATAGATATTGTAGATTGATTACTACAAAATGATGCAATTGTGACAATATATAGTTTATTAACTGACTATTTCCTTAGATGTCATAATCAAAAGTGCATGTGGGATTAATTTTTTACTTCCAAATTGTGATCTTGGTCAATAGGAAAATCTCGGTTCTTTGTCAAACCGAACGGAGGTTTGACATTCATGAATTGGTTCTATCATGGACAACTTCCTGTTTTGGTCCTATCATGGACAACTTCGTGTTTGTGTTATTATTATTATTATTTTATTTTTTTTAAATGACGACTTGGCAATTTTGTAGATAGCTATATGTGAATGAATTAGAAACAATAATATTCTACAAGTAATTTTTCGTGATTGATATTTGTGTTGGCTTGACATCAATCACTTTCTTTGAAGAAATACCATTTCAACAAGTTATGAATACAAGTTATGAATACATTTCAACATGGTGATTACTATTTGTGTTGATTTGACTTGATTTGACATGGAGAAGGCCTTAGTGTAATTTGTCCATATCCCAACCCGTGCAACGCACATTTAATTAAACTCTAAAATATAAACCAATGAAATACGTGCAATGCACGTGCAACTCCAACTCTTTCATTATACTCATTATATCTCATTAAAAATATGTATATTTATTAATATATATTTAATAAAACGTGCATCGCACGTGCTAAATACTATGCTAAATACTAGTAAGGTTAGATGGAACTTTAGTTATTAAATTGGGATATTATTTTTTTTAATAAGGTTAGATGGAACATTAGTTATTAAATTGGGAGATTATTAGTTAGCCACCGGGGGGGAGTGGGGGTTGGGTGGGTAAGTTATTAAATGGGAGATTTATTTTTTTAATAAGGTTAGATAGAACATTAGTTATTAAATTGGGAGATTATTAGTTAGCCGCCCGAGATTATTAGTTAGCCACCGCGCGGGGGGGGGTTATTAAATGGAAGATTGGTTATTTAGTTAGTGATTAAATTAGAGGCAAATTGGGAGATTAATTACACTTAATGATAACTAAACCACTCTCGTCTGAGATGGGACAACTTGTTTCGTCCAATAGGGGTTTCTTTATAATTAAAAAATTAATAGGACGGAACATATTGTTCCGTCTGATACTTTTTCCAAAATAGTATAATAATAATAATAATAATAATAATAATAATAATAAATTATAGGACGATACAAGTTTAACATGTTTCATCCCTTATAATTTGAGAATTCTCCAAAACTTTCTCAAATATGAGAAGACATTGTTCATGGATTCTCAAAATTTAGCAAAATAGGAAACGAGTGCAGCTCTTAGAGCATCCACAATGGTGTTTCTCATATTTGAGAAAATGTACAAATAGAAATAGGAAATAGAGGTGATGTGTGCAGTGGTCGTTTGCTAAAAAATTCTCAAAAAATAAGCAAACGAAACAACATGTATCGTCTAGGACATTGAGTAAAAAAAATATTTAAAAATGTTAAGTTAATTAAATATTGATTAGGTATTAAAATAGTTAAATTAAATATCTAATTAACCCCTGATCCAGAGGTGTCAAAAAATACCATATTATCGTACCATACCGTACCATACCATATATTACCGAAATCTTGGTAATACCATACCGCAATCTCGGTATTGTACCATACCGAAACTATATGGTATGGTACTGGTACCCAATACTGATATCATGGTATACCGTACCATACCAAGTAATTAATATATCTTTAATTTAATTTTTATATTTAAAAACCCAGGCCGAGACCTAGGTCCATGCCCATTTTTCTTATTTTCTTTTTCAATTTTTCACCCCAGTTATACTACTACTTCAATTATTCTTCCTTTTTTTCTTCTTTGAATTTAGGGCACACGCCCTGATTGACCGACGCACTATGCTGCCGAAGCACCACGCTGTTGCGACGCAGCCTAACTTCTTCAGCCCCCATCGGTACGATATTTTTGGATGACTTTTTGACTAATTAGGGAAACATTAGAGTTTAGTTGGTGTATTAATATAAGATCCATCTTCTTCTTGTTCTTGTTGAGTTTTCTTGAGATCTTGGGTATTATTATTCACAAGTAATTAGGAATTTAGGATGCAAAAGATCTTCTGATTTGATTTATCAAATTAATTTTTGTGTTTTTTTAGGAGTTAATATATGTGAAATCTTATTTATGTATTATATTTGTATCATAATCCTGAAATTAATTTATATATGAATTTACTAAATGAGATACATACTGAAAAAAGGAGTAGAACAATACACAGGAATGAAAGAACCATCAAATATCATGAATGTTATGAAAGGAAAAAAACAATACTGTTGTCATTCTTTATATATGAATCTTTTTAATTTCAGGTATTGTTGTCATTCTTTCTCTATATGCTGAAGCTATCCAATTATATCTAATCAAGCATATTGCAGAATGCTGAATCTAATAGAGTAGCATATTGAGTCAATCATATTGCAGAATGTTGAAACTAATTTTCATACATAAAGATACATTATATTGAATCTTATACATCTCTGAAATTGTACAACAATAAAGTCTGCAACCCTGATTTGTTGTTTGGCCTGGGTGGATTAAGGATTGGGCAGAAAAGGTCTTTAGCTAATTCTTTTATTGAGGGTTTAACTATTTAGGGGATGAGAAGGCGATGTTGATGTTTTTTTTTTATCCATGATCATAAATTTTGTGTCGATTCTTTGTCACTATATCAGGTGATGTATGTTTGTTTGTGAGGATAATTTTTTATGTGAATCTGTTTCCAGTTAATCAGTTGAACTGTATGTTTCTGTATACTATTCGTGGTTGTGTTTCTCTGTTCCTGTATGTGTTTAATTTGTTTTGTGTGAGAATTCTAGAGCTTTTTGAAAGGAACATGCCTGAAGATATTAGTTATTTCAATGGAGTTTTGTGATGATTTCTTCCTTCATTGTTAAACAGAAACTTATATTATTTGGTACTGCTAGTGATTGGGCTCTGGAAACACAGATGTTAGACTAAATTATGGACCGTTAGCTAAGTCTTGTTTGAGAATTGACATATTGGAACTTCTTCAAATATATATATATATATATATATATATATATATATATATATATATAATTATTTATGCTGAAACTTCTTCATATATATATTTATGTTGAGCTTATTTATCCTTCTTTTGCCATTTATATGAATGTTAACTTTTTAAGCTAATTGATGTCCGGTAGTACCATGGTATTACCAATATCGTACCGATATTCCGGTAGTACCGAATTCGGTAGTATCAAAATCTTGGCACGGTAATGGTTGAGAAATTTGTGTACCAAGTATTCCGGTACGGTAGACGGTAGAGTAATGATGATATGGTACGGTACGGTACGGTATACCACCCCTACCCTGATCTACACTATAAGCTACCTAATTAATTCCTAATTGCCCACCAATGTGCTGGACGGGACATGTTGTCCCATTTGAAAAAAAAATCCCCTTCTTCCAAACGGTACATGTTGTACCGTCTGATCATTTTTTTAAAAAAATGTCAGACGAAACAACTGATCCCATTAAAATTAAAAAAAACACAATGGGAAAACATATAATATGAGAATTGCCAGTTCGTTTCTCAAATATGAGAAGCGAATGTAGCTTATTTGCCATAATATAGCAAAATAGAAAACGACTGTAAAGACCACTTTCTCATATTTGTCATATATGGCAAATATAGCAAACGACTATGGATGCTCTTAGAGCATCCACAATGGTGTTTCTCATTTTTTAGAATATGGCAGCTACAGTATTAGCAAATATCGAAATCGTCTGCAGTCGTTGTTTGCTATAATTTTGCTAAAATTTGAGACGGATGAGACATGTTGTTTCGTCCGTTATTATTTTTTTTTGAATTAATTAATTAGTGATTAACTATTAAAATATATTAATTAAATAAATTAAATAATATAATATTACCTAAAACCTAATTAAACTAACCTTAAACCTAATTAAATCCACTAACCTATCCCTAATTCTCCCTGAAATGCTGGACGGGACATGTTGTCCCGTCCCAGGCACTTTTGCTTGAGACGAGCCAACATGTCTCGTCCGAGCATTTTTTTTTTTTAAAAATTGTTTTTTTTTCAGCTTCTTCTACGGACTGTCCGATCAATTAAAAAAAATATCAGACGAAAAATGTTGTCTCGTTCGATCCCATTAAAAAAATTGAAAAAAATTAGGGACGGAACATGTTGTCTCGTCTCTTATAATTTGAGAATCGCAAATTCATTTCTCAAAAATGAGAAAGAACTGTAGCTACTTTGCCATAAAATGACAAAGTAGAAAACGACTGCAGCAACTCATTTCTCAAAAAATGAGAAATTGGCAAATATAGCAAACTATTGTGGATGCTCTTAAATTGTCAAAAAATGGCAAAAATGACAAACTAGCTAACGAGTGTGGATGCTCTTAGATAGTACATTTAAACTTAGCATTTTCTGGAAATGAATTAGCACAACTAAAACGGCCCAATTGAACTAAATTTATAGCCCAAAGAATGGCCAGAACGTATTAAGGTTGCGTTTGGTTAGTTGTTTTGAAAACAGTTTTCTGAAAACAGTTTTCTGAAAACTATTTTCTGAAAATGAGAGTGTAAAAGCTGTTTGTTAAATCATTTTTTTTAAAAACAGTTTTTTGAAAATGAGAGTATTATGTATGTATAGGTTTGGTTGTATGTATATACTGTATATAGCATATATACTTTGATACATACATGTTGTATACATATACATGCATATTGATATATAATAATATAAAATCTTTTATTATAATAAACATATTTAATAATATACATATATATAATAATATACGATCTAACCTCACAAAACATATTTTTCCCCCAAAAGTTTCCCCCCAAAATTCAAATTCAAATCCCCCACTCAAAAAAACTCATATATTTATTTAATTTGTTCTCTCTCTTTACCTCCTTTTTCTATTTAAAAAATTAAGAAAATAAAAATTCTAAAAATTTTTAAAAAATTAAAAAAATTAAAAAACTAAAAAATTAAAACTTTAAGAACTTTAAAAATAATTCAAAAAAATCAAAAAAATCATATAATATGTTTTTTGCCGGACCCCGAAAAGTTTCTCATATAATAAGTTTGTTACTTCAATTAATTTGCTGGACCTCCAAAACTATTTTATATGATCAAATATGGTGCATCGTTCCGAAGATGTGCCGAAGGCACGTGTCAACGGGCAAACCTAGTATATATAATAATATACAATAGTAATATATAATAATAATATATTATTATAATAGTATATATAAAATAGTATATATGAAATAATAGTATATATAAAATAGTATATATAAAATAATAATATATAATATAATATAATATAATATAATATAATATAATATAATATAATATAATAATAGTATATATAATAATAGTATATATAAAATAATAATATATTATAATAATTGTATATTATATAATAATAAACATATTTAATTATATACATATATATAACAACATATAATAATTATAATAATATGTATGTAATAATAATCTATTATAATTATATATTAAACAATTTATTACAATAATAATAAATTATATAATAATATATATAATAATATATAATAGTAATATATAATAATAATAATAATAATATATATTATAATAATAATAGAATATTATAATAGTATATATGAAATAAATATATATATTATAATAATAGTATATCAAAAAAAAAAGAGGCAGGATTAAGAAATGATCCTTTGGATTTTTCTGAAAAGAGAAGCAAAAAATCACTTCAAAAAGAGGGTAACCAAACATTTTTTTTGGTTTTAGAAAACGAAAAAAAGGCTATAAAACAACTATCCAAACTAACACTTTCATGTTACCCCTCTCTCTCTCTCACTCACTCACATTCATAGTTTGGATAATGGACTGGGTTGGACCGGATGTAACTAGCATCGATCCTAACCGGCCCTAAACAATTAGGCTTTATGTTTTTTAGCCAAGCCTGGTCCTAGCTTTACAATATTTATTTACATGTCTAAAGCCCTGCCCTACCAATCGGATCCTAGGGCTGGGTATTGGGCTTTTGAGCTAGCCCTATCTTCTTATCCTTAAACTTCAAAGTACAAAGCAAACATTGATAACGAGTTTTATAAATGTAAGGGTTTTAAAACTATAATGTAGGATAACTCTTTCCTTCAGGCTGTTGTAAAAATAAATTAGTATACCAATTAAAGATACAACCCAAATTAAGACATTACAACAGTGACCCAATTAAAACTATAAAAACTTACATTAGCTCACACAGATCTGTAGTATACTAATATATTTATATGGAAACCTTAAAAAAAAAAAACTTAACTATAAACAAAAAAAATGTGGGGAGAAGAAGAAACTGTCAATATGCATAAACAACCTTAAACAACTAATTGTAATCATAACGGAAGGGATGTGATTAAGTTAGGTATTTTGGTTTGTGAAGTTAGTATTTCATGAGTATTATGGGTTTAAATTAATAGTATGTGAGCTAGGATTAGAAAAGTAAATCCTGAAGGCTGACAAATGACAGGGCCTTACTGCCTTCGCCCTATTCTTCCCCATTTCTAAAGAGCTTTTTCTGAAGGTCCCTACCCTATCTTTTGTTTCATAGGGCCAGGGCCTGATTTGGTTTTCCCAGGGCAGGGTTCAGGGCCACTATAGTCAGATCTAACCCATTATCATCCCTAATTCACATTAACAGTGGCAACAACGAAGACATGTGATTCTTGCATCCATATTGGGCTCTTCATTAGCCAAGAAATTTGACTAAAGTTCGAGTTTAATGGAAACTTACAGGAATTGGTAGCATGCATTGTTTGCCAACACGATTGGAATTTTGTTCGGAATTTGGAATTTCGGTTTGGTATTTTAATACTAAATTTTTTCAGTCATTTTAAGGGGAGATTCCTGAACTTGTTAGAAAGTTGGTGTTTTATACACTATTTGCGAACTGATTTTTACGCATTTTTTTTTAGTCAGATCCCCAATGAATTATTGAGAGATCTTGATTGATTTGTGGGATTTGTGTGCAAATCTCGGACCAGATTACATGAGACTTTTGTGCGCCCGCACGACCTGCGGACCGACATGACCACACCACGTACAGAGCCACTTTTTACTATAGTTTTGATTTTTTCTTTTGTAACGACTGAAATAAATGCAGAAACGGTTCTGTCTGCCGTTTCAGTGCTGTGTTCAATGTTTTGTCTGTCGTTACACTGAAGGCATTCAAAGGCAATGATTGATGTCTGTCATTACAGTGTCGACATTCAATTACGTGTCTGCCGTTACACTGAGGGCATTCAAAGACTTGTTTGCCGTTACACTAAAGGCATTCAAAGCCTTGCCTGCCGTTACAGTTTTAACTCTCCCTCTATAAATAGAGGTCTCCCCTCTCATTTCTTCCCTGCACAAGAAATCTTCTTTCTTCCTCCTCTGAGTACTGTTCTGTTCTTCGCTCTTGCTGTTTTGGTAAGTCGATGACAGGGTCTTGACGCTGCTGCTCGGTTCGAGAGTTCTACGTGGTGCCTACGTGAACACTCTGGTCGTTGCATTTTGGGAGACAGACGCCTTCGTTCATTCTAGCAACCGGAAGAAGCAAAATCTATTTTAAGGATACTGTGTGATACGCAGGCCTCGACTTCTCAAGTTGTAATCTGATATTGGGTTTTGTAAGTTGTTTATTTATTTATTTTTTCTTTCGGTTTTTTCCTTTCTCTCATATTTTCTTCTCTGTTTTCTGTGCCTCTCAATGAAATCGAGTTTCCTGTAAAAAAAAAAAAAAAAATGTAACAGAACTTTCGGGACAAACTGAAAATTTTGCCAAAATAAATTTGGTCTCCCGGTGCCCATGAGCCATACAAAAGATAAGCCCCATAAGTTCTCAATTTCAGCTGTGCCTTATAGTTGAACTGACTTCTGGGAGGGTGCATAGAAGGTCAATATATAAAACAAGGGGAAATAACCCTGGCGATTTTTTTCTCCCCTCTTTCTGCCCTCTTCAACCCTCAGATCCACCGCATCGGCGGGGCTTTTGCCCCTTCCCCCTTCATTAATATTGATTCTTCCGGTGCCCTCTGCAAACCCTTCTCGTCTTTTCCGCCATTGTCCCCTTTCTCCATTTCCCCTCTCTTCTCCCCCCACCTCTCCCCGCTGTATTATCGCGCTGGTTTCCTCATCCTCTATTGGGCGTCTTTTCGTTCCCTCGTTTCGTCCGTCCAGCTACCGTGCTCTCGGTGGTCTTCTTCCCCTCTCACAAGCTTCTACTGGCGCTGGTGACAGTGATCCCCGGGTGCTCCATCTTTCATCTCGTCCCCCCAATAGCGTGCCTCCATCCTGTCTGCGTTGTGATCCCGGTGCTCCTTCTTCTCTGATTCTCCTAATCACTGTAAGTTCGCTCACCCCTGACTCTAGTGGTAAGTGTGTGGTTTTTATTTTTGTTACTGGTGCTGTTTGTTGGATTTTGTTCGTGCGGTGGTTGTAGTGCTCTAGTTTTTGATCTGATATTTTCTTGGTATCGACATTGTGCATTTGGGCCTGAGCGCCCTTGTCACTGTGTTTGTTTTCTCTCTTCCTCCTCCTCCTCCGCTCTTGCTCCGCGGCTCCTCCTCTCAAGTAGCTCTCTTTCTCTTAATTTCTCCTCTCTTTTCTTCTCTGGGTTCTCTCTTCGGAAGAACCTCACTTGGGACGATAGTCCTCGGTGGCTTTTTTTCGGAACTCAGTTGTATTTTTTTGGGCCCTTGAGTTTGGCCCATGGCCCTCTCATGGGTCGACGTTGTAAAAAAGAAAAAAAATAAAATTCGAAAGGATTTTCCTTCTATATCCTATTCTAGGCTGGGCTCGCTTGGGCTGAAGCCCAAGTTATCGATTTGTTCTGCCCTTCCAGATCCTTCTTCCAATAAGTTTTCCCGCCATCATCATTACTCGACCTCTTCATCTTCCTCCTCAAATCATCACTTCTCTCTCCGCTCATCCCCCTTCTGTTACCGATGTCTCCAACTGGGTCATTTGAAATTCGTCTGTGTTGCGAGGATGAAGTGCTTATTTTGTCTTAAAGACGGCCATGCGCGTCATCGTTGTTTCTCTCTCCAAAAACTCTTAGGCCTCTCTGTAGGTGTGCCAATTGCCGAATCGGTGTTAGATGCTCTCGATTTTCCAGCATTACAAAAGAAGTTAGCTGAGCTTCCGTCTTCTAAGTCGAAGAAGCAGAAAGCCCCATCCCGTTCTCCTCTTCTCCCCACTCCTGCTTCTAGCTCTCGACTGTCTTCTCCCTCCACCCCGTCTCTATTGAAGACAGCTGCATCTTCCCCCCCTCCAGTTAAGCCTCCAGTGACTCAAGTTTTCCTAACTAGCACGGAGCTCTCTGATCGTCTCAAAATCTTCAACAATTATGGTGCTATCTCCTTCTCCGAAGGATCCATTCCCTTCTACACTCTCAATGCTTTTCTATGCAACTGTTGCAATGTCAGAGAATGGGATTGGGTGCTCTACTCGTGTACCAACGGCGACGCGGTGATCCAATGCCCATCGTCGAAGGTGCTTGAGGACCTTTGTGCAAACCAGTCCCTTTCCATTGGTTCTATTACACTGTCGATTCGCAAATGGGTTTCAATTTCTCCTTCTTCTAAAGCCCTTGATCCCAAACCCACTAAAGTATCGATGGTTGGCCTCCCCCCTTTCTGTGATTCCCTGAGGCTGGTCGCGGCTTTCACCAAATGCATTGGAGATATCATTAGTATCTCCTCGTGCGCTCGATTGGCCTCGGGCAGTATCCAAGTCGAAGCTTTATTTCGCTGCCCCTCCCCGAAAGAGCTGTTAGTGTAGGTGCCCTAGAGACAATACATTAGAGTTTTAGAAACGCTATTATGTCATTATGTTTTAGTGATTATTAAAATATAAGTTTATTATGTCTTTATTTACTGCGTTATAAATGTTAGCATAATAAATGTCCTTAGAATATGATACAAATTATATAGATTCAAATATGAGATTTGAACATGAGATTATATATGTTAAGAGTATCATATTCTTAAATGTCCCTAGTCGAGTATTATTATTATAAGGACAATAATAATACATCGAGACTAGTATGTTGATTGACTGATGACCATATCTCATTGGTCATTAGTATAGAGATGCTAAAGTCAATGCATAGGTACATGTAAGAGTACAGTGTACTGGACTGACCCACCGTGAGATTCTACATGGAAGATTATAAATAGTGTCATAAGAAATCTCACAGTGATAATGGTGTAATGATCCTTAGACCTGAAATCATTATAGTTCTACATGAGAATTAATATACTTTGATTTCATCAAAAGTTATCTTTAACCAGGTAATGATAAAGATGGTTGTTGGGTATATTATGAATCATGTGAGAGATATGAATGATCTAGATGGGATTTAACCCTCCTATTTATAGGAGTGATATTATTGGCCTCTTATTTGAGTGAGACTATGAAATGCATGGCCATGCTCAAATATTGATTTGTTTGAATAGTCTACTCATCGATCAAGAAAATAAAGATTAAATTATGAAGAGGATGACACAAACCATGCCTCAAGTTTAATCTATAATATCAAGGTTAAAAGGATTATATTACATGGAACATTAGTCACGAAAGGTTTAATCGAATCACCGATTTTTTATTATTACTTGGGTAGCAATGATGTATTACTAGATGCCGCTCATTGTTTATAATTTTATTGAATAATAAAATTATTGCCAACGTAATAATAACCTACAGGGTCACACACAAGAACGCTTGAAGGAGATTTAATTTAAATTAAATAGTAATTCAATTTTATTTATAATATTAATTAAGTGAGACTTAATTAATTAATTAAATAGAATTTCAAATTTACTAATTATTAGAATTAGAATTATATTAGAATATTAATTAAGTTTGACTTAATTAATTATTTAATTAAGAATTCTAATTTTAATAAAAGCCCAATGGGATTGGGCTTTAGAATAACAGATTTTTCTCTCTATATAAACATCTTAAACTCTCAAAATTAGGGTTAGAGGTTCAAGAGAAAAGCCCTAGCCGTTTGAGAGATGAAGATGGAGATAGAGAGAAGTTGGTTTTCGGATGCTAGTACATCGCTCCTTCAAAGATCAAGCGTTCGTGTGGATACCGGTAGAGCGTAGATTGCGAGAGCGGGATGCGTGGTGATTCAAGAAGCTTGGACCTCTTTAATTCTCCCTTATTAAATTGTTAAAGCTTCTTAAGGTATTTATTCTTAATCTCCGAATTAAATCTTGTGTTTTCGCATGGATCCTGCGGAGGGTTTCGATTTTTTATTTATTTTTCACGCTTATTCCGCTGCGTTTATGTGCTCGAAACCCTTCATGGTATCAGAGCAAGGTTGTGAAAACGTTTTAATTCGTTTATTTGTTACAGTTTTGATATATATGCATAAACTGTAAGTTAATGATGATTGGGATGATCATATGATGATCTTATAATCTGTATGTATACTGATATGTATTTGATTTATGTTTGTTCTAATTACGAGAATCGTATTCGATATGGATTCTGAAACAGCTGCTGCAGATTTGCTGAAATCTATTTCTAGTGTCCGATTTTTGCAAATGAGTACCTTTTCGGAAAGGGAAACGAGGGTCTGAACAAAACTGATAGCTCATGCTATCACCGACTCGTCTGTAAGGCGTTTGACGCCGTTTAGGGCCTGAAATATGCAATTTTATGTTTTCAGATTTAATTTCAATTTTCTGAATTATGCCTTATATGATTTTATGATTGGATCATGATGAAATATGATATGGTATAACATGATTAGATAATATATGATATTATTTGAATATTATATATTTGTTCTTATTTTGGAGATTGTATACGATACGATTTCTGAAAAATTGCGCAGATTTAGTGAAATTTGCGTACTGTATCCGATTTTCGCAAACCATATATGGCTTTGGACTGAAATCAGGCCACTGAGCAAGACTGACAAAGTCAGGTTCGCATCTGTAAGCCGTTTAACGCCGCTTACTGCCTGTAAACAGCGATTTATGGTTTTTTGATTTAATTTCGAATTTTTTGAAAATTGTTTTCTGAGATGTATCTTATATGATCATATTGGATATGATATGTACTGTTATGTATTGATGTATGGTGACATATGATGATGTCTATTATGTGTTACTTGAGCATGGTGATTGGTTAAGGCCTTATTGACCCATAGGTTAGTGGTTTTGATTTACGGTTTGGTTTCTAGATACGACTTGCATGTCGTCTTCAATTTCTTGTAATTTATATTCTCGAATGTAACTCGAGTTCCTCTTGTAAGTTCATAAGAATATATATATTTTTTTTCCATTATTCAATGTAATGATCAATGAAGACATGGAAGCAAGGAGGCAAACCAATGAGCATTCCAAAGAAGGAGATACAAGATGAAGATGAAGAAGATAAAGACATGTAATAGTGAAGTATTTTAAACCACCCATAGATTGACCTTGATTTTTCCATTAGCTTGGAAAGATCATATAGGGTGGGCCATAACCAAACACGTTTACTTTATGCACTTTACATATGTATGAATGTATGTGATACAATGTATGTGTAGAGATAATGATGCATGCTTAATTAGATTAAGATGTATGTATTAGATACGACACCCATGCCATGCATGCTTAACAAGATAAAATCTATAACGATTTAAGATGAATTTTAAACAAACGATCATGAGATTCTTGTGTTTATGAAACACGGTAATTAAATGTGGATTTTCATTGTTCACGATTGAATGATTTTGTCAACAACCGATTACGAATCTGTAAGAAAGGGGGTGTCCATAATGCCGTCTGTGCGTTAACCTCTGATTTGGAAATCATTCATTCAACGATTTTTTATTTGAAATATTTAGTTCAAGAAAAAAATTGAGAATCTCTTTATGATGGGATCATGATCGTTTATAAGTAAACCCCTTATCAAAATATTAAGTTAACTAGATGCTTTCCAATGAATTAACACTCATCAAGGCCTAGATTATAAGGGGTGTGTTTGCCAAAGTAGAGCACTCTTTTTAATCGTGGTTAGGTGCGAAAGAGTAAATGTGATACTCGTCATGTTAATCATTGGGTCTAACTTAACTAAGTCGTCGCAATAGGATTGTGAACTTAGAAGCATAGAGTTTGGCGAAAATTTTATTAGATAAATTAGAGCAATGGTTGTTCACCAAACTATCCAAGAGTTATATACGTGATATAATTGACAAATGTTATCTACCTAAATAGTTGTGTTTTGGGAGTTTCGGCCAACACTGACTCAAGACATGATGAAATATGGATCTTGGCTCACTAGAAAGATATATAATAAATGCTTTCCGAATTAATAGTAAGGGCTATTAATTTGATCAAAATAGTGGGAGGTATATTAGATGAATGTACCATAATCACTTGAACATAATGATTAATAGATGCAATCTAGTTCATTTTATGCAATTTAATATTGTAGATATCAAATGATAAATAACACATACAACTTCTCTATGCGATCAGTCCTTGAGAAGGACAATATAACAAGAACTAACTTCCTTATCTGACATAGGAACTTGAGGATCGTCCTCATGTAATGCAAAAGCTCTATGTCATTCATATCCCTCCCCTACTCCTTTAGATGAGAATGTAACATATGCTGAATAATATGCTTATTTGAAGCAAATTAATGATGCGACTGATGTTTCATGTCTCATGCTTGTAAGTGCTAAGTTTTAGAAGCAACATGAGCATATGGATGCATATGACATGATAGAGTACCTTCAAAAGATGTTTTGAGGGATTGTTTATCAAGAAAGATTTGACAATAACTAAGCACTCTATAATTATAAGAAGGGAGAGTGAGATTCGGTTGGACCACATGTTTGAAAGATGATGAGTTATATTGAAATCTTTGAACAATAACTATTCTCATTATGTTATGAACAGTAAGATGAATGAGATAGACTAGAACACCCACTTAGGTGTTGCTAAAGAGGCGATTGTCGCTTCTGTGGAAAACCGAGACACTGGAAGTTGAACTGTCATATTTTATTGGAAGATATGAAAAATGAAGAAGACCGATAAGGGTCAAGCTTCAAGTATCGAGTTTAATTTGGAGCAAAGGTTGTTGCTCTGGTTAGATGAACTCGTTACTTAATTTGCCCACAAGGCAAATTTTAGAACTTGATAATTGTTCTTACGTGCCTACAATAAGTAGAGACATTATATGATTTCTTGTTTGGACAAGAAAGGTTTTTTCATTTTAATTAAATAACAATAGTTGTTCATTCTATTTCGATGATAAAACTTATAATGTTGCACAATTAGTTAATAATTTAGACGTTCTAAAATGACTCAAATTAAATATATCTCTGGCTTTATTGCATATGCCATTTAAATAAGAAGCGCATATCCAAATTTCATTAAGATGAACTAAGGATAAGTTTGATTTTGAATCATACGATGTTGCTAACCTTGTTTACTTGGAACGATGAATGATGCCCCTTTTATTGTATACGTAAAAGGGCTACCGAACGATTAGAATAATACATAATGATGTATGTGGTCTCATGCGTTCGATGGCAAGAGGTGGCTATTACTACTTCATTAAATTCACTGATGATTTCAGTAGGTATGGATTTGTGTAACTTTTGAAGAACAAATCTGAATCTTTTGAAAAGTTCAAAGAATAAAGAATGAAGTAGAAAAGCAACTAGGCGAAAATATAAAAGCTCTAAGATTTGATCAAAGAGATTAGTAATTAAGCCTTGGATTTTAAAGAGTGTGGTATTGTATCACAACTAACTCCACTTGGAACACCACAATGACATGGTGTGTCAAGAGGAGAAATCGCACCTTGTTGGACATGGTGATGACGAGTCATGCTAATCTTCCAATAAATTTATGAGGTTATACCTTGGAAAAGGCTGCATATACACTTAACCGTGTTCATACTAAATTGGTTCAAAAGACACCATATGAGATATGGACTGAGAAACGTCAAAGCATGTCTTTTATGAAAGTATGGAGATGTGAAGCGTTTGTGAAACGTCTGATCTCTGATAAGCTTGGACCATAATCAGATAAGTGTTATTTTGTGGGGTACCCAAAGGAAACTAAGGGACATTACTTCTATAATCCTACAGAGAACAAAGTGGTTGTTTCTCGAAATGCTGTGTTTCTAGAACGAGAACTGGTCTCCAAAAGAAATAGTGGGAGGAAAATAGATCTCGATGAAACTCGAGAACCATAAGATAACGTTGAACCAGAAGTGGAACATGAGCAAGATATTCAAATTAATGATGATGGTAATATTGCTCAAGAAACACAGGTTGTCCGTAGATCTAGTAGGATTCACCATGAGTTTGAGAGATGTTATGGATTTCTCTTAACTCGTAATGGTGATTTGATGCTCATAGATTAAGATGAGCCCCTCACCTACAAGGATGCTATGAACAGTCCAGACTCTAAGAGATGGCTTGAAGCCATGAAATCCAAAATGGATTCCATGTATGATAACCAAGTATGGACTTTGGTTGATCCACCTTAAGGGGTAAAACCTAAAAGGTACAAATGGGTTTTTTTTTAGAAGAAAAACCGACATGGAAGGTAATGTACAGACCTATAAAGCTAGTCTGGTTAAAATAAAGATTTCAAACAAATTCATGGTATTGACTATGATGAAACTTTTTCCACCAGTGCCAATGGTCAAATCCATTAGATTTTTCTTACAATGGCGGCTTATTATGACTATGAAATCTGGCAGATGGATGTCAAGATAGCCTTCCTTAATAGAAGCCTTGATAAGGATGTGTACGTGACACAGCCTGAAGGTTTTGTCAGTCCAAAGGATGCTAGAAAGATATGTGAGCTGCACTGAGCCATTTATGGACTAAAGCGGGCCTCAAGAAGATGGAATGTTCACTTTGATGAGACAGTCAAAGAGTTTGGCTTTATTCAAAATGAAGATGAACCGTGTGTTTACAAGAAGGTTAGTGGGAGCCATATGGCATTCCTAGTATTTTATGTTGATGATATAGGAATGACATTTCTTCTCTACAGACTGTTAAGACTTGGTTGAGAAATAGTTTCTCTATATAGGACTTAGATGATGCGACCCACATATTAGGGATCAGAATCTATTGAGATAGATCAGGAAGATTGATCGATCTAAGTCAGAGTACATACATTGATAAAGTTCTGCATCATTTTAGGATGCAAGATACTAAAGGGGATTCGTCCCCATGTCTCATGAGATATCGATCTCAAGTGAAAAATTGTTTTCAATCATTAGATGATACGGATCACATGAGTAAGATTTGGATCTATCATGTGTACAATGAAATGTACTTGTCCTGATGTGTCGTATGCTTTTAGCATGACGAACAGATACCAGTCTAATCCATGTGAAGGTCACTGTACAGCGGTCAAGAATATTCTTAAGTACAAGACTGAAGAACATTCTTGGTGTATGGATAAAATGAGAAACTAGTAGTAAAATGTTACACTGGTACTAGTTTTAGATAGACAAGGACAATGTAATGTCTAAGTTTGGTTTTGTGTTTTTGTCCAAATAGAGATGCTATAAGTTGGAATGGTTCACAACAAGAGATAGTAGATGATTCTACAATGAATATATGTAAAGTGCATATAAATGATAATTTTGCAGACCCACGGACAAAAGCCTTTATCGCAGTAAAAGCTTTAATGTCATACTAGTCCAATGGGTATTAGATACATGATGATTGGCTCTAGTGCAAGTGGGAGATTGTTAGTGTAGGTGCCCTAGAGACAATACATTAGAGTTTTAGAAACGCTATTATGTCATTATGTTTTAGTGATTATTAAAATATAAGTTTATTATGTCTTTATTTACTGCGTTATAAATGTTAGCATAATAAATGTCCTTAGAATATGATACAAATTATATAGATTCAAATATGAGATTTGAACATGAGATTATATATGTTAAGAGTATCATATTCTTAAATGTCCCTAGTCGAGTATTATTATTATAAGGACAATAATAATACATCGAGACTAGTATGTTGATTGACTGATGACCATATCTCATTGGTCATTAGTATAGAGATGCTAAAGTCAATGCATAGGTACATGTAAGAGTACAGTGTACTGGACTGACCCACCGTGAGATTCTACATGGAAGATTATAAATAGTGTCATAAGAAATCTCACAGTGATAATGGTGTAATGATCCTTAGACCTGAAATCATTATAGTTCTACATGAGAATTAATATACTTTGATTTCATCAAAAGTTATCTTTAACCAGGTAATGATAAAGATGGTTGTTGGGTATATTATGAATCATGTGAGAGATATGAATGATCTAGATGGGATTTAACCCTCCTATTTATAGGAGTGATATTATTGGCCTCTTATTTGAGTGAGACTATGAAATGCATGGCCATGCTCAAATATTGATTTGTTTGAATAGTCTACTCATCGATCAAGAAAATAAAGATTAAATTATGAAGAGGATGACACAAACCATGCCTCAAGTTTAATCTATAATATCAAGGTTAAAAGGATTATATTACATGGAACATTAGTCACGAAAGGTTTAATCGAATCACCGATTTTTTATTATTACTTGGGTAGCAATGATGTATTACTAGATGCCGCTCATTGTTTATAATTTTATTGAATAATAAAATTATTGCCAACGTAATAATAACCTACAGGGTCACACACAAGAATGCTTGAAGGAGATTTAATTTAAATTATGAATTTAAATTAAATAGTAATTCAATTTTATTTATAATATTAATTAAGTGAGACTTAATTAATTAATTAAATAGAATTTCAAATTTACTAATTATTAGAATTAGAATTATATTAGAATATTAATTAAGTTTGACTTAATTAATTATTTAATTAAGAATTCTAATTTTAATAAAAGCCCAATGGGATTGGGCTTTAGAATAACAGATTTTTCTCTCTATATAAACATCTTAAACTCTCAAAATTAGGGTTAGAGGTTCAAGAGAAAAGCCCTAGCCGTTTGAGAGATGAAGATGGAGATAGAGAGAAGTTGGTTTTCGGATGCTAGTACATCGCTCCTTCAAAGATCAAGCGTTCGTGTGGATACCGGTAGAGCGTAGATTGCGAGAGCGGGATGCGTGGTGATTCAAGAAGCTTGGACCTCTTTAATTCTCCCTTATTAAATTGTTAAAGCTTCTTAAGGTATTTATTCTTAATCTCCGAATTAAATCTTGTGTTTTCGCATGGATCCTGTGGAGGGTTTCGATTTTTTATTTATTTTTCACGCTTATTCCGCTGCGTTTATGTGCTCGAAACCCTTTAAGAGCGTATTGAAGCCTTCTGTCTTAACGACGGACTCTCTTCCTTCAATGTCTCGGTTCAGTATCACGAGAATTCCCGTCCTTCGGCTCCTGCTAAGCAAGGTTTCTGCCTGATTCCAACCCCTGAATTTCACCCAGGATCCTCCTCGGGTCCCAAGACTCTACCCTCTTCAGGAAAGTCTATCGCCCTACCTCCGGCGCAAAGGTCTCTTTCTCTCATTCGTAAACCTACTGGCTCTTCAGCTACTCCTAAGTTCTCTCCGGCTAAATCGACTAACTTGGTATGGATCAACCCCGACCGCTCTCCTCAACCTTCTTCTAAACCTTCTCTTCCTGCCTCTCCTCCACCCCTGGCTCCTGCTCCTTCGTCTGCTATCTCTTCTCTGGCTCCGCCCCCTGCCCCGCCCTCTGCAATCCCTCCTTTGCCTCCGACTGGGAGCAATTTCAGCGCTCAGCGCACTTTCCATCCTCCAGCGCTTGACGCTCTGCTTCTCCCATTCTGTCAGCGAAGTCTTCTTCTCTCGCTAAAGCTAAGGATTGGGTGGATAAGGATGATCTGCTTAGCGAAGATTTAGCTAATCTGGAAAGCGGAAAGGAGCCCAAACAGGTCAATCTCTTCCCCTTGTCATTTAATTTCAGATTTTTATTTCGTTTTTTAGTTGCTACTAGTCATTTTTCTTTTGCGTTGGAAATTACTTTTCCGCCTTTTCGGTGTTCACCAGTTTATCTGGTGAAGGCCTATTGCTCTGTCTCCTCTCTCTCTCTCTTTCTCACATTAATCTCCCTCTAGCATTTTGGGACCGTCGTTGTGACCCTCGAGAGGCCCAGCCTCCCGAGATCCGCGCGGTGGCCGATCATTCTCGCGTCCCTAATTCTGATTCTTTCTCCCCCCACCCTCCATGCTTGGATCCCTACTTGGGTTCGGCTGGGTATTGTTCTAATTCCCCGCGCCAATCTTCTCCAATTCTTTCACCCTCTCCCGCTTTGGGTAGTAGCCCTTATCGTTTAATCCGATCGAGCGCCCGGCTCAGGGCTAAACGATCAGCTTCCTTCCCAGCCGAGCTCTCTCCCGACCCTAGTCCATCTCCTCCCCTATTAGGCTCAATCTATCATCATCAATTTGACGACTTATCGGACGCCGAAATGTTATCGATCACCCACTCTCTAGGTTTTTCCCTCTCCTCCAATTTTTCTATCCCCATATCTTGTCTTAGAAAGATTGAACGTTCCCGAGTCCAGGAGCACCGTCTCCATCATGATTAGCATCTCCTGGAATATTAGCGGTCTCAATTGCCCCGCCAAGCAAAGGGCCATTTTTGATCTTATAGCATCCTCTCACTGTGATATCATCTCAATTCAAGAATCGAAAATCGAGTCTCCTTCCCCTCGCCTGTTTCGCGCGCTAGGAGGTTTTGCCATCTCGAATTGGACCTCTCTAAATGCGATAGGCTCTAGAGGCGGGATTCTTTTGGGATTCAGAGACTTAGTTTTCTCTCTAATAGCGGTCCACCGCCTTAATTTCTTTCTAATTGTTCAGCTACACTGGAAGATTCTCGATTGTGTTTTAACGGTCATTTCGGTTTACGGTCCGTCGACTTCTGACCGACGTCCCCTCTTCTGGCACGAATTTTGTTCCCTTCACCAGTTCATTCAGGGTCTCGACTTTTTTTGCGGAGATTTCAACGTTACTCGTTTCGTCGCGAAAAGGTCGAACTCGGGTACCTCGGATTCCCAATCGGGCATTTTCAATGATTGCATTCGCGATCTTCAATTATCCGATATCCCTTATCCCTTCCTTCGCCAAACTCGATCGTTTTCTCGTTGCTCACTCTTGGTTTGCCAAATTTCACAACTCCTATGCGAAAGCCCTCCCCAATCCATCTTCGGATCATGTGCCCATCGCTCTGTTCTCTGACTTTCACTTTCCCCACCGTCATCTGTTCCGCTTCGAAAAGTTTTGGCTTCAAGACCAATTATTTGTTAAGTTGGTCGAGGAATGTCTCGCCGCCATTAATGGGTCTCGTGGGCTGGGCAATATTCTTCTTAAGCTCCACGCCATCAAACACGGTTGTAAGATTTGGTGCTGCGAAAGGCATTCCAACTCCAACTTCCTCAAAGAATTTCTACTGGGGTCCATCCAGGCTTTTGATTCCTTGGAGGAACAAGCTCCCCTTTCAATCCATGCTCTTAATGAGCGTCTAGCCTGTAAGCGGGAATATGCTGACATCCTCCTTCAAGATCACACTAAGTGGGCTCAAAGGGCCAGAGTGAATTGGTTGAAAGAGGGCGATGGTAACACTGCTTTTTTTCATCACTTTGCCTCGCATCGCAGGCGTTGCAATCATATCCCGGTTATTTATGACCAAAGTGCAGAATTGCACTCTGATCGTGATATTCACCAAGCTTTCCTATCCTTCTTCAAAAACCTTATTGGCTCTTCCAAGCCACCTTTGATTTCCCTTGACTGGGAGCAGCTCTATGGTCCCCCAACCATTGACCTTTCCTCTCTTGAGGCTCCATTCACGTTGGACGAAATTAAGGCGGCTGTGTTTGCTTTAAAAAGTGATTCAGCGCCAGGGCCGGATGGTTTCCCTGCCTTCTTTTTCCAAAAATTCTGGTCTTAGATTAAGGGTGACCTGTTCAATCTATTCCAGGACCTGCATCAAGGGTCACTTTCTTTTAAACGCATCAATTACGCCCACATAGTTCTCATCCCAAAAGTTTCGGGTGCCAATGCAGTGTCGCAATTTAGGCCCATTAGCCTTATTAACACTTCTTTCAAAATTATCATGAAAGTGTTGGCCGCTAGGCTTAGTGCTGTTATTCCGCCTATGATTGATTCGGCCCAATCAGGCTTTATTAAGGAGCGTTTTATTCTTGACAGCGTCGCCGCTGCTCAAGAGATTATTACGCTGTGCCATCACCACAAATTAGAAAGTATCCTCCTTAAGCTAGATTTTCAGAAAGCTTACGATAATGTTAATTGGGACTTTCTCCTTGATATCATGGCTCACCGTGGCTTTGGTCCGAAATGGATGGGATGGATTAAATCCAGTTTGTAAGCTGGGACATCCTCTATCCTTATCAACGGATCAGAGGGCCATAAATTTAAAGTCAAGCGTGGTCTCCGCCAAGGAGATCCGCTCTCCTCCCTCCTATTTTCTCTGGTAGCTGATGTCTTTAGCAAGTTGCTTCGCAACGCTCGCGAAGCCCAAGTAATTGAGGGCATTGGCCGTTTCCGTAATTTTGATGGCATCCTCAATTTGCAATATGCTGACGATACCATTATTTTCACCAAACCTGAGCGCTCTTCCACGCGCAACCTGAAACTCTTGCATTACTGCTTTGAACAGGCCTCTGGTCTTGCCATCAATTTCAACAAATCGTCAGTGTATTGGCTCGGTGGGGATGATAATCGCCACCAAGAAGTTTCTCAATTTTTTAACTGCCGTATAGCGTCCTTCCCCATCTCTTACCTGGGTATTCCTCTAAGATGGGGTAAGCTCCACAGGTCAGACTGGTTCCCCGTTATTGATAAAATTGAATCTAGGCTGAATGTTTGGACTGGTAAACTGCTTTCCCGAGGAGGAAGATTAATTCTTCTTAACTCGGTCCTTTCCTCTATTCCTCTATATATGATGTCTTTCTATTTTTTCCCGTCCTGGGTTCTCAAAAGAATCGATCAAATCCGTAGTAATTTCTTTTGGACTGGTGCGGCGCTTTATAAGCAGGGCTCGCACCTGTGCAGTTGGGACATTATTTGTTCCTCGAAAGCAAACGGTGGACTGGGCGTTTTAAATCTTCGTGACCAAAATCTCGCCCTCTTAGGTAAATGGCTATGGAGATTCCATAAATCTCCTCATTTATCTTGGGTTCATTGCATCAAGGAGTTTTATTTCTCTTCCACTCCTTGGTGGCATTTCAACGCCCCTACCCATCGTCTTGCTTCTCCCTTCTGGAAAGGAGTCTGGAAGGCTTCTCCTGCGTTTCAGGCTAGCATTTCTAGGCTTTGTACTGATGGGTCAAGGACCTATCTCTGGACTGACCTTTGGTTAGGTAACACCTCCCTTGCCTCAGCCTACCCCTCGCTTTTCAGTCTTGCGGCCTTCCCAAATGCAACTGTCGAGGAATCCATCGCTTGGATTCACTTTTCAAGGGTTTGGCATATCCCCTTTATCATCCAGTTATCCCCCCCTTTGTTAGCTGATCTGCAACATTTGATTGCATCCCTCAATCTCTTCGAGTGGAAACAATCTGAGGATATCGCTTGGCGATGGAATGGCTCTGGTTCTTTCACCGTTAAATCTTTCTACAAGTTTCTCAATTTCCGAGGCATCGCCTCCCCTTCGGCGGATTTTATCTGGAAATCCTGTGCCCCTCTCAAGGTTAAAATTAATTCTTGGTTGGCTCTCAACAACAAGCTTCTTACTGTTTAGGTGCTCAACAAAAGGAATTTAGCATGGGGTTAGCTTTGTCCCTTTTGTTCGATTGATTCGGAAGATGTTAATCATCTCTTCGTTGTTTTCTCTTTCATTTCTCCACTCTGGAAAGTAGTAGCTCTTGCTTGGGTTAACCCAACCTTACCATCTAACCTTAGCTCCTGCTGGAAATCCCCGGCTGTGCCCCCTAGATATAGCAAGAGTTGGAACCTTTCTGTCCATATTATTTTGTGGATAGCATGGATGGAAAGGAACCGTAGATTGTTCTCCCACAAAGCATCTTCTATCAATTCTCTGAAAGCAGAATTTGTTTTTCTTTATAAGTTTTGGACATCTCAGTTGAAAGACGAAGATAGACAATCTTACTACTACCATCGTTTAGATGAATCCCTTACTATTCTTTCTAGTCTTAATGCATTATGAATTATTCTTTTTCTTGTTGATGGTTTAATTTTATTCTGTGGTTGTTTACTTTGTTCTTTTACACTGCATTGCAGTCCTGTGTAGTTATCACCCATCATCTATTCACTATTGCCTTGTTCTCTTTGCTGTTTCATTTACAGGGTTAATCTTTTTTGGTTTGGACCTGCCTATGGGGTTTCTCTGATGGTTTTTGATCCTGGTGTTTTGTCCGCTAGCTTTGCTTGCGGTTTCATCTTGGTGGACGACTGGGCTTTGGTCGGACTTCCTCTTGGCTGGTTGTGCTTTTGTTTCAAGGCAGCTCTGGTGTTTTAGCTACTGTAGTCTCTCTTTGTATGTCTTTTTCCTCTTTAGTGGATCGTGATCACAAGTTAGGAGGGTGAGCGCGTGATGGGGCTAATAGCGTTCTATCTCCTTGACTTATGTTCATTGATGGTTGTTGACCCCCTAGGGTCTTCTGGTACTGAATGTGGTTGACGTTTTTTAGTTGAGGGTTTACTCCCCTCCAGTGTGCTTACTTACGTGCGTTTCTCCTTGTTTGTTTTGTTGAGGCTGTGGTTGATTGCTGTGTTGTGCTTCATTTCGCTTTCTCTTTCTCTAGGTGCTGTGCTTCTTCGTGTGGGTGATTTATTATTGTGCTACTCCTGATTGTGTTGTTGCTTTCCTTGGGCTTTTTTTATCATGCTATTGTTCTCTTGGGGCATACTGACTATATGTCTGAGTGGTTATGTTAGGTTTTCTTCCAGATTTTTAGACTTTGTCTTATTTTCATCTCTTAGTGCTCCTTTTGTCTCCCTCGTTTAGAGGCCTCTAATTTTGTTCAGTTCGAGTGGCTTGGTATCTTCATCCAAGTCCCTATTTAGTGGCTTATGGCACTAGTTTATTTTGGTTTATACTGCGATAGCTTTTTCCCTTCCTTGGCTGTGCTTTATGCTTTCAGGTGCTCCTCTATCCTTCGATTGGAGTTCCGATGTTCTGATGATTCACTCGTGATAGGATCTCACCTCAGGTCCGTATGTGCGCAAGCTTCTCTGTCTCCTGAGCCATCGACTGCTCGAGCTGAGGGGTCTCTCGCGCGTATTCATTATCCGTTCAGCCCGTCTCTTCTACTAGCTTGTTTTTTCTTATCCTGTTGTATTAAAATTATGTTAGGCTTGTCTCCTGTATTTATTTGTATCCAACATTTTTGGCGGCTGGTGCCTCGTTTTACTTCTTGTAAAACCCTTCATTAGCGTCTTGTACAGTTTTACTGCATTATTAATATATTTTTTGATCTGGCTGGAGTCGGTTGACTCTATCCACTTACATCAAAAAAAAAAAAAACTAGGTATAATACTACTACTCACATGATTTGTATGTTTTAGAGTTCTACTTATTCTGTATCTAGTTATTATAGATATGTTTAAGAATATAGCTTTTTGTTTGTAATGTTGTGTTTGAATGGTGATTATATAGGTCAACACTGAACTTTACTTCAGAACCACCAATTACTTTGATGCCCTCACGTCCGATATATAGGTCATCGATCGTTTCCCGAACTACTATAATAGCAACAAGACATGCCCTGCAGGCTGCAACCCTTGTGCACCATGGGGGTTAAATCACGTATTTGTTGTGTGGAAATTTTATCATTTTTGAGTAAGGATTGTCTTAATCCCTCATGATTAATCAACAGTGAGAATTTTGTTTTTTGTTTTTTGCTTATTTTTTTCTGGTTTTAGTGTTGCTTTGTTTTGTTTTTTGGGTGTGTGTGAGCGTGTGTGCATGGCTTTAATTCATTAGCGAAATAATAATGTACAACTATACATCTCGTTACACACAAAACAGTAGTAGAGACCTCATGATGGTAAAAATCGTAGCAGATCAGAGATGTACGATCTCTGCACGGATCTCAAAGCGTCTACAGACATATTAGCCATTACAGGCCTATTTTACAGGTTTGGGTCCACTCCGAGACATAAGCTTCTCTCATGCCTATAAAAAGTGATAGGCTAGGCCCACTAAAAGAGACACCCAGCCCATGTTGGCTAGCAGTCAAATCTCTTATCCCCCTAACAGGGATATCTTATCTCTTCAGGGGGGGAGACATGAAAAATCCAACGGCCACGATTCGATCTCTAGAATATTTCTCAGACCTATAAATACCCTTCCCCTTTCTCAGTTGCCAGGTAATCAACAATTCACCAGTTTTCACTCACTCACTCACTCACTCTCTCTCTCTCTCTCTCTTTCTCTCTCTCTCTCTTTCTGGTTCTGACTTGAGCATTGGAGGGTCTGTCGCCGCGGCCACCTCCGGTGTTTCAGGCATTTTGCAGATCCGTCGGCCGCATCATCCACCGTCGAATTCAGATCACAGGAGGTCAATCAACGATCCAGATTCATTCTCAGGAGTCCTCACAGTTTATAACGGTCAGGTCACATGTTTGAATTTTAGTAGTGTCCTTCATTTATCAACTCACTATTTGTTTGCTCCCACACCGAAATAAGTAACAACAGATTGGCGCCGTTTGTGGGAAACTACACAAGTAAGACTTATCGCCATGCCACAATGACTAAGAGGTAAAGGGGCGGCATCCAGCCGTCGCACTACCACTCTTCGTCAACCAGCTCCTCCTATGGAAGATCAGATTCATGCTCAACAGTCATCCCGACAACCTAATCACGCTCCTTCCAATGGAGAGGCACCGGAGGGCTCTCGACAAAACCGTCCTGAACAGCATTCTCAGTACGACCGCATCTCAGTCCACAATGCTTCAACTGGACCCAAAAGAAGGACGACCAAGTTTTTCGCCGTATCCAAGAAGTAGAAGATCGCCTAGAACAGATGGAGAATGAAAGAAATTGCTCCAAAAAGGCCTACCACCCAAATCAATGTCCCTTCAGCAAAACCATCCTCGATGCACCCGTTCCAAGGAACTTCAAAGCTCCTCAATTTGAATCCTACAACGGGAAATCAGACCCGACGAACCACATCAGGAGCTTTAAAACATATATGATGTTTTATAACGTTACCAATGCACTCATGTGTCGAACATTTCCCGCCACACTGAAATGATTAGCTAGGGAATGGTATTCACGTCTGACACCCGAATCCACATTTTCTTTCGATCAATCCGAGGAACTCTTCATTGCACACTTTATTACTAGCCAGAGAACTGAAAAAACCAGTGTCTCCCTGCTAGAACTGAAGCAATAAGATGGAGAACTGCCAAAGGACTTCGTCAAGCATTTAGCAACTGAAGCAATGTTAATTTCTGCCCTGAACACTTTAGTCGCAACTGCAGCTCTTATGCCACAACGTCACCAACAAAGACCTGAAAGCCTCCCTCGCCAAAAAGCCACCCAAAAGTTTTACTGCGCTCCTGAAAAGGAGTGACAAGTATATCAGGGTCGAGGAAACTTTCTATCCTCAAGGCAAGAACAATTCATCTTCCGGGAACAAATGGAAGAACACATGCGAGAAAGAACTCAATAAGTTTTAGAAAAACTGTGCAAGTTCATGCTGTCCAACTCTAGCTTCACGCATCGACAAATTCACTCCTCTCAATGCAAGTGTATCAGCCATCCTCATGGAAGTGGGGAAGGATGGAATTATCTGCCTTCCACCCACGATGTCAACATCTAGCAGAAGAAGAGAAAAAAAAATAAGTGGTGCACATTTCACAGAGATTATGGACACACTAATGACAACTGTCGAACCCTTAAAGAAGAACTGGATGCCCTGATTTGCAGGGGCTATCTCTCCAACTTCTTTCAGAAAGACAACGACGCCGAAAATCCTCCATCCCAGAGGGCTAATAAGCGTCAGCAGAGGTCATGCGAGTCGCAAGACTCTGAACACATGACCGTCCTATACTCCATTCTTGAAGACCTGATGTGGGGAGATTCCAACTCCTCCTGCAAAGATTTTGTCAGCAAAGTCAACTCTATAGATAACATTCCGCTTGCCAAATGCACCGGAATCCTGATATCTTTCTCCGACAATGACTTAGAAGGCGTTCAAACAACTCATTGCGACGCATTGGTCATAAACCTTTGCATGTTAAATCATGAGGTATGCCGCATCCTGGCAGATAATGGCAGCTCACCACATTTCAGGCTCTCAAGCTCTCTCAAGATCGACTCATGCCAGCCGGTCATATACTTCATGACTCCTCTGGTGCACCTATCCAAGTCGAGGGAATTGTCGCATTTGATGTAATAGCAGGAAAAGCCCCGCTATTCAAACAGAAGCATTGGACTTTATGGTAATCGATGTCAAAGCTGCATACAATGCTATATTCGGTCGTTCCGGCCTAGCGAAATTCCATACAGTTGGCTCCGCATTTCACATGAAAATGAAGTTCTCAATAACAGCTGGTGTAGGTCAAGCTGTAGAAAGCCAAAAGGCGGCACGAGCATGCTACACCGCTACAATGGGGGGCTCCATTCCCCCCCTCGACGCCACAGAGTCACCGCCAAAAAGCAGTCACAATAATTCAAAAACTGTAAATGAGCTTGAAGCATCTGCCATAACCAACTGTACCACAAACAACCAAACCTCACACCTCATCTTTCACCAGGTCCAAACTAGTTCTCATCATGACACAATAATAAACCTGAATACCTCGCCCAAAGCCACTCCATTTATTCAACGGAGACAAATAGTCATGCCTAAACACATTGGTGCATCAGAAGATTCCTCTTTCACTATGCAAAATAATGGGGGGCTCCCTCCAAAACAGGAAAGTTCAAGCAAGGTCTACCAAGTTGTTCGCCTGAAGGCTCACCAACTTGAAGACCCGGAGGGCAAGGAGATATCAGTAGGGACTTGAAAAGTAGAACACCTTGTGAAGTACAACGAGTTGGGTGCCAAACTTGTACACAAAAACGGCACCAAAATCGTTAAAAGCTTCCTACGAGATGGGTTTGGAGCCCACATTCATAGTGCGAAGTTACTACAACAATTTACAATGAAACAAGTTTAGAGTGCTTCACCATTCGATATGCTCCTGCAACCTGTTAATTCATCAAAGCAAACAACAAGCTATACGCCCAACTTACATTTAAAGCGGCGCTAGGCACTCGTTACAAACTTTCCTAAACACAAGTTCGGAATCCAGAACTCGAGAGTTGTAGCGTGCAAACATGCACATTTAGAATACAACTCACCGATCGATCTGTTCCTACAACTAGTTGAACTTTCTTGGAGGCTCTGAAACAATGAGTTAAGTGCCACTCTTATACACTTAAGCAGCACCAAACACTCGTTGCGAGTCTCCCCGTAAGACGGATTCGAAGTCCATACCCATGGCTCGACAAAAACTCTAACAATTTGCAATAATGCAAGTTCACAGTGCACTTCGCTATTCGATCTGCTATTGCAATCCGTTAACGCCTCGATGACCGGTTCGGAGTCCATATTCATGGTTCAAAAGAGACTGCCAATTTGCAAAGAAGCAAGTTGAGAGTGCACATTGCCATTCGAGCTGCTCCTGCAACTTGTTAATACTTAAACTAACAAGTTCGGAATCCATGTTCATGGTTCAGAGTTACTCTCCCAACCTGTAATGACACATGTCCAGAGTTCAACTCATCATTCGATCTGTTCCTACAACCAGTTAAATTTTCTCAACAACAGATTAAGAGGTCCAAAATCATGGATCAGAGTTACTATAACAACACTTCTAAAAAGCAATACTGGGAGTTCAACTCTCTATTCGATGTGACTCTCACAATTTATCAGAGGCCCCATACAGCAAGTTTGGAAAACGACTCTTCTTCAGAGTTGTCCCTACAACTAGCTGGGTTCAAGACGGAGCAATTGTAAACTCCATCATACACCATCGACAGCTCTCTAAGCTATATGCAACAGATCCGAGGCCCTGTTATTTAGTGATAGAGAACCCGTCGATGGCACATTAACCATGAAAGCAAGGATCAAACATATGAAATGAATCTCGCAAATCACAAAACTATCACCAACTCATATGTTCAGATCCCGTAGCATTACAGACGTCTGCAAATACAAAATGGCTAGTCCAAAGTCTAACTCTCCCAAGAGCAGCTCATACGACTAGCCAACCCCTAAGATGATGTATCACAGGACAAGACACCGGATGTAGAAGACTTCTCATTCCAAAAACTACAAGTCTCATTACAACAGCAAAGTTACAATGACTCCACGATTCACTTCTAAGAATCTCTACCAAAAGTTCTGCGAACACTGTACAACAAACTGTCATGAAATCTGTTCTTCTAGCTATACACACTGGAGAGATGAGAGAAACCAAACTCCTCACCGGCCTCCTACTAGCTAACAGCTCCATAGGGCCACCTCAACTCTTGATGATAATATTCAAGAAAAGTCTTCCTTAGATGAGCAATCTCCAGATATATCCGACCACCTTCACTTAAGCAAGCTCCAACTCCGTCTCGCTTGAAGCGCTGTGCAAACGGGAGAGTTACAACTTCGTCAAGCACAGCCTACCACGAAGGAGAGAAAGCCCAGTGTCCCAGAGAACCTCGTTCGAGGCACGCAACTACTTGTTAGTGAAGAGAAGAATGGAATCATCTCAATGCTGAATAAACACAAGTGAATTTACTTCCACACTAAGAAGATTCAGAATACCCACAACTCATTCGCTCTAAAAATGAGTTTGGCGCTCCACGCACCACTTGAGTTCCTCCGGCCAACCACTCGTCAACATCGAGCAACGGGTCCAACACCCCAATCTGTGCTCACCGCTTGAGCTCCATCAACAACTCGTTGGTCCCAAACAATGAGTTCAACGCTTTGCTCACCGCTCGAGCTCCATCAATAGCTCTTTGGCTCCAAACAACAAGTTTAGCGCTCCGCTCGCCGTTTGAGCTCCATCAATAACTCGTTGGTCCCAAACAACGAGTTTAGCGCTATGCTCGCCACTTGAGCTCCATCAATAACTCGTTGGTCCCAAACAACGAGTTTAGCACTCTGCTCGTCGCTTGAGCTCCATCAACAACTCGTTGGTCCCAAACAACGAGTGCAGCACTCTGCTCGCCTCTTGAGCTCCATCAACAACTCGTTGGTTCCAAACAATGAGTTCAGCACTCCGCTCGCCGCTTGAGCTCCATCAATAACTTGTTAGTCCCAAACAACGAGTTCAGCGCTCTGCTCGCCGCTTGAGCTCCATCAATAGCTCGTTGGCTCCAAACAAAGAGTTAAGCGCTCTGCTCGTTGCTTGAGTTCCATCAACAACTCATTGGTTAGTCCACCAATGTAAAGTAGGGTAATCTGTCAGCTTACCAGTCCACATCTCCATCGGTGTCTTCAGCTAAATTTCCATTGATGGCTACCGATTTATAACTTAACAGGCGGTTTTTGTTACTTCTGCCCAAAAAGAGTTTGGTTGACTACAGTCCGCAACATAGCTCTCATGCTTTCTGCAAGAGCCTTGTTCATCCGCTCTGCCACATCATTTTGTTGAGGTGTGTATGTCACTGTGGACTGTCTTGTGATACCTTCTTGCCTACAAATTGTAAGAAACTTGCTACTTGTATACTCCATTCCATTATCTGTCCTTAAACACTTGATCTTCTTGCCCGATCCAAGTTCCACCTGCGCTTTAAAATTTTTAACACTGGAAACACATCTGACTTCTTCTTGATTCGATACACCAATAATCTACTGGAGTAATCATCAAGGCAAAACACAAAGTACTTTGCTCCTCTTAAGAACATTTTCGGTGATTCCCATACATCGGAATGAATCAAGTCTAGAATGCATTTACTCCTTCCTTCAGATCTACTAACTGCAATCTATGCTTCTTATTTGTAACAGAATGCACACAAAAAGATTGTAACGCCCCTTCCTCAAGCTCAGAAAATTTATACATTTACCAGACAAATTATTTATAATATAGTACAACTGCCCACCACAGGCTGCCTCTCAAAAGGTGGTTAACCGGATTGGTGACTCTTGATCATAGGCTATATTATTTATTATTATTTTAATACTGTATTAATCTCGACATGGGACTATTAAATCAGTTCTCCTCTTTTCTCCTCGTGATGAAATACAGCCGAAGTCCCACTCACGTGGGCCCCTACGCCACGTCATCAAGGAAGACAGCAGGCTCTGCCTTCATAAATCCCGGGTGGCCCCCCACAGTGACGTCAGCGTGACGTCACCTCAAACACAGCAGCTTTCGCTGCTTGTTTCCTCAACCCGTGGGACCCCTATACTTCAATTAAATTACCATCATGCCATCACTATATATATATATATATATATATATATATATATATATTTGAAATTTATGGGATGTTACAAAGGTAGATTCTCTTATTTGAGTCCTTGAAGCAGCTTCTGGTCAGAGAGAATCTTCAAACCGCGTTCAGACATATGGCCTAGTTTGATATGTCATGTCATTATTGACTTTTCTCCCTTGCTGGTCGATGTGACACACGCATCAGCTTCCTGTAGTGTTTCTCCATTAAGCATGAATAGATTTACTACGACCTTTTCTGCCTTCATGACCACAAATGCGCCTCTGAAAATTTTAATGACCTTATTTTGGATATAGGTCTTACATCCAAGGCTATCTATTTTCTCCAAAGACAATTGATTCTTCCTCAAGCGCCCATGTTTCGTACCTCCTGGGTGGTGCGAACCATACCATCAAACATTTTAAACTTAATAGTACTAATTCCAGCGATTTTCAAAGCATGATCATCACCCATGTGTACAGAATTTCCTGAGATTGGTTCATATGTGTGGAATTACTCTCTCTGAGAAGTCATGTGCCATGTTGCTCCTGAGTCTAGTAATCAGACGTCAGAGAACTATTTTCTACCTCCAACCACCATTGTTGCCTCTCTGTATAGAACTTCACCATCATACCGGGTACTCGCCACATTTTCTTAAGCATTTGATGACTCAGGGTCTCCATTCTTCCTCTTGTACCAAAAATCCTTCTTGAAGGGCAATTTCTTGCCACAATTGTGACACTTATAAGTCTTCTTACTTCTTAATTTTGATCTACAATGATTTTGAATTCCACTGGGTCACGTTGATCTCCCTCTCATCACCATCAAAGTTGTCACTTGCTGCGAACTTCTCTGTCTGTCTTTCTTGTTTTTGCGTTTGATTTCTTCTTCCCAAACAGCAACTGCAACTTCGTCGAAAACTAGATAGTCCATCAGGATTGTCTTCATTAGATTGATGATGAGTTGATCATACAGGTTAGGTAAACTTTGATGTAGAAGCTTCGCACGGTCAGATATCTCTATTTTGTAACTCATTGATGTAAGTTGCGAAAATAGAGTATTCATGGTGTTGAAGCGGTCGGTTACCGATTTCAATTTCGCCATTCGAAGAGTGTACAGTCTCCCCATTAAGAAGATCTTGTTGTGAAATGACTTGACCTCGTACTCTTGTCCGAGTATCACAAATCTCATTTATCATCTTCTTCTTTGCCATACTGGATAACACTCCATTAGCTAGTGCCATGTATAGATTGGTAATTGCGCTGTCGTCCATCTCGTTCAACTTGCCATCGTTAGTGATCTCTGTCGGCCTATCTTCAATTGCTGCCAAGCAATTTTCCGTCCTCAATATTGCCTTGATATTTATTTTCAACAACGAGAAATTATTCCCGTTGAATTTATCAACATCAAACTTTGTTGTTTTCGATATTTTTGCTTCACCCTGATGAGTGGAATTTATATATAATTTGTGATACTCTTTTATGCATTAAAATTACCAGTTCTAGTTGATTTCTTTGAAATTTATCTTATTTCTAGTCAATATTATTTATTTGTTTGTTTTTGTAGGAATGAGATGGATAAGTGCAAAAGTTGGCGTTTTGCGTGAAATCATGGAAGAAAATAAGATTGAAGATTTCAAAATTTAAGCACTCAAATGTGCGTGTTTACAAATTGGCCCATGGAAGAATCAATAAAAAAATATTTTGATCAAGTATGGGGTGGAACAAAATTTTGTAATAAAAATGAAAGTTGAGTGGATTTAAATTAGGGTTACTTAATTGATTGGTTTAAAAGTTTAATCTATTAATTTTTAAATTAATTAATTAATTAACTAATAATAATAACTAATCCTAATTAACTAATCCTAACTAACTATAATTATAATTAATTAACATAATCCCACTAACTACCCTATATATATATATGCAGTGAAGGAACAAAGAATAAAAGAGGGGGTGGAGGCGTGAACAAGGGAGGCTGCACATAGGTGGCGGTGGGACCATATCAAAAAGAAAAAGGAAAAAAATTTATATTAAAACAAAGAGAGAGAAGGTGGGACATTGCATTGACGGCTGGGTGTAGAGGCACGCGCTGACGTGGCGTTGGGTCTGGTAGAGCGGACTTCAAGAAAGAAACAGAAAGAGAAGGAGGGAGAGAGTGCACGGATTTTTAGATATCAATTTCGACCTTCATAAATAGGAGTTTTTTTTTCTTTTCTTTGTCTAATTTTATTATGCAATTTCAAACAATATTGGTTAGTTACAATATATTTATTATGAACTAAATTTTGTTTTTTAAGAACATCGATTTAGACTAATTTTGAGAACACAATTTTAATTCCATATTATTTTTTTATTTTTCAATGATTGTGTGTTTGATTTTTGATCTTAATGCTTACAATTGGTTGACCGACTTTTGTATGATCTATTAAATCATGGAGAGACCGAACTGGTAATTTGTGATTTTGAATTATAAAATTAAACACCATTGATTGAGAGAAATTAGAGATGATTTACCACGATTGATGTGACTGTTAAGAAATCTACAGAACTTAATGAGTCTTCAATTAATTAAATTTGTGAATGAACTGTGACAAACTGTTAGTTGGAGATATTTTTGGTGTTGTTCGAGAGAAAGCATTGAATACTTAGGGGATTTTGGTCTACAACTTGGAAAAATAATCTTTTTATTCACATGGAATTATAAATTGTGTGGGATTAACTAGGTGAAGTTAAAAGCCCTAGAATTAATTTTGTAATTAACAAATCAAAAAAATTTCAGATTCCGCACCTCTTAATTAATTTAGTTATTTATTTAGAATAATTTAATTTAATTATTTTCTTTATTGAATTTCGATTTTCTAAATAGTAGTCAATCTAGTAATTTTGTTACTCAATAAAATAATTAGTTCTTGTGGGTTCGACACTCTTTTCACTTAACTATACTACTTGTTGCGATTTTGTACACTTGCAAAAATTCACATCAAGTTTTTGGCCATTGCCGGGGACTATTTATTCTTTTGTTGATATTGAAAATTGCTAAATTATTACTAGTTTGGAATTTAATTAATTAATTATTTTTTTTACCTTTTTATTTTCTTTTGACTTACTTTTATTCTTATTTTATTTTTTTATTTTTTTTTATTTTTTCTATTTTTTAATACTTATATTTCAGGACATATAAGTACATTATCATGGCGAACGATGAGAACAAATAAAAATTAGAACACATACATATACAAGTCTAACATCAATCAATCATCAACGATCAAACAACATACAACCTAACAATTATCTCTAGAATAATTTATTTGTATCATAACTATTTGTGTAACCCTAATATCCATACTATATGATGTATGCAAGATTCAATACTTTTGGAGTCAATTTGGCACGATGTCAAGAGTATTGGGGTTAGCTCGTGTAAACCCTCAATAAACCCAACGAAATAGATAAACAAAGGATAATACAATAACAAAGAGATCTACTTGGAAGAATTTCAATAACATTTGATTTTGATACAATTAGCAATTCAAGAGGATGGTAACTTTCCTGTTAATTGGTGAAAATGAATACCAAGAATAACGGGATAAGGATTCCGAAACAATGAACCCACGAACTAGCAAATCTCCAAAGCAGCACGTGCAATATACGTGCAATCAAATATCCCAACACACAAAGAGACAACAACAACACCAGCAAGGGAAGAGGGAGCAGGGCAGTAACGGGTGGCGGCGGTGGCAGCCAGGGGGTGTCGCGGTGGCTGCTCGTCGACAGAATCAGAGGAAAGAGCATCGAAATGTGAGCTGGCGATCGAGAAGAGGAGTAATGTGGGGTTTCGGCTGCTTTGGAGGCAGGGGAACAGGGTTTTGGGGTTTTGGGTTCTGTTGGGGTGGTCGAAGGCAGAGGAGGGTCGCCGGAGTGGCGATGAGGCGGGAAGGGAGGAAGGCTGGGGAAGATGATGGGATGGGTTTCGGTGGGTTTTGGCTGTGATGTCGAGGAGAGAGAAGGGGGTTTCGGTGGGTACTCAGGTGGCGCGCGCAGAAGGCGGCGACGAGAGGGGGGTCACCGGAGGGGGATAGGCTCACCAGAGAAGGTTGAACGGGGAAGATGAACAGAGGGTTCTCTGGGTTGGGCGAAATTGAATCGGGAGAGAGAGAGAACGGCGAGGAGAGAGAGAGAAGAGAGAATAGGCGGCTAGGTTTCGATTTGTGTGCCAAAAATTAGGGTTTGCATTAGGATTGTACTTATAGGATACAATTAGGGTACTGGGTTAGTGGTTTAGGATCCATTAAGAGCGGTTTTGGGGTTAAGAACAAATGAAATTGGATTTATGGTTCAATTAAGAGATAGATCTAAATCAATAGGGTTTAAATAAAAATACTCACAATTAATTAAAATAAAAATAGGACTAACAAGAAAATAGTTTATCGAGAAAAACAAAGAGTTTCATGAACGAAAATTTAGATCCAATAAATAAATAAATAATACAATGAATATAAATTTGTTTGAAAATTAAATCGGAATTTGCCACGAAAAATAGATCAAGTACGAAAATAAAATAATTCAGTAAATGAAAAATAAGTTAAATAATCAGAAGTAACAATTAACAATCATAATAAAGTTATTTAACAAAATAGTTCGGGTTTGACGAACTCGTTAAAATAATTCAATAAAATTTTTTTTAGGTTCAATATAAATAGTTGATCAATAAGATATAGAAAATAAGATTAAAACACAACGTTATTCGAAATGAATAGATTTTCAATTACAAAATACTTAAATAAAAGATCCGAAACGAATTTAGTATAAAATAACTTTATAAAAATCAAATTATAGCAAATCACGAAAAATACTAATTATCAGGAATGGGGGTTACAGATACTCTTTTATGCATTAAAATTGCGAGTTTTAGTTGATTTCTTTGAATTTTTTTATTTATACTCAATATAATTTATTTGTTTGTTTTTGTAGGAATGAGACGGATAAGTGCAAAAGTGGGCGTTTTGTGTGAAATCAGGGAAGAAAACAAGGTTGAAGATTTCAAAATTTGAGCACTCAAATGCGCGTGTTTACAAATTGGCCCATGGAAGAATCAAAAAAAAAAATGATCAAGTAGAGGGTAGAATAAAATTTTGTAATAAAAATCAAATTTGAATGGATTTAAATTAGGGTTAGTTAATTGATTGGTTTAAAATTTTAATGGATTAATTTAACCTATGATTTTTAAATTAATTAATTAATTAATTAATAATAATAACTAATCCTAACTAACTATAATTATAATTAATTAACATAATCCTACCTACTACCCTGTATCTTCACCCTATATATATGCACTGAGAGCATCCACAGTGGTTTCTTATAATTGGCAAATTTCCATTTTATAAGAAACGATCGTCTGCAATGGTTTCTCATTTTCCCAATTTTTCGCAAACGTGCTATACTTGTTTCTCAAATTTGAGAAACGAAATACCCATTCTCAAATTATAAAGGACGGGATATCATATACCGTCGCTCCCATTTTAATATATTTTAATCGCCTCAGACGGAAAATCATATACCGTCCCTCCGATTTTTTTTTTTTTAAAACTCCTCAGACGGGATATCATATCCCGTCTGAATCGGACGGGAGAAGATATCCCGTCCAAGAGGTATTCTTTTTTGTATTTTTCCTTTTTTTTTTGAATTTTTTTTTAAATGAACGGCCAAGATTTGGCCGATTAAAAAAAATATACAAATTCTCGGACGGTACATAATGTACCGTCCTTGAATTGTGGATTGAGTGGGTAGGTTTAGGATAATTAATTAGGTTTAGGTAGTTAATTAATTAGGTTTAGGTATTATTATATAATTTATTTTATTTAATTAATATATTTTAATAGTTAATCAGTAATTAAAATTTTTAATTTTTGTTTTTAAACCAGAGACGGTATATGTTATACCGTCCGACGCAATTTTTTTAAAAAAAATTGTGCGACGGTATACGTAATTTTTTTAAAAAAAGCGAAGAATATAGCAAACAACTACTGCACTCTTCGATCCTATTTGCTATTACTGTAGCAGCCATTTTTTGCAAAATAAAAAACACCATTGTGGATGCTCTGAAGGAACAAAGAATAAAAGAGGGGGAGGAGGCATGAACAGGGGAGGCTGCACATAGATGGTGACGGGACCACATCAAAAAGAAGAAAAGAAAAAATATATATATTAAAACAAAGAGAGAGAAGGAGGGCAATTGCATTGATGGCTGGGTGTAGAGGCACGCGCTGACGTGGCGTTGGATCTAGCGGTGCTGACTTCAAAAAAGAAACAGAGAGAGAAAAGAAGAGAGTGCACAGATTTCGAGATATCAATTTCGATCTTAAAAAATAAGAGTTCTTTCTTTTCTCTTCTTTGTCTAATTTTATTATGCAATCTCAAACAATATTTGTTAGTTGTAATATATTTATTATGAACTAAATTTTATTTTTCTAGGGCTTCGATATAGTCTAGTTTTGAGAACACAATTTTAATTCCATATTATTTTTATATTTTTTCATGGTTGTGTGTTTGATTTTTGATTTTAATGCTTACAATTGGTTGACCGACTTTTGTATGATCAATTAAGTTATGGAGAGACCCAACTGGTAATTTGTGATTTTGAATTATAGAATTAAACACCATTGATTGAGCGAAATTAGAGATAATTTATCGCGATTGATGTGACCGTTAAGAAATTTACAGAATTTAATGAGTCTTCAATTAATTAAATTTGTGCATGAAATATGAGAAACTGTTAGTTGGAGATGTTTTTGGCGTTGTTCGAGAGAAAGCATTGAATACTTAGAGGATTTTGGTCTACAACTTGGAAAAATAATCTTTTTATTCACATGAAATTATAAATTGTGTGAGATTAACTAAGTGAAGTCAAAAGCCTAGAATTAATTTTGCCATTAATAGATCACAAAAATTTCAGATTCTGCACCTCTTAATTAATTTAATTTAATTGCTTTCTTTATTGAATTTGATTTTCCAAATAGTAGTTAATCTAGTACTTTCGGTACTCAATAAAATAATTAGTCCTTGTGGGTTCGACACTCTTTTACTTAACTATACTACTTATTGCGATTTTGTACACTTGCAAAAATTCACATCACACCCCGCAACCAAAGCTCTGATACCACTGTTATGGAAGTTATGAGCAGAACCTAGCTCACAACTAAAGTGAATATGAGAAAGTGAAAATAAAGTGGACACGGATATTTTACGTGGAAAACCTCCAAATGAGACGGGGTTTTAAGGAGAGAACAAGTTCACTCTCTCGTATAGTAAGAGAAACAACTATCTCACAAATTTGAAGAAAAATTCAAAATAGGTAAACTACCTCTAAGAAGACATAATATTTTATCTGTTTAGAACACTCTTGTAATACTCTGTCTTCTCTTAGTCTCTCCTTATTCTTCCTCATTTCCACTGCGACGTAATCCTTCTGCCGATCTCAATTTGCCAATCTCAATTTACAGTCAAGGGAAGGAGGATTTTGATTTTTGGTTGATGTCTACCCCCACCTAATTGGGGTAGGCGGCTGTTGAAATTTGGGAGGGTGTTAGGTAATTGTTAAATTTGGGGAGCAAGTAGGTGGCACATCCTCATCGTATTATATATGAACTCTGCGTTGTGTGTTGTGTGGTGTTGTGTTGTGTTGTCTTCTTAAACTCTACAAATCTTAAGAGAAAGAAGCAAGGCGTGGCCACCGAATATCTTCACATCTACATCTGAAAGATAGAAGGCAAACCACACCTTATATCCTTATTATCTTCACATCTACATCTGAAAGATAGAAGGCAAACCACACCTTATATCCTCATCTCACATAGCATACAAACTACAATGAAGGTAGTGGAGCAATCCCAAATCTCACCACCACCCAATTCAGTACCTGAATCCACCCTCCCTCTAACTTTCTTCGACATAGCCTTCCTCCCTTTGCCTCCAGTTCAACGATGCTTCTTCTACCATCTCCCTCGCTCCACTTCTCACATCATCCAATCCCATGTCCCCAACCTCAAATCCTCCCTCTCTCTCACCCTTCAAAACTTCTACCCCCTCGCTGCGAAATTAAGGGCTTCCCCTCACTCTGACGAACATTTCGAGCTTCATTACACCAAAAATGATTCAGTAGCGTTCACAGTAGCAGAAAGCGATGACGACTTCCTCGATCTTACAGGAAATCACCCTCGCGAGCTGTCAAGACTCCATCGCTTGTTTCCTCAACTAAGTGATAACGCTGACACGGGCAAGTCTCTGCTCGCCATCCAGCTCACTGTTTTCCATAATCACGGAATCTGTATCGGTCTATCTTTCAACCATGTTGCATGTGATGGCATGAGCTTCAATCATTTCGTCAAGTCATGGGCTGCTGCTTGCAGGTCTGATACTTGTTCCATTCCTCCTCCCCCATCATTCGAATACCGGACAACGCTAACCTCTCATCATGATTTCTATTCGATCATCAATAGAATTAAACAAAATCTTAAACCTCATGCAGAGAATAGTGAATCCTCCAACCTCAACAAAAACAGTACTGAATTTTCTTATGCCACAGTCAAACTCACATCGCAACACATTGTGAGGCTCAAGCAATTGGTTAACCAATACTCTTCATTCCATTGCTCAACTTTTGTAGTGACTAGCGCATATCTGTGGATTTGTTTAGTCAAACTGCGAAAAGGCGCAGCTGATGACCAAATGGTGCACTTCCCGATGGCAGTCGACTGGAGAGAACGGTTGCAGCCAAGAGTGCCTCCCACCTACTTTGGTAATTGCATACTTTGGCCTGTTGTGACTTTGAAGGTTTGTGATATTATGAAGGATGATGGTTTGGTTGCCGCAAGTAAGGCAATTGTGAAATGCATTGAGGAGTTGAAACAGGGGATTGGGAAATTATTCGAGGTGATTGAGGAGGTAGCTTCTGATGGATGGACGAAGCCTGCGATAACTATTGCAGGATCGCCCAGACTGAAGGTTTATGAAACTGATTTTGGATGGGGAAGACCGGTGAAGGTTGAGATAGGGCATATTAAGAATGCAGGTGTCGGATTATCGGAGAGTAGAGAGGATTCAGGGGGTGTCGAGTTTGGGCTAGTACTCTCTAAGCAAGAGATGGAAAAATTCACTGCTATTTTCAAGGAGGGTCTTCAGCTTCTGTGAAGACCCTATTATTTGAATGAGCACGATTTGAAGTTAATGATAGTCAAGAACTGTAGCAGGATTCAAAATGTGTAGGAATCAGATTAAATCTTGCTATGTTCTTCATAATCTGAGAACTCCTTGTGTTCTGATTGGATTCAGACTTAAAAAAGTCTAAACAAATCTATATTATAAATCTGATCCTCACCCTTCTTCGCTCGTCAATGCTTCTATACCTTCCCCTCAATCTGGCAAACATTTCGAGCTTCGCCACATTGCTGGTGATTCTGTACCATTCACAGTAGTTAAGAGCGAAGTTGACTTCCTATATCTTATAGGAAGCCACCCTCGCGTTCTCTCTAGACTTCATGACTTGATTCCTTGGCTAAGTGATTTTGATGATAGCAAGCCTCTGCTATCTATCCAGCGTACTGTTTTCCCAAATCAAGGAATCTGTATCGGTTTGTGATATTTTGAAATTTTCTCGTTTCTATACCTGAGTAGGAAAAACTGAAATACTCTCTCTCAGTGTGTTTATACTGAAATACCATAAAGGCATATATAACGTATTAAAAGATATGTATGACTGTGTTTCTTTAATTATTCATTAATAAAACAGGTAACCGATGGGTCACTTTTATCTTTAAAAAAAAAACACCGTATTAGAACATTTCAGTTTTAGACTATTCATGAAATGTCCTAAGACTTACAATGTAAGTGATCTTTTTCTACAACTCAAGGCATGCTGGTGGTTTTTATCTTTTCAGGTTAGTCATTGCTTGACTTCTAATAAACTTAGGGTATCTTATAAAACTTGTCATGCCATTCTAATAAAAGCACCAGTAAATTATACTATTGCTACTATTGCTACTACAATCAACATGATTCACCTTAGTAGTTAGGCAGTGTCCATCAACTATCTCACTATAAGCGGAAAACTTATTTGGCATGCATTTAATGCAGTTAATTTTGTATGCAAGGTTGAGTAGTTGATGAATTTTGGATGGGTTCTACTGTAAAAGATAGGGTTCCCTGATTAGTATTGCAGGATTTTTATCTTAGAACCATCAGAGTTTCCATCAGAGTTTCTTATTTCCTCTAGTTGATTATTATTTATCAGTTGGCCAACGATGATCAATTTCGATTGCGGGCCTTATGTAGTCCCTGTCATAATACTCATAACCTGTTAAGCATAGAAGAATAATTAACCTTACCTTTGAATTTCATTGAGTCCTAACCTAATCATAATTTCAAACTCCACGTCAAACAATGCGCTCTTCATAAAATTACTCTGTACTGAACAAACCTCATTTTCTTGCCATCTCTGCTGACATAATAATTTTGACTAAACTTATTTCACAAAGTTGAAACACTGTATGATATAGATTTCTCAGATAGATGTTCCCCTATATGCCATAAGCTCTTCTGAACTTCTTTGGCCAGAAACTCTGTCTAATATCCTAAAAGACAACAATTTCAATCAGTTCAAAGGTATTGAATGATCGCGATTGTTATTTGCTGAAAATAAAATTGCATCAAATAGCAATCACGATAATCCAATACCTTTCAATCTCCTTGGTAGCCTGAACAGATGGAAGTATAATTTCTTCGTCAAGCAACTTCGTATTTTTGTCGAACTTGTAGGCCTCTAAAAGAATTTCTGATTCCTTCATCATAGTAATAGTATCTGATATTTCTTTCACACAAACACGTAGAAACATACTAAATGAATTATATTGATTCTTGATCTATCTTTCATTCCTCTGACCCTGTTTTTATCCAATTTCTCAAATTTTGATCCTAAATTTTCAATTTCTTATCCCTAACCTCTAATTTCGTCCCCAAACCTATTATACTCGTATCAAAAAGCACATCCAAAAATTGGGTGTCAAAATATTTGAGTTGCTTTCCGAAGCACTAGACAGGCCTAAATCCTGATTACTTGAATGAAATAGACTGACAAAGGACTTGCTCATGTTATCCACTACTATCCATCATGCCACTAACGCTGACATAAGTTTAAGGATTTTATAAAATCATTACACAAATCAAGTTATTTTTTAATACCACAAACTAGTGTTACCATGTTCAAACTGCACAACCTAAAATAGTTTTGTGAGACTTATAAAATTATATAGAACTCTAAAAGAGTGTGAGAAAATTGGGAGGTACTTATGAATATCATCACTGTCGTAATGACTGAAATCTTCATTATCATCTTCATATAAGTAAATAGTTTTGAGAATCACTGCCAAACCATAATGTTATCGAATTAAATATTATTAAAACTAAAAAAATGCATGCAATGAAAAGATCTCGTAAATTCAACTAATTTATGTTAACAAGTATATTGGAACATCATTAACATTTGGTAAATAGGTTATATATTATAAAACATACATTATATTACAGGTTAGGGTAAAGATGATAAACTAAGATATCATATAAAAATAATTTTATGAATTGTGTTTGCTTAAAAATCTAATTCTAAGTTAGGGGATGGGAGTGTGTTTGGGAAGAGACGTGAGATTTTGTGAGACTTGAGAAAGTGTGAGGGGAATAGACTGTGTTTGAGGGATTGCAATTTTATGTTGTTTCATATTTTTAATAAAATGTAGTGCACATATTAGTTAAATAGGAATACCTACTTTTTTCTCATATTTTACTATTTTAATAGAGAAATAAAAGATAGGGTAGACTCTCTCATATAATATGATTGATTGCTTAGAATATAATTATTCTAAATCCAATGTCAAAAACGCGGTCACATCATGATTTTTTTGTATATATGATTAGCGTGGATCTTATAATAGTTACATAAATATAATAAGTACTCGAAACAGTGATATAAATTTAAGGATTTTATATAATCTATATAATAAAACACAAAGAAAGCTATCAAGTGACTCTCCTTCAATCCTTTTAAAAATTAAAGGTCCAGATCTAATCATAAAATATATTTTTCCTTTCAAAAATTTTTCCTCAAAATTCAAATTCAAATCCCCCACCCAAAAAAATTCCTATATTTATTTTATTTTATTTTTCCTCTCTCTTTCCCTCCCTCTTATATTCAAAAAATTAAGAAAATAAAAATTTTAAATTTTTTTAAAAAATTAAAAATTAAAAATTTTAGAATTTTTAAAATAATTCAAAAAAAAAATCATATAATATATTTTTTGCTAGACCCCCAAAAGTTTTTCATATAATATGTTTGCTACTTCAATTAATTTGCTAGACCTCCAAAACTATTTTATATGATCAAACAAGGTGTACCGTTCCGAAGACGTACCGTAGGCACGTGTCAACAGGCTAACCTGGTCTTTACACAAATTTAGTTAGGGTAAAAGGGATATGAGCAACTTGCTCATTTAGTAAATGAGTAATTGATTATGTGGCATGCATGTGATACATTGGACAACTAACCCTTTTATGAATTTTCCAATCACATGCATGCCACATCATCAATTGCTTATTTACTAAATGAGCAAGTTGCTCATACCCCTTTTACCCATTTAGTTATATTTTATACCACAATTACGAGTGACAGGTTGGAGTCAACTAGGAACATCTTATTCTTCTAGATCGAACGTGAAAAACGAGGCCTGCTCAAAATGTTTAGGATTAGCGTGGATCTTATAACACATACATAAATATAAAAGTAATCGAAAAAGTAATACAAATTCCACACACTTGTCTCTATTGTGCAATAAATTTCAGAGTCTTTGTCTCAGTTGGACACTCATCCATCAAATACCAAATTGACTCAGTCATCATCCCTTGCATCTCATTATCATCTGACAACAGACAAACACTAAAGCAATAAAAATTCCTTCATTCACTTCGTATATAGTAGATGGATGTATGTAACCAGTTTATAATTGTCTTGTAATCACACTGAAAATGGCTACCTACGACCGTTTCGCAGAGATCAAAGCATTCGACGAGACAAAGGCTGGTGTTAAGGGCCTTGTCGATGCTGGAATCACCAGCATCCCACGCATCTTCCATGCAAAAAATTTCACCAAGTCCGACTCAACTGTCACGGATATTCCAATTATTGACATGCAGGGTGAACATGAGCGAGTGGTAGAAGAGGTGAAGAAGGCATCAGAAATGTTCGGGTTTTTCCAAGTGTTGAACCATGGGGTTCCCCAAGAGTTGTTGGATGAGATGGAGGAAGGAGTAAGGAGGTTCAATGAGCAGAAGACAGAGGTTAAGATGAAGTATTACTGTCGGGATCCGACCAAGAAGGTGCGGTTCAATTCTAATTTTGACCTGTATGAGTCACTTGCAGCGAATTGGAGGGATACGTTGTCCTGCAGTATGAGACCGGAGCCTCCCAGTCCGGAAGAACTACCGCTTGCATGCAGGTATTTACTTGCACTCGGTTTGTGTTGTTTTTGAAGTGCCTAGATTTTTGTATCTTATTTTAAATATGGCAAGTGAAGAAATTTTTTTTTTTGATTTTTACTCAACTTGCAGGGAAGTAGTTATTGAATATACAGAGCACATCCAAAAGTTGGGTATCAAAATATTTGAGTTGCTTTCTGAGGCACTAGGCCTGAATCCTAATTACTTGAATGAAATAAAATGTGCAAAGGGACTTACACAATCCATCCACTATTACCCACCATGCCCACAACCAGATCTAACCCTCGGCATTACCGAGCACACAGACCCTGGTTTCATCACTATCCTCATGCAAGATCACATTGGAGGCCTGCAAGTACGTCACCAAAATCAATGGATTGATTGCCATCCAGTTCCTGGAGCTCTTGTCATTAACATTGCTGATCTCTTACAGGTAAAACATCCATAAAAGAAAACTTAGGGAATTCATAGCCATTCCAAATTCATGCAAAAGATCTATTAATTTCAACTCGATCTCAAAGTTTGTGGTGTACGTGCAGTTAATGACCAATGACAAGTTAAAGAGTGTGGAACACAGGGTTCTTGCACACAACCAACCTAGTCCAAGAATTTCGATTGCGTCTTTCTTTTTCCCACAAGTTTCCGACAGTTTAAGGCTTTATGGTCCCATCAAGGAATTAGTATCCCCTGAAAATCCCCCAAAGTACAGGGAGACTCTAAGGAAGGACTACGCCGAAAACTTCCTCAAGAAGGGATTGGATGGACGGACAGCTATAGACCATCTAAGGTTCTGATGAGGTACGTTTTAGCCTATACTAAATCTACCATGTTGCTCTTGTGTGTGATTGGTGGTATAGTTGATGTAGCGAACATGTCAGTACTATATATAATAAGCCCATGTCGATCGTCGGGCACTTGGTTTTAGGAATGTATTGTGAAGCCTACAAGTTCTGTACTGTTGTGGCGTTCGTTCTACTTCTTTTTTCATATTATTAGTTCGGAAGATCGATGTCTCTCTTGGTACACTAACTTGCAAACCATTCAAATGGATATGTTATACTGCACTTCCACCTTCAATTAACACCTCATCCTCTTTACATAAGTTATAACACAAATACAGGCACCTGTTAAAACTTGAGCAATAGTAAATAGCATAGTCACAAATTTGGGGTTCGGAAATAATTCCTCAAAATTTAATATTCGGAATTCGGCAAAAATCCGATAAATTTGGGAAAAACTAGGCAAAAATTCAGGAAGAAAGAAACATAAAATCCAATGCATCTCAGTACCCATCACATAAGTAAATATATATTATTTAAATCCATAAATGTGAAAAATAGCAACAAACTTAGCGATTAATTCGGTTAATTCGCAAATTATTCATAAATAATTCGCGCTTTCGCGAATAATTCATAAAGTGCGTGATTTAAACGGATTTTTGTGATTAAATCGCGAATTGATTCGGCAGATGAATTCCTCGCAATTATTCTCGAACTTTGTTACTATGGTAAATGGGAAATAATACACAGGCTAGCTATTACATTCTAAGACAATTTCCCTCCACGCTACCAATCTGACATTTTTTAGCCAAAATAGTAGATTTAGGGAGAAAAATATGCGTCAACAGGACTCACCAAACCACTCGGTAAAATAGATATCTCAGATTTAATCATCAGATATGGCGAATTTGTATCGCTCGCCAAAAAATCTTTTCTTCTCTTTCTGCCTCTCAAATCCCCCCCTCCCCCCCCCCCCCCCCCCCCCCCCCCCCCCCAAAAAAAAAAAAAAAAACCAACCAACCAACCAAAAAAACACACAAAAGAATACAAACCCAACTCTGAGATATAAAGAAATCGTGTTCCTCGCGTGAAAGAGAAAGTTTCTTGTGTTTTGTTCTTGGGCTGTTTTTTTGGGCTTGGGTTTTATTTTGTTTTATTTTGTTTTTTTTTTTTTTTTTGGTCTTGAGCTTTATTTTGTTTTATTTTGTTCTTGGACTATTTTCTTGGGCTTTAAAATATTAATTGCTAGCCAAAATAACTAGTATGGTTGGAGTGTGGACTTTCTTTGCTAGCCAAATCATCTAATTGTTCTTCATTTTGCTTATCATAGCGAGACAAAATGGCTTCTTTTTTGAATTTTGAAGATGTCTAGCCTCGAACACAATGGCTCAACTTAGCCACAATTTTGTACTTCACTCTTGTACCATTCAAGACATTGCTCGATTGTGGTATCACATGATTTCTCAAACTTCGATTCCGATTTTACCCTAATGTTCCAAGCAAATGATTTGGGAATTTTGAATTGTTTTTTAGAAAACTGGAAAGCCTAAGAATCACTCCTATGGCACAGACCCCTCAAGAAGACTTGAACCAGAACCATCCTGATATAAGATACATGGAATACAACAGTCATTTCCAAATTAGAATCAAATCTATAGAAATTAAGCAATCAAGTCAAATGGAAAGGTAGCTAATACATGGTGACTCAGAAACAAACAACCTATATATTGTAGTGCCCAACAATGGAAGTCAGCTCACCTACAAGATCTAAATGCACCAATAACAATACACCACAATAATCGTAAGATCTCACAACCACAAGAACACGATAATATACAGAGACAGTCAATACCTCTTATTACTCAAGAAATATAAAAATACAAATAGATCAAACTCTAATCTCTCTCTTTCTCTCTCTCACCTTTAAAACATTCAGCACTCTCATCTCTTGAAGTTGTACAACGATAACGACGTAAAGCTTCTTCTCCTAGAGTTCACATCCACATCTATATATATAGCCCCCAAATAAATCATAAAAAATATACATAAATAAAGTCAACTTGATCCAAAACCTGCAACCCAAATAAACATATAGCCACGCACGGTCGATTGCACCTAAAGTCGGTAGATTGCAATAGGGGTCTCGCCAAAACATAGGACAAGACAGTCGATTGCGCCTCCATGCCGGTAGACTGTCCATGTCGGTCGACTATCATTCATGACAGTCGACTACTGCTTGTTCTGCACATGCTGTCTTCGCCTTGCTGTGTTTGTGTCTTCTCGTTCTTCTTCAAGATCTTGTTCTTGGGTGTGTTTGAGTCTACATCCTAACAAGCTCTCATTTGGACCAAATACATAACACTTCAAAGTTATTGTATCTTTATCTCGACTCAAAATTTCCTTGCCAAGCTACATGAAACAGATTTCCGAACCCACAACTCATGAAAGACCCAAGTACTCCTCACTCTCATGAAATGCACCTCCACCCATCCCCTATGTGGTGGGCACCAACCACCCCTCAAAGGCTCATGAAGGATGTGTCCCCACCATCTATTGCATAGGGCACGAACAACAAAGAAATAATTTTCCATGTTAGATTTCCTTTTACAAGACTCCTTAACTCGAAGAATCTCCGCTAACACCGAACATGTACACTGCAGTAAAAGCCTCTGTGGACGAAACCTCCAAAAAATTCACATACTGTACTCTACTCATAGCCTCATTTCAGTTATACTCATCGACATCACCCCACATATCGATATCAGTGCTCTTAACCTCACAAGAGCGAATTGAAGTCTCTACCACATAACAAAGAACCCTCATATATTCTTTGAAATCTCCCGATATGGGACTAATTAACAATCTCTATCTCTTTTTCCTTCTAATCCCGTGTAGAAATTACGGGACCAATCCCACTCCGCGGATCATTCTGTGGCCCTTACGTCCATCGTCCTGGAATACTGGGAATTGTCTCACTCTGCCAAGAGTTCGGGAGTCCATAACGAAAGTCGACTCTGATACCATTTGTAACACCCCTGCTCCTAGCTCGGACAATTTATATAATTTAGAAAACAAATTATTTATAGTATAGTACAACTGCCCACCACAGGATGCCTCTGAAAAGGTGGTTAACCGAATTGGTGACTCTTGATCATAGGCATTATTATTTATTAATATTATATTCTTTGAAATCTCCCGATATGGGACAAATTAACAATCTCTCTCTCTTTTTCCTTCTAATCCCGTGTACACTAGTAGAGCTTGTAGGCCCCACCGAGTACACATCATCATCTCAAAGAGAGCAGACAGAGGCACTCTGTCTTCTTCACAGAACGGCGGGACCCACTATGATGCTGACGTCACCCGACGTCAGCTCCACTCACAGCACGTTGTGCTGTTGCTGCAGTTCTCTCTGTGCCCCCCCCACCATTCAATTCATTATATTTACTCTTTTGCCATCAACCTCTTTAATAAACACACACACACACACACAGATATATACAATTATATGTTATTATTTTTAGAAATTACGGGGTGTTACAGCAAAAGCATCTTACTCTCTAGGATCCCTGTCATGGCCAGCAACTGCAACTAAATGTATAACCTGCTCTGAATCAACCCCACAACTCTTAGAACTTGATTGCACCCCACACAACCTACTTCTCGATCCTGGTTGAGAGCTAATAACATGAGAAATGCACCCCACGTCTCTAAGCAAATACAACGTTCATTCACACTTCTCTCTTGCTATCATCCTTGAACTTGCATCTATACATCACTCCCCACTACCAGATGCAGTTGAGAAACCTTTTTTGTCTGGCCTTCGTATCGAGATAAAATTTTCCTTTAAGTCTAGGACATGCATTGCCTCCCATAAGACGGTTCTCTGATTATCACCAACTTTCACGCGAATAGTACCAACTCCACTTACAGGACCTCGCTGACCGTTACACACAATCACATCTCTGAAAAAACCATCTTTGTGGTCCTTAAATACCACACACCTCGAAGTGCAATGAGAATAAGCTCCTGAATCAATACATCAATTTCGCGTGTCCAATTGCATCGTGGCTTCCTCAACATGTTTCATTTACCACCACATTGGCTTCCTTTGATTTTTTTACTGCTTCTTCTTCATAAAAGCCTTACAACTGTGCATCATGTGCCCCTCATGTGGCAATACCAACATTCAGGTCCACATCCCTCATTGTTGTCATCAGACTCACTCTCGGACTCACTACTCTGAACATTTTTTGTTTGGCTTTTTTATATTTTCCTCGCCTCTCAACTGAAAGTGTGGGATAGCTAGAAAATGATGAAAACTCTTTGTTTCTCTTCCATCTCATCTTCTCGTTCTTGATACTGCTTACAACATCCTGTAGAGTCAACAAATATGTCATAGACTCTATAATAGTCTATTCCAACGTATTATAACTATCAGGTAGAATTGATAGAAATAATAATGACTGTTCCTTTTCTCAAAACTTCAATCCTGATGTACCCATAGCAAACAAATAAAGAGGTCGACCGCATTGTCAATCTCACTAGTAACTTGTATATTGTACAACTAGCTAGTAGTATAAAAGGTTGCGGAATCTATAGCCATTCCAAGTACTTGGGATAAACTTTTACAACTTTATTGTTGAATCTATAAATATTTTATTTACTTTCTATTTTTCAATCATTTCATTTATTTGTGGATTGCAATTAATCACAAATGACCAGTTTTAAAGAGTACGTGGATTGCAGTTACAGGGTATGGGTTTTGGGTTTGGATATAGTGTGTTCGGATTGAATTTTGTGAGTAACAGTAGACAAAGTAAGAATGAGAGAGCGAAAGATGATTGAATTTTTTTTAAATGTCTCCCATAAATTTAATATTTTTTGGGGTATATTTGCAAAAATATGTATAAGTATATTATAATGAGTGTATATACAACTTGTAATCTACATGCGTGCGATGCACGCTCCAATAATTTTTTTAAATTTTTAAGTAACGACTACGATTGTTACAAAAAAACAGTGATAAAGTACATGCAAGTACATGATTACACCTCTTACAGAACATACACCCATTGCAGGAACGATCAAAAACTTGTAGAAGAATCTACCACAACTCGTAGTACTAATAGCAGAAACACACCACAAGCAATAGAAACTCCTAAGACTTAGATGAACCAAGAACAAGCCACCACAATATATGCAAGATCTCACAAGAACACAATCAATATGCAGAGATAACCAATACTTTTTATTCCCCAAGAAATACAAAGATTACAAAAGAGATTACAACTTTCAATCTCTCTCTCACCCCTTTGAAACACTCGGCACAAACCCCTCTTGAAGTTGAACAATAATAACGGCTCACCAAATCTCTCTATTTGGATGTTACAAACCCTAGAGTCTACAGCCATATATATAGCTCCAAAGTAAACCCTAAAAGATAAACACAAATCCAACTATTAGAGCTTAACTCGTAAGCCCAAAAACAATTAGCGCCGAAGTCAGTCGACCGCACCCCCAAGGTCGTTCGATCGCAACGTGTAAATCCATACCCGAGACCTGACCAGTCGACTGCACGGTTGACCGTCACCCACTCTGTTGGACCTGTACACTCAAAGAACTCTCAACAGATTGGGTCGGTCCACCGCACCCCCAGGTCGGTTAACCGCAAGTCTCCAGACTACACTTCTTTTACTTGCTGTTGTCTTCTCTTGCTATCTTTGTCTCTTCCTCTTCTTCTCCAACTTCAAGTACTCAATGTCTACGTGTATTTGAGGCCAAAACCCTAACAATCTCCCACTTGGACCAAATACACAACGCTTCAAAGTTATTGCAATCTTTACCTCGCATTATCTCTGCCAATCTCCCACTTTTATGGAAGGCCCAAGTACTCCACACTCTCATGAAGAGCACCTCCGCCACTCCACCATGTGGAGTGCACCAACCACCCCTCATCGCCTCATGAAGGATATGCTCCACCAATCGCATAGAGCACGAATACCCGAAAAACAAACTCCCGTGTCGGATGCCGTGTGACCAGACTCCCCAACTCGCAGAATATCCATCAACACCGGACATGGTTAAAAACCTCTCAATGCACCCTCTACATTAGAAGTCTTCGTGGACGACACCTCCACAATATTTGCAGATTGTTCAACTCCCACAGTCCCATTTCGGTTACCCTCGTCGACATCACCCCGCATATCACACAAGAGCGACTTGGAGCTTCAACTGCCAATTTGCAAAATACCCTCACCGCAGCAATGTCTTGCCCTCTAGGATCACTTCCATGGCCAACAGCTCCTACTAAATTAGTAACCTCCCATCCAAAACTGAAAGAACTCGGTTGCACCCCACACAACCTACTACTCGATTCCGGACTACAGGAGAAATGCCCCCCACGTCTCTAAGCAAATACAGCATTCCCTCATGCTTTCCTTTTACAATCACCCTTGAACCGTCAGCTATATACCACGCTCCACTACCAACTGTAGTAGACAACCTCTCTTTGTCTAGCCTTCCAATCGAAATAAAATTTTCCTTCAAGTCTGGAACGTGCCTTGTCTCCCGCAAGACAATACTTTGATCATCATTGGCTTTCACGCGAACAGTACCAACCCCACGTACAGGATATCGGTGATCGTTTCCTACGATCACATCTCCAAAAGAACCCTCCATGTAGTCATCAAACATCTCTCTCCTCGGAGTGCAATGAAAAGAAGCTTATGAATCAATACACCAATCTTGAGTGCCCAACTCCTCCCGAGCTGATAAGCATAAATCCTCAACAAGCCCCACCTGAGCTTCCTTTGGGGTATCTCTCTTTGGTTTCTCCTGCTTCTTCTTCATATAAGCCTTGCAACTGTACATCATGTGACCCTTCTTGTGACAATACCAGCACTCAGGCCCATGTCCCCCATCGCTGTTGATATGGCTAAAAATAGGATTAAATCGGGGCCGTTCAAATCGAACACGAATCTTAAAGCTCAGGGGTAAAACGGTAATTTCACATACTAACGGGTCTGAAACGGGTACTGGGTCTCCTTCTCACAGATCCAATAACCTGCGAACGGATCCACCTCAACTGGGTACGGGTCCCGACCTGATACAAACCCAGTCCGACAGGATAGAATTAGGGTCTCTGATTGAACCAAATCAACGGGCCTGATTCGCGACTATCCTCTCACCGGGAATTAAGGGATTACATTCCTAATCTGATTACGAGGATTTTATTCCTTATCAGATCACAGGAATTACATTCCTAATCTGATCCCTAAGGCGGCTACAAATACCCCCCATCCACCACTATTAAGAGGTAATCAATACTTTTCGAATAAAAAGCTCTTTCTTAATCATTCAGATTACTGACAAGAGCGTCGGAGGGTGCGTCGCCGGGATCCATCCCGGTGTCTCGCACTTTTTGCAGGTGAACGGCAGGAGTCAACGGTCAAACTCCGGCGGAACAGGTTAGGTGTTTGCTATTCAGGTTTTCCAAGAATCCACAAATACTGTCTGTTTACCCCCACACCAGATTCAGCAGTAACAGATTGGCGCCGTCTGTGGGAAACAAACGAATAGCAGCCTCCCCTCTTCCCGTTGGTCAGATCTTCTCCAGCCATGCCTCCTAGGAAAGTAAGATCCAGAGGGTCCAACCATGGACCTACCCCTCCTCCAACACAACAAGAGATTCCCCATCAAACCGTCCTGCCGACGAGACCTGCCCCTCAGCCTAATCAGGCCCTTCAGCAGAACCAACCTCCTCCTCAGAATCATCAACCCCCTCTCGGTCAAACCGGACCCCAGAATGCCGGTGCGGGGGGCTCCCAGGTCAATCCTCAGAAGCAACCTTTCCATCAGGACCGCGTCTCAATACACAATGCCTCTACGGATTCTATGGCCTCCCACAATTCCCGAGCTTCTGATCTTCGCAATACCATCCTCAATCGGCAGAAGGAAGAGGATCTTCGCCGCCGTTTGGATGAAAGGCAGGCCCGAGAGGGAACCTCCCGCCAACAACGTCCAAATGAACGATCTCCTCATCGCCGAGACTACAGAAGGTCCCCTACTCGAAGAGGGCGAAGGGAATCCCCTCAGCGTCATCGGCGGAGAACTCATTCTCCAGTAAGCCGAGCCACACATAGGGACCGCCAAGCTGGAGAGACACCAGTCACAAGGGCAGACCTCCATTCTCCCGCAACTTACTAACCTTTAACAACGAGTTCGGAGTCCAACACTTGGCTCGATTCTGCTTCGGATAACTTGCTCTTAAGCGAGTTAGAAGTGGTTCGCCATTCGGAATTGCTCCTGCAGCCGTTGAATAACTCCAACGATGGTTCGGAGTCCAACACTTGGCTCGATTCTACTTCGCAAGCTCGCTCTTAAGCGAGCCTGAAGTGGTTCGCCATTCGGAATTGCTCCTGCAGCCGTTGAATAACTCTAACGATGGTTCGGAGTCCAACACTTGGCTTGATTCTACTTCGCAAGCTCGCTCTTAAGCGAGTTAGAAGTGGTTCGCCATTCGGAATTGCTCCCACAACCGTTGAATCCCTCTAACGATGAGTTCGGAGTACAACACTTGGCTCGATTCTGCTTCGGATAACTCACTCTTAAGCGAGTTAGAAGTGGTTCGCTATTCGGAACTGCTCCTACAACCGTTGATTCTCTCACTTAAATTGCGAGTTCGGAGCTCACAACTCTCTCCTGGAGTTGCTCCTCAAACTCGTCTTCCAAATGGCTCTCCCCCAGAGCCGAGCTCTTCACTCCGCTCTCCCCCAAAGCGGACCTCTTCTCAACGAGTTCGAAGCACAACTATCTCCTAGAGTTGCTCCTCAACTCGTCTGCCAGATGGCTCTCCTAGAGCCGAGCTCTTCACTCCGCTCTCCTCCAAAGCGGACCCCTTCTCAACGAGTTCGGAGCTCAACTATCTCCTAGAGTTGCTCCTCAAACTCGTCTGCCAGATGGCTCTCCTAGAGCCGAGCTCTTCGCTCCGCTCACCTTCAAGGCGGACCTCTTCTCAACGAGTTGGGAGCTCACAACTCTCTCCTAGAGTTGCTCCTCAAACTCGTCTTCCAAATGGCTCTCCCCCAGAGCCGAGCTCTTCACTTCGCTCACCTTCAAGGCGGACATCTTCTCAACGAGTTCGGAGCTCACAACTCCCTCCTAGAGTTGCTCCTCAAACTCTTCTTCCAGATGGCTCTCTCTTAGAGCCGAGCTCGTCGCTCCGCTCGCCTCCAAAGAAGACCTCTTCTCAACGAGTTCGGAGCTCACATCTCTCTCCTAGAGTCGCTCCTCAAACTCGTCTTCCAAATGGCTCTCTCTCAGAGCCGAGCTCTTCACTCCGCTCACCTCCGAAGAGGACCTCTTCTCAACGAGTTCGAAGCATAACTCTCTCCTAGAGTTGCTCCTTAAACTCACCTTCCAGATGGCTCTCCTAAAGCCGAGCTCTTCACTCCGCTCTTCTCCGAAGTGGACCTCTTCTCAACGAGTTCGGAGCACAACTCTCTCCTAGAGTTGCTCCTCAAACTCGTCTTCCATATGGCTCTCCTAGAGCCGAGCTCTTCACTCAGTTCGCCTCCAAAGCGGACCTCTTCTCAACGGGATCGGAGCACAACTCTCTCCTAGAGTTCCTCCTCAAACTTGTCTCTCAAATGGCTCTCCTAAAGCCGAGCTCTTCACTCCGCTCACCTCCAAAGCAGAGATCTTCTCAAACAAGATCGGAGCACAAATCTCTCCTAGAGTTCCTCCTCACACTCGTCTTCCAAATGGTTCTCTCCCAGAGCCGAGCTCTTCGCTCCGCTCGCCTCCGAAGCAGTCCTCTTCTCAACGAGTTCGGGGCACAACTCTCTCCTGGAGTTCCTCCTCACACTCGTCTTCCAAATGGCTCTCTCCCAGAGCCGAGCTCTTCACCCCGCTCACCTCCGAAGCGGACTTCTTCTAAACGAGTTCGGAGCTCACAACTCTCTCCTAGAGTTCCTCCTCACACTCGTCTTCCAAATGGCTCTCTCCCAGAGCCGAGCACGTCGCTCCGCTCGCCTCCGAAGCGGACATCTTCTCAACGAGTTCGGGGCACAACTCTCTCCTAGAGTTCCTCCTCACACTCGTCTTCCAAATGGCTCTCTCCCAGAGCCGAGCTCTTCACTCCGCTCGCCTCCGAAGCGGAGATCTTCTCAAACAAGATCGGAGCACAACTCTCTCCTAGAGTTCCTCCTCAAACTTGTCTCTTAAATGGCTCTACTAAAGCCGAGCTCTTCATTCCGCTCGCCTCCAAAGCGGAGATCTTCTCAAACGAGTTCGGAGCACAACTCTCTCCTAGAGTTGCTCCTCAAACTCGTCTGCCAGATGGCTCTCCTAGAGCCGAGCTCTTCACTCCGCTCGCCTCCGAAGCGGACCTCTTCTCAACGAGTTCGGAGCTCACAACTCTTCCCTAGAGTTGCTCCTTGCACTCACTTCAAAGAATGGGTCTTCCTATGGCTCTTACGAGGATCTTTCTAGCACCTCTTCTCCACCCCTAGGAGTGGAGCTCCTTTTCAAAAATCTCCAAAACCAAACAGAGCATCACCTCTTCTATATGCCGACCCAACCCCTTCATCAACTCGCCGAGCTTCTCCTCACGCTCGAGCCGTCCAAACTCCGAGCTCCACTACACCGAGCTACTACGGGCAGAGGGTGAACTACTGAGTCACCGAGCCGAGTGGACGAGGTACCGACCTCCACATATGGAGAAAAATTCTGCCGATCCCATCTCACCGTCGGATCGTCTCAAAATTTGTGCTAGAACATGATGAATGGCTCAGATCGTGCCACGTCTCCACAAAACGACAAGATAATGTTTTCTCGAAATTTGAGCCTCTTGTCTTGTGATTCGCACCACGATCGTGATCAACCGTCCAGATGGAGCAACGTTGCTCGGATCTGAAATCCGAACTACTGATCTACCGAATTGCAAAGTGGCGAAAAATGTGCCTCAAAATCTGTGCTCGGATTTGCCGAACAAGCAAGCAGATAAAGAGGAAGAAAGAAGAAGAGGCTATCGGGTCGGGGTCGGATTCGATACCCACGGTCCGACCCATACCCTTCTTAGCTCCTTTATTCTTCCCCTTCTTCTTTAGTCTTCCCGCCAAAAGAACCCAACACTTCTCCTCTTCTTCACTGTGTGAAAGAACAAGGCAGAGGAGAGAACCCAAATGCCTCTCCGCCCCTTCCTCTTTCTTCTCAGGGCCGAGCTCTGCCATGGCCGAGCCACCGAGCCGAGGTGCCGAGGTACCGACCTCCACATATGGAGAAAAATGCTGCCGAGCCAGTTTCACCGTCAGATTGTCTCAAACTTCATGCTAGAACATGATGAACGGTTCAGATCGCGCCACGTCTCCACAAAATGACATGATAACGTTTTCTCGAAATTTAAGCCTCTTGTCTCGTGATTCGCGCCACGATCAAGATCAACCGTCCAGATTGAGCCACGTAGCTCGGATCTGAAATCCGAGCTACCGAACTACCAAACTGTAAAGTGGCAAAAATGCACCTCAAAATCCGTGCTCGGATCTGCCGAACAAGAAGCATCTGCCGAACAGCGACAAAAAAAAGGAGGGGGGGTCGGCGGTTCGGGTTCGGACCCGTTAAGGAGCCATACCTGAACCCCTATGCCATGTCACCCTCCTCTCCTTCTCCATACTCCCGCCAAAACAAACCAACAGAGAAGAGAAGAGTTCGTGCTCTAAAAATCATCATCTATGAAACCCAACTCCAAAAGCTTCGTCGCCAAGCTCCTCAAACCCTTCGCAGAGCTCCGAACTCCTTCGCCGAGCTCCTTTGAAGACTCTACCAAGCTTCACTCTCCACCGAGCTCAAGGACTCATCACCGAGCTACTTCATAGCCTCGCCAACCTCGAACTCGCCTTAAAGACTCACCACCGAGCTCCTTCTTGGCTTTTTTGACCTCAAGAGTAAGCTCGCTGAGCTCCCCCTGTCTCGACAATGCATCTTCGCCGAGCTTCCCTCCGTCGCCGAAGCTCCTCTCCGTCGTCGCTACCGAGCCGAGCTCCTCTCTACTGAGTCACCGAGATCCGAGCTCGAACCGCCTCGAGCAAAACCGTCACAAGCCTCTTCTTCCTCTGGCTTCGTCCCAAGCTCGACGTATTCCCAAGCTCGAGCGACAGCTCGTCATCTTCAACCTCCAAAACCGAGTTCCCACTCTCACCAAGCTCCCTCTGTCGTCGAGCTCACTTCCGCTCACCTCCTTCTTCACCGAGCTCCATCACTGAGCTCGACCCCATCGCCGAGCCGATCTTCTCTATCCGCCGAAGCCAACAAACGAAGCTCAGCCATGGCCGACTACCTCCACTCCGAGCTCCGATGCCGAGCTCCACCCTCGTCTCCTTCGCGAGCTCTACTCCACCTTCGAGCTCCAATGCCGAGCTCTCAAAGCTCCGAAGCATCGAGCTCTTGAATATGCCGAAGCATCGAGCTCCGAACTCCCACTTCGCCGGAAGCTCCATTCCCGTCGAACTTCTTCTCCAAGCTCGAACCCCATTTCTCCACGGTGCCGAGCTCCCTTGTCGAAGCTCCAAGCTCTAGTATGTCGACCGCCTTCGCCAAGCTCCATTCCAGTCGAAGCTCGAACCGTTCGCCAAGCTCCGACTCCTTGCCGAGTTCACCTCCTCGCCATCGCCGAGCACTGCAGAGACGATGCTGAAGCAGAGGCGGGGTCGAGTCGGCACGAAGGAGAGGAAGCAGAGCCGAAGAGAGGATTCGAAGGAGAAGAAGAAAGAAAGAAAAGCAGAGGAGAAGAAGAATGACAGAGGAGAAGAAGCGGATGAGAAAGAAGCAGTGGAAAAAATCGCCACGTGATTGCCACGTGGCTTCATCTAGTGGTCGGGTGGCCGAGGTGCCGAGCCGAAGTGCCGATGCACTGACCCTGTAATTGGAGAAAATACCCGCCGACCCACACGATCCGTCCAATCATCTTAAAATTCGCGTCGTGACACGATCGACGCTCAGGAACGCGCCACGTGTCCAGAATGTGATCTGCTTTGCGATGCGCGCCATCTGATCACGATCGACGTCCAGAAATGCGCCACGTGTCCAGGTAATATTTAATTAATTAATTTATTTATTTATTTGTTTTAATTATTTAAAAAATCCGAAAAAGTATTTAAAAAATCGAAAAAAATTAATTAAAAATTCTAAAAATAATTATTAATTCAGAAAATTTATTTTAAATTCTGAAAAAAAATAATTATTTAATTAGAATAATTAATTAATATTTTTTGATAATTAATTATTTAATTCGGAAAATGAATAAAAAATTCAAAAAATGAGAAAAAATTCAGAAAAATCTGAAAAAATCACCAAGAATCCAGAAAATTCTGAGGATATTTTTAGGTACTTTACAAGCCCAGAATAACACCGTTACACCCCGAGCAAGATTCCAAACTTCCTTAAGAACACCGATAAAATCCTGTACGCTATTAGAACAACAAAACTACTCCTCGAAGACTGTAAAACTCAGTCTTCAGGAGTGGGGGGCTTGTGATATGGCTAAAAATAGGATTAAATCGGGGCCATTCAAATCGAACACGAATCTTAAAGCTCAGGGGTAAAACGTTAATTTCACATACTAACGGGTCTGAAACGGGTACTAGGTCTCCTTCTCACAGATCCAATAACCGGCGAACGGATCCACCTCAACTGGGTACGGGTCCCGACCCGATACAAACCCAGTCCGACAGGATAGAATTAGGGTCTCTGATTGAACCAAATCAACAGGCCTAATTCGCGACTATCCTCTCACCGGGAATTAAGGGATTACATTCCTAATCTGATTACGAGGATTTTACTCCTTATCAGATCACAGGAATTACATTCCTAATCTAATCCCTAAGGCGGCTACAAATACCCCCCATCCACCACTATTAAGGGGTAATCAATACTTTTCCAATAAAATGCTTTTTCTTAATCATTTAGATTACTGACAAGAGCGTCGGAGGGTGCATCGCCGGAATCCATCCCAGTGTCTCGCACTTTTTGCAGGTGAATGGCGGGAGTCAACGGTCAAACTCCGGCGGAACATGTTAGGTGTTTGCTATTCAGATTTTCCAAGAATCCACAAATACTGTCTGTTTACCCCCATACCAGATTCAGCGGTAACAACTGTCATCAGACTCACTCTCAGATGAACTACTATGATCCTTTCTTCTTCGACTTCTTATAGATCTCTCACGTCTCTTCTCAATGTACATTGCGGAAACTCTAGAAGATGATAATGGATATCTCCCGTTTCTCATCCTTCTCACCTCCTCGTTCAGAATGCTACTCACCACATCCAGTAGAGTCGTCGAATCTGTCGTTGTGTCTGTAATTGTCTGTTCTACCATACCATAACTATTGGGTAAAGTAAATAGAAGTAACAATGACTGCCCCCTCTTTGAAAACTTCAAACCTGCAGCTTCCATCTGCTTATAAACCATACAGTAATTGTTCACATGCTCTGCTAATGATCCCCCTTCCATTAAATTCATATTAACCAATTTCTTCAAATGAATAATTTGATTAGATGCCGACGGTTTCTCATACATATCCGTAAGAATCTTCATAGCCTTCTTTGTGTTCTTCGCCTTCGAGATATGAAATAACTCCTTCCTACTCAGCCCTAACTGAATCTGCCCCAGCGCCTTCTGATCCAAACGATTCCAATCTGTCAAGACCTTCGCATCCTTGTCTACACCTACCAGCTTCTCATCAAACAACAGACCATCAAGATCTTTCTGATGAAGATATGCTATCATCTGAATCTTCCACATCGTGAAGTCACTCCCATCGAATCTCTCGATCTTTGACTTATTATCGGCCATCTCAAACCTAGTTAATCTGATACCACTTGTTGAAGAATCTGCCACAACTCGTATCCTAATAGCGGAAACACACCAAAAGCAATAGAAACTCCCATGACAGATGAACCAAGAACAAGCCACCACAATATATGCAAGATCTCACAAGAATATAATCAATATGCAGAGATAACCAATACTTCTTATTCCCCAAGAAATACAAAGATAACAAAAGAGACTGCAACACTCAATCTCTCTCTCACCTTTGAAACACTCGGCACAAACTCCTCTTGAAGTTGAACAATAATAACGGCTCACCAAATCTCTCTATTTGGATGTTACAAACTCTAGAGTCTACAGCCATATATATAGCCCCCAAGTAAATTCTAAAAGATAAACACAAATCCAGCTATTGGGCCTTAAACTCGTAAGCCCAAAAACAATCAGCACCGAAGTCGGTCAACCGCACCCCGAAGGTCGGTCGACCGCAATGTGTAAAGCCAAACCCGAGACCTGACTGGTCGACTGCATGGTCGACCGTCACCCCTTCTGTTGGACTTGTACACTCGAAGAACTCTCAGCAGATTTAGTCGGTCGACTGCACCCCCAGGTCGGTCGACCGAAACTCTCCAGACTACACTTCTTCTACATGTTGTTGTCTTCTCTTGATGTCTTTGTCTCCTCCTCTTCTTCTCCAACTTCAAGTACTCAGCGTCTACGTGTATTTGAGGTCAAAACCCTAACAAAAATGTATCAGAATCAATGAGCCCAATATAGGAAAATAGTGTTGCAACCCATAAAACATTATCGGAACTGCAATACCAACAAACAATTAACAAAATTAGAGCTTTAAACTACAAAATATATATAACCACCATAAAACATAGTCTAAAACTGTTACAACGAATAGACCTTTCTTATCATGTGGCTTTTTGTTATTGTTGTGAACCATGCCTAAAGCAACAAAGGACGATTAAAACCCATTAGAAAGTTTCTAAAAATTGCACTAAATCAAAACAAAACCTTTATTTTCGACGATAATAATGCAAAAGTATGGACTAAGAGAAAACATAAACCCTAAACCCACCACAAAGAGAAAACCCTAAAGAAATCCCCTAACCAAAAAAAAAGATCACATAGAGAAATCTAAATAATAAAATAGAAGGTGAAATTATAAAATTTTACCCTTCTTTTATCACATAAGTTTTCAGATAATCTCTCCAAATCATCATTCTACACCGAAAGATAGAAAGTAAGAACTAATTAATCCTAACTAGAAGAATTCCCAAATTGGCACCACATAGAAACATCATATCTAACACCACATACAAAACCCGAACATAGATTCCCAAAATTAAAAAAACTACATACACTCATAAATTTTAAAGTTTCATTAACCAAGGTAAAAATTTAGGTGGGAATAATGTGATTTCACCTTTCCTTGTCCTAAAAAGTTTTCAGATCTATCCAAATCATCAATCTATAATAAATTTATAGAATAACAATCAATAAGTCCAAATTAAGAACTTTTATGAATCAACATCACATAAAATCCCAATTCTAATAGCATATAGAAGACCATAAAATGCCGATTTTTCGAATCACTATGTTCGCTTTAATTCAACCATTGTTGATAGTAACAACAAAAATTCGCCTCATAGTGCCCAAACATAATGGGGACAAGTTCAATTGATACAAATTAATGGGATTATCATACAACATACGAGCTCTCCATTCAAAACATTCGATATTTTAGGAACAAATCGTCCTCAGTACAAATTGGAATTGCATGTTTGGAAGTGCCTTGACAAACCCAATTCCTTAAAACTAAAAAACCAAAATCGCACGTGTTAGAATTGCATTCATCGCACATGTAAGAAGAGGGTTTTTGTCTGCAATGTGGATAACAATGTTGATACATAATTTGATATTTATTAAACAGTGATTATTCCTAACTAAACATACCACCCACCATTTATATAATTTTCCTATTAAAAGCACGCTATTAGAGAGAAAAATCAAAATTTGGTGGAATATGATACCCAAGTTCATGTCAATTGGGTTGTTTGATTTTCTATTTATCATGGTTACAGACTTGAAGATACAATGTAGATCCTATGTTATTAGCCATGATACTTGGTGAATAGAATTCCTAATATGGAATTCTTTTGACCATATAAAAGAATAACAATGTGAGCTAAATAAATGTGTGCATGATAGCTAATTATGTGTAGCATGAATGATGCACACACTGACTGATCTTGCACTCCACATGAATTGGCTGCAATCTTGGTAGGAATTTCATGATTAACAGGAGTAGGCTTGATAATAGAGTTAATAAGAAGAAGAAGAAGAAGAAGAAGAAGAAGAAGAAGAAGAAGAAGAAGAAGAAGTAGGTCGGTACCTTGAATAATTCAGCAACAAATGGAATGGTAGCATAATCATATCGATATCTGCCATTCGTCTGTGAAAGTGTTGTCAATATTCCCTAGACGCACACAATAAAATAACCCAAATCAAATCAAGAAACAGTAAAACTTAAATAGAATGGGAGATGGATCAAGACTATATAAAAATCAATATTTCTTTCGAAATTTGAAAATTGAAATGCTTGATCAGATCCATTCTAGTAAGTAAAAACTCAACAACTATAAGGACTTGAGAATAGAAATGGTAAAGTTGCGTCGTCGATTACTATTGTACGGATCTAAACGATATTAGAAACAAAAAGAATGATTGATATTGGGGCTTCTTGAATTGGTTTGTATACCTGAGAACTGGTGAGGACTAAGAAGAGCAGCCACGAAATACCACTTCATCTCCACTCTCTATCTCTCGTGGTGGTGTGGCGGCACAGTGGAGAGATGCGGTGGGTAGGCCGGCAGGGGCGACGGAGCGGCGGGGAGAGAGAGGAATGGTGGTGCAAGAGAGAAGAGGAAAAGAGGAAGTGGAATAGATGTGGGGGAGAGGAATAGATGCTTTTGAATATTCTGATTTGGGTTGAACATCGTGTAAATTTGTTAAATTTAATTTGAACGTGTATTGCACGGGTTTGTTTAGTTACAAAATTAGGGTTTGTTTGATTACAAACCCCAACTCTCACATTAAAATAGTAGAGATAAATATTTTTAGAGAATTATATGTAAAAAAATAATTTTAAACAATATAAGAGTATTTTTTTCATATATAAAATGTGTGTATTATTTGACTAATGATGTAACTGATGAGGGTAAAAATTGCGAGCGATCTGCACGGCTCGATCCTGACACGAATCTCGGGGAGATCTCACAACGGCTTGCGGGCCACCTATAAGTCCATCACCCAAATCCAACCCAACATGGGTCGAGTCGCATCCCCTAATCAGGGGACCCAGGAACACTCCACAATCTGGTTCTTACACCTATAAATACAGCCCTACCTCTACAGTAACCAGCTAATCGCAATTTTCACCACTTCAGTCATTCTTAATTCTCTGGTTATTGACTTGAGCGTCCGAGGGTCTGTCGCCGGGAGTCCTCCCGGTGTTTCAGAATTTTTGCAGGTGTCCGATAACGGTCGAACCACCCAGATCCACCCAATCCATCACATCAGCCTCACAATAAAAACAGATCGGAGGTCGAGATCTGAGTTTCCTCTTCCCAAAAGAACTCACATTATCTGTTTGCTCCCACACTTAAAAACAAGTAGCATCAGTAACCACCTTAGGTGATTATGTGTGTTGACCCACTCTAAAGATAGATTAAATGTTTTGACCTCGTTTTGCATACTGTTTTCTGCTGTTTATCCGAAATTTATTTGAAGGAGCACAATTTACAATATACAGACAAAATAATCCTTTAAAAAGTTAGCAGTAGTAAAAAAGTGATTTTCCTCGAAAAGATTTGTTGTAGGGTAACTAATTCTTTCCCAATGTAGAAAGAAAATGATTTCTTCACCTATGAGAGGCCAATATTGGTACAAGGTTTGAATTGAAACTTGGAAGCGAAAACAACTAATAGACTATATGACTTGAATGTCTATGTTTAAACTTTAGTCTAGGCAATTAACTTGACTAGCAATCTAACCATCGCTTTAAGACTAGGACCTGCATATCAATACTTAGCCTGATACGGTTGCTTTCCTCAAGTGGATATTGTATCTTTTTGAAAAATGGCCTGGACTTGAGGTGTATTTCTACAAAAGTTCCATCATCTTTCCGGGAGATATCGAAGATGATGACCACTTGGTTGCAGCTATACTTAATTGTCCAAGTTGAACTCAGTCTAAGAGCATCTCCAACCACGCTAGCTATTTTGGCTAGCTAGAATAGCCAAAATAGATAACAAATAGATAATTTGGCTAGCGAAAAAAACTCACACTCCAACCATGCTATCTATTTTGGCTAGCCCTATTTAAAGCACAAGGGTAAATTACTGATAGTCAGCATTTAACACAAGCCAATGTTGTCATAAACCCAACTTTAAAACCTGTGTCACTCACAATTTTTGGCCATCAACTGAACCCGTTGCAACCATCATCACCTCTAGCCATCGTTGCCCACCTTCTAACCACCGATTCTTACAGTTGCTACAACTACAATAGTAACCTAACAATGGCAACTACAGGTATCGCAATTGGTGTTGCAAGCAATCTGGCTTGAATGTAGCAACAGCTATAGTGCAGAACTACAGAACATTGTGGCTTCAACGACCAATATATAGCTTGTACATGTAGCTTCAAATGTGTGTTACTGAAATAATGCTAACCAAATAAATAAATATGGGGTTTAATTTGATATCTTGATGGTGAATTTGATGAGTAGTGTAATGAGACTATAACTGTTCTCATAGAATATGATATGGCTAAAAATGGCGGTAAATCGAAACCCTTCAAAACGGGCACGATTCTTAAAGTTCCAGAGGCAAGATGGTAATTTTGCCGACAGACGGGTCCGAATTGAGAACCGGGTCCCTTCTCCTGGACCTGCTAACCCATGAACGGACCTGACCATTTGAGAGCGGGTCTCAACCCGTTAGGGGCCAGTTCAACAGGATTGGAGGAAATCCTGGCTCCCCCTGATTTGGAGGAGGTGGTTATAACCACCTTTATCCTGCAGCACAGGGAAGTAGGGATCCTCTCTGATCCTGAAGGAGATCCCGTTGGTGACTATAAAACCCCCCTGACCTCCCACTGTAAAAGGTGATCACACTTTACACACTTGAGCCTTTTTCCTTCTCTTTTTCGTGTATTGACTTGATCGTCGGAGGGTTCGTCGCCGGGATCCATCCCGGTGTCTCGAACGTTTGTGCAGGTCGCAAAGGAGCACCTAGGCGCCAAGCAGATTGTAAGGAAGAAGAAGGGGTCGATCTTTGTGAAGCTTCTCTCGAACCTACAAATCTCATCTATTGCCCCTACACCCGAATGCAGCGACAACAGATTGGCGCCGTCTGTGGAAAACTTCACTCGACAAGCAATCTCCTCTTCCTCCTTCAACCCACGTAACTCCTAGCCATGCCTCCCAAGAAGAGACCCACCAATTCCAACCGAAGGACAACCTCCTCTCACCCTCCTCCTCCTCCTCCTACTCAGGGGGATCTCCCTCCTCCCAACCAACCAACCCTGCAGCTCGATCCTCGGGCTCCGCAGTCCGTCCAGCAGCCTTCGGGACCCCAAGCTGTGGTGGGGGAACCCTCCCAGCGGAGTCGCCACAAGCAATCTGTCCATCAGGTTTGAGTTTCCATCCACAACACCGATACTGACTCCATGGCCTCCTATACTCCTCCCACTACGAAGGACCTGCAGAACGTGATCAACAATCGGCAGACCGAGCACGGACCCGATCTCCGTGCCCATCTGGAGGAGAGGCGGGCCCAAGGGTCGAACCCTCACCGTGAGCAGGCCAGGGACCGCTCACCACCCCGATCCAACCGAGGGGGGTCCAACTCTCCCTGTAGACGAAGAGAGTCGCCCCAACATCACCCAAGACGGAGCCGTTCCCCCACCGGTCGCTAGGCACCTCGGGACCATCATGAGCAGAAGGCCCCGTCACAAGGACAGAATTCCAGCAATTTCAGAAGGCGGTCCTCTGGGCTCTCAATGCTGCCCCCAACAATGCCCGTAGGGCCCCCAGTCCTCGACTGGCTCCTCACTATCCTTGCCGATCCCGCAGTCCTCGACCGTCTTCTCGCCATCCTCGCCAATCCCGTAGTCCTCCGCCAGCTCCTCACAATCCTCGCCGCTCCCGAAGTCCTAGGCAGGCTGCGAACCATTGCCGTCCCTCTCCCGATCACCACTGCCGCTCTCGAAGTCCATGCCCTACTCCAAGTCACCCTCGCCTCTCGGTCAGTCCACCTCCTACTCTGAGCCATCATCGGCGCAGCCCCAGCCCTTCTCGACATGTGAACGAGTCTCGGGGTTCGGCCAGACAGGACCTAAGGGAGGACTCGGTCTATCGCCGTCTCCACAAGAAGGAGAGGCACCTAGGCCAGCTCGACAGAAACGAGGGGCGACAGGCAAGAGACTTTCGTCCGAGTAGGCCCCCATTCTCCCGTACCATTATGGAGGCTCCAGTTCCCAATAACTTCAAGCCTCCACATTTTGAGACCTATAATGGGGAGTCGGACCCTGCAGATCACATCGAGAGTTTCAAAACTCTCATGATGATTCACCATGCATCCGACTCCCTCCTGTACAAGACCTTCCCGGCCACACTCAAGGGGCCGGCTCGGGAATGGTACTCTCAGCTTGCGCAGGCATCTATCTTATCCTTCGACCAGTTCGAGGGTCTTTTCCTCACGCATTTCGTGAGCAGTCGGCGCGCCGAGAAGACAAGCGACACCTTATTGTTCCTCAGCCAAAAGAAGGGCAAACCACTTCGGGATTATGTCAAATGATTCACTGCCGAGGCTTGGTACATTGCTTCTTTGGAACCCTCGGTCGCCACCCTCGCCTTCCAGTCCAACGTACTCAATGCTGACCTCAGGGCATCCCTCGCCAAGAAGCCCCCTTGAAACTTCTTAGAGCTCCTGCTTCGGAGAGAGAAGTACATCCGAGTGGAAGAGGTCGTCCGTCGCCCTACCTTCGAAGCCTCATCTTTCGGGAACAAGTGGAAGGGTGCAGAAGAAGAATGAGCTAAGAAGCTCCAAAAAGACAATGGGGGTCAGTGACGTCCCCCTCCTCGGTTCGAGAAATTCACTCCGCTTAACGCGAGTGTATCTGCCATCCTGATGGAGATAGGGAATGATGGCCTCCTACCTCCTCCCCCAAGGATGAACACCCCGGCAAAGAAGAGGGACCGGAGTAAGTGGTGTCGTTTCCATCGGGACCACGGGCACGATACAGATGAATGTCGGGCCTTGAAGGATGAAATCGAGGCCCTCATCTAGCGAGGGCAACTCAACCGATTCGTGAAGAGGGACCGAGCTGATCCACCCCCACCACCTCGGCGGCTAACAGGTGAAACGAGCAGCGCACGGAGACTCCGGAGGCCGAAGTAGAGGGCATCTTGCACCTGATACACGGGGGCCCAATGGGGGGAGATTCCAACTCCTCCCGAAAAGCCTTCGTAAGGGAGGTTAACTCCGTGCAGAGCCATCCTCCCCCAAAGGACCTCGGAGTCCCGGTGACGTTCTCCGAAAGGGACCCGGAGGGCATCCGCACGCCCCACTGCGACGCCCTCGTCATCAATCTCCGCATGGCGAACTTCGAAGTTCATCGCATCTTAGTAGATAATGGTAGCTCCGTTAACATACTCTTCTTAGAAGCCTTCAAAGGCCTCCCACTGTCCAGGAACCGGCTCAAGCCGGCTGGCTACACCCTCCACGGGTTTACAGAGATCTCGATTACGGTCGAGGGAATTATAAACCTCGACGTAATGGCTGGAAAGGCCCCGACAACTCATACAGAGCAAATGAACTTCATGGTGGTCAACGTAAAGGCCGCCTATAATGTTATCCTGGGTAGACCAGGTTTGGCCGCGCTTCAAGACATCCCTTCAGCCTACCTTATGAAGATGAAGTTCCCCACTCCCTCAGGAGTGAGAGAAGTGAGGGGAAGCCAAGAGGCAGCACGGAAGTGCTACATGACCTCGATGGGGGGTCTGGTTCTTTCTTTGGAAGTGCTCAAACTTCCTTAGGAAGGAGGCCAAACTATCTCCGAGCCCGTCGACGAGTTGGAAGAAGTGGCCTTCTCCGAAGAAGACACCACTAAGACATTCCGCGTCAGCAAAACTCTCTCCCCCTCCATAAAGCAAGACATCTCCTGGTGTATACAGGAGAATCACGACCTCTTTGCATGGACTGCAGCAGACATGCCAAGGATCTCAGAAGAACTCTCAATGCACCACCTGAGCATCATCCCTGGGGTCAAGTCTGTCCAGCAGAAGAGGCAAAAGTTTGACCCCGAGAGGCAACAGGTGATCAAGGAGGAGGTTGAGAAACTCCTCATTGCCCGCTTTATTCAAGAGGTGAACTACCCTGAGTGGCTCTCCAACGTGGTAATGGTCAAGAAGGCCAGGTACTTGGCAAAAGTAAGGGAGCTTCTCACTCTATTTAGAGATGTTCAACTCCAGTGGGTTCCCCGAGAGGAAAACGTGCAAGCGGATGCCCTCTCTAAGCTCACCTCCTCGTCCCTCCAAGGTCTAGAACGGACTGTCTAATAGAAGTCCTTCTCAAACCTAGCATTGACGAAGATGGCTCGGAGCCAATGGAAGCCTACCCCCTAACACTTGGGGAAAACTGGATGAAGCCCCTCCTCGAGTATTTCCGAGACGGAATCCTCCCCAATGATCCGAAAGAAGCAAGGAGGATCAGGACATGAGCAGAGCGATACACACTCCTGGACGGGGTCATGTATAAATGCTCCTACACCCAGGTCGATGGTCGGCCCTATCTGAGATGCCTCTCCCCGGAAGAAGCACTCTACACCTTAAAGAAAGCCCATGATGGTCTATGTGATGTGCACTTGGGAGCAAGATCACTTGCCCGGAAGTTTTTGAACTATGGGTACTTTTGGCCTACACTATTAAGTGATTCCGAGGAGTATGTCCGCCAGTGCGACTCCTGTCAAAAGTTCGCCCCAATCCGTCGCCTGCCTCAAGCGCAACTTGCCTCCCTGGTAAGTTCAATCCCTTTCGCAATGTGGGGGATGGATTTGCTCGGACCTTTTCCCCTGGCACAGGCCAGCTGAAGTTCTTGGTGGTAGCAATAGACTACTTCTCCAAATGGATAGAAGCCAAACCTCTCTCAACGATCACCGCAAACAGGATCTAGAAGTTCTTTTGGAAGAACATTGTCTGTCGGTTTGGGGTACCTCGCATCCTCGTAACCGACAACGGGACCCAATTTATAGAAGCTGCTTTTCACGAATTCTGCACTGATCTCGGAATTCAACAGCGCTTCTCTTCAGTAGCACACCCTCAGTCGAACGGCCAAGCGGAGAATGCGAACCGACAAATCCTCTTGGGTTTGAAGAAGAGGCTCGACAAGTCCACCAAGGGGCTGTGCGTCAACAACTCCCCAATGTGCTTTGGTGCTATCGCACCACCAAAAGAACTCCGACGGGCGAATCCCCTTTCAACCTTACATACGGATCAGAAGCTCTTATTCCCTTGGAGGTGGGTCTGCCTTCACCTCGACTCATAGCTTACAACAAGGCGCAGAACGAGAACCAGCTTCGCAACGGCCTAGACCTCATTGACGAGATTCGCGAGAGAGCCGCAATCCGCCAGGAGACCTACTGTCAAAGGATCACTTAAGCCTACAACAAGAGGGTATGACCAACCAACATAAAGGAAGGGGACTTAGTGCTGAGAAAACTATCAGTTTTCGACCCAAGCAAAAGAGGCAAGCTGGCACCTAATTGGGAAGGACCATATAAGGTCTCCAGAGTTATACACCCGGGCGCATATCAACTTAAAGACCCAGGGGGCAGGAAGATGCCAAGGACCTGAACGCCGAGCATTTAATGAAGTACCGAGAGAGTGTCTAAACGCCGCTCCAAGCTACTTCCCCAGGATTGCAAAAATCTTACTTGTATCTTCTTTTTTATCGAAATGTAAAAGGCGGTCTGCAACTTAGAAGCGGCCGCCCAGTTGTTTTCAATAAAAGAGAAATTTCCCCCCTTTAACTTACCTATCTTTCGAGTAAATTCTCTATTTTTAGGGCAGTCTAACTTTACTTGCAAAAAGATTCTTAATCGACGAGTTCGGAGTCCAACACTTGGCACGACTCCGCTTCTACTACTCGCTCATAAGCGAGTAAGAAATGGTTCGCCATTCGGAATTGCTCCCACAACCGTTGACTCTCTTTTAATCAACGAGTTCGGAGTCCAACACTTAGCTCATTCCGCTTCTACTACTCACTCATAAGTGAATAAGAAGTGGTTCACCATTCGGAATTGCTCCCACAACCGTTGACTTTCTCTTAAACGACGAAGTTCGGAGTCCAACACTTGGCTCGACTCCGCTTCTACTACTCGCTCGTAAGCGAGTAAGAAGTGGGTTCGCCATTCGGAATTGCTCCCACAACTGTTGACTCTCTCTTAAATGACGAAGTTCGGAGTCCAACACTTGGCTCGACTCCGCTTCTACTACTTGCTCGTAAGCGAGTAAGAAGTGGTTCACCGTTCGGAAGTGGTCCTACAACTATCGATAACCATAAATGCTAATAAGACACACAAGTACAAAAAAGAAAACAAGTTTTATTTCTATCAAGTTTGAGGAACAAGCAGATTACAAGACCAACTACTCATCTCTACGGCAAATTACAAAACTTGAGAAGCCAAAATTACAAGACTACTTCAACGCCTCCTAGGAAGTGGGATACTCCTCTTGAGCGAAAAACGAGAACGGCGAACATTCTGTCGCTGCGACCCCACACTCGTCGAGGTCCCCAAGCCGGCGAGCCTAGTTGTGTCTCTAAGCATTGCGCCGGCTGAGGCTTCGCTCGAAGAACCAACAACTCCGCTTTGAGCATCCCTAGGGCACCCTGGGATGGGAGGCGAATGTGATGCTAACTCGTGGAACGATCGTCCCTGCGAGTACTCGTCTCAAGAGTAAGATGTGGTCCTAACGTTGCTCTCCTCCGAAAAACATCGTAGTCAGTGAACCTCTGTCTCTAGCTCAACAATGCGCTCCCTCAACGAATCATCCGTTACATTGACTTGTAGGCAAGGAATTCTGCTCGTACTACCCGCACGGGAAGCTTCAATGATAGTTCGCCGAAGTTGCGCCGTCTCCAGGCTCTTCTTGAGCACCACGTTCTTCAGACCATCCCTCTCCGCACCGACGTCGAATAGGGTCTGCCGAAGTGACTCCACCTCCCCTTCACGGGGGGCTTCTCGAACTCATTTCCTTAGTTGCTTCAACTCAGAGTTGCGCTTTGCCAGCGTTAGCTTGAGATGGTCTAGTTCTAACTCGCTCTTGAGAAAATACTCTCGACTATGAGAAAGGGCCAACTTCATTGCTCCCAAGTCAGCTCGAAGACGAGAGGCCTCATCCGCTACCACGTTCGGCAATGCCCCGACCCATTAGCACAACTCGACGATCTGAAAAGCAAGAACACGACAATGCTGAGCTCAAGAAACACTTAGCCAAATTTCAAAGCGAGTTGTTCTCAACACTTAGCCAATTCAGAGCAAAGGTGTTTTCAACACTTAGCCAAATTTCAAAGCGAGTTGTTCTCAACACTTAGCCAATTCAGAGCAAAGGTGGTTTCAACACTTAGCAAAATTTCAAAGCGAGTTGTTTTCAACACTTAGCCAAATTTCAAAGCGAGTTGTTCTCAATGCTTAGCTAATTCAGAGCAAAGGTGGTTTCAACACTGAGCCAAACTTCAAAGCAAGATTGTTTTCAATACTTAGCCAAATTTCAAAGCTTGTCATTGTATACTTGGGCCAAAATCTCAAAAGTTCTTCGTTTCATTGAAGTTCAAAAGAGTACATAAGAGAGCGGTGGCCAGTCCGCGGTTTGGCAATACAAGAAAAAAAGGCGACTGGGTCAAGGAGCCACCTCGCGGTGCTGGGAGCGCCCTCGCTCGGTAGAGTGACGAGCGCCCCTTCGGGGTTCACCTCGTCCTCGTCACCCTCCAGCTCGGGCTCGACCTCCGCCAGAGGGATGAGCTCCTCACCCTCCACCGGATCGTAGAAGTAATATGCTGAACCGTCGAAGTCGGGGATGCAAGCCGCCACATGCTTCAGAGCTCGGGCGTAGGCCTCCTCCATATTGGTCATCATATGGGCCTCCGCCTCGTCCCGAATGGCCTTCTCCGCCTCTGCCACCTTCAGTGCCTGCTCCTTCCGCAACTCCTCGGAAGCCCTCAAAGCCATTTCCAGCTTCTCCTCGAGGCCAGCCTTCCCCTTCTTTAGCGCCTCGACCTTGGCTGTCTCGGCCGCTGAGTGCTTGAGCGCCTCGGCAAGCTTCGTCTCGAGGGCACCCACCTCAGCTGCTCGTGATGCCGAGAGCCGCTGTTCGGCCTCGAATAGCTTCACTACCTTGGAGCGCTCTGACCGCTCGCGATCGTTCACCGCCTTCATTTCCTTCTCTTGCTCGACAAACTGCTCGAGCATATGGCTGAAGTGGCAGAGGGTCTGTGAAAAAAACAGAGGAAAATGAGAACTCCAAGATCACTAACCCCGAGACTGAAGGGAATGAAGCAAAAGCTACTTACCGACATCGTCGATCGAGCGATCTCCAAGGCATCATCACCAACAGTACCTGCCCTCAACACCGCACGGTCCTTCGGGATCGGCAGATGGCATACTGCCTGCATACACATCCCCGCATCACCGAGGAAGCCATCCAACTTCATCACCCGCCAGTCGGGGACGAAGAGCCTTTTGTGCTCCTCGGTAAGGATGGCCTCTGCCTCGGCCGTGAGCGGCGGCACCTCCAGGGCCACAGCGGTGCCGGCCAAAAACCCCCCGCTCGAAGATCCCGGGGCTTCAGCCGAAGGGACCGTAGCTTGCGGCTCCGAGGGGGCATCGCCAACTGAATCTACAATGACCACTGGCATCGAGGGTGCTTGTACCGCTCGGCCGGAGGGAGGCCCCGCTGTGGTCCTCTTCCTCTTCTTCGTATCTGCACCCTTCGCCGCGGTCGCGCTCCTCTTCGCCATCAGCACTCAGTAGTCCATGCCGGGGGCCTCTGCACAACGAAGAAAAACCGAGCAAAAGATTTAGTGAAAAAACACAACGCTAAAAGTGATGACTCATAAGTTATAAAAAAAATAAAAAAAAAAAGAAAAAGAAAAGGAGCGTAGTTGGGTCGTTCGGACTAAGACCTCCATCGAACAAGACCTCCTCGGTAATATCCTTCCAACCGAGGGTCAGAAGACCGAGGAACTTTGTCACTACCTCTTCTTCCTCTTTAGTGAGCACCGGTTCGGCCTTCGCCCACTTCGGAACGTCCTCTTTCCACGCCGTTGGGAAGCCCCACGGCTCGGGACCTCAGATCAGGAAGTATTTCTCCTTCTAATGTTTGATGGAGTCCGGGTTCTCGATCAGCTTAACCCCTTTCCTTGGCGATGAGTAGTACCGGTACTCCATCTTGCTCATTCGGCAGATCCGGTAGAGGCTGCGTAGGAGAACGAGCTGGGGCTGCACGCCGACCGCCTGACACTGGAGGATGAAGGCGATGACGTGCCGCCACATGTTCGGCATGAACTGCACGGGGCTCAGGCCATACCACTGCAGCACCTCAACCACGAAGGGCGGAAGCGATAACCGAAGGCCGGCATTAAGCACTTCGTGCGGAAAAGACACACGTGTCTAGCGACGTCCCCATACACGCTCGGAAGCCGGGGGCAGGGAGTAGCAGAACGTACTCCTTCAGGATACGAAATCCCTTCCTGATCCGATGTAGATCTGCCTCGGTCATGATCGAAGGGATCTCATCCACCTCAGAAGGATCATTCGGGCTGTTCTCCTCGCATACCGAGGCCATCCCGTGCACCGCCCTCTCCAAGATGTCCTCGGGGTAGCTCCTGACCCTGCCGACGCTCGGCAGTGTTGACGGCAGCCGACCTAGCTTTCCTGCTCCCCTGGAGTCTCCACTATCGTCGACACCACGGCTGACTTAACCACTTTCTTCCCTTTCCTCGGCGTGACCACTACCACTTAGCCGGTATCTTGGTCCGAAGTGGAGGTCTCGTCCCCCGACGACGCTCTAGACATTTTCAAGATGGGGTTGGAAGTGACTAACCTCGAAGTAACATTTACGGTCGGAATAGATCGTCGGAGATTGAACACGCCTGGCCACGAAAGCTAGCAGCGCCGCTCGAGAACAAGAATAGCTCTAGCAAAAGTAAAGTAAAAGTGAAACTGTAAAAATGAAGAGAAAGGGGAGGGAAGAAAACTTATAAGAGTTGAAAAGGAATTCGGGTGGGCCTTTGAACATTTTGGGCCCCTACAACGGTTCATCGGAAGCGCAAACGCCTAACCCTAAAGCCTAAACGTCTTTTGCCTCAAGATTCGTGCTGTGTGTTCAATCAGATGGCGGAGAACGTGCCACGTCCGTCGGAATTTGAATCCGAGCAACTTGCATTCCGAGCTGCGTATTGGAGAAAAATGACTTTCTCCTCGAGATTCGTGCCAGATATTGATCAGACGGCTCAGACTCGGCCGCGTCAACCAAGATCACATTTTCTCGTGATCCACGTCGTCGTGTCTCGAGATTCGTGCCTGATGTTCAATTAGACGGCGGGTATCGTGCCACGTCCCTCGGAATTCAAATCCGAGCAACTTGCATTCCAAGCTGTGTATTGAAGAAAAACGACTTTCTCCTCGAGATTCACTCCAGATATTGATCAAACGGCTCAAATTCGACCGTGTCAACCAAGATCATGTTTTCTCGTGATCTACGCCATCGTGTCTCGAGATTCCTGCCTGATGTTCAATCAGACGGCGGAGATCGTGCCACGTCCCTCGGAATTCAAATCCGAGCAACTTGCATTCCGAGCTGCGTATTGAAGAAAAACGACTTTCTCCTCGAGATTCGCGCTAGATATTGATCAAACGGCCCAGATTCGACCGCGTCAACCAAGATCACGTTTTCTCGTGATCCACGCCGTCGTGTCTCGAGATTCATGCCTGATGTTCAATCATACGGCGGAGATCGTGCCACGTCCCTCTGAATTCATATTCGAGCAACTTGCATTCCGAGCTACGTATTGGAGAAAAATGACTTTCTCCTCGAGATTCGTGCCAGATATTGATCAGACGACTCAGATTCGACCGCGTCAACCAAGATCACGTTTTCTCGTGATCCACGCCGTCGTGTCTCGAGATTCGTGCCTGATGTTCAATCAAAAGGCGAAGATCGTGCCACGTCCCTCGGAACTCAAATCTGAGCGACTGGCATTCCAAGCTGCTCATACGAAGAAAATAATGCCGAGCAGCACGAGCCGTCCGATCGCCTCGTGATTCGTGCCTCGACCTGATGAGCGGCCTTGATTCAGCCACACCAACCAAGATCACATTTTCTCGTGATCCACACCGCCGTGCCTCGAGATTTGTGCATGATCTCCAGATGGATGTCTCAGATTGTGCCACGTCGCTTGGAAGCCAAATCTGAGCGACTAGCATTCCGAACTGCTCATACAGAGAAAATAATACCGAGCAGCACGAGCCGTTCGATCGTCTCGTGATTCGTGCCTCGACCTGATGAGCAGCCTTGATTCAGCCATGCCAACCAAGATCACGTTTTCTCATGATCCATGCTGTCGTACCTCGAGATTCGTGCATGATCTCCAGATGGACATCTCAGATTGCACCACGTTGCTCGGAAGCTAAATCCGAGCGACTAGCATTTTGAGCTGCTCATATGGAGAAAATAAGACCAAGCAGCACAAGCCGTTCAATCGCCTCATGATTCGTGCCTCGGCCTTATGGGCGGCCCTAATTCAGCCATGTGACCAATTGTAAGATCTACCGTCGGATGACTTCGGGATTCGTGCCGCAGCCTGATGGACGTCCCAGATTGTACCACGTCGCTCGGAATCTCAATCCGAGTGACTGGCCTTCCAAGCTGCCCACACGGAGAAAATTTTGCCGAGCGACATAGGCCGTCAGATCACTTCGAAACGCGCATCATAATCTGATCGAGATCCCAGATTCGTCCATGTCGCTCAGCATCGCCCTGTCATCCGATCATTCCGAACAACGCGCCGACATGAGATGGACGGTTCAGATTGCGCCACGTCATAATTGAGTAATTAAAATTATATTTTATTTTTTAATTCGAATTATTTATTCAAAAAATTGCGAAAAAGTGATTAAAAATACAAAAAAAAAATAATTAAAAAATCTAAAAAATATTTATAAATCCAGGGGAACATTTTTACACCCCTGGACAAATAATTATTGATTAGAATGTTTAATTAGCACTCCCGAAGACCAAATCATCGCTTGGCAAAATTGAATAAATGGTTCGAAAAAATATATAAAATTGGAGAAAATTACCAAAAATCTAGAACAGCCTGGGAGCCACTCTAAGCATGTTATCAGCTCAGGAAAGCACCATCACCCCTCAGACGAGACTCGAACACCCGTTAGGAACTCCGATAAAACCCTATGCGCCATTGAAACAACAAAACTACTCCTCAAAAGCCGTAACACACAATCTTGGGGAGTCGAGGGCTCGTGATATGGATAAAAATGGGGGTAAATCGGAACCCTTCAAAACGGGTGCGAATCTCAAAGTCCCAGGGCAAGATGGTAATTTCGCCTACAAACGGATCCGAATTGGGAACCGGGCCCCTCCTCCTGGACCCGCTAACCCATGAACGGACCTGACCATTTGAGAGCAGATCTCAACCCGTTAGGGGCCAGTTCAACAGGATTGAAGAAAATCTTGGCTCCCCCTGATTTGGAGGAGGTGGTTATAACCACCCTTATCCTGCCGCACCGAGAAGTAGGGATCCTCTCTGATCCTGAAGGAGATCCCATTGGCAATTATAAAACCCCCCTGACCTCCCACTGTAAAAAGTGATCACACTTTACACACTTGAGCCTTTTTCCTTCTTTTTTTCTATGTATTGACTTGATTGTCGGAGGGTTCGTCGCCGGGATCCATCCCGATGTCTCGAACGTTTGTGCAGGTCGCAAATCAACACCTAGGAGCCAACCAGATTGCAAGGAAGAAGAAGGGGTCAATCTTTGTGAAGCTCCTTCCGAACCTACAAATCTCATCAATTGCCCCCACACCCGAATTTAGCGGCAATAGAATACAAGAGTGAAACTAAAAATAAACTAGCAGCAGAGGCAGAAGATGATGTAGCTCCAACTTGATCGATCCAAGTAATTACTATGAACAACGGAAGTACCAGTAATATAAAAAATCACTAAGATAACAGCCCAGTAACACATGTAACCTTCAGCTATCCGAGAAATATAAGATTTATCTTCTCCCAAATAGAGCTCAATCTAGTAGTACATCAACAAAATGTAACAATTGACACTAAAAGGTGCATACCATTAATAAATCCATCTTTTACTTTGTCAATGTAAACTATCTCCAAAATTTATTCCATCCCTTAACATTCTAAGCAATCACACTGAGTTCAATAAAAAGATCAAAGAGAATGCTAAGTATGTGCAGAGGCAGCTCAAAATTTTCATGCGCGAAGTTTACAACAAAAACTTTTCATAATTGCACAGGATTACAAAAAAGGTTTTCTTCTATTGAGCACTTTATTGAGCACTTTATGAAGGTACAATCTCAAGTGATGGAGGCATCAGCTGAATCAGAAATAATCCAAGTGCAACAAACAGCAGCTGTACAGAAAAACATAAAGAAGACTTGCAGACTTCGTTCTGAAGTTTCATGTATACCAAAAACAATACATAGAGCATCAGAAGATTAACAATAGAGTATCAGAAGACAAAGAAGATTGAAACATACACTTTTTAGTAATATAAAAAATCTATATATAACAAAACCTTTTTTTATTGATTGAAACATACACTGATTAAAAATAGAGCATCAGAAGACATAAAAGATTTAGAAGAAACTCCCCTTTACTGGTATGAAGTATCTATATATGTATCTGATATATATAGAAAACTCTCTCTTTACTGAGTATGAGATATATGTGAAGAATATATATATATATATATATATATATATATATATATATATATATATATATATATATATATATAATCTCTTTATTACTGAGTTGAAGTGTGCATATGCTACTGTACTCTTTCTCAAGTATACATATATAATTTACTACTGTACTATATACATATAGAAGTACCAAAGCTTCATTAGACATCATAGACAGATATGGTTAGTCCTTGTGTATTCTTCTCTAAGAAAGAAGGATTCTTCCAGTTGTGCTCACGAGGAATCTGTCAACCATGTCTATTCTTTTGGTATTGAAAAGAATAGACATCAGTTTCATTCAATGCTAAATTGAAAGTATGTGTATCAGATACATTCAATACTGATATACAACTTGATTAATAGGGATCTTTTTAATACTTGACACACAATTTGTCACCAGGGGAAGTTTGACATTAACTTTAATAGAATAAATTAAATCTTGATTGTATTTAATTTAGCACCAGGAAATCCGTAGAGAAATAAACTGATCTTTGACATAATGGACAAATTACCTGGGGGTTTTGCAGATTGTAAACTACCAAATTTCTGGCAGCAGTGCCTACATCCATCAGAGGATATCTCACAGATAGAGAATAGCAACGCTCGGGAAGCTGCTGGGTATGTACTGGTTGTTGTTGCCTAGTATCCCAATACCTAGATAAGTTTGAAGACAGTAAGACCCTTCTATTAATTTCCATTAAAATGTTTAGAAATAAACCCCTCAACCCTCACCACAGCTTTGGAGTTTTGTGTGGTGGTAAGGATATTTCACATGTTACCAAAGCAACCCAGGTTCAATTCCCACTAGGTGCGTATCAAACATGATATTTGCAAAAAGTATTGCTCTTTACATTCAAGGTATTGCTTAAAGAGAAGTGTCAACTTGTAGGGGCATTACAACATGGTCAACTATGAATCCCCAAATCCTCAGTTCGTCACCATAATTTTGGAGTTCTTGTATAGTCAGAGAGGTATATCACAATTTCAAAAGCAGAATTAAGGATGTGTACACTGCAGCAATCTTAGCATGTTGAGAAATACAGTGTCATCTTTTAGTCACAAATTTCAGTACGCTGCTCCCATGACCAATACAACATTCAGGCAATAAGTGATAAATAACCCAGTCATCTTTCAATGTGAAGAGTACAATATCTATCTGTCAGTTACTGCATTTCGAAAGAAAACATTATTTCTTGGCATTATCCTAAGGTATTTTGCAAGTGACCTACTTGAAAAAGGTTTGATAAAGGAGTTATGGAACAAAGCCTGGATAAACTACAATTCAATAATTTGAAGGAAATTGTATATGAATAATATGCATCAATGAGTTGAAGCACATCAAACTAAGATGATTAGTACTGCATAAATATGATCCTAATCTCTTTCATAGCTACTACAACTTCAGGTGCTAGGACCAACACACCAATATCATATACAAGACTAAAGTTAGTATGTACAAAGTCAAAAAAAAACCAAATTAAAATGAACAATTTTTACCTGAGGAAGAAGATGAAGAAGTCGATGAACAAGAAATTGAAGCACTAGCAATCCCAAGAACACTGTCGATATCGAAGAAATTGAAGAAATCGAAGAAATCAAAGAAATTGAAGAAAAATTGAAGAAATCGAAGAAATTGAAGAAATTGAAGCACCAGCAGTCCCAAGAACACTGTCGATTTAAATAGCAGAAAGAATACTTACCATTGAAAACCTCCTTCATCTCTGGCATGAAGAGAGGACGACCTTTGGCGAGCAAAAATCAAATCGCCAGATTTGGCGAGTGGATCGCCAGCGGATTCGGATGGCGATCGAAATGGCGATACCATTGGAGACAATTTTTGGGAGATTTTCATTATTCTGACGAAATTAGGGGATTTGATGAAAGCCGTTGGAGATGGTCTAACAAACATAAATGAAATTTTAGTGTTTCTCATGATAATATAATTAAGAAACTTATTTTGTTTCTCATGATAATATAATTAAATAACTTATTTTGAGAAACATGCCTACATTAAATTAGTAAGCTTCTGTGCTGGATCATCTTATTTCTCGGTAGGATGTAACTCCTAAACTGATAACTGAATGTTTCATTCCCCCAGCTCTGTGTTGGATCATCTTTATCACAGGAACTTTTTGCCTGACCCACTTTTGAAAATATTTAACGATCGGACCCACTTTCGAAAATATTTAGCCAACTGACCCAATTTTGGACACGTTAGCATTAACCGTTATTGAAAATAATGATATAGGTTAATTTTATGCTGTTGTTTCCAATAGCGGTATCTCTAAAAAAAATCGCGTGCCACTATTTGGAGTAACCGCATAAGTTAACTTATTCTCAACCGTGTACTATATGTGACTTGGAAAGAGTTGCAAATGTAAAAAAATCCTATAATGATGCCACTATTCCAAACAACGGCATTCTCATTACAAATGTCGTTATTAGGTATAGCGGCATCAAGTATAGGATTTTTTGCATATAAATAGTGGCAACATCTATATATGCAAAAAAAATTCTATAACAAATGCCGCTATCCCTAACAATGTCATCTATAATGAGAATGCTGTTGTTGAAAATAGCGGCATCATCTATAGGATTTTTTCACACTTGCATTTTTTTTCAAGTCACCTAGAGTACACGATTGAGAATAAATTAACTGATATCGTTACTACAAATAGCGGCACCGGAATTTTTTTTAGAGATACTGCTATTAAAAACAACGGCATAGAATTAACCTATACCGTTATTTCCAATAACGGTTAATGTTGACGGGTCCAAAACTGAATCAGTTAGCTAAATATTTTTGAAAGTGGGTCAGATTGCTAAATATTTTCAAAAAGTGGGTCAGTATGGCAAAAATTTCTTTTCACAGCAGATTTGCTGGATCATCTTTTTCAACTCAGGATGTCCCATATATCTTATCTGTTTGCACTAATGCCTTAAGATAGTTACACAAAACAAAATACGGAATAGACTGTTTACAATAAAAAGGAATCCACCTGTAGTTTATTGAGAAAATATCAAAAATAATTAAATTTTTAGTGAACCATTTTTTACTAACTAGTTGAAATTTACCGTGCACTAAGTGTATGTGGCTTGATGCACATAAATATTGAATTTTTATCTAAACACACTTGCACAAATTCAAATTTCTACAGTTTTATTTAGACTAATATAAATCTAATTACATCTACATTGTGCATATATTAATCTGTATTACTGAGAAATAACCACATTCCCAAAAAGAAACTTATATTTCTTATCACTATCCTAACTCTTACCTTCTAAAAATACTTTAAAATCTATATCCATATCTATATTTAAAATTTACCTACCTTCCTATAAGAACTTTGGTACAATCAAAGATTTTTAATTAAAGTTTTATATTTGAATTGCTTATCCTTCTTATAATGGTACCACCCTTCTGTGTTCTTAAGTGGTAATGTAAGATGACGGTTCTTGAAACACACTGCCAAGTACTTGAGCTAAGCCTTGTAGCATGCTCTTATTCCCTTTCGTCTTCTTATACAGTGGCAGACCTGCCAAAAACAAAAGTGCTGATATTGTCATAAAAACCACATGAACACCAAAACCAACATTAAACCCCTTATGATCTTGAATGTAGACAATGACAGTGACAGCGATGATGATAAATAGAGGGAAAATTGGGTAGAAAAGAAGAATAAAAAGATAACAAAAGGGTACATATAGAAAATGATAAATATGATAGCTAACTGAGGTTAAAGAAATCTATTTAAGAATGTGATGATTCTAAAAACACAATTTGATGGTATACTGTTCACATATTTCTCCGTCCGATGCTTTCTTAGGCCTTATGCTTTTAATCAAAAAATTAAAAAAATAACTAAGTTAACACAATTTTCCATAGATGTAATTGCATTTATTTGTATCAAGCCTATCTATATAATTATCTATACACTCACCTTTAAGGAAAAAAAAAATCTCGATGATTAAGTAAACCTTTACTTAAACTAATTAAACTAAATGTCATGGAGTAGTCTAATGTAAATATGCCAAACCTGACCATATCAATATTCTCCTCTATTTCAACATAGCTTACCAACCACATACATAAAATGGAATTGAGCATATGTACATAGGATTTATCAAATTCTATATCTTTTCTGATCATGGTTTACCATCAGGAAGAATATATTTAACCTGCTCAAAGTCCTCCTTCAAAGTTTAAATGTGAAGACAATGGTAGCACCAATATCATTTGTTATGGATTGGAAGAATACACCAAAAGTACATGTTTCACCATGGCACATAAAAGTACTATAATCTACATTGAAAAGGTACATCTATATAAAATATGTCCTACAGTATCAAATGAGCATCCAATACTCCAATATTCATATTCTCCAATACTTGATGGATGTTGGAAAATTCAAACACCTTCTCACTATCTCATTCACTATCTCATGTAGAGATGTTGACCACTTGATCTTCACATCGCACATGTACATATACATAAATAATTAAACACATATTACTGTTTAATTCTTCCCTGGAAACAAACTACCATACCTAACAAGTAATATGGTATGCTACTACAATAGGTGTTTCACATGCTTCACCTTCATCTATAAAGTGGTGTCAGCGACGGACGAAACCATTACAGATTTAAGGGTTATGACTAACTATTCAATATTCAAAATTCATATAATGTAAATGGAAAGAAAACAGAAACTGCAAAATACATCTCAAAACCTTATTTAAACCCTTTTCACCAACAAACCTCAATAGTTTCAATGTAATCGCTATTATTAGTCTTCCAATTTAAGGAGAGAATCTCAAAAAAGAAATATAAAACGAACAAAGTAATATATCCAAAACTCATATCGTCTTATTTTTCGGTTGGTGAGTCATCGTTTTCGACTTTTAACTTTTTTAACTTTAAACTGCTTTAACTTCTTCTTCATCCTTTCTTATCTTGCATCCAGGTTGTGTTCTTGTAGTTTTTTTCCCATACATGACATCTTGTGATTTTTTATAAGAAAATGTATTCATCCCCAATGCATCTCTTGATCCGCCCATTAGATTCACCAACATTTTGACCCTGCATATAAAATTTGATAATTAGCTATTGATCATTTTTAACTTCGTGGGAATCACATGTTTTAACCACATTACATTAGGGAAAATTAATTGGTAAAAGTCATATTTGAAAGGTATCGTGCACAATAAGGCGCAACTGTATAGCAACACAAACTCATTTACTTCCATGCCAACATTTCAAGAAAAGATTTCACTAATTAGTGGCATTTTCCAGAGAATCAAGTAAAAACTTTGTACTAAATCTTGTGTACTGCATCACAAACTTTATTCAGCCTATCTATTTGCCTAAAATTCTAGTAAAAGTTATTCAGAATCCATGGCATCAACTAACATGCAAATTTCAAAGTTTCACTAACTAGAGAACACACACACACACACACACATATATATATATATATACTAGATTTGCTCATGGGCACGTGCCTACAGCACATCTTCGGAACAATACAACATATGAAAAGCCTTGTAAACAGTAAATCAACAATTATATAGCTCAAGTTTGAATAGTATGACAATAATTAGTTGTAAACAAAAGTCCATGTTTCCATTAGTATATGGTGAAAAATAATTATAAATTGGGGTATAAAAGTTCATGTTTCCATAAGTATATATATATAATTAAATAATTAAAGGAGTTGTTTTGGGATAGATTTGAATTTGAGTTTTGGGAAGAAACTTTTGTGAGGGAAAATATGTTTTGTGAGTTTAGATCTGGGCCTTTGATTTTGGGGGAATTTAACCGGAGCCACTTGATAGCTTTCTTTGTGTTTATTATATATATATATATATATATATATATATATATATATATATATATATATATATATATATATATATTGTATAGGACACATATAACATGAACACATATTATAGATATAATATGAAGCAATTTTGATGATCCAACTAATGCCAATAAAGAGCAGGCTCGTGAATTGGTGCAGGTTACTGTAAATAGAGGGCAATAGTGACAGAGTTCTATGAATTAATTAGCAAAGATGAGAAAACCCAATAGATGGCCGCAAATTAATACACCAACAACATGATTAAATCTTCTACTTAAATATATTCAATAATTTTTACACTCGTTTGAAACTAATCAATCGACTTGGACTTTATTCAATTCTTCAATTTTCCACTACAAAACTTAAAAGATGAGGTCAACAAAGTTGAATTCATTAAATTTGTTGACCAAACATGTTCTACTTCTAAAAATGCTGCTAGATTTTCATCAATAAGTTTCTTTGTTAGCGTCACTACAGTTTTAAAGACTTCTCTGTTAAATGATCTAATTGAATAAACAAGCTGAGCTTCATTTCTGAGTTATCAAGTTAACTAATCCAACACAATGCAGGATATCATAAACCTCATGGATAGCTTCTTCTTTTTTTTGGAAATGACCTCATGGACATCTTGGTTCCTCTTATTTTGTTCATGTATAATCTAGATTTCAATGACAAAGAGGTTCCATTCAAACTCATACATGAATCAGGACATCATCTGATAAATGAACCACTTGTATCAGTATAGAATAATTTCAACCTTTTTATCCAAATGCTCTAAATTTAAATGGCCCCAAATTTATAACATTACATGGAATATAGAAAATAACTCACCAAATTTGATGTACATGAAGGTTCATGTTAGAGGACTGAGTATAGTTCCTTCGTGAGTAGTATAAGTTAAACTCTGCATTCATTCACTTCCTGCTTCGTCTCTACTGCCACCTATCTCACAACCCGATCAATACTCGTTTCTGGGGAAAAAAAAACATTCATATTTTTTAGAGAAACTCAATACTAAGAAGGGAACATAATCCTTAAATAGAATGTGCAAGCAGTTTCAAACTATGCACCTCTGTTCCTGTTAACTCCATTAATCTACACCAAATTCATTTTTTGGACCTGAAACAACGAGCTCTCTACATGAAAAACAAGTACGGTGAATAATAAGTGAAGGGGTAAAAAGAATCTAAGAAACGGGAAACTAAACAAAAAACCGTAAGAGCTTACCTTTCATGCTCATCGGTCTTGAGGCTAATGCGTACATACATAAGGCATAATATTATCTAAATTTCTCTTTTCCCAAATAAAGGATTTCAGAGAGAAAAGATACTCCTAAATTTTGGAGATCAACAACTCCTCTCTTTTATCTATGTTAATTGCCAGTGCTCTCAGGAAAATGGAAAATGAGAACTTATAGCAGTTATTGTATGGGGATTTTTGCCAAACAACAATGTCATCCTTCATATTGTAAGATTTGAAACACATGTCTGTTAGCAATTTCTCTAACTTGTCAAAGTCAGCTTTCTGTTCTTCCACTGTGGTGTTCCAACCTCGTCATTTGTTCTCATAATTTACAGGTGGTCCAGATAAAACCCAGAAGCCACCAGGTCCACGCATACGATGTACTTTCTGAAGGTATAGACATTAGCCCACCTAAAACATGTGGTTAAAAATCAGAGAAGTATGTCAAAAAAGCACCATGATCAACGTTACAATTAAAATACCTATCTCAGGATGGTACTCATTTGAATTTTATACAGAAACAAACTTATATGGTTAAAGAGATCTACAAGAAAATTTAGTGATATTAAATTCCATACAAAATGATATACATGAACTTTCTATTTGATCTAAAACTGACTAAATTTTGTAAGTGCACATCCTGCAAAACAAAAATAAAGCAAAAGACTCAGGAAAATAAATACATACATAAGAACAATTATTTTCGGTAAAAATCCTGCATCTACTACTTTTATAGAAAAATATCTTGATGTGTTTTGATTTACAAATAAATCATTGTTAACTTGATAATATGTAACATTCAGTCGAGCTCAGAATACAAAATAAAAATTTCAAGTTATTTAACTGTAAAAGCAAAACATGTCAAGTAATTTCACCGTTAAAATTGGTCGAAATTGACAATGTCACCGTAATCATTGTTAACTTGATAATAGGCAACATATAGTAGAGCTCAGAATATATCCAAGTAAACCCAAAATATTAAGATATACAAAAATAGGAGAAATTAATAACAAATTGAAAAGAGACTTACTCCCAAGGTACATCTCCCACCATCATCCAGTCTCCTTCCTTGTCTTCATATGTAAGAACATGAACATTACTTGAAGCTACTTGAGCAGCATCAGGATCTACATTCAACAATTCAAAGTTAAACAGAATACTTTTTTCTGACTTTAAACAATTAAAAGAAAATAATTTTATATTTGATTACATGTAATGGTTGATCTAAACATGAGACGAAGGGTCTTGATCAAGCTCTCATAGCCATTGACTGCAAGCCAATCAAGCTTTCGGCCTATTGCAATTCCTTCCGTGTAATCTTTTACGAAGAAGGTTGATTGTTGATAATTTGCTTTCTCCTTTAGCGTGCTCCTAAGAAGCGGTTTGATCGGTGGCCAATTTGATAATATTTCCCTAATAACCAACAAGATTTAATGAAATATAATAACAATGCGGGGAACTCAAAAATGAATAGAGTTCGATTTTATATAAAAAGACTTTGCAATTTAATTCATCTTTTTCAAAGTAAATAGATTTGAAAGTATCATGCATATTTGCTTTAGCTAAGATCTAGTAGAGGTACATATATAGTCCTTTCGAAATTTTCAGGTTGAAACCATTTTCCCTAAGTGCAAATTTTTAGAGCCAAAAATTATTTGAACCTATTAAATAATATAGGAAATATATTACATTCAATGTCTTTCTTTTTAAAATATCCAACCGATGACTTTACCGAAACTTGGATTGGGTTTCAAACGGAGGATGAGTAAGAGAAAGATACTTCATAATACAAGCTTGTTGGTCCATTGCTGGTCCAATGCCGGGTCCAAACAGCAAGTCGGCGCCAACTCCCTCCTCGAGTTCCATCTACAAACCTGTCAGGCTTTAAACACAAGTTCGGCATCCATCTCCGTCCTCGGGCCGCCTCTACAAATTTGCCGCGGTCAAACAGCAAGTTCGACATCCAACTCTCTCATAATGTGGGACACAGTTTACCCTCTCCGCTGTTGATTCGAGTCAAATTTTCAGATTCTCATGATGAAGTGCCACATCATTCTTAAGTGTTAGCTTCTGATTTGTAATTGAAACATGACTTAATTTACACTTCTGGAGAATTAACCTTTTATAATCAGAAACCAAAGGTTGCCAGCTTAAACAACATCTTCCATCTTGATAGCTTAATTTAAATCAATGTACAGAAAAGGGAAAGCATCTTCACACCTGATAATCTTCTTCATGTTTACTTACGGGTAGTTGAATGCTTTTATATGCTTAATGTATGGATTAAATTGTGATACCACCAAAAAGTATTCATGTTGCTTACCATCTCCACCTACTATTCCGGATCTAAATTAAGTGTCAAAAGCTACTGGGTGAAAGCAATAGAGGATTAGATAAGTAATAGTATAATAGCAGTTGTACATCAAAATATCTTAACCAAGCAGCAGCTTCATAAACAACACTCTAGAAGAAAATGCTAAATATTCCATGTAAATGATTGTTTTTTATGTAAACATGGTGACAAATAGGAAAACTCATCGTTCTAATCCGGAACAAGGAATCTGTTCTCTCATATGCTAATGGATTACTCGGCTGCTAAATGTCATTTTAGAAGTTCGGAAGTACAGTTGTTGGTCTAAATATAGCAGAAATGTTCACCACATACAATGACTGAAGACCAAATGGGCAAAGTTCCATGCATTTAATAAGACACATATTGGCAAAAAGTGCTTCTTTCGGTCAAACAACTCAAAATCAAACTGAAAAATCTTAATCCCTACTTAATGTCTTCATATGTATTCCAAGAAGAAAGCTTAAGTAATGTAAGCCATGTATGTGATTTTAAATAATTATGTCATATCTGAGAAACCTTGTCCTAGTCTGGCTACAAGTAGTTCAAATAAGTAGTCAACTCAGTAAGTTATAGAATTAAGATGATGAAAAATTAATGTATGTATGATGGTTACAAGCAAAACTTGTAGAAATGGAGAATCTTGGACGGCCTCAATTTTTCTCTGGTTTTGTCAATTAATGGTTAATAACTAAGTGTCGGCTATTGATGCGCTTAGCATGTAAGTTTTGCAAGTAGTGTTAGTTGGGTGATTTAAGTGGTTTTGTATTTAGATAATCCCTGAATGTTGTTCATGACTTCATTCTAACAGTTAACACTCGAGTTCTGCGGAAGAAAATGATTGAATGTGTAGCCAAGTTGGGTTACAATTTTTTTAGTGAATGACGTTATATATATATATATATATATATCATATAAAATTAACTTTTTTTTATGTTTTAAAATTAAATTTTGTTTATGTTTTAGAATAGGTCTAGAAAAATATGTTGTTGTTCAGTAGAAATAGAACCTACAACTAGTAAATATTTATATCAACAAAGAAAAAAAATGATCGTAAGCATTTGCATTGTCTGATTGTGAGAGCAGAGGATAAGCAGTATAGACAACTAATATCACACAAATATTTAAATTGATTTAAAAAAAAGTTGCTAAAAGTATGAACTGGGCTGCTTCAGGGATTTAAGAAGGTAGGATCCTGTGCTAGGATTAAGCAAGCTTGTATGCCCATTTTAATTAATTAGATATAGCCTTAGTTTAGGCTTCAGTCATACATAAAGGTTTTGAGATTTTTTAACCAATACCAACAAGAGAAAAATCTTATATCTGTTAGCGATGTAACACCCCGAATCCCAAATACCACTGAATTCGAGTTCCACATGATCTTTTCACTTCTCTTCGTACAATTTTACAAGGAAATAAAAACTTTACTTTACATCAGAGTTGCATTATGCATCAACATTTGTACAGCGGAAGCAAATTTTTACATCAACGAATGAAATACAACAACAGTTGAATAATCTTTAAGCATCAGGTCTTCTTTAGTCTTTTTCATGTACCTTTTCCCTACATAGAAACAGTGGGCACGTCAGTTCATTCAACTGACGAAATATTATACATGGACGTCCTCTCTATGCCAAAAACAGTATAACGATTCTCAATACTTAACAAACCACAAACTTGTTCACAAACAAAACTAAAGGGACTATCCTACTGATGTCGTGTTGTGAATGTGGTCCTTAATGCAAATATTTCTATTATATGACACTAATGCGCACTTGTTCGGAGTCTATGCAGCCCATACTACATAGGTCCGAGGGCAAGCCCTTAACCGTTCTTCATCTTGTAGGGTTCAATCCCTCGCCATGACTTAATCTACTACTGTAACTACGGTAAGTATCCTAGATGTTTTATGACCTACGAACTCATGTCTAGGTGCCCTAGAGGGAATCCCAACGCACTGATACATGACTCATCATGCAGGCATCCTGTGGTAATTCAGCTCCTACCATAGACATGACACCACCCGCAGTCACCAAACACCCCACGAGCGTCGCCACTGGGAGGTACTCTGGAGTAGTATCCACGTCCTACTCATGACGCATCATGGGACATCCTATGAATACTCTCACGCCGCCAATCCAATGGCCTTCATACTCAATATTTTTCTTCTTACTTTCGTCACATCTTCATTATGTATCTAATCCTTAGTTTAATTGAATCATGAACAAAATTAATCCTTTAGGGTTAGCACTCCCACTATACCGGTCTTATTCATTCATTTCACATGACCTAAATCTTGGTCCTTTCATTCCAAATATCATTTTCACATTTCTTTTATTGCCGGTATAAGGCTTAGCTACACCCTAGTTCTTAATTTCAACTCATAATTACAACATCGAGCTGTTCATACTCACAGTCTTTTTTCATGATTAATTACAGTTCACATTTCATAATCATAGTATTCATGTATCCATATTCATAATATCCTTCATAACTCAACATGTCGTTTATTTACATTTTCATACACCATTTCATGCATAAACAATAAAATTTCAACTTGTCATATTCAATTGTTCATTCATTCCACAAATCTCTTATTCTTATTTCAATCCATAATAATTTCACAATTTGTAATTTCAATTAATTACACAAATCATACTTCCAAATTTCTCATTACTAATTCTCATTTTTAAAACTCCTTAAAAAATAACTCATTTATTTTTTTCTTTATCCCAAAAGAAAATTTAGTTAAAAACAAGTCCTTTCTTGCAAATAGCCTCAAATTCTCAATTATACTTTACCAAAAGTTATAAAAATTCTCTCATGAAGTCCAATTAATTTCAGTAATTAATTCCATATTTTTCTTAATTTTAATTTATTTTTAAAACTCAAAATAATCTTAATTTCCCCAAAAAACAACTTTTTAAACTAAAAGCCCACAACCGGATTCGAACCCACAACCAGCGGCCCAAAGGACAGCGCCCAAGACCACTGCACCAAAGCCACCGAGGTGATATGATATGGGTTATTATCCATGTGAATTGGCTTTCGGCATTTCGGAATTTTTAACAAAAAACATAAAATAAAAGCTCCTTCTCAGTATCAAACCCGAGACCAGAGACCAAGCCCCCCGCTACTGTAGCGACTGAAACCATTCCGACCAAATGGTCTAACTGGCCAGATTGTTTTGAAAAGAATTTGGTTGGATTTGAACTAGTTCTCTGTTCATCTCTACATTTCATAATTTTAAAAAAAAAACGATTTTTGTTTCTTTTTCTTTTCTTTTGAAAGCAAAATTTTCCAGATTATAACATATATAAATTTACAGTAAACCAGTATTTTTATAATGATTATTTGCTTTATAAAACATGTATTTTGGTCCTACTTTATGTTCTATGTCCATATTTTCGACATTGAGAACAATAACACATTTCTTCATAATTTAGAATTAGAAATCCACAAACTACTATGTTCTTTTGTTCTTTTTCTTATTAACATCCTATTACATTTTTAGAACACAAAAATCTCATCCTTCTACAATAACGAAATTCTATTTTAGACAATTAACTACACATGATGCATTTAATCAACTATTTGTAAGCACAAATTTGACCATAACATTCATGTAGCACAACAATATGGTGATTTCTAGCACATTAATTCACCATTTATTCATTAGCAATCAATCCATCAAACATTCTCTAAATTACTACTCCACTTTTAATTAAACAAGCATAGTTCCAATTTTCAACTAATTGATTCATAATAATTTCATTAAATCATCCTTAGCATGGTATTTAGTTCTAGAAGTATGAGAAACACCCACCTCTTTGGAGAAACACGAAATGAAAAGCTCTTAGAGTCTCCTAGAATGCAAGAAAGTAGCCTTCTCCTCCTCGATTGTGTTGCAAAATGCTCCCCTTCTTGTTCCTTGGTGCAACCCGAGCTTCCCCTAGTGCTTGATGATGGGCCGGCCTCCTTTTGGTTGGGACACACACACAAATGCACACTCAATCTTTCACTTCCTAATATATTAGTCTCCTATATAGTTTCTTCCTTTCAATTATTTTTTCTTAGTGTTGTATACATGAAGGTAGGGGGTATTTATACTAGTTTTAGGATAGATTGGAGGACTAGGATTTCACTAGATGGTTGTAGGTGAATGGCTAGGATAAGATGGGAAGTTTTAGCAACCACCCATAAGTAAATAACCACCCATGCACACAAACCCACTCTCCCACTCTTCTCTTAGCCATACCCGGCCTCCTAGGGTGTGCAAAGCATACACACGTGCATGCACGTGTCCCTTCTAGTACCACCCCTATTTAAAGTTTGTACAAATTTAATTAATCAATTGTTCACCAATTGTGTCTACATGACAAGTTGTGACAATTTAAAAGATTAATTAAGTTTGTGGGCCTCAAAATAGTGGGCTTTAGGCTTATGGGCTAATTAAAAAATATTTTATTATTAAGGTGGGCTTAAAATAAGAAAACTAGTTTAGGCTTTATAAAATAGGTTTTTTAGAAGAATAAAGGGAAAGAAAGAAATAATTGTCCATGTTATAAAAGAAAATTTTATAAAAATAAATATGCATAAGAAATTTTGCACGTGCACAACACGTGAAAAATCAACATTTCTTATTAAGTTGAAAATTTAGGGTATTACAAGAGATCTACAACCAAATATGTACAAATTATTGTCAGAATCCGAGAAAAACTTGATGGCAACCTGAATAGCAAGTGTCAAACAAATAGACTCACAATAATTTTCCTACTTAAAATTTGAAAGAAATATACAAACAGTAGGATAATGCTATAACAGTAATTTGAAACAAATAGACTTGATGCACCCAGCGGCTCATCTCTATTCTAACGCAAAAGATAGTGCTATAACACATCAAGCCTAAACCTGATAGTTGATAAATTTCAGGATATTTGTGCTCAGATCCTGAACTATATACATAACATGTAATATAGTAGCTAGATCAAGCTCTTTCCATTAGTTATTAATTACCCATATACCACTAAAAAAGGCGATTTCTACTTTCTTAATGGAAAATTTTGTCATGGAAATCTTCTTATCATAAAAATTTTATCAAACACCTCATGTACTAACCAATTTGAGTATGATTAGAATTGTGTGTTAAGTTTTCACCTTCAACTAATTAACTCTTGCATCACCAAAGTTATAAAATAACTTATACCTTGGGTGGAGTGGAGCCGTGGGAGATGGTAAGGTGTACAAATTGTTAAATAGAATTGGAAAAGCTTGGATTGTTAAATGCTTGAACATCATCAGAGAGAGAGAGAGAGAGAGAGAAGACCCAATGTTTGGAGAGACAGCAGAGTTGAGGAGACGGAAAAGGTGAGGATACGGCGGCGCTAAGAAGACGGCTATTCAAAGTAGAAAGATACTTCATAATACAGACCAAATGGAAGAAGGTGACGATCTTGGTGTATGGTTAGGGTTAGGGTTTGGTGCATCCCACTGGGTACGATGCACCCTTGTACGGCACCAGTTAGGGTAAGGGATTTGAAGGATTGGAGGGATAGTGGTTTTAGATTTGGGAGGGGCATCGAGATGGGGATGGAATTGGAGTTAGGATTTGGGTTTGGGTTTTGAGAGTATCGGGAAATTGGGGAGAGCTCGGAAGAGAAAAGGGGACGAGTATTATTTTGATTAAAGATATATATATATATATATATATATATATATATATATATATATATATATAGAGAGAGAGAGAGAGAGAGAGAGAGAGAGAGAGAGAGAGAGAGAGAGAGAGAGAGAGTAATGCTCCATTGAAAACGGGTTTGTTTTCACCGGGTTGAAAAACAGCGATCTGAGCCATTGGATCGCTCTTGCTCGTGATCAGCGGCTCAAATCGCTGCCGCCCATCACCCAATATCACTTAAGTGGCGGAGGTTTAATTTGGGAATTTCGTCCCAAATAACTCTTCGCCTGATTCGCTCTGAAAAATTGATATAACCTAGGCCGTTGTTGGGAACAACGGCCTAGGTTATAAAAAATTGAATCATAGGCCTTTGTTTGGAACAACGGACTTCATTCAATTTTTTATAACGCCTAGTCTATAAAATTTTATAGCCTCAATTATTTGAAACAACAAAATTTAATAGCCCAGGCCATTGTTGGGAACAACGGCCTGGGTTATAAAAAATTGAATGAAGGTCGTTATTCCAAACAACGGCCTATGATTCAATTTTTTATAACCTAGGCCGTTGTTCCCAACAACGGCCTAGGTTATATCAATTTTTCAGAACGAATCAGGCGAAGAGTTATTTGGGACGTGATGTGGCTAAAAATGGGGTTAAATCGGGATCGTCCAAATCGAGCACGGATCTCAAAGCCTAGGGGTAAAATGGTAATTTCACCTACAAATGGGTCTGAAACGGAAACTGGTTCTTTATTCAAAGCCCAATAACCCATAAAACGGATCCATCTCCAACTGGGTGTGGGTTCCAACCCGCAGCAAACCCGATCCAGCAGGATAAAATCAATGTCTCTGATTAATCCTAATCAACGGCCCAGATTCACATCTATCTTTTCACTGGGAATTAGGGATTACATTCCTTATCTGATTACGGGGATTATATTCCTTATCAGATCACAGGGATTACATTCCTAATCTGATCCCCAAGGCGGCTATAAATACCCCCCATCCACCATCGTTATGAGGTAATCAATCTTTTGCCAATTTACGCTCTTTCATAATTATTCCTGATTACTAACTTGAGCGTCGGAGGGTGCGTCGCCGGGATCAACCTCGGTGTCTCGCACTTTTTGCAGGTGAACGGTGGAGTCAACTGATGAACCAAATATTATTCACATTTAGAAGCAATAATCTTATTGAAATTGTACATTTAAAAGCTCTATATGTGGTATTTTACTCTTCTTTTCTCTTTTCCATAGGAAATAACCAAAAGCAGCCAAACGAAGCAGATTCCAGACTAAACACAGACTTTGAGGATGATACACAGAATACTGCAGACATTAGTCGACTGGTTTCCCCACACAGGCGACTGGACAGAGAAATCAAGTTTACGCAGATGTCTCGGCACAGTCGACTTACTCCAACACCAGTCGACTTGGCGGATCAATGATGAAATCTACATGTCTCGATACAGTCGACTGGCTCGAAGACAAGTCGACTGGTATGTAGCGAGTCAGAAGATAAGAACAGATGCATCCTCATCCAAATCCGAATCAAAAATTAAGTTATCCAAGCCCAGGTGTTTTCTGCGAATAACAACTTCTCCAACAATCAAAGCAAGAGCACGTGGTGAGCAGATAAGGAAGAAAAGAAGAAAAGAGAAAGATATAAAAACGCAGATCAAAATAAGGAAAGAAATAAACAAAAGAAGAGGACTTCTCTGCAAAAAAGTGCAAACCCTAATTCTCTTCTCTTGTTCTATAAATACCAACCAAGAAAGAAGCGGCAAGAGGATCAATCGAGAGAGGCCGGATCCATCATCAAGAACCAATCGTCGACAGCAAGCATCAAGAAGGGGAACAAGACGATTACTGATTGGGCTCAACGTCAACATCATAAAAATCAGTGTTCTTCTGTTCTTTCTTCTATGTTTATTTCTATTGTAGTCATGAACTCTATTACATTAATCAATAAAAGTTTTATTATGTGGAACTAATTTCATAGTTGGGTAGATTGAAACCGTAGTTGTGTAATGCTATATTCTTCTCTACGACTTATTGATTAAACCTGAGTGAATAGGAATAGATGTATATGAATCAAATTTGTTCAGGGTTCTAAAAGGCAGTCGACTGAGGTGACAGCCAGTCGACTGATATACAGGATCCGAAATTCTCAAGTTTGTGTAGTATATATCTGAATCTGTTATGTGAGCATATTGAGACAACCCGTATCTCGTGTTCATATCTTGTAACAAAGGAATCTTTACGGGTTCTTGGTTTAATCAACTTGAGGGATCTAGATCTGATACCAATTTCTAGAACTTCAAGTGTTTGTTCGTTTCCACTGTTCTTATGCTTTCTTTAAGTGCAACTTAGTAGATTCCATGCTAAATACTTAAGGGAAGAAACAAATTAGAGTAGATACCATGCCTAATTTTTGGCCTAGGGAAACATTACTTTAAGGAGTAGATACCATGCCCTTGAAGAGAACAAACATGAGTAATGGATGTAGTATATGACTTAGCATTACAGACTATTGGTGGAGATCAAAAACCCAACTGCTTTAATAGAGATTTGTGACTCAACTTGTGATGCTACTTCTTTATATTTTTATCTTTTCATTTCTTTTAGACTTTTAGAACAACTACTTTAAGATTCTGTTTTCTATTTTATTGATTAGTAAGTTAAGTACTACAATCTCTGTGGGATCGACCCTTGCTATTACTACGCTTCTATAAACGATTCGTGCACTTGTGAGGTTTTTAATTTGTGTCTAGTTTAGATCGGTAACTAGATTGTACAACAAATTTTTGGCGCTGTTGCCGGGAATTGTTTAGTATTTTAACTTACAAATCAGTAAAACCTTTTTCTTTTTATTTTATTTTATTTCTTCTTTTTTTTTTTCTAACATTTTCTTTTAGTTTACTTTCTGCACAAACAGGGTCAGACCAGTCGACTATCTCCACGGACCAGTCGACTGTACAGCGAAGAAGTCCAGAAGCAACAATGGATGAGGAAATATTAAATCGAGTACCAATGCATGACAAATTCATTCCAAAGAATATTGAGCAACTGTCTTGCATAGCTTTTCAAGCCAACGTCATAGGGAATATGCATATATCTCCTCAATTACTTAGCATGGTTCCCCACTTCAATGGTAGACTAGACGAAGATCCACACCTACATCTGCAAGACTTCTTCGATCTTTGCAGAACACAAAGTGTCCAAGGGCTTACCCCTGAACAAATCAGGTTAATCTTGTTTCCTTTTTCCTTAAAACTTAACGCTAAACTATGGTATAATTCTTTGGAACCAGGATCAATAAACTCATGGGAGCAATTGGCGACAAAATTCTTGAAAGAGTTCTTTCCAGCCCAGAAGACTAGACAACTAAGAAGGGAGATTCTACTCTTCCAACAAAAGAATGGCGATTTGTTCTTCGAGGCATGGAAAGACTTCAAAAACAAGCTTCTCAAGTGTCCTACACACAACATACCTAAGGATGATCAGGTACAATCATTTTATGAGGGCTTAAATGACACTAACAAAGCAATTGTAGATGCAGGGTGCAATGGAATGTTGATGAGGAAGAGTGCTGAGGAGGCCATAGATCTATTTGAAGAACTCAGCGAGAACTCACAACAATTCTCCACAAGGAGAGGTCTTTCGAAGAAACAGGGAGTATACGAAATTTCTCATAATAATAACATGCGATTAGAAATGGAAACCATGAACAAAAAAAATTGATATGCTTGTAAATTCAACATTGGGAGGCATAAAAAGCCAACCAAAAGAAATTTGTGCAAATTGTTTTCAGTCTAATCATACAACTAATTCATGTCCCATGTTTTCTTTCGCAGATCAGGAGCACACAAACTAAGTAGAACAGGGAATGTACCCGCCCCAGAACAATTTTTTTTCAAACACGTATAACCCAGGGTGGCAAAACCATCAAGGCAATCAATTCGCACCAGAGCATACGCAGTAATTCCAGGGTGGGAATGGGTATGATGAGCCAGCACAAGAACAGAAGAATTTGGATTTCGAATCAACCATTCTTCACTTACTCCAACAGCAACAGCAAATAAGCAATCAACAAAGACAGGCCATTCAAAAATTAGAATTTCAAATTGGTCAAATTGCTACGGAGTTAAGTGAAAGAAAGGCAGGAGAATTTCCATCACAAACCATACCTAACCCTAGAGGACAAGAACAGCTCCAAGCAAGGACAACACTAGAAGAAGAGATTGAGTTTACAATGTTTGATGGGCCACAATTTCCACACGATAATAATGAATGTTGTAATGTTAATGTGGTTCAGGAAATTTGCGACCAAACATTTCAGGAACATGGTGTTGATCCATTACACGCAACAATTACACACCCTCTAACATTATCTCATGTTGAACAGGAACACTATGACTGGAGGATTGCAGAGACAGTACATCACCTTGAAACTCCAAAGTCATATACAGGTAAGCTTGCACCTACAGTTGAAAATTTTGTGTCTGATAAAACTTGTGTTTCTGCAGACAAGTCGACTGCTGGCCAGGATAAGTCGACTGATGTCCAGAATAAGTCGACTGCTACCAGGATCCTACATGTGGAGCTGAAGCCATTACATGAACACCTGAAGTACGAATCTTTGGGGGAGAACCAGACATTACCTGTGACAGTTGCTACAAATTTTAGGATGCATGAAGAAGCAAGGCTGCAGGGAGTCTTGCAAAATCACAAAGGTGCACTAAGGTGGACCCTTGCCGACAGGCTTATGTCAAGATGGTACGGTCCAGACATTGTTGCAAAGGTTTCCCCACATGGAGCGTTGGCGACAAATCAACGCTCAAGGTGAATGGGCAGAGGGGGAGACCTTATAAGTCGATGAGTTGTGAGCCGCGAGCCATTCAATACATTGCACAAACTCATCGAGTCTAGCTAAAGACAGGAAACACAGCGCTTATTGGGAGGCAACCCAATTTTTCAGGGGAGTGTTTACACTTTCCCTTCATTTCTTATATTTTATTTTTTATTTCTTTTCGTTATTTATCTTTTATTTTCAGTATCTCCTTCATACTAGATGGCGACACATGCCTATTTTAAATTTTTCTTTCGAACATTGAGGACAATGTTCCATCTAAGTTTGGGGGTATTGTGGGTATTAGTTATTAGTTAGTTACATTTGAAGTCCTTTTTGATTTGATTTTTTTTAAGGATAAAACAATTTCTTATAAAGTAAGAGGAAGGATACTTATTTACTTTAGGATTGTTGAGTTTCAGAATTCCCTACAAAATTATATGAGTCATGCGATTATACATAATAAACAAATGTGATGCTTTTTCTGGTGATTATTCTCTTTGATCTAGTCCTAAATTGAGTTTAAGTAAATAGAGTGATAATATATATATATATATATATATATATATATATATATATATATATATTTGAATAAAGTCAATCTACTCCAATGTTTTGAGTGCTTAGTAACTAGGGGTATTCATCACAAATGTTTACCTTTACGTCAAACGGCAACTTGAAATATGAGTATGCAAAGCACTTTAAAAGTTTGTGACTTGTTGAGTAACCGGGTGGATTCATCACAAATGTTTTGCATTCGCGTCAAAAGGCAAGTGACCACTTTAGAGAAGAGACTATAAAAAAAATAAAAAAAATAAAAAAAAACTCTCTAATTTGCTACTCGGTTTGTAGTAGAAAAAAGGGATAATCACAGATTGGGTAGTTACATACTATAGCTATAATTAATTGCATGACAAGTATGATTGAGTTGGGGATTATGACTAAACGATTGCACTGGAGAAAGTGGGTATACTTGTTTTTACTTCATTTGCAAATAGTTTATAACTTTGATTACAAAAATTGTGATGCTTGCATAATGAGACAATTTCTTGGTATGAAGGTTGAGTACTATTATTTTCCCCTTGTTCATAATTTTAGTTTGCTTGAGGACAAGCAAAAGCTAAGTTTGGGGGTATTTGATGAACCAAATATTATTCACATTTAGGAGCAATAATCTTATTGAAATTGTACATTTAAAAGCTCTATATGTGGTATTTTACTCTTCTTTTCTCTTTTCCATAGGAAATAACCAAAAGCAGCCAAACGAAGCAGATTCCAGACTAAACACAGACTTTGAGGATGATACACAGAATACTGCAGACATCAGTCGACTGGTTTCCCCACACAGGCGACTGGACAGAGAAATCAAGTTTACGCAGATGTCTCGGCACAGTCGACTTACTCCAACACCAGTCGACTTGGCGGATCAATGATGAAATCTACAGGTCTCGATACAGTCGACTGGCTCGAAGACAAGTCGACTGGTATGCGGCGAGTCAGAAGATAAGAACAGATGAATCCTCATCCAAATCCGAATAAAAAATTAAGTTATCCAAGCCCAGGTGTTTTCTGCGAATAACAACTTTCCCTGCAGGTCCACTACCCGAAGAGGGCGAAGAGAGTCCCCCGAGCATCACAGGAGAAGACCCCATTCCCCTGCAGGTCGACAACATCCGAGGAACGATGAGGCACCCATCACTCGTGCCGAGTTCCAGCAATTCCAAGCAACGGTGTTGCAAGCTCTCAACCTCCGACCCAACAGCCATAATACCCAAAGGGTTCCTACTCCCCCACGGGTCCAAAGTCCTCACCATCGGTCCATAACTCCTCCTCCGGCTTCTAACGACCAACAGCATATTCCTAGTCCTCGTCACTCACAGGGTTATCGTCGCCGCAGTCCCCGCTCCCCTTCCTATGAAGACGAGTCCAGGAGCTCGTTTGACTACCGTCGGAGGGACGATGCTCTCTACCGTCGTCTCCACGAGATGGAGAGGCGCATCGGCCGAATAGACAAGGATGAGGAGTTAAGAGGAAGAACCATCTGCCCGAGCAGACCTCCCTTCTCCCGAACCATCATGGAGGCTCCTATCCCAAGCGGTTTCAAACCCCCACAGTTCGAAACTTACTCGGGGGAGTCAGACCCCGTGGACCACATCGAAAGCTTTAAAACCCTCATGCTAATCCACCAAGCTTCCGATGCCTTTCTGTGCAAGACCTTCCCTGCCACTCTTAAAGGTTCGGCTCGGGAATGGTACTCCCGCCTCGCCCCATCCTCCATATTCTTCTTCGAACAGTTTGAGACCCTCTTCATCACTCATTTTGTGAGTAGCAGACGCACGGAGAAGACCAGCATCTCGTTACTCCACCTCCGCCAGGAGAAGGAAGAGAAATTAAGAGACTACGTGAGGAGGTTCACTGCAGAGGTAAGATCCATCTCCTCCTTCGACCAGTCAGTTGCAGCTGCCGCCTTCCAATCAAATGTCCTCAACTCTAACCTTTGCTCCTCCCTCGCCAAGAAGCCTCCGCATAATTTTGCCAACCTCCTTCTAAGGAGCGAGAAGTACATTCGGGCCGAAGAAGCCGAATACCTCCCGGGCTTCGGAGGGTCTACCTCCGGGACTAAAAGAATGGCAACTGAAGAAGAAGGGGTCAAGAAGCTTCAGAAAGACAATGGCGGTCAGCGCCGACCTCCCCCCAGATTTGAAAAGTTCTCATGAAAGTCGAGAAGGAGGGGGTGATACCTCCTGCACCAAAAATGAACACCCCTGGCAAGAAGAGGGACAAAGAGAAGTAGTGCCGCTATCACCGGGACCATGGCCAAGAAACCAATGACTGTCGAGCCCTGAAGAACGAGATAGAAGCCCTCATCTAGAGGGGGCAGCTGACCAAGTTCGTGAGAAAGGACCGAGTCGACTTTCCTCCCCCGCCTCGGGGGGCTAACAAGCGTCCTAAACGCGATGAAACGCCCGAATTCGAAGAGGAGCGTGTCCTGCACCTCATTCATGGGAGCCCGATGGGGGCTCCTCCAACTCCTCTCGAAAGGCGTTTATAAGGGAAGTTAATTCGGTTCGCGCCACAGCTCCTCCTAAAGGCCTCGGAGTACCCGTCACATTCTCAGATGAAGACCTTGAGGGTGTCCGAACCCCCCATTGTGACGCGCTTGTCATCAACCTCCATATGGCGAACTTTAAAGTTGAGAGGATCCTGGTGGACAATGGCAGCTCCGTTAACATCCTCTTCCTCGCCGCTTTCAAAGGCCTCAAACTATCCCGAGACAGACTTAAACCCGCCGGCTACACACTCCATGGGTTCACGGGAGTGCCAGTGACTATTGAAGGGGTGATCACCCTCGACGTAACCGCTGGCAAAACTCCTACTACCCGAACGGAGTCGATGGACTTTATGGTCGTGGATGTCCCTGCAGCTTATAATGTCATCTTGCGTCGGCCAAGCTTAGCTGCTCTCGAAGTCGTCCCTTCTGCTTATCACCTCAAGATGAAATTCCCCACCAGGGCAGGAGTTGGGGAAGTAAAAGGCAGTCAAGAGGTAGCCTGCAAGTGCTATATGACTTCAACAGGGGGTCCAATCCTCTCTCTCGAAACACTTGAAATACCTCAAGAGAGTGTCCGACCAATGTCCGAGCCGGTGGATGAGTTGGAGGAAGTGCTCTTCTCTGAGCAAGATCCGAGCCGAAAGTTCTTTGTTAGCAAGACCCTCCCATCTGCCCTATGCTCCGACATAGTCCAGTGCATCCGTAGGAACCGCGACCTCTTTGCTTGGTCCGCTGTGGACATGCCTGGAATTTTCGAAGAGCTTCTAGTCCACCACCTCAGCGTCGCTCCGGGGTTCAAACCGGTCCAACAGAAGAGGCGCAAGTTCGCTCCCGAGCGCCAACAAGCTATAAAAGAATAGGTGGACAAGCTCTTGAAGGCTCGGTTCATACAAGAGGTAAATTATCCCGAATGGCTCTCGAATGTAGTGATGGTAAAGAAGTCCAACGGGACCTGGAGGATTTGCATCGACTTTACCGACCTCAACAAGGCATGCTCCAAAGATCCGATCCCTCTTCCAAGCATCGATACTTTGATTGACACCACTTCGGGCCATGAACTCCTCAGCTTCATGGACGGCTTCTCAGGCTATAATCAGATTCGTATGTTTCCCCCGAATATCCCCAAGACCTCCTTTGTAACCGACTAGGGCCTCTATTGCTACAGGATAATGCCCTTCGATTTGAAAAATGCAGGTGCCACTTATCAACGCCTCGTCAACAAGGTTTTTCAAGCACAGATCGGCTAAAATATGGAAGTATACGTTGACGATATGCTTGTGAAGAGCATCCACGGGGCCGATCATGTGGCCGATCTGCAAGAGGCATTCAACGTACTCAGAAAGCACGATATGAGGCTCAATCCGAACAAATGTGCGTTCGGAGTCTCGTCGGGGAAATTTCTAGGCTTCATGGTCAGCCAAAGAGGAATCGAGGCCAATCCCGAGAAGATCAAAGCCATATTAGACATGGCTCCCCCGAAGAATGTTAAAGAGGTTCAGAAGCTAACGGGTCGCCTGGCAGCCATAGGGCGCTTCCTTTCCAAGTCAGGAGAGAAGTGTCTTCCCATCTTCAAAGCTCTCAGGGGGGCTAAAGGCTTCGAGTGGTGTCAGCAACAACAAGACTCATTCGACCAGCTGAAGGCTTACCTAGTCAATCCTCCTCTCCTCAGCAAACCTGTTCCCGGGAAAACCCTCTACCTCTACTTAGCCGCCTCCGAGTAGACCCTCAGTGCCGTCCTCGTGAGGGAAGAAGATAAGACTCAAAAGCCCATCTATTATGTGAGCAAGGTACTTCGGGATGCCGAGCTCCGCTACCCGAGGATAGAGAAGATGGAATACGCCTTAGTCATGGCCGCAAGAAAGCTTCGTCCATATTTCCAGTCCCATTCGGTGGTCGTTCTTACCGACCAGCTGCTGAAGCAAGTCCTCCACAAGCCGGAAACCTCCGGTCGCCTCATGAAGTAGTCTATCGAGCTGAGCCAACACGACATATCGTACCAGCCTCAGACCGCAATCAAGGCTCAGGCCTTAGTTGAATTCATCATCGAGAGTACCGTCCCCGAGGTCAGCCAAGCAATGAAGGGACCACCTGTCTGGTCGGTTTACGTAGATGGATCCTCTTGTAACGAGGGAAGCAGAGTCGGGGTCATTCTGGCCGGCCCAGATGATTTCGTCCTCCAATACTCCCTCCGCATCAACTTCATGGCTTCTAACAATGAAGCAAAATATGAAGCACTCATAGCCGGCCTCGGAATGGCTTGTAAGGCAGGGGCGCAGCGCCTCCGGATCTTTAGCGACTCTCAGCTGGTCGTAAATCAGGTCCTAGGTGAGTACGAGGCACGAGATGACCGAATGGCTAAGTACCTAGCCAAGGTCAGGAATCTCATGGCCCTATTTGAAGAAGCTCTCATCTAGCGAATCCCTCGAGAAGAGAACTCCCAAGCAGATGCCCTCTCCAAGCTAGCCTCCTCCTCCCTCCAAGGTCTCGAGCAGACCGTCTTGATCGAGGTGCTCCTGAAGCCAAGCATAGAAGATGAAACTTCCGACTCGATGGGGTCGCTACCTGTCCTGCTTCAAGATAATTGGATGAAACTCCTGGTAGAATTCCTGAGGGATGGGCTCCTCCATGAAGACCCTAAAGAAGCTCGCCGAGTAGGAACCCGAGCAGAGTGGTACACGCTTATCGAGGGTATCCTATACAAGCGCTCCTTCACACAAGTAGACGGCAGGCCTTATTTGAGATGCCTCACCCCGGAACAAGCCGATTACACCCTACAAGAGCTCCACGAAGGCATCGGCGGGGCACATTCAGGGTCCAGATCCTTAGCCCGGAAGGTGTTGAATTATGGATATTTCTGGCCCACTCTCCTACAAGACGCTGAACTGCACGTTCGGCAATGCAGCTCTTGTCAGAAGTACTCTAACGTTCGTCGCCTCCCACAAGCTCGACTCACCTCCCTATCAAGTCCTATCCCTTTCACAATGTCGGGGATGGATTTACTAGGGCCATTCCCACCAGCTCCTGGCCAGTTCAAATTCTTAGTCATGGCAATCGACTACTTCTCGAAGTGGATAGAGGTCGAGCCCTTGGCCACAATCACCGAGAACAAAGTACTTCAGTTCTTCTGGAAGAACGTTCTCTGCCGATTCGGTGTCCCTCGAGTCCTCATAACAGACAACGGAACCCAATTTACCGGGGCTGCCTTCCGAACTCTATGTGAAGACCTCGCCATCCAACAACGTTTCTCCTTCGTCTCCCATCCACAGTCGAATGGTCAAGTGGAGAATGCTAACCGACAGATCCTTTCCGGTATTAAGAAGAGGCTGAATAAGTGCTCTAAAGGCTTATGGGTCGATCAGCTCCCTAACGTGCTGTGGAAATACCGCACCACGAAACGGACCCCCACCGGAGAGTCGCCCTTCAACCTCACGTACGGGTCCGAGGCTGTGATCCCATTGGAATTCGGCATACCTTCTCCTCGCCTTGTTGCCTACGAAGAAGAACAGAATGCCAGAGAACTTCGGGAAAACCTTGACTTGGTCGACGAGCTACGGGAAAGAGCGTCAATCCGCCAACAGAGCTATCGGAGGAGGATCGAGTTGGCGTACAATAAGAGAGTTCGTCCCACCGACCTCAAAGAAGGGGACTTAGTCCTCCGAAAGTTAGCAATATCTTTTCCTAGTCAGAAGAGTAAACTAGCTCCAAATTGGGAGGGACCCTACCGGATCACCAAAGTGGTTCGGCCCGGGACATATCATCTAGAAGACCTCGAAGGCAGAGAGATCCCCAGGACTTGGAATGCCGACCATCTTTTGAAATACCAAGAGAGCGCTTTAACGCCTCTCTAAGTATTCTGAGATGTCGAACCGTTCCTCTCCTTTTACTTGTATTTTTTCCCTTTATTTCTCCTATGTAATAACGGCTCGCAACTTAGAAGCAGCCAACTATTAGTTATCAATAAAGAAAGTTTTTTCATATTTTACTTGTAAAATTTCTTGTATCTCTCTGCTTTTACTCTTCACCCTAACGAGGAGTTCGGAGTCCAACACTTGGCTCGACTCTGCTTCGCATGCTCGCTCTTAAGCGAGCTAGAAGTGGTTCGTCATTCGGAATTGCTCCCACAACCGATGAACAAACTCTAACGACGAGTTCGGAGTTCAACACTTGGCTCGACTCTGCTTCGCAAGCTCGCTCTTAAGCGAGCTAGAAGTGGTTCGCCATTCGGAATTGCTCCCACAACCGTTGAACAAACTCTAACGACGAGTTCGGAGTCCAACACTTGGTTCGACTCTGCTTCGCAAGCTCGCTCTTAAGCGAGCTAGAAGTGGTTCGCCATTCGGAATTGCTCCCACAGTCGTTGAACAAACTCTAATGACGAGTTCGGAGTCCAACACTTGGCTCGACTCTTCTTCGCAAGCTCGCTCTTAAGCGAGCTAGAAGTGGTTCGCCATTCGGAATTGCTCCCACAACCGTTGAACAAACTCTAACGATGAGTTCAGAGTCCAACACTTGGCTCGACTCTGCTTCGCAAGCTCGCTCTTAAGCAAGCTAGAAGTGGTTCGCCATTTGGAATTGCTTCCACAACCGTTGAACAAACTCTAACGACGAGTTCGGAGTCCAACACTTTGCTCGACTCTTCTTCGCAAGCTCGCTCTTAAGCGAGCTAGAAGTGGTTCGCCATTCAAAATTGCTCCCACAACCGTTGAATAACTCTAACAACGAGTTCGGAGTCCAACACTTGGCTCGACTCCGCTTCCTTATGCACTCCGAGTTACCGAGTCGAGTGGACGAGGTACCAACCTCCACATATGGAGAAAAATGCCGCCGAACCAGTTTAACCGTCGGATCATCTCAAAATTCGTGCTAGAACATGATGCACGGCTCAGATCGCGCCACATCTCCACAAAACGACAAGATAACGTTTTCTTAGAATCTGAGCCTTTTGTCTTGTGATTCGCACCATGATCATGATCCACCGCCAGATTAAGCCACGTAGCTCGGCCATAAATCCGAGCTACCTAACTGTCGAAGAGCAAAAAGACTTCAGCACACCCCGAGCAAGAGCAAAAATTCCACAGCTAGAACGAATAAAAGAAGCTAACTTTTGGTTCTTATGGTTCGTTTCAAAAGTAAAGTAACTACGGCACAACAACGAGTAGACGAACTCCAGTTTTATTAAAACAACTTAATAATTTTACAAGGCAAGGTTACTACAAAAATGCGCTACAAAAATTCGAAAGCCCAGTACAACTTTGTCAACGCCTCTTCGGAATGGGGACATTCCAATTCAGAGACACTCGGGGTCGGCGTCGCTTAACCTCCGAGCTCGTCTCCAGGCCGACGAACCGAGACGCCTCTTCGCCACTAACTCTAACGGTGGCTCCGACTGAGGCTCCGCTCGAGGAAACTGCTACGCCACTTTGTGCATCGGCCGCGGTCCGATCTGTGACGGGAGGACGAGTCGTGAGCTCGTAGAAAGAGATCCCTCGCTCGCACTCCTCGCGGGTACACGAGGTGCTGCGGACGTTAATCCTCACAGGCTGAGGCATAAGACGAGCGACCTCCTCCTCGAGCTCGACGATCCTATCTTTCAAAGTGTCGTCCTTCACCGATATCTTGAGCCGAGGGAGTTTTTCCGAGCCTGGGTACTCAGCACTATCAGATATGATACGACGCAAATTGGTCACCTCGATGCTCTTGTCGACTGTAACCCTCTGCAACTGTTCGACCTTCGTTGCGAGCTCGTCTCGCTTGGCCAGCGCCAAGGCCAACTCTTCTTCCTTAGCCGAGAGTTCTTCCTCAGCTATCCGCAAGTGATGCACCTCGGCCAGTAATTCGCTGTTCTTCTTCTCCACGTTGAACAGCACTCTCCGGATCAGCTCGATCTCGCCCTCGAGACGAGCTTCGCGAGACCGCTTGAACAGTTCCGCACGACGCCGAGCTGCTGCGGTGTCCGAATCAAGTTCGACGATCTGAAAGACGAGGGCATCACATTGAAAGACTATATCCGAGCCAGACACTTAGACAAATTCAAAACAAAATTTTCGAGAAGAAGCCTTTTCATTCACATCAAAAAAGCGGTGGCCAGTCCGCTATAAGGCTTACACAAAAAGAAAAATTACAAAAACAAAAGAATCAGGGATCCACCTGGGGCGGCAGCTCAGATACCGGTGCCTCGCCAGATGGCCCTTCGCCCCTCGTCACCTCGGTTCGAGGATCGGCCGACGCGGTCTTGGGGTCGGCTGGTACCTCCCCATCCCGAGGTTCATTCTCCTCTTCCCAATCGTCGTCTTCTTCAACCTCTTTGCCTTCATCCTCGCCGCCAGGCCACAGCCGGTACCCAACTTTCTGAAAGCCGGGGACCTGAGCCTGGACATGGTCGAGCGCCCTGGCGTAGGACTTCTCCATATTCCCAGCCATGTGCTTCTTTGCCTCGGCTTCGACCTCCGCCCTTATCACTGCCGCCGCGGCATCCTTCTCCGCCTTCGCCAGCTCCAGGGCCTTTGCCGATTTTGCCAACTCCTCGGAAGCCTTAGCAACATTGGCAACCTCCGCGGCGAGCTGCTGCTTCGTTCGCTCCAAGTCCGCCTCGAGGTCGGCGACTCGAACCGCCAAGCCATCCGAGCGACGTTACTCCGCCTCGAGTTGCCTAATCGCCCTCGCCTTCTCTACCCTCCTTGTCACAGGCGGCCTTCAGTTCCCTCTCCTGGTCGGCGAATTCTTGAATGAGATGGCCGAAGTGACAGGTGGCCTGTGATATGAAGGAGTTAGAGCCGAGCTGTGAACTTAGGAAAAATTCTTTAAAAGGGGAAAATCAAGACTTACAGACATAAGCGACCGGGCGACCTCATAGGTATTGTCGCCGGTCGTCCCTGCCTTAAGAGCAGCTCGGTCCTTTGGGGTCGCGAGATGCTTCACGGCCTGCATACACATCTGCAAGTCGCCGAGGAAGCCGTCATGGTTCTTCACCCTCCAGTCGGGGACGAACAGCTTCTTGTGCTGCTCGGTCAAAATCTCCTCGGCCTGAGTGGTCAAGGGAGGGGCCTCGAGCGACAGCGCCGCCGAAACGGAGAAGGTCTCACCGGCCACGGCAGACGAAGCAGGGGCCGAGGGGTCGGCGGGAACAGCCACCACCAATGATGGAGCTTGAGTAGCAGGGGCAGGGTCGGCGACTACCGAGGGAGCCTTGGTAGGGCGGCCGGACGAAGGACCCGTGCCCATCCTTTTCCTCTTCCTACCATCGGCAACCTTGCCTCGCTTATTCATCATCCCCAGGAAATCCATCTTCGGTGCTTCTGTTCCGAACAACCAAACAAACAACAAGTTAGAAAAACGAACAAGAAACTTGAAGAGAAAAAAATTGCGACAAGATGTCAGGGGCATACTCGGATCGATCGGACTAAGGCCCAACCCGTGTAGCACCTCCTCGGTCATTTCTCTCTAACTCAACATTGGGAGAGCAATGAGCTTCGCTGCCACCTCCTCCTCGGCCGCAGTCAGCACCGGGTCGACCCTTGCGAACTTCGGCACCTCTACCTTCCACCGTTTCGGAAAGTCCAATGTCGAGGGACCTTTCAACAGAAAAAACTTCTCCTTCCAACCTTTTATCGAATCCGGATCTCTATGAGCCTAACGCCTTTCCGAGGTGACAGGTAGTAGCAAGGCTCGACCTTATTCATCCGGTGGATTCGATACAGGCTCCGGAGGACCACCAAGTCAGGCTCGACCTCGACGATGCGGCACTGCAGCAAGAAGGCAAGCATGTGGCGCCAGGAGTTCGGCATAAACTGGGTCGGTGCCAGGCAATACCACTGAAGTACCCTTAATACGAAGGGATGCAGAGGGAAGCGCAAGCCGACGCTCAAAGAGTCGAAGTCGAACACACACGTATCCGGCGACAGTACGGAGTTCGCTCGCATCCCAGGGCCGGGGAGGATCAGCTGGTACTCCGGAGGGATGGCGAACCCCTTTCTAATCCGGAGCAAGTCCTTCTCAGTTAATACCGAGGCAATGTCGTCCACCTCGGTAGTCTCTCTCGGGTTGTTTTCCTCGTAAGCTGCCGACCTACCAACGATCGCCTTCTTCAGAAGATCACCCTCGTACTGCCTAATTCCGGCGTGGCCGGACAGCACACTAGGGTACCGGCCCGACTCAGGGGCTCGCCTCTCAGTCTCCACGATCTCCTCGACTACAGGAGACCGGGCCACTACCATCTTCCTCTTCTCCTCGGCCACGGATGGTCCTACTAACTCCTTCCCCTTTCTCCGGCTCGCCACTTGCCTCCTCTCCTCGGCACCACTATCATCCGAGGACGAGGCCTCACTTCCCGAGTTTACCCTTGACATCTCTAAAGAAGTATAAGGCAAATACACTGACCTTGATATGACATGGCCTTGAAGTGACGTTCACGGTCGGAACCGGAAATTGCCTGGCCCACGCGACAGCTAGCGCAACCACCTTGGAGCACAAATCGCCGCTAGCAGAGCAAACTGAGAGTAAAAGTAAAAACTAGGAAGTAAAAGTGGGAATGAGCCAAGGGGTGAAGGGGGGTGACAATTTATAACCTCAAAGCGACGTTTGGGCTTCCTGAGGCATTTAAAGGCCCACTAGGAGAAGGCAAAATGACAAAACGGAGTTGCGACGTTTCAAGACAAGAACTCTTCAATTCGCTTAACTCCATTACCCGGCCACCGGAGTACATGGCCGAGCTACCGAATAGCTTGGCTAAGCAACCGAGCTACTGGGTCGGAGGGTGACGACGTTTCAAGACAAGAACTCGTCAAAACGCTCAACTCCAACCCTCGGCAATCAACGCCTCGACGTGCCTCCGAACCACCGTCCTAACCGAGCCGAGGTGCCGAGGTACCGACCTCCACATATGGAGAAAAATTCTGCCGAGCCAAATTCACCGTCGGATCGTTCCAAAATTCGTGTCAAAACTTGATGGACGGATAGATCGCGCTACGCCCACTAAACGACAAGATAACGTTTTCTCGTGATCTGAACCCTGTCCTCGTGTTTCGTGCCGTGATGGACGCTCAGGATCGTGCCACGTAGCTCGGCAGATCCCAGCGCTCCGAGCCGATCTGCCGAGGAGTCGAGCCGAGGTGCCGAGGTACCGACCTCCACATATGGAGAAAAATTCCTCCGAGCCAGATTCACCGTCGGATCGTCCCAAAATTCGTGTCAAAACTTGATGGACGGGATCAGATCGCGCCACGCCCACAAAATGACAAGATAACTTTTTCTCGTGATCTGAACCTCGTCCTCGTGATTCGCGCTATGATGGACGCTCATGATCGTGCCACGTAGCTTGGTAGATCCGAGCGCTCCGAGCCGATCTGCCGAGGAGCCGAGCCGAGGTGCTGAGGCACCGACCTCCACATGGAAAAAAAATTCTGCCGAGCCAGATTCACCGTCGGATCATTCCAAAATTCGTGTCAAAATTTGATGGACGGCTCAAATCACGCCACGACCACAAAACGACAAAATAACGTTTTCTCGTGATCTGAACCACATCCTCGTGATTCGCACCATGATGGACGCTCAGGATCCTGCCACGTAGCTCAGCAGATCCCAGCGCTCCGAGCCAATCTGCCGAAGAGCCAAGCCGAGGTGCTGAGGCACCGACCTCCACATACGGAGAAAATACCTGCCGACCCATACAGATCGTCCGATCCTCCAGAAAATCACGCTCGGCGATGATAAAGGGTCCAGATCGCGTCACGTCATAATTCGGTATTATAAATTAATTTTTATCTATTAAAACCATTTTATTTATTTAAAAATTGCAAAAAAATGATTAAAAATTCGGGAAAATTAGTTAAAAATTTTAGGAAATAATTATAAATTCGGGAAAATATTTTGAGCCCCTGAAATAAGTAATTATTGCCTAGAATGGTTGATTAAGACTCCTGGACGACGAATCAACACTTCGCAAAATTAAATAAGTAATCCGAAGAATAGGTAAAAATTAAGGGAAAATGCCAGCAGATCTGAGGAGCTCTAAAACAGCTTAGAGCACGCAATTAACCCGGAAAATCACCATACTGCCTCATACAAAGATTCGAAACTCCCCGATGGACTCCGATACAACCCCGCGAGCCATGGAAACAGTAAAACTACTCCTCAAAGGATGATCAAGCTCAGTCTTCGGGATTGGGGGGCTCATGATATGTCTAAAAATGGGGTTAAATCGGGATCGTCCAAATCGAGCACGGATCTCAAAGCCTAAGGGTAAAATGGTAATTTCACTTACAAATGGGCCTGAAAGGGGAATTGGGTCTTTATTCAAAGCCCAATAACCCATAAAACTGATCCATCTCCAACTGGGTGTGGGTTCTAACCCGCAGCAAATCCGGTCGAGCAGGATAAAATCAAGGTCTCTGATTAATCCTAATCAACGGCCCTGATTCACATCTATCTTTTCACTGGTAATTAGGGATTACATTCCTTATCTGATTACGGAGATTATATTCCTTATCAGATCACAGGAATTACATTCCTAATCTGATCCCCAAGGCGGCTATAAATACCCCCCCATCCACCATCGTTATGAGGTAATCAATCTTTTGCCAATTTACGCTCTTTCATAATCATTCCTGATTACTGACTTGAGCGTCGGAGGGTGCGTCGCCAGGATCAACCCCGGTGTCTCGCACTTTTTGCAGGTGAACGGCGGAGTCAACGGTCAAACTCCGGCGGAACAGGTTTCAGGTTCGCTATTCAAGTTTTCCAAGAATCCACAAATACTGTCTGTTTACCCCCACACCAGGTTTAGCGGTAACAGGACGAAATTCCCAAATTAAACCTCCGCCACTTAAGTGATATTGGGTGATAAGCGACAGCGATCTGAGCTGCTGATCACGATCAAGAGCGATCCAATGGCTCAGATCGCTTTTTTCCAACCCGTGAAAACAAACCCGTTTTATATATATATATATATATATATATATATATATATATATATATATATATATATATATATATATATATGAGGAATTTTGATGGCTGATATATAATTTAAGAATATAGAATCTACGGTCCAGAATTGCTGTGGCTTTTATCACAAATCAATAATAGCCTCTGATCAGTTTGATCAACAAAATGAACAAGGGTTAGGATTGGATCTTAACAGATTTTTTTTTTTTTTATATTCTTGCTTTTATAATAGAAAATAGATTTAAATAGTCACAAATTTGGGGTTCGAGAATAATTCGGCAATATTTAATATTCGGAATTTGGCAAAAATCCGGTAAATTCAGAAATAACTCGGCAAAAATTCGGAAAGAAAGAAATACAAAATCTAATGCATCTTAGTGCCCATCACCTAAGTAATATATATTTAAATTAATAAATATGAAAAATAGTAACAAACCCAGCGATTAATTTGCTTTAATTCACAATTATTAGCAAGTAATTCGAGCTTTCGTGAATAATTCATTTTGCATAATTTAAACGAGAATTGGCAATTAAATCGCAAATTGATTTGGCGGATGAATTCTTCGTAAATAATTTACCAAATTTGCAAATTAATTGCTAACTTTGTTATCATGCTCATTTTTTTCTTTCAATACCTAATGAATCCTCCCACGTAAGAGCATCTACAATCGTGCATGCTAAAAAATGGCAAAATGGATAAATAGAAATAGCATTTCGTTGTTTTGCTGCAGTGACGAAATGAAAAAATATAGCAAAGTTAGAGATAAAACGAACGAAAAGCTTTTAATTTTTTAGATTTTCTAAATGAGTAAAACTCTCTGATTCGTTCGAGATTTTTGGGTTTTTTCCCTTTTTTCTTCAATTTAGGTGTTAGTTTACGATAATCCAACTGTCCCAATCAAATATCCCATAGAAAATCATATGCTATCTAACACATAGAATCCTAGAAAATGTCAAAAAAATTGCAAAATATTCATCCATTTCCACAGACTCAGGGATAATTTTTTATTTTAAAATTTAGGTGTTAGTTTAAGGTAATTCAACCGTCACAATCAAAGATCTCATAGAAAATTATATGCAATTCAACCTATAGAAACAAAACATGTCAAAATTTTGCGAAAAAGACCTCCATTTCCACAGATGTTTCGTCCGTGCTCTTTTTTCTTTTCCTGGTTTGTTTAAATTAAAAAAACTCAATTTTTATCGGACAAAACATGATTAAAAACATTATAAAATATTTGGGACGAAATATCATGTTTCGTTCGCTATAATATACATATTGCTATATTTTCTCTCAAATATAGCATTCTCTTGTAGTATAAAAACTAAAATATGGTAGAATAGCACACAACTACAGCACCCTAATTGCTATAAAATGCATATACAGCTGTGGATGCTCTAAGGTAGCAATTCTAGTTTGGATCCATCTCCGACAAAAAAAATTATTCAAAACTTATCTAGTCGGCCATATCTCATTGTTCAAAAAAAGGAAAAGAGAATCCTATACCCCATATCCTATATTTCATCCGTCCACATCAACCATCAGATCACATCAAAATTGCACCCATTCCCATACGATATCACCTACCTCATTCCAACACCCAACTTCTCCCTCCTAACAAGCCAACTATCCCTCCATCCAACAGTCAGGATTCATTCTCACTAACCCAGTGGCACTCCTGAAATTACTCCGCAGATTGAGGGGTAGACTGGTCTTATCATCTTCCTTTTTAAATAGAATCCCATCAGTAATTTCCAAAGGTTCTTTTTTTTTCTTTCAACTTCGAGAGTTATCTCGATCTCTCTCTTCTTCATCAAAAATCCAAAGATTAGGTTTTGGGGGTTGAAGCGATTTGGGGATTTGGAGTTTCGACTTTGATGGTGGAGGCTAGAGAGGTGGTCGGAGGTGTGATGGTAGGCAGCATGGTGGTCGGAGGTGCTGGATGGGACAGGGTGATGTTGGCCTGAGGGCGAGGGTTGTGGGGCTTCGATCGGGTGAGGAGAGAGGAGTAGGTAGGGGGATTTCGATCGGTTTTGGAGTAAAGCAAAGAAGAAGAAGGAGAAGAGAGAAAGTGGCGAGCGTGGTGGCTGTGAAAAAAGAAGGGGGGGTGAGGGTATGTTTTAGGGTTTATCACAAACCCTATTAGTATCTTAACATCTCACACAAAAACATGAATGAAGAGCAAAACTCAATCACAATAAATTTTTTTTAGTCAATCAAAACATTCCTCTCTTCATTAATCTAGATGCCTATATATAGGCTCAAAACAAATCTCAATACCAATCTTCAAAATATTCTAATGCAGAAAATAAAAGGTGCAAATTGTAAAACTACTACATATGGCTAAAATTGTCAAAAACAAATATGAATGCTGAAATAAAAATATTAGGCTAATAGAACAGCTATCCTAGATGATGTCTATGCTGATAGAAGGGATCTTCATCATTCTCTCCAGGTGGAGAGGGCACGATCCAGTCGATTCAAAACCAGTCTTGTAACGCCCATGCCCCGAACTCAGACAATTTATACAATTTATCAGACAAATTATTTATTAATTAGTACAACTTTCCACCACAGGCTGCCTCTCAAAAGGTGGTTAACCGAATTGGTGACTCTTGATCATAGGAAATATTATTTATAGTTAATTAATCTTGTTCAATTCCCAATGTGGGACAATTTTCACTCTCTCTCTCTCTCTCTCTCTCTCTCTCGTTCTCTCTCTTGCGTGTACAACCGAAGCCCCCAAGCGGGCCCCCTGTGCCACGTGGCACACAAACAGAAAGACAGCGGGCACAGCAGCTGCTGTTTCTTTCCCTGGAGGGCCCCCCACGTGCCACGTCACCTAGGTGACGTCAATGGAAGTAAAACAACGAGTGCTGCTTCTTTCAACATGGGCCCCACCATTTTTCAAATTAATTCATATATAATATCCCCCATAGGAAATCCTATGGGGGAAACAGCCAATTCCTTTTATATATATATTTTATATATTACCAAGCTTGCCAGTGGACACGTGCCTACAGCACGTTCTCGTGAACAATGCAGCATATGAAAAGCCTTGTAAACAGTCAAATATATGCACGGGTTTGTTAATGATTCATGAAGGATGATATATATAATTTTTTTTATTTGCCAGTAGACCTTGATGTACTCTGAAGTAGGATTATGGAGTGAAGTGCATAATTCATTGTTTATTGGTTTATATTGCAGGATAATTTGTCAGCAGCTCGGTATTCAAAAAGAGTATTGTGAATATACAATAGTAGTGGAACGAAAATTCCGTGCTATGTGTGACTTCAATATAAGATATTTCATATTTGATTTGGAGTCTGGCAGAAGTATCAATTCATTTGATTATGCAGTTAATACCTCAAACTGTATGAGTTAGTTTCCCATTTTCATATTTTAATGTAGTTAACCATGTATGAATTTAAAGAGGTAAAGAGAGAAAGAGAGGGAGAGAGAGAGAGAGAGAGAGAGAGAGAAATTTCATATTTTTATATAGTTAACCATGGCAAAAGTAACAACAGTATTCATCATAATTCATTATAATTTGAAAATTCGGTCAAGTTGAAACCGATTCCAGTTCTTATTAGAACTCACTTCAAAAGAACCAGGAAATAACTATGCCAATCTAATAATTGTTTTAATCAACAATCAATAGCTAGAACAACACATATGTCAAGTTTAAAGGTAATATTTGATTTAATCACTAACACGAATGTCAAAGTTACAGATGGCAACAAAATTATTCACGGGTCTTTCACACACTGACCATAATATCAAGATGTTGTACCAAAATATTTTACATTACCACCATTTCATAATTTAAAATGGAAACAAAACATGATTGAGGACAACGGGCAAAATAAGGTTGAGGATGTCATCTTACAAATATTTTACATTACCACCATTTCATAATTTTACACTATTACTTTCAAATAACAGAATCATCTTACAAATCATGTGTCTTAACAACTATGCAAAAATTTTCAGAACTAAAGAAAGAAAGAAAAACATCATTTCTTGGGAACTTCTGATAGTGTTTAACATTTGGCATTGTTGTGACAATCAGCTTTAATATTGCCATGATTGTAATTATCAAGCTCTTGATATATCTAATCGAAACTGAGAAGTGGTTGATTAAATGCATTCACAAATTGCAGCACCTTAATAAGACCATATATATAATTGCTAAGAATTCCTATATATATTAAATTCCTGATGTGGAATATTTATTGACATTGGTAGGTAGATCTAATGTATCCCACTGTAAGTAAACAACAATTAATGATATCGTTAAGTCATTATAAACAATTAACCCGTTGCAGATTATATCTTTTCTGAAATATCTTCTCTTCATAAAATCCAACTTCCCGGATGAACTTCTCAACACGCTTGATTTTAATGCATGCAGCATTCCATTCTGTAATCTATAGTTACAGAAAACAATCAACCATCACTTTCTAATTAGTCATGTGATCATATTAAACTAAAATATTATGGCCAAAAGCCAAAAAGAAAAAAAAATACATTATCAAGCTCTGTTGGAGCTGATTGGAAAGAAAAAAAATTATTTTTAATGAATAACTCATGCATTACGAAAAATAATTGAGCAGAGAATTTTAATATGGAATAATAAGCTGCCATTAATTGTTGAGGAATACTGCATACATATCACTTACCTATCCATTAAAAGAAACGTAGAACGAACAATAGTTTTGAAGGATTTAGAATTAGTGGGATCTTTACAGATACAAGAGAAAAGTTAAAGGGAACAGTAAAGAACCCAGTTCGGGAAAAACATTCTTAACTACCTCTCTTCTACTCATTTAATCAAAACTTGGCCATTCTAACTTATTTCAAGATTGGATAAAACAATAGAGCCATGAGTGACATACTGATTTTCCTTTGTGCATTGATGATCAAGAAGTAGCACAGTAGTTTTTCCTTATTTATTCTTCTGCAGCAGTATTTAGCAATATCTACTTATACGGAGCTATATGAAAATTCCAAAAATACCTAATTACAAATAACGACAACCCAAAAATATACCTCATCTATCTATATATAATATTATAATGGAAGAAGGCTTTAGTGTCATTTATCATTTTGTCATTCAATCAACATGTGCAATGCACGTACATAACTAATATGAAGAAGGTTTCCAGTTCAAATCCTCCCTACATCAGAGTTTTTATTTTTATTTTTTGAAATTATTAAAACGTGCATTGCACGTGTAAATTACTAGTATAATAAAACACAAAGAAAGCTATCAAGTTGCTTTGCTTCAATCCCTGAAAATCAAAGACCCATATCTAATCGAATTTTTTCCCAAACTGTCCCACTTTTTGAAAGTTATTCCAAATTGCCCTACTTTTTTTTTAAAATTCTCAAACTGCCTCACTTGGTTTTCGAAAAACCGAGTTTAGTTAAAACTCAGAAAACCGAGTGTTAGCCTTGGATTTTTCGAAGAGTAACACTAGGTTTTTGAAAAAACCGAGTGAGTTTTAACTAAATTTGGTTTTTCGAAAACCGAATGGATCGTTTTGGTAAATACTTTCGAAAGTGGGGCTGTTTGGTAAATACTTTCCAAAAGTGGGTCATTTTGGTAACAAGTTTCCCTATTTCACTGTAAATTAGGCTGATTCATGGCCAACCCATTTAAATTCTCATTTGTTATGAGCCCCATCTTCTTAGTACTAATTTTGTAGGATAATGGCTCAATTCTGGTTCAGATTGTTTTGGAGTATCTGCAGCAAATGAAAGTTACAGTATATCAGTCGACTGAATTGGAGGATCAGGCGACTGTCCAGAGAAGTTTCAAAGGCTTGGGATACAGCAGCAGCAGTCGACTGCCCAGTCGACTGCCCTGAACAAGACCAGTCGATTGTGTACGGGATTTTGAACTAGAAAATGCCCAATTCGAAAAGGCCCAGTAGTTTCCCTATAAATACACTTGTTAGGGTTTTGTAATTAGTGACGAAATTAGAGACCCCTATTCGGTTTTGTAGCCGTCAGCATTTGTAAGGGTTTGTTTTCGCCCATTGGTGATTATTTGAAGAAGAAGAAACCCCAACCGCCCCGTGGATGTAGGCATGAGTTTTGCCGAACCACATTAAATCTGTGTGTCCTTGTGTTGGTTTGTTTTTCTGCATTTTCTCGCTGTTTCTCTCGTTTGATTGGTTGTTTGATTTGTATTCCGCACAACAAGTGGTATCAGAGCTGTTGGTTCGACCTAGATGGAGATGGCGGGTGATGCAGATGCAACCAAGGATGTTGTGGGATCAAGTTCGTCCAGAACAACGATTCACAACGCAAAATTTGAAGTTGAAAAATTTGATGGGACAAACAATTTCGGGATGTGGCAATGTGAGGTGTTGGATGTTCTTGTTCAACAAGAACAAGATGTTGCTTTGGAGAAAGAAAAACCAAAGGATATGTCCGATGTAGATTGGAAGAAGTTGAATCGAGTAGCGTGTGGGACTATTCGGCTCTTTATTGCGAAGGCTCAGAAGTACGATTTGATGAGGGATACCATTGCTGCGGTGTTGTGAAAGAAACTCGAGGACAAATACATGAGGAAAAGTTTGGAGAATCGGCTGTATTTGAAGAAGAGACTTTTTCGCTTCACCTATACGGAAGGTATGTCTATGAACGCTCATGTTGAATCATTTAATAAATTATTGGCTGATTTGTTAAATTTGGATGAGCAAATTAAAGATGAAGATAAAGCCCTAATTCTGTTGAATTCATTACCTGAAAGTTATGATCATTTAGCAACAACGTTAATATATGGAAAAGATACTGTGAAATATGAAGATGTTGCAAATGCTTTGTTGAATAATGAAACTAGGAGAAGGGATAAAATGGTTGATAGAGAAACTTCTGAAGCATTGATTGTAAGGGGCAGGACTGAGACCAGATCTGAGTCCAAATCTGGGAAAAAGGGAAACAAATCTCGTTCCAAATCGAGAGGAGTTTCGAAGGACAGGAAAATACCGGCCAAAGATGAATGTGCTTTCTGTCATGAAAGGGGGCATTGGAAAAAGGATTGTCCAAAGCTACGAAATAAGGGAAATTCGACTGCAAATGTGACTGTTGATAATTTAGGTAGTGGCGAGGATTTTTCTTTTGCACTTGCTTCTAGTCCCTCACTTTATCAAGAAGTATGGTTTCTTGATACAGCAGCCTCCTATCATATGTCTTGGAAAAAGGAGTGGTTTACTTCTTTAGAGTATATGGATGGTGGTGTAGTTTTGATGGGAAATGATGCACCTTGTAAGAAGGTAGGAATCGGGAAGATTGAATTGCTAATGCACGATGGTCTTATTAGGGAGCTTTCAGATGTATGGTATGTTCCAGATTTGAAAAAGAATTTGATTTCACTTGGTGCTTTGGAGGCCAGTGGATTGAAATTTGCTAGTGAAGGTGGCATTCTGAAGGTGACTAGCGGATCACTCGTGGTGATGAAAGGGCAAAGAAAAAGGAACTTGTTTTTCTTGCAGGGAAAAACATATTTGGGTGAGGCTGCCAGTGTAACTGAAAGGCCTAAACAGGTTATTCCCGACTCTACTAGGTTGTGGCATATGCGACTCGGGCATGCAGGAGAAAAGGCCTTGCAGGGGCTTGTGAAGCAAGGGTTGCTTAAAGATGCTAAAGGGTGCAAGTTGGAATTTTGTGAACATTGTGTTTTAGGTAAGCAAACTAGGGTGAAATTTGGTACAGCTGTCCATCAGACAAAGGGTATCCTCGATTATGTGCACACAGATGTTTGGGGCCCTACTCAGACACCTTCTATGAGTGGTAGACACTGGTTTGTTACATTTGTGGATGATTACTCCAGACGAGTTTGGGTATATACCATGAAGCACAAAGATGAAGTTTTGACATTGTTCACAAGTTGGAAGAAGAAAGTTGAAAATCAGACTGGTAGGAAGATTAAGGTTCTGAGGTCAGATAATGGAGGGGAATATAAGAATGATCCGTTTCTGAAATTGTGTGAAGATGAAGGGATCCAGAGGCACTTCACAGTTAGGAAGACTCCACAGCGAAATGAGATTGCAGAAAGGATGAACAGAACCTTACTTGAGAAGGTGAGATGTATGTTAGCACAGTCTGGATTGAAGAAGACATTTTAGGCAGAAGCTGTTATATATGCAAGCCACATTGTCAACCGTTTACCATCAGCAGCACTTGAAGGCAAGACGCCTATTGAGGTATGGAGTGGTAAACCTGCATCTGATTATAGTTTTTTGCATATATTTGGTTGTCCTGCTTATTTTCATGTAACTGAAACTAAATTTGATGCAAGAGCCAAAAAGGCTATATTTGTTGGTTTTAGTACTGGTGTCAAAGGTTACAGGTTGTGGTGTCCAGAACAGAAGAAGTTAGTAATCAGCAGAGATGTGACTTTTGATGAGACCAGCATGATTAGCTCGGGAAAGTCGACTGGTGGTATGGGACAGTCGACTGGTGAGCAGCAGAAGAGTGGGACAGTTCTCCAACAGGTGAGTAGCAGAATCTCGGGACAGTCGACTGATGTACAGGAGCAGTCGACTGGTGGTCCAGAACAGCAGAAGAGTGGGAGCTCGGGACAGTCGACTGTTGGCAATTACCAGTCGACTGGTAGGAGAGTTCTCCAACAGGTGGAGTTAGAAAAGTTGTCAGTTGAAAATCCTGTTCCTGTCCAAGATGAAGATGATGTGGTTGATACTGAGAATGATGAAGAAGTTCCTATCCAGCAGGTAGAATCAATTGCAGTAAGAAGGCAAAGAAGAGATATCAAACAACCGTCTCGTTTTACAGATACAGTTGCATTTGCTCTTCCCATTGTGGATGATGAAGTTCCCTCCAACTTCAAAGAAGCTACTAGAAGTTCTGAAAATGCAGATTGGAAAGTTGCTATGGATGAAGAGATGAACTCTCTTCATAAGAATAAGACTTGGGATCTAGTGCAACTACCAAAGGGGAAGAAAGCAATTGGTTGCAAGTGGGTGTATACGAAGAAAGAATGTCCAAAAGGCAGTGTTCGGTTCAAGGCTAGACTAGTTGCAAAGGGGTATGCTCAACAGGAAGGTATTGACTATAATGAAGTGTTCTCTCCAGTTGTGAAGCATCCTTCTATTCGGATTTTGTTAGCATTGGTAGCACAGTTTGATCTTGAATTGACACAGATGGATGTGAAGACTGCATTCTTACATGGGGATCTATATGAAGAAATTTATATGTTGCAGCCAGATGGGTTTAAGACAGTTGGGAAGGAAAATTGTGTTTGCAGGTTGAAGAAGTCTCTCTATGGGTTGAAGCAATCTCCAAGGCAGTGGTATTTGAGGTTTGACCAGTTTATGAAAGTGCAGGGATATTCCAGAAGTGAGTATGATCATTGTGTCTACTTCAGGAAGTTGCAGAATGGTTCTTTTATATATCTGTTATTATATGTGGATGATATGTTGATTGCCTCTAAAAATGCTAAGGAGATTCAAAATTTGAAGAATCAGTTGAGTTCTGAGTTCGAGATGAAGGATCTTGGTGAAGCCAAGAAGATACTTGGGATGGAGATAGCTAGAGACAGAGCAAAGGGCATAGTAAGTTTGACACAGAAGCAATATCTTTTGAAGGTGCTGAAACGGTTTGGTATAGATGAGAAAACTAAACCAGTCAGTACACCCTTAGCTCCTCATTTCAGAATTAGTGCTTCTCAGTCTCCAAGTACAGATGAAGAGAGACAGTATATGGCTAATGTACCTTACACTAGTGTGGTTGGCAGTTTGATGTATGCTATGGTTTGTACTCGACCAGACATCTCTCAGGCGGTGAGTATGGTTAGTCGATATATGCATGATCCAGGCAAAGAGCATTGGCAAGCAGCTAAATGGATTTTGAGGTACATAAGTGGCACCACAGATGTGGGTTTGAAGTTTGAAAGGGATGACAATATTAGCAGGTTATTGGTGGGTTATGTTGATTCGGACTATGCAGGTGATCTAGATAAGAGGCGGTCTACTACAGGCTATTTGTTTACTATGGCTAGAGCACCTATAAGTTGGAGGTCAAATTTGCAGTCCACTGTAACGTTGTCTACTACTGAGGCTGAATACATGGCGGTTGCTGAGGCCATGAAGGAAGCCATTTGGATACATGGACTTTTGAAGAGCTTGGGAATTCATCGGGAGAAGGTGGAGGTACACTGTGACAGTCAGAGTGCTATTCATTTAGCGAAGAACCAAGTTCATCATTCGAGGACCAAACATATTGATGTCCGTTATCATTTTGTGCGTGATTTGATAAAGGATGGTGATATTCATTTGGTGAAGATTGGAACAGCTGATAATCCTGCTGATATGTTGACCAAAGTCGTTGGGGCAGCCAAGTTCAAGCATTGCATGAACCTGGCTAATATTTTGCATGTTTGATAATTTGGCATGGGCGGTTGGAATGGTGCTTTGCTATTTGTTTGCCTAGTATGTGATATCATACTAAGGTGGAGTTTGGTTTGTTGTTACATTTGGTGATGAGCAGTTGTTTTGGAGTATTTGTGGAGATTGCTTGGGCTACTTGGAAGATTTCACCAAGGTGGAGATTGTTGGATACTTGGAAGATCTCGCCAAGGTGGAGATTGTAGGATAATGGCTCGATTCTGGTTCAGATTGTTTTGGAGTATCTGCAGCAAATGAAAGTTACAGTATATCAGTCGACTGAATTGGAGGATCAGGCGACTGTCCAGAGAAGTTTCAAAGGCTTGGGATACAGCAGCAGCAGTCGACTGCCCTGAACAAGACCAGTCGACTGCTTAGGTGACCAGTCGACTGTGTACGGGATTTTGAACTAGAAAAGGCCCAATTCGAAAAGGCCCAGTAGTTTCCCTATAAATACACTTGTTAGGGTTTTGTAATTAGTGACGAAATTAGAGACCCCTATTCGGTTTTGTAGCCGTCAGCATTTGTAAGGGTTTGTTTTCGCCCATTGGTGATTATTTGAAGAAGAAGAAACCCCAACTGCCCCGTGGATGTAGGCATGTATTTTGCCGAACCACATTAAATCTTGTGTTCTTGTGTTGCTTGCTTTTCTGTGTTTTCTCGCTGTTTCTCTCGTTTGATTGTTGGTTAGTTTGTATTCCGCACAACAAATTTATCTACTACTTCTGACTTGGGCATGCTTGAATCTACCCTCTTTGATGCCTACAGCCCCTTATTCCACATGGGTTCTTCTGTTTTGTGCGTCTCCGTGTCTTCTTGTTAATTATATGAAGTGGGTTTGAGCCATAAATGGTTGGTTGTTATGTACTCAATGTTGTTAGGGTCTGTTGGGTTTTTTTTGATTAAAAGATGACTAAAGTCACCGCTTCATTAAAAAGAAAGCCTGTTGGGTTTTGTTTCGTATATTTGAATTTGTAGTGTGAGATGAGGAGGAGAGAGAGGAGTGTTCATCAAGGGGGTCTCTTCACTGTGGTCATTGTATCTGTGATTTTTGCGGCGAAAGGTAACAAATTATGGTATCTTGATTTTAGGTAGTTTGTGTATGTCTTGTTTGGTTTGCACTTGTTGGATATAGAGAATTGGGTGTTTGTTGGTATGTTGAGATGGTAGCATGATTATTGAAAACAATTGAGGATTGAGCTTAAGATAGTGTACAAGGCGATTTATGGGGCTTCAATTAATTCATTTTAATCAAAATCTTGGATGTTTTGTTGAAAATAGCTTAATGTCTTCATCTGATAGCTGTCGCATTTTTCATGTTTTGATCATTTTGTAGGATTGTTAGCTTGATGAATAGGTCCGGTTAGTAGTAAATTCATCAGAATGCAATTATCGGATTTCATGCACAAAAGTATTTTCCTTATACAGGGGCGGATCCAGAATTGAAAAGTGAGGGGGCTGGAAAAAAAAATTGTATAAGGTAACATGCAATATATATATAAAGTTGTTATAGATACTAGAGAAGTAAAGTTATTATAGATACTAGATAGAATAGAGATGAGCTTGGACCCAAAAAAATAAATAGAATGTTCAAATATATATTGGGTAGGCTTTAAAATATATTTGCGGGGGGGGGGGGGGGGGGGGGGGCACACTAATATACCCAAAAAAGAAAAAAAAATTACAAACAAATCTCAAATGTGGGGGGGCTGTGGCAGACCCCCCCCCCCCCCCCCCCGGGGATTCGCCCCTTTCCTTATAGTCTGTGATACCTGATTGCTCGGTTGGATGAAGTATCCTTTTTGTATTGGAGAAAATTCGTTACTCTGAATTAGCTGTGAGGAAGATCTAATGTATAGTAGAGGGGAGCAAGCATTGATACTACAACATCTAGAATCAATGAAAAATGGAGAATAAGAGGAATGGTTGACATAAAAAATTTGCATTACACCTAAAATGGCTCAAATGTATATTGGTGCTTCCTATTTTACTAATTGATAGTAAATATATTGTCTGTTCAGTGTTAAAGATGTTTAGTATAGAGCCTATTGCCAGCCCATGGGATCTAGACTGTAGAGTCTCCAGCATTTTGGGCTCCTGTGTGTTAATTAGTGAGTTCCGAATTCTATTAAAATTTCGGAATTGGGTCCTGATGAAAATTGAGTTTGACCCTTTAGTGTATGTCATAGATTTCTTCAAAACACCTTTCTCTATATATGTTTGTAAGGATTGGACCCAAAAATGGATCATACAAATATTAGTGCATCTTGGTGGATGCAAGCCAGATCTAATCTACTCGTTGCTATTAAGATAAATCAGAGAGATGTGAAAACAATACTGAATATTGAATTGAGAAATAACTGAGTACAATATCTCCTATATATAGGAGGAACCAAATACAAAACTAACCAACTACTCAATGTGGGACTATAATCTCTAACACCCCGTCTCAAATTCACGATGTATCAAACAACATGAGTTTGCTTATTAAGTGTCGGTCAGTATGGGATTTGGTGAAGAAGTCTGCAGTTTGCTGGGAAGAGGTAACAGAATGGAGAGAGATGGTCACTACCTCAAAACGCTCACGAACATAATGACAATCAATCTCAATATGCTCCATTCATTTATAAAAGACCGGGTTGCTTGTAATGTGCAATGCACTCCGGTTATCACAATAAAGTGGAGTAGCTCCTGTAAGAGTGACACCCATATCTGATAACAGCTAACGAACATGAACAATCTCTCTAGTAGTAGCTGTCATTGCTCTGTACTCAACCTCGGTGGAAGAACATGCAACAACTGCCTGTTTCTTGCTCCGCCATGAGATCAGTGAATCACCAAGAAATAGACAGAAACCTGTGGTAGTCCTTCTGGTAGTCGGATCACCTGTCCAATCTGAATCAGAATATGCACTGAGCTCTAGTTTGGATGTAGAAGGCATGAAGAATGAGCGAGTGATAGTCCCCCGAAGATATCTGAGGATCCGAAGAAGAGTACCGTAGTGAACTGATGTAGGAGCGGAAACAAACTGACTGACAACACTAACTGCATGAACAATATCGGGTCTGGTCATGCAAAAGTAGACAAGCTGTCCAACAATCTGCAAGTATCTAGTGGGATCAGGAAGGAGCTCACCATCTGTGGGACGAAGCTTCACATGAAGCTCTAAGGGTGTATCAGCTGATCGACTGTCAGAGAGACATGCAACGGAAATAATATCTGATGTGTATTTTTGCTGAGAAATGAGTATCTCCTAGGATCTATGAGCAATCTCTAAACCCAGAAAGTAATGTAGCTTACCAAGGCCTTTCATATGAAACTACTGGTGAAGGTATTTCTGTGTGGATGCAATGCCGGCGGAGTCATCCCCAATAATGATCATATCATCAACATATAGTAGTAGAATTACCCTCCCCTGCGGTGATGACCGCATAAACATAGAATGGTCCTGAGAACTCTGACTAAAACCAGCCTTGGTGATGACAAGGCGAAAACACTCAAACCAGGCTCAAGGGGCCTGCTTTAAACCATATATAGCATGACGTAGCCGGCAAACATGACGAGGAGGAGTAGGGAGGCCAGGTGGATGATCCATATAAACAACCTCAGATAAGGTACCATGAAGAAAAGCATTCTTCATGTCCATCTGGTATAACGGCCATTGGCAGATGGCTGCAACAGCAAGAAGGGTGCGAACAGTAGCATCTGTGCAACGGAAGCAAAGGTCTCATCATAGTCAATGCCATACTCCTGAGTAAACCCTCGGGCTACTTGACAGGCCTTGTGCCGCTCAATAGATCCATCAGGTTGATATTTGACCTTGAAGATCCACTTGTAGCTAATAGGCTGAACGCCCTCTGGTAGAGGAACAACATCCCAAATGTCATTCTGATCAAATGCACTAAATTTCTCTGCAATAGCTTTCCTCCATTCAGGATATTGAATTGCATCTTGATAGGTTCTGGGCTCACGTGTAGAGTGTATAGCAGTGAGATATGCATGAAACTGTGGTGAGTAGGAAGCTAGGGTGGCAAAACCAAACTTGTCAGAAGGACCAGTGGCATCAGGTGTATAACGTGCCGGAGGAATACCAGAAGTGGAACGGGTAGACTGACGAGGAGGTGGTGTACTGACAGGGTGTGGGGTGAGGATGGTGGAGTAGGTGCATGTGTCGGTGGGAAAGTAGGTGAGATGGGTGCTGGCTGTTGTGGGGATGCAAGTTGAGTTTCGGTAGGCGGAACAACAGGTGGAAGGACAGCAGGAGATGTGAATGGAGCCAGAGGAGTGGGATCAAAAGGAATGTGGGAAGATAAAGTCGGGGGGCTAGCAACAACTGGGAAATCGAGAAATCTAGTATCCTCGGGGGGGGGGGGTCAGGTAGTAAGGGGAGTCTTCCACAAAGGAGACATGTCGAGAAATGCAGACACGACCCGCTAATGGATCAAAACAACGATAACTTTTGTGTTCAGGACTGAGACCTAGGTGAATGCACTTAGCAGCACGAGCAGAGAGCTTCGTGCGCTCAGTAGGAGGGAGAAGGACGTAATAAGTGCATCCAAACGTACGAAGCATACTGTAGTCAGGAGGTGAATGATAAAGAGTCTCGTAAGGCGTCGTACCAGCTAGGGCAGTTGAGGGAGTAATGTTGATGAGACTACCAGAGGTCATGATAGCTTCAGCCCAGAAAGAACGAGGAGCAGAAGAGGAGAGTAAAAGAGCGCAAGCGGTCTCAAGGATGTGACGATGCTTGCGTTCAGCTACTCCATTCTGCTCATGTGTGTGAGGGCATGATTGTTGAAAAAGGGTGTCGTGAGACTGAAGGATCGATCTCATAGTGGTGGAAGTGTACTCACGTGCACCGTCCGATCAAAAAAATTTAATGCGCTCACCGAACTGAGTGTGAATCATAGTTGTAAAGAACCGGTAAATATCAGGTACTCAGATCGCTGACGCATAAGAAAAACTCATGTATGTCTAGTGAAGTCATCGATGAAGACAACATAACAGAGATACCCTTTCCACGAAGGTACGGGAGAGGGTCCCCATATGTCAGAATGAACAAGTTGAAAAGGATGAGTGGTTTCAGAAGTTCTTTTGTGACTAAAGGGCAGGGCAATGTGTTTGGCTAAATAACAACCATGACAATCAGATAAATGTTTAAAAGTGAGAGAACCAAGGGCACCACTGCGAGCTATAGTCTGGAGTCGTGATGTGCTAATATGACCTAAACATCTGTGCCACAGATCAGCATCAGAGGAAACAATACCGGCAAAACTAGGAGAGTGGTGTGCACGAAGAAAATTTAGATAATATAGACGACCCTAACGACTAGCACGCCCAAATTTCTCACCGGTGGAGGAATCAGTAATAGAACAACCTAAAGAGTCAAAAGTAATGAGAAGACCACTATCGCACAACGCACTAATAGAAATAAGGTTTATTGATAAATGAGGAGCATAAAGAACATATGGTAATGTGAGTGTAGGAGAACTAATTGTTCCTGAGTGTGTAATAAGAAGTGGTGAGCCATCAGCTGTGTGTAGAGATGGAGAGTGAGAAGGAAGTGCTGTGCAGGTGGTGAATAGTGTCTGATTACTAGTGAGATGATGTGATGTACCAGAATCTAAAATTCAGAAGGAATTCATACCGGGAGTGGCAAAAAGTGCAGAAGCAGAGGAGCTAGCATTGATAGGCTGACCCATGAACTATAGTTCCAGCTGTGTGGGGCGTTGCTGAAGATTAGCCCAATCATCAGGAGATGGCAAGACTGGAGTGACGGTCATGGCCGAGGATGTGAGGGACGACGCACTGCGAGGGTTGCTGTGACTGAGAGCACGAGGGAGATGCTGCAGGTGTCTGAATCGGTTTAGGGAGCAGGACGGTGCTACCGGTGTCGGAAGTAGAGGTGAGGTAGGGTGAGCAATGATGTTAGGAGAAGGTAGAAGGCCGGAGGCAGACTGACAGTGATGCTACTGTTGTTTGAATCTGGAGGAGGAACGAGAGGTGGTTGCATCTAGAAAGTCAATGGAGGCGGAAATATAAGAAGATATTGCTAAATACTGCTGCAGAATAAATAAGGAAAAACTACTGTGCTAATTCTTGGCTATCAATGCACAATGGAAAATCAGTATGTCACGGATGGCTCTATTGTTTTATCCAGTCTTGAAATAAGTTAGAATGGCCAAGTTTTGATTAAATGAGTAGAAGAGAGGTAGATAAGAATGATTTTCCCGAACTGGGTTCTCTACTGTTCCCCTTAACTTTTCTCTTGTATCTGTAACCATCCACTAATTCTAAATCCTTCAAAACTATTATTCATTCTACGTTTCTTTTAATGGATAGGTAAGTGATCTGTATGCAGTATTCCTCAACAATTAGTGGCAGCTTATTCCATATTAAAATTCTCTGCTCAGTTATTTTGTGTAATGCATGAGTTATTCATTAAATTTTTTTTTCTTTCCATTCAGCTCCAAAAGAGCTTGATAATGTTTTTTTTTTCTTTTTGGCTTTTGGCCATAATATTTTAGTTTAATAGGATCACTTGATTGATTAGAAAGTGATGGTTGATTGTTTTCTTTAACTATAGATTACAGAAAGGAATGCTGCATGCATTAAAATCAAGCGTGTCGAGAAGTTCATCCAGGAAGTTGGATTTTATGAAGAGAAGATATTTCAGAAAAGATATAATCTGCAACAGGTTAATTGTTTATAATGACTTAACGATATCATTAATTGTTGTTTACTTACAGTGGGATACATTAGATCTACCTACCAATGTCAATAAATATTCCACATCAGGAATTTAATATATGTATGTTAAAAATCAATTAATGTGAATGTCTCTCCATTATCCCATTTTCTCCACTAACCCCATGATCTCCATGTTCTCCACTCACCATTTACTCCATGTTTGTCCTTTCAACTTCTTTTGTAAGCCTATAAATAGGCCTTTAGATGAATCATTTGTAAGTGCTAAAAAAAAAGAAAATGAAATCATTTGAATACAAATTATACTATATTCTCTTGTCTCTTTTACTTTCTAGCATCGTCTCCATTATTTTACAACACGTTATCAGCACGAGGCTCTACTTCAACTATTCGAGGTATTTTTTTTTCTTGTTTTTTTTTTTTTTTTTTTTTGTATTCATTATACTATATTCTGTTTCAATGTAAACAAATTTCGAAAATCTGTTTTAAGACATTATTTGTAACAAATTATACTATATTCTCTTGTCTCTTTTACTTTCTAGCATCGTCTCCATTATTTTACAACACGTTATCAGCACGAGGCTCTACTTCAACTATTCGAGGTATTTTTTTTTAATACTATTATAATATTAAGGTCACTATAACTAAGTATGCTCTACACTCGCCATTCATTTGGATCTTGTGTATCAGAAAAGTTATAGCATTTTTTTTATACTCATATTATAATATTAAGGTCACTATAACTAAGTATGCTCTACACTCGCCATTCATTTGGATCTTGTGTATCAGAAAAGTTATAGCATTTTTTTTATACTCATATTATAATATTAAGGTCACTATAACTAAGTATGCTCTACACTCGCCATTCATTTGGATCTTGTGTATCAGAAAAGTTATAGTTTGATCTAATTTTTTTTTTCTAATTGCATTTTTTTTTATATATACATATAGTTTCATCATGTCGAACCTTGTCAAGCTTGAATTTGAAGCTCTTGATATTACCGGCAAGAATTATTTGTCGTGGGTGTTGGATGCGGAGATCCATTTGGATGCTAAAGGTCTCAAGGAGACAATTGATGAATCAAAAGAAACATCCAACCAAGATAAGGCGAAGGTAATGATATTTCTTCGCCATCACCTTCATGAGGGGTTGAAAGTTGAATACCTCACGGTCAAAGATCCTGCAGATCTTTGGAAATCACTGAAAGAGAGGTATGATCATCAGAAAACTGTGATTCTTCCGAAAGCACGTTACGACTAGATGCATCTCCGTTTTCAAGATTTTAAATCTGTTAGTGAGTATAACTCGGCTATTTTTCGAATCAGTTCACAAATGAAATTATGTGGTGAAACTGTTACTGATTCTGATATGATGGAAAAAACGTTATCCACGTTTCATGCATCTAATGTGCTCTTGCAACAACAATACCGTGAAAAGGGTTTTACAAAATACGGAGATTTGATATCTTGTCTTCTTGTTGCTGAGCAAAATAATGAGTTATTGATGAAAAATCATGAGTCTCGTCCTACTGGCTCTGCTCCATTCCCTGAAGTGAATGTGATAGCATTCAATAATAATCGTGGTCGTGGTCGTGGCCGAGGCCACGGACGTGGACGTGGACGAGGAAGAGGAAGAGGTTATTTCCCCGGTGGTCGAAGTAACCACAATGTTAGGGATGAATCATGAGGAAACAATGATGGTGGCATGAATAAGAAGATGAAGGAAAGCATCTGCCATCGATGCGGGATGCAAGGCCATTGGTCGCGTACTTGTCGTATTCCCAAGCATTTTGTTGATCTTTATCAAGAGTCGTTGAAGAACAAAGGAAAGAATGTTGAAGCAAATTTCATTGCTGACGACTCCAATGATTTCACCGAAGGCCTCGATGATTTGATGCACCTGGATGCAGCTGATTTCCTTATCCATCCTGAAGATGGAAGTGACCAGAAGTGATCAAGATGCTTATGATATTTGAAGTTTCTTTCAGCTTGTTATTTTGTTTTTATGTTTAAGTTTGCTATGAACTATGTTTTATTTTAGTTTGTTTCAGTTTTATTAATGTTTTTCTTTAGCTTAATTTTATTCTGCATTATTATTATATGCTTTATATTGCTTTCAAGTTTATTTATTCGCATTTTTTTTCTCTTTCTTTATCTAGATTATGAATATGTATCAATCCAAGATCCAAGTTGGGGATATATGTCTTGCAGACAGTGCTACTACCCACACCATTCTTAAAGATAAGAAATATTTTTCTAATCTGAGAAATGATCAGGCACATGTCAATACCATATCAGGCTATGCAAAGATAATTGAAGGCTCCGGAAGAGCAAATTTTATAATGCCAGAAGGCACAAAATTTATAATTGAAAATGCATTATTTTCGCCTAAGTCTCAAAGAAACTTATTAAGTTTTAAAGATATTCGTCTAAATGGATATCATATTGAGACTATGAATGAAAGAGGTATTGAATATCTTTGTATTACCTCAAATATAATGGGCAAAAGGTGTGTGTTAGAAAAATTACCAGCTTTCTCATCTGGATTGTATTATACAACTATAAGAATAGTTGAATCATATAATACAATAAATATGAAGTTTACAGATATATTTAAGGTTTGGCATGATCGGTTAGGTCATCCCGGTTCAACAATGATGCGGAAAATTATCGAGAAATCATGTGGTCATTCATTGAAAAACCAGAAGATTTTTCAATCCCATGAATTTCCTTGTGTTGCTTGTTCCAAAGGAAAGTTAATTACAAGGCCCTCACCAACCAAAATAAAGAATGAATCACTGTCATTTTTAGAACGAATTCATGGTGATATATGTGGTCCGATTCATCCCCCATGTGGACCGTTTAGGTATTTTATGGTTCTAATTGACGCATCAACTCGATGGTCACATGTGTGTTTATTATCATCTCGTAATTTGGCTTTTGCAAGATTACTTGCACAAATAATTCGGTTGCGGGCACATTTTCCTGATTATCCGATAAAGACAATTCGTCTTGATAATGCTGGTGAATTTACATCCCAATCTTTTATGAATTATTGTATGTCAATTGGAATAAAAGTGGAACATCCAGTAGCCTATGTTCACACTCAAAATTAAAACGGATCCAATGGATTGCTAGACCAATGCTTATGAAATCAAATCTCCCCGTTTGGGCCTGGGGACATGCTGTTTTACATGCAGCACAACTTATACGCATCCGGCCAACCAGTTATAATGATAATTCTCCCTTACAATTGGTTCATGGTCAGGAACCAAATATTTCCCATTTACGAATTTTCGGATGTGCGGTATATGTCCCAATTAATCCACCACAACGCACAAAAATGGGACCTCAAAGGAGGACGGGAATATATGTTGGGTATGAATCTCCATCTATAATCAAGTATATTGAACCGACAACTGGAGATTTGTTTACTGCAAGGTTTGCAGATTGTCACTTTGATGAATCACTATTCCCAACATTAGGGGGAGATAATAAACAGTTGGAAAAAGAGATTTCATGGAATGAATTATCATTGAAATGTTTAGATCCTCGAACAAAAGAAAGTGAATTAGAAGTTCAAAGGATAATTCATTTGCAAGGTATTGCAAATCAACTGCCAGACGCATTTACTGACCACAAAAGAATAACAAAATCTCATATTCCAGCTGTAAATGCTCCTATCAAAATTGATGTCCCTAAAGGACAACCTATAATTGCTAGTGAGTCTAAGGCACGCTTGAAGCGTGGTAGACCACTTGGTTCCAAAGATAAATATTCTCGAAAAAGAAAAGGAGCAAATAACCATGATTGTCAAATCGAGGATGTCTCTCCAGAAGAGACCATTGACATAGTTAATAATGAAGAGAATCAGGTACCTGAAATTAATGAAAATGAAGAGATCTCGATTAACTATGTCATTATGGGAAGAAGATGGGACCGGAATAATATAATTGTCGACAATATTTTTGTATATAATATAGCGCGCGATATCATAAATGAAAACGAGGATCATGAACCTACCTCTGTGGAAGAGTGTAGAAATAGAAATGATTGGCCAAAATGGAAAGAGGCAATTAAGTCTGAATTAGACTCGTTTGAAAAACGAGGAGTTTTTGGATCTGTAGTCCGAACACCAAAAGAGATCAAACCAGTAGGCTATAAATGGGTATTTGTACGAAAAAGAAATGAACGAAATGAGATTACTAGATATAAAGCACGGCTTGTCGCACAAGGTTTTACCCAGATGCCTGGTGTTGATTATGAAGAGACATATTCTCCTGTGGTGGATGCAATAACATTTCGATATTTGATATGTCTGGCAGTGCATGAAAGACTTGAAATGCGTCTCATGGATGTGGTCACGGCCTATTTGTATGGTTCATTAGACCATGATATATATATATGAAAATCCCTGAAGGATTTAAAGTGCCAGAAGCACATAATAATAATTCTCGAGAAATTTACTCAGTTAAGTTAAACAAAGCATTATATGGATTAAAACAATCAGGACGGATGTGGTATAACCGTCTGAGTGAATTTTTAATAAAAGAGGGTTATAATAATGATCCTATATGCCCATGTGTGTTTATAAAAGGTTTAGGATCAAAATTTGTTATAATTGTTGTTTATGTTGATGATTTAAATATCATCGGAACTCCTGAAGAGTTATTACAAGCCGTGCAATGTTTAAAGAGAGAATTTGAAATGAAAGACCTTGGAAAAACAAGATATTGTTTAGGTCTTCAAATTGAACATTTGAAAGATGGGATTTTCTTGTATCAATCCACTTATCTGGAAAAAGTACTTGAAAGGTTTTACATGGATAAAGCTCATCCCTTAAGTACTCCCATGGTAGTGAGGTCATTAAATGTCAATAAAGATGTGTTTAGACCTCGTGAGGAACATGAAGAACTAATTGGTCCTGAAGTACCATATCTTAGTGCCATTGGAGCATTGATGTATCTTGCTAACAATACACGTCCTGATATATCTTTTGCGGTAAATTTATTGGCAAGATATAGTTCCTCACCAACTCGAAGACATTGGAATGGCGTGAAACATATATTTAGATATCTTCGAGGGACCATGGATTTGGGCTTGTATTATTCTAACCTGTCCAAATCAGATTTAATTGGGTATGCAGATGCAGGATATTTATCTGATCCACATAAAGCCCGATCTCAATCAGGATATGTGTTCACCTGCGGAGGAACAGCAATTTCATGGCGTTCTACAAAGCAAACACTAGTAACAACTTCAACTAATCATGCAGAAATATTGGCAATCCACGAGGCAAGTCGTGAATGTGTTTGGTTGAGGTCGATATCTCAATATATCCGGAAAACGTGTGGCCTTTCAGTCGATAAAGATATCCCCACAACCTTATTTGAAGATAATACAGCATGCATAGCTCAGCTAAAGGATGGCTACATCAAAGGTGATAAAACGAAGCATATCTCACCAAAGTTCTTCTTCACTCATGATCTTCAACAAAAGGGTGAAATAAGTGTTCAGCAGATAAAGTCAAGTGAGAATCCAGCAGATTTGTTCACTAAGGCTCTACCCACGACAACATTTGAAAAGATGGTAAACATGATTGGGATGCGTCGTTTGAAAGATCTAAAAGGATGATCTTTTCAGGGGGAGAAAAGATATGCACTGCACTCTTTTTTCCTTCACCAAGTTTTGTCCCATTGGGTTTTCTTGGTAAGGTTTTTAATGAGGCAGTATCGAGGCATATTCTTATCCACAATTACGAGACATTCAAGGGGGAGTGTTAAAAATCAATTAATGTGAATGTCTCTCCATTATCCCATTTTCTCCACTAACCCCATGATCTCCATGTTCTCCACTCACCATTTACTCCATGTTTGTCCTTTCAACTTCTTTTGTAAGCCTATAAATAGGCCTTTAGATGAATCATTTGTAAGTGCTAAAAAAAAGAAAAGGAAATCATTTGAATACAAATTATACTATATTCTCTTGTCTCTTTTACTTTCTAGCATCGTCTCCATTATTTTACAACAATGTAGGAATTCTTAGCAATTATATATATGGTCTTATTAAGGTGCTGCAATCTCAGAATGCATTTAATCAACCACTTCTCAGTTTCGATTAGATATATCAAGAGCTTGATAATTTACAATCAAGGTAATATATATCAAGAGCTTGATAATTTACAATCAAGGCAATATTAAAGCTGATTGTTACAACAATGTCAAATGTTAAACCCTATCAGAAGTTCCCCCCAAGAAACGATGTTCTTCTTTCTTTCTTTCTTCAGTTCTGAAAATTTTTGCTATTCCTGAATGGTTTTTGTGAATCCTTTCTTTTCCCTGAAGCAGAAAAGGGTGATGGTGGCCACCAGGATCGAATTGCTGTGGAACCATGGCAGTGGAACCAGCTTGGAGCTAACAGTAAGGAAGAAATGGTTGTTGATGGAGTTGATGGATTTTTAACAAGTAGATGTATATGGAATCAAGCATCAAGATTAGTTCCTGCCAGTGTTAACAACTCTTCCAATGAAGCATAGGTTAGCTTTGTTCAGGATAGTGAAGAGGAGGACTTCGTTCATCATAATTGCAAACTCCGGTTAAGACGCATGATTTGTAAGATGATACTGTTATTCGAAAGTAAATGTAAAATTATGAAATGGTGGTAATGTAAAATATTTGTAAGATGACATCCTCAACCATATTTTGCCCGTTGTCCTCAATCAGGTTCTGTTTCCATTTTAAATTATGAAATGGTGGTAATGTAAAATATTTTGGTACAACATCTTGATATTATGGTCAGTGTGTGAAAGACCTGTGAATAATTTTGTTGCCATCTGTAACTTTGACATTCGTGTTAGCGATTAAATCAACTATTACCTTTAAATTTGACATCTGCGTTGTTGTAGCGGTTGATTGTTGATTAAAACAAATATTACCAAGAGATTGGCATAGTTGTTTCCTGGTTCTTTTGAAGTGAGTTCTAATAAGAACTGGAATTGGTTTCAACTTAACCGGAGTTTGGAATTATAATGAATTATGATGAATACTGTTGTTACTTCTGCCATGGTTAACTACATAAAAATATGAAATCTCTCTCTCTCTCTCTCTCTCTCTCTCTCTCTCTCTCTCTCTCTCTTTTAAATTCATACATAGTTAACAACATTAAAATATGACAATGGAAACTAACTCATACAGTTTGAGGTATTAACTGCATAATCAAATGAATCGCTACTTCTGCCAGACTCCAAATCAAATATGAAATATCTTATATTGAAGTCACACATAGTAAGGAATTTCCGTTCCACTACTGTTGTATATTCACAATACTCTTTTTGAATAACGAGCTGCTGACAAATTATCCTGCAATATAAACCAATAAACAATGAATTATGCACTTCACTCCATAATCCTACTTCAGAGTACATCAAGGTCTACTGGCAAATAAAAATTTATATAAATCACCCTTCACGAATCATTTACAAACCCGTACATATATTTTACTGTTTATAAGGTTTTTCATATGCTGCATTGTTCACGAAAATGTGTCATAGGCACGTATCCACGAGTAAACCTAGTAATGTAATATGATTGATTGCTTCGAGTTAGGAACATCTAATTATTCTAGATCCAATGTCAAAAACGCGGTCACATCATGCTTTTTTTTATAATGCTCATGATAAGCGGGTATATTATAATAGTTACATAAATATAATAAGTACTCGAAACAGTGATATAAATGTAAGGATTTTATAAAATCTTTACACAAATTTAGTTATATTGTATACCTCAAATATGAGTGATTGCTTGGAGTCGACTAGGAACACCTTATTATTCTAGATACAACGTAAAAAGCGAGGCCACGTTATGCCTTTTTTTTATGATTAAACACTTGACCTGGTCAAATTGTTTAGGATTACCGTGGATCTTATAACAGAGACATAAATATAAAAGTAATCGAAACAATGATATAAATTCAAACAATGCACAAATTCCACACTCTTTTCTCGGGAGTCTTTTTCTCTGTTGTACACTCATCCATCAAACACTGTTGTACACTCTTCCATCGAACACCAAAATTGACTCAGTCATCATCCCTTTCATCTCATTATCATTTGACAATTAACAGAAACACTCCAAGCAATAACAATTCCTTCATTCACTTCATAGTATATGTAGTAGATGGATATATGTAACCAGTTTATAATTGTCTTGTAATCACACTGAAAATGGCTACCTACGACCGTTTCGCAGAGATCAAAGCTTTCGACGAGACAAAGGCTGGTGTTAAGGGCCTTGTCGATGCTGGAATCACCAGCATCCCACGCATCTTCCATGCAAAAAAAATCACCAAGTCCGACTCAACTGTCACGGATATTCCAATTATTGACATGCAGGGTGAACATGAGCGAGTGGTAGAAGAGGTGAAGAAGGCATCAGAAATGTTCGGATTTTTCCAAGTGGTGAACCATGGGGTTCCCCAAGCGTTGTTGGATGAGATGGAGGAAGGAGTGAGGAGGTTCAATGAGCAGAAGACAGAGGTTAAGATGAAGTATTACAGTCGGGATCTGACCAAGAAGGTGCAGTTCAATTCTAACTTTGACCTGTATGAGTCACTTGCAGCGAATTGGAGGGATACGTTGTCCTGCATTATGAGACCGGAGCCTCCCAGTCCCGAAGAACTACCGCTTGCTTGCAGGTATTTACTTACACTCGGTTTGTGTTGTTTTTTGAAGAGCCTAGATTTTTGTATCTTATTTTAAATATGGCAAGCGAAGAAAAAAAAAATTTTGATTTTTTACTCAACTTGCAGGGAAGTAGTTATTGAATATACAGAGCACATCCAAAAACTGGGTATCAAAATATTTGAGTTGCTTTCTGAGGCACTAGGCCTGAATCCTAACTACTTGAATGAAATAGAATGTGCAAAGGGACTTGCACAAGCCATCCACTATTACCCACCATGCCCACAACCAGATCTAACCCTCGGCGCTACCGAGCACACAGACCCTGGCTTCATCACTATCCTCTTGCAAGATCACATTGGAGGCCTGCAAATACGTCACCAAAATCAATGGATTGATTGCCATCCAGTTCCTGGAGCTCTTGTCATTAACATTGCTGATCTCTTACAGGTAAAACATCCAAAAAGACAACTTATGCAATTCATAGCCATTCCAAATGCATGCAAAAAATCTATTAATTTCAATTCGACCGCTATGTTTGTGGCGTACGTGCAGTTAATCACCAATGACAACTTTAAGAGTGTGGAACACAGGGTACTTGCAAACAACCAACCTAGTCCAAGAATTTCGATTGCGTCTTTCTTTATCACACAATTTTCCGACAGTTCAAGGCTTTATGGTCCCATCAAGGAATTAGTATCCCCTGAAAATCCCCCAAAGTACAGGGAGACTCTAACGAAGGACTACGCCAAAAACTTCCTCAAGAAGGGATTGGATGGACGGACAGCTATAGACTACTTAAGGTTCTGATGAGGTACGTCTTAGTAAATAAGACGGTGGTAGTCTACGAAATCTACCATGTTGCTCTTGTGTGTGATTGGTGGTATAGTTGATGTAGCCAATATGTCTGTACTAAATATAATAAGCCGATGTCGATCGTCTGGGTACTTGGTTTTATGAATGTATTTCGATCTGTCAAGCCTACAAGTTCTGTACTGTTGTCGCTTTTGTTGTACTTCTTTTTTTCGTATTATTAGTTCTGAAAATCGATGTGTACACTAACTTGCAAACCATTCAAATGGGGAACATGTTATACTGCATTTCCACCTTAAATTAACACCTCATCCTCCTTACACAAGTTATGACACAAATACAGGCACCTGTTAAAACTTCAGCAATAGTAAATACTAAATAGGAAATAATACACTTAACACAAGTTATAACACAAATACAGGCACCTGTTAAAACTTCAGCAATAGTAAATACTAAATAGGAAATAATACACAGGCTGGATATTACATTCTAAGACAATTTCTCACCACGCTATCCATCTCACTTTTTTAGCCAAAATAGTACATTTAAGGTTCCTTTATGCTCTTTCCGCCTATCAAAATCTCCCCCCCCCCCCCCCCCCCCCCAACACACACACACACAAAAACAAAAAACAAAAAAAAAACAAACCACGCAAAAGAATCCAAACCCAACTCTGAGATAAGAAATCATGTTCCTCGCGAGAAAGAGAAAGTTTCTTTTGTTTTGTGCTTGGGCCTTTTTTTTGGCCTTTCATTGTAGCCGATATGGAGACAGTTCTAATAAATAATGTTCATGTGCCTTACGCTGCGGGTTTCTTAGCTGTTAAGCTGGGTTTTATTTTGTTTTATTTTGTGCTTGTACTGTTTGTTTGGTTTTTTTTTTTTTTGGCTTTAAAATATTAATTGCTAGCCAAAATAACTATTATGATTGGAGTGTGGACTTTCTTTGTTAGCCAAATCATCTAATTGTTCTTCATTTTGCCTATCATAGCGAGGTAAAATGAGTTCTCTTTTTAAATTTTGGAGATGTCTAGCCTCGAACACAATGTCTCAACCTAGCCACAATTTTGTACTTCACTCTTGTACCATTCAAGACATTGCTCGATTGTGATATCACATGATTTCTCAAACTTTGTTTCCGATTTTACCCTAACGTTTTAAGCAGATGATTTGGAAATTTTGAATTGCTTTTTAGAAAACTGGGAAGCATAAGAATCACTACTATGGCACAAACCCCTCAAGAACACTTGAACCAGAACCATCCTGATATAAGATACATAAGATACATGAAATACAACAGTCATTTCCAAATCAGAATCAAATCTATGAAAATTAAGCAATCAAGTCAAATGGAAAGGCAGCTAATACATGGTGACTCAGAAACAAACAACCTATATATTGTAGTGCCCAACAATGGAAGTCAACTCACTTACAAGATCTAAATGCACTAATAATAATACACCACAACAATCGTAAGATCTCACAACCACAAGAACACGATAATATACAGAAAAAGTCAATGCCTCTTATTACTCAAGAAATACAAAAATACAAAGAGATTAAACTCTAATCTCTTTCTCTCTCACCTTTGAAACATTCGGCACTCTATTCTCTTGAAGTTGTACAATGATAACGACATAAAGCTTCTTTTCCTAGAGTTCACATCTACATCTATATATATAGTCCCCAAATAAACCATAAAAAATATACATGAATACAGTCAACTTGATCCAAAACCCGCAACCTGAATAAACATACAGTCGCGCACGGTCGATTGCACCTAAAGTCGATCGACTGCAATAGGGGTCTCGCCAAAACAAAGGGCAAGACCGTCGATTGCACCTCCATGTCGGTCGACTATCATTCATGACAGTCGACTACTGCTTGTTCTGCTCATGTTGTCTTCGCCTTGCTGTGTTTGTGTCTTCTCGTTCTTCTTCTTGATCTTGTGCTTGGTGTGTTTGAGTCTACAATCCTAACAATCTCTCATTTGAACCTAATACATAACGCTTCAAAGTTATTGTATCTTTATCTCCCATTATCTCTGTTAGTCTCCCACAACTCATGAAAGACCCAAGCACTCTTCACTCTCATGAAAAGCATCTCCACCCCTCCACAACATGGAGGGCACCAACCACACCTCAAAGTCTCATGAAGGATGTGTCCCCACCATCTATTACATAGGGCAAGAACAACAAAGTAAAAATCTTCAGTGTTGGATTCTGTGGTACAAGACTCCTTACCTTCAAGAATCTTTGCTTACACCGGACATGCACTAGAAGTGTTCGTAGACGACACCTCCACAAAATCTGCATACTGTACTGCACTCATAGCCTCATTTCAGTTATACTCATCGACATCATCCCACATATTGATACCAGTACTCTCAATCTCACAAGAGCAAATTGAAGTCTCTACCACATAACAAAGAACCCTCACCGTAGTAGTGTCTTACTCTCTAGGATTCCTTTCATGGCCAGCAGCTGCAACTAAATGTGTAACCTCCTCTAAATCAACCTTACAACTCTTAGAACTTGATTGCACCTGGAAAAAAAATATAAAAAATTAAAAATAAAAAAAGTAAGCAAAAAGAAAATAAAGAGGTAAAATAATAAAAAACCAAAAAATCCAAACTGGTAATAATCTAGCAATTTTCAATATCAATAAAAGAATAACTAGTCCCCGGAAACGGCGCAAAAAACATGGTGTGAATTATTTGCAAGTGTACAAAATCACAACAAGAGTATACATATGTGAAAAGAGTGTCGAACCCACAAGGACTAATTATTTTATTGAGTCTCAAAATTTACTAGATGAACTACTATTTGGAAAATCGAAATTAAAAAAAGAAAGCAACTAAATTAAATTAATCTAAATAACTAACTAAATTAATGAAAAGAGACGGAATATGAATTTATATTGTTTATTAATTGTGAAATTAATTCTAAGGTTTTTTGTTTCACCTAGTTAATCCCACACAATTTATAACTCTATATGAATAAAGAATTTATTTTTCCAAGTTGTAGACCAAAATCCCAAAATTATTCAATGCTTCTCTCGAACAACACCAAAAATATCTCCAACTAACAGTTTGTCATAGTTCATGCAAAAATTTAATTAATTGAAGACTCCTTAAGTTTTGTGGATTTCTTAACGGTCACATCGATCGTGGTAAATCATCTCTAATTTTGATCAATCAATGGTGTTTAATTTTATAGTTCTAAATCACAAATTACCGATTGGTCTCTCCATGATCCAATAAATCAAACAGTAGTTGGCCAAACAATTGTAAGCATTAAACACAAAAATCAAACACACAACCATGGAAAAATAGAAAAATGTGGAATTAAAAATTGTGCTCTCAAAACTAGGCTACATCGAAACCCTAGAAAAAAATTAGTTCATAATGAAATTGCAATTAACAAATATTGTCTTGGATTGCATTATAAAAGATTAGAGAAAGAAAAGAGATACAGGAAGAACTATTTTGTAGAAAAAATTGCAAACCGAATGCCCCGAAAAGCGCGCAGCCAAAGTTGCACAAAAGTTCCCCCAATCTCTCCCTCCTCTGTCGTTTTCCGAGCCACAGTGCTGCTGACGTCAGAACTGCCACGTCAGCGCTCACCCACAGCTCTGCTGGCGTCACTCCCTCTCTCAGTTTTTTCGTTTCTGAGCACGTTCTCCGGCCTCTCTCTGTTTCATCGCTGACAGAGAGAGAGAGAGAGAGAGACAGATGTCTCTCTCTTTCTGTTTCGTCGACTAAGTTTTTTCTTTCTTTCTTTTCTTTTTCTTTATTTATTTATGTAGCCGTCTCTTGGTAAGCGTGTCTCTCTCCTTTCCTCTTGCTATTGCATTTATAGGCATACGGATCATTGAATTAGGGTTTTTTTGCAGAAAACCCCCGCTTCTTCATTTATTTATTTCCTTATATAATTTTCTCCTTATTTCTTACTTCATTTTCTTCTCTTTCTTTTTCTTGAAGCACGTGCTGCACACACAAAATAAAATCAGATATTAGAATTTAAAAATAAAAATAAAAATTAAATTAATTAGTTTAAAATTAATTAAACTAACTAAAAATCATATTAGCTCATTTAAACCCTTTTAAAATTGGTTATTGCATTTTCACCCTCCATTGGCAATTAAAATTTTTATTTTGCTTTTCACACGGCCAATTTGTAAAATTTAAAATTCAACATAACAATAAAAATTAATATATCATTTTGTTTGTTTTGTTTGTTGATTTTTACTAAAAATCTTCACATTTTGCATCAAAAATCTTATTCCTTCAAAAATAATTAATTAAATAAAATCTATGGAAATAAGATAACTTATTAACATAATAGACGAATACAAGCAATTTTTATGGGTAAATGAGTACAAATATTTATATAAAAATTAGACACATCAGTTTGTTCTAGAGACAATTCTTGTGCAAAAACTCTGCTATATCTTGTCTCTATGTGTTGATCGATTTACCGTAGTTGTCTCATTACACACACGAAATTAATTTAGGGTTAGAGATAATCAATTCTTGTATACATGCATGTGTCCCTGAATATGAGGTGTTGTATGATCTTGTATGTTTGATGGGTTCGTTGTAGTATAACTCGTTGTAGACTTGTCAAATACCCTATAACATATTGCTTGGACATCTAGTATACCCTATTTCATGTTTGGTTAAGATTTGGGTGTGTTTCATATGATCTAGTTGATTTTGTTCTCGAAGAATATTTCAGTTTTGCCGATTTCCCGTTTTTGTTCAGTACTTTAGACTTTATTAAGGTCAGTATATGAAAATTATTTTTGAGTATGAATTATAGAGAATTCTTTCTACTTTTCATATTTTTTACAGATCTCAGTTTCGATTTCTGGGTTGCAAGTTATTACTATTTTACTACAGTTGTGTAGAAAATTTCAGATCCAGTTTTATATGAACTCTGTATGGTAATCTATTTTTATACTGATGTTAAAGACAATATTTTGATCCAATATTTTACTGAGTATAACTAGACTTGATTGGGATTAACCCCTAATTTTTGTGGATTTAATTAATAACTTTTATGAACTATTCTATGCTTACAAACAACTACTATACTTGCAGAATTTTCAGGTAGCCTGAAAGGAAGGAAACATAATTTCGACCTGATTCTATTTGCTGTTTACAAAAACTTTGTGAATATAAAAAATAGCCCACCGTATCTATTTTATCACCCCTTTTACGGATTGGATTTCGACTTATATTTTACAATCTATTGTTATTTTAGTACTGCTGTGTTTATGATTCCAGATTTACAAAACTGCTGTATCTTGCTGCTTTCTGATTTTACTGGACTATTCTATCTATGTTTGAAACTATGAAACTTTATTTTCTGTTACTAAACATACTAGGGAATACCCCAGACTTTTCGTGGATTTAATTAGCCCCCAAATAAATCATAAAAAATATACATAAATACAGTCAACTTGATCCAAACCTTCAACCCAAATAAACATACAGCCACGCACGGTCGATTGCACCTAAAGTCGGTAGATTGCAATAGGGGTCTCGCCAAAACAGTCAATTGCGCCTCCATGCCGGTAGACTGTCCATGTCAATCGACTGTCATTCATGACAGTCGACTACTGCTTCTTCTGCACATGTAGTCTTCGCCTTGCTGTGTTTGTTCTTCTCGTTCTTCTTCTGGATCTTGTACTTGGTGTGTTTGAGTCTACAATTCTAACAATCTCTCATTTGGACCTAATACATAACGCTTCAAAGTTATTCTATCTTTATCTCGCATTATCTCTGTCAGTCTCTCACAATTCATGAAAGACCCAAGTACTCCTCACTCTTATGAAAACCATCTCCACCCTACCACCACGTGGTGGGCACCAACCACCCCTCAAAGGCTCATGAAGGATGTGTCCCCACCATCTGTTGCATAGGGCACAAATGACAAAGAAACAATTTTCCATGTCAGATTTCATGTTATAAGACTCCTTACCTCGAAGAATCTCTGCTAGCACCGAACATGCACTCTGCACTAGAAGCCTCTGTGGACGACACCTCCAAAAAATCTGCATATTGTACTCTACTCATAGCCTCGTTTCAGTTATACTCATCGACATCACCCCACATATTGATATCAGTGCTCTCAACCTCAAAAGAGCGAATTGAAGTCTCTTCCACATAACAAAGAACCCTCACCGCAGTAGCGTCTTACTCTCCAGGATCCCTTTCATGGCCAGCAGCTGTAAATAAATGTGTAACCTGCTCTGAATCAACCCCACAACTCTTAGAACTTGATTGCACCCCACACAGCCTACTGCTCGATCCTGGCTGAGAGCCAACTACAGGAGAAATGCACCCCATATATCTAAGCAAATACAACGTTCATTCACACTTCTCTCTTGCTATCACCCTTGAACTTGCATCTATATATCGCTCCCCACTACCAGATGCAGTTGAGAAACCATTTTTGTCTGAACTTCTGATCAAGATAAAATTTTCCTTTAAGTGTAGGACATGCATTGCCTCCCATAAGACGATTCTCTGATTATCACCGACTTTCACGCGAATAGTACCGACTTCACTTACAGGACCTCGCTGACCATTACACACGATCACATCTGTGAAAGAACCATCTTTGTAGTCCTTAAACACCTCACGCCTCGAAGTGCAACGAGAATAAGCTCCTGAATCAATACATCAATTTCGCGTCAATTGCATTGTGGCTTCCTCAACATGTTTCATTTACCACCACATTGGCTTCCTTTGATTTTTCCTGCTTCTTCTTCATAAAAGCCTTACAACTGTGCATCAAGTGCCCCTCGTGTGGCAATACCAACATTCAGGTCCACATCCCTCATCGTTGTCATCATACTCACTCTCGGACTCACTACTTTGATCATTTCTTGTTTGACTTTTTTTAGATTTTCCTCGCCTCTCAACTGAAAGTGTGGGATTGCTAGAAAATGATGAAAACTCTCTGTTTCTCTTCCATCTCACCTTCTCGTTCTTGATACTGCTCACAACATCCTGTAGAGTCATCAAATTTGTCATAGTCTCTGTATTAGTCTATTCCACCGTATTATAACTATCAGGTAGAATTGATAGAAATAATAATGACTGTTCACTTTCTGAAAACTTCAATCCTGATGTACCCATAGAAAACAGATAAAGAGGTCGTCCGCATTGTCAATCTCACTAGTAACTTGAATATTGTACAACTAGCTAGTAGTATAAAAGGCTGCGGAATCTATAGCCATTCCAAGTACTTGGGATGAAATTTTACAACTTTACTGTTGAATCTATAAATATTTTATTTACTTTCTATTGTTCAACCATTTCATTTGTTTGTGGATAGCAATTAATCATAAATGACCAGTTTTAAAGAGTACGCTAGATTGCAGTTACCGGGTATGGGTTTTGGGTTTGAATATAGTGTGTGTTCGGATTGAATTTTGTGAGTAACAGTAGATAGAGTAAGAATGAGAGAGAGAAAGATGATTAAATTTTTTTTAAATGTCTCCCATAAATTTAATATTTTTAGGGGTATATTTGCAAATATATATATAAGTATATTATTATGAGTGTATATACAACTTGTAATCTGCACGCTCCAATAATTTTTTTAAATTTTTAAGTAACGACTACGATTGTTACAAAAAAAGAGTGTTAAAGTACATGCAAGTACATGATTACAGCTCTTACAGAACTGACACCCATTGCAGGAACGATCAAAAACTTGTAAAAGAATCTACCATAACTCGTAGTGCTAATAGTAGAAACACACCACAAACAATAGAAACTCCCAAGGCTTCGATAAATCAAGAACAAGCCGCCACAATATATGCAAGATCTTACAAGAACACAATCAATATGTAGAGATAACCAATACTTCTTATTTCCCAAGAAATACAAAAATTACAAATTAAAGGGATTACAACTTTCAATCTCTCTCTCTCTCACCCCTTTGAAACACTCGGCACAAACCCCCTCTTGAAGTTGAACAATGCTAACGGCTCACCAAATCTCTCTATTTGGATGTTACAAACTCTAGAGTCTACAGCCATACATCAGTGTCTTATAGGTACCGGCATATCAAGGTCAGCTAATTTAAAGTGGTAAGACTCGGATACATAAAATATGCTGGTGACCATCACTATTTATCGAAATGAGTTGCAGTTACAGGGTATGGGTTAGCTTCATCCATAATGTAAATTCTTGATGGCTTTCCCTTTCGACTTTATAAGACTTGCAGATGAATACTGGCTTTTGATAATGGGTATAGGTACAGGAGGTGAACAATCCATTTCTGTTAGCTGTTTTTTTTCCTTTTCTTTTCCAGTTTGCTGAACTCATTTCGCATTTTCATTTGTACATGGTCGTGTTCTTCTTTCCGTGTTAATAGAATTGCTATAGGTACTGGTGGTTGGTTGATGGTTCTTGTACAGGGGATATGAGTGTCTGCTGGTTATTTTATTTTTTTTGAAGTAAAAAGTGGAATAACACCACCCTATTTCATTAATAAGAGATTAATAAACAACCCCGGAGTACCGGAAAAAACAAAAGTGCAGTGCAGGAAATAAAACATAAACCCCCAACAGAACCCTGGAGGGTGGGTTACATCATCCAAACCTCAGACAACCAAAAGTACAAAAGATTGATACAAAATTTAGAACCCCGTATTTTCAAATATTAATTTAAAGATTTGAAAATGAATTAAAATGATTTTCTGGAGATTTAATAAATATTTTCTAAAGATCTATCTTTTCTTTACACGTGCGAAACACGTGCAAATAATTTTGATGTAAATATAAAATTTGATATTTTTAATAAGTTCTCATACTTATTATGGAGTGTATTCTAAATTTTGGAATTTTTCTGAATAAAGAAACTATTTTTACAAATATCTCGAAAGAGAGGGGCTTTTATGTAAAAAGTCGTTTGGATCTTAAATAAACTATGAAAATTCGTTTTTACTGATATTTTGGTTTCCCATGGCTAGCATTTAAATTTGAATACATTTATATTTTATTTAAAATCGATTTGGTGAGGATTTAAACCAACAGAGTGTTTTTGCAAATATAGAATTCATGTTGGATCTCCGTGCAAATGTTTTTCTGGAAGGTAAAAATCAGATATTTTGATTGGAAAATATAATATGTATTATTATATATTATTTCGGATTTTTCTGAATTTTTACGAATATTTTATGATGTAATTGCAAATATTACAAAAGGGAGGGCTTTTGTGCAAAATTTCCACCCTGAGTGTAAATCCGGAATTTTCTTATCTCTGGGCTGTGCTGGGTTGTTGGAAAACTTAGTGGTAAAAGGATTTTATTTAGTTTTGATTTATTTAACTTATTTTAACTAAGGAAGGTTATATATGTGAAGTAATAAATTGAAAAATGACTATTTTGCAAAAGTACTTCAAAACCCTAATTCCTTTCAATCCCGGCCTGTATAAAAGAGGATGTGCAGCCGTCATTCGCTGCACAACTCAAGATTTATTATATTATTATTTTCTTGGTGATCAAGAGGAAGTTTTGATCTAGCAAAAGGAAAGCTTTTTCGTGGATTTTCTCAATTCAAAGGTGAGTGACATTGTTTTGTTTGGTTTTGTTTTGGAGTGATATAAAATTGTTTTGTTGTTTTGATCTATGTATGTGAGTGACAATGTTGTTTTGATTTGATGTTGTGAATGATATGGATCTTGTATTGTGGTATGATTCCTGTGAACAATTGTTGTTGTTTGGACCATGTATGTAAAATCTATGAATGACTAGTAGATCTTGGTTTATAAAATTGTGTTGCCAAAAAGCATGTTAAGATTTGAGTATGTTTATGAGCGGATGGTTGAACATCTGGATATTGAGTTTATAAATCAGATTTTGATTAAGAGTCGTGAAAGAAATTTAGTATTGAGAAACCCTAATGAAAGAATTAGTAATCTAGAACATGAGAACTTGAGTTTTGACATATTTGATGTTTTGAGTAATATATCCATAATGAGGATTTGTTGAGATTTGTCATTTTACCTGAATACGAACTATTTTTCACCAACAATGAATCTTTAGAAAACTTCAGTTTTGATTTTGTATTCAGACCTAAATTATGAAAACTGTAGGCCGACAGTCGACTGGTCTACTATTCAGTCGACTGGTACAACCCTGCTGTTGTTTCTTCAGACCTTTTGAAATCCCCTCTGGAAAGTCGACTAGACTCTTATGCAGTCGACTGGTGTCCTGAGATCTTTATTTTGTAAAATTATTTCAGTCCTTTCTGGACAGTCGACATATGACCTCTTTAAGTCGACTTATGTTACTTAAAATATTTTTAGTGAAAATTATTGGAATTTGTCTCGGGTCAATTGACTGGTAGCTTTTCAAGTCGACTTATATGACTTAGTTTATTTTCTTGAAAATCTTGGATATTTTCCTCTGGACAGTCGACTTACCACAGTATGAGTCGACTGGTACTGATGGATTTTTGTAACTTGAGTGTTCTTTCGAATGATTGGCTTTCAGATAATTCAGTCTATACTGTGTCTTCAGTTAAGCATTTGATTTGAGATATTCAGTTGAGCTAATTTTGTTTAGTGGAAAGTTGATTAAGACTTTTGAGTTTGAGTCTCTAGAGGTGAGTGACCCTAGTATACCGGTGTTGAGTTATTTTGTTGAAGCCCGTGAGGCATTTCAGTTAGTCAGTTTTAAATTTAGGCCGGTAGGGTACACCAACTTTAGGAGATTCGTTAAGTAATTAAATAACCCAAAAATGATAAGGATAGGCACTAGTGGTGATATGATGAACGGGAACGTGGGTTATGCACCTCAGTATGGCTTTAGATGTGGGATTTAATCTCCGGAATTATCCAAGTAACTTACTTGAGGTGTGGGATTTATCTCCGAAATTATCCAGGTAAATTACCTGCGATGTGAGATATATCTCCGGAATTATCCAGGTAGTTACTTGCGGTGTGGGATTGATCTCCGGAATTATCAAAGTCGAGGCGACGCACATGGGGTATTCATGTGATGAAGGTCATTGTTTCGGTGTGGGATTTAATCTCCGGAATTATCCAAGTGAATTACTTGAGGTGTTGGATTTATCTCCGGAATTATCCAGGTACAATACCTGCGGTGTGAGATATATCTCCGGAATTATCCAAGTAAATTACTTGCGGTGTGGGATTGATCTCCGGAATTATCGAGGCAAGGGCTAGTACTCACAGTTTATCTTTATCTCGTAGTAGTCATCGTGTTAGGATTAGTTGCATAGCGGGGATCGAACCCTATAATGTGGAGACGTTAAGGGCTTGCACCGAACCTATGTAGAATGGGATGCATAGACTTCGACAAGTATGCATTAGAGAGTCCGCATATAGACTTTTTGTTGTCTTGACTTGGTTTTATGCATGTGTTTTCCAGTTTTCCTACACTTGACACTTAGACTAGATGCACTTGTTGTTTTCATTCTATGATGTTTTCATGCTTTACATCTTTGTTATTTCTCATTCAATTATCATTGTGGTTAATACATGTTGTTGATGACTTTATGTTTTACGATTAAATTATGTTGTTTGTTGTTTTATGTCACTCACACCAGTTATGGCTGACCCCTTTAGTTTTGGGGGTTAGGGATCATCTCTAGCCTCATATGTTGCAGGTTGTTGCTTAGAGTTTGGAGGGTGGATGCTAGAGTTGGTTTTGAGATAAATTAATTTGAAAGAGTTTTGTGTAAATTTGTAAAAGCAAATTTGAGATAGTTTTGTATTGTAAATAAGGGAAAAATTTGATTGAGATGTTTTTGAATTCCGCTATGCTATGAAAAAGTTTGCTGTAATAAAAGTTAAAAATTTTATTGGTGTTGGTTGTGTTTACTGTTACATTGAAGTTAATGCTGGGATTGTGCCACGTATTTTCTAAGATATCATATTAGAAATTCGGGGCGCTACACAAAATATATAGAAACAGAGAATGCAGCTGATGAAATACTGAATAGTATGGAGGGTGCCCACTCCTCAATCCAGAGTCGGCCCGAACACTACCTCCTCGTCGTCAAATTCTTCCACCTGGAAGACCCTTGCAATCCTCCCTCTCGCTCCTGTGGCAGCAGCTGTAGTCCAAAAGGAAATCAGATGCATGATAAGAGTAAGGTTACCAAAAATAGAATTACATGAAGCACGGAAATAAAAATTGTTCCTATCTAGCCATAACACCCATGTGGTTGCCGCAATGGCAATATACCATGCATCCTTCATGTCGAGTCGGATCAATGCAAATCTGGGGCCAACCCATAGTTCCTCATACTCTCTTAGATAGTCACTTGTTTCTAGGGCTCTTAGAACTTCTATCATGATGGCCTTACTTCTTGTGCAGTGAATAAACAGATGGTTCAAATTTTCCGTATGTATGTTGCAGAACCCACAGTTGGTCGCAATGTGGGGTTGCCTCTTGGCCAGGTTCTCTCTAGTGAGTATAGCATTGTTGAGCACAAGCCAGAGGAAGACTCTTACTTTAAGGGGCATTTTTGCCTTCCATAACACTATTGCCCAGCTGGGTCTGCATCCTCGATTGTGAATTCGGTGGTAAAGTGATCTAACCAAGAACACTCCCTTATTCTCGAGTCCCCAATGCATCTGGTCTGGGCCTTGGGCACACAACACCCCAGACTGAGAAATGCGCGTTTGTAGTTCACGCAGTTGCTGAAGCAAACCTGGGGAAAGAGTTCCTCGGAACGACGGTCTCCAATTCCCCCTTTTCCAGGTTTCTGCCACAGAAATATTCGGTCGAATCGTTTTTTCATACAGCTCTGGGAAACTTTCCTTAAGAGCATGGGGACCACACCATTTGTCCCACCAAAATTTGGTGGACCGTCCATTACCAATAATAGACGTTACTGCTGAGTTAAATGGTCCGCTGGCTTTGGCAATTCCTTTCCAGAAGCGAGAGACTTTAGACCCAACTCGAAAGCCTAAACTTCTCGTCCCTTTTCCTCGAAGGTAAGGTTGAATAAAATCCTACCATCCTTCCCCGCAGTGATGAAAAACTTTCCACCACCATTTCCCCAGGAGGGCAAGGTTCATATCTCTAAGGTCAATGATACCTAGCCCTCCATGTCTCTTCTTCATGCAGGCGATACTCCATTTAATGAGGTGGTAGCCTCCCTTATTTGAATCTGCCCCTTTCCAAAGGAATCTTTTTTTCGATCAATCCTTTGGATCACCCACTTTGGGAGTTCAAAAAACGACATGTAGTATATAGGCAGAATGGACAACACTGAGTTGATGAGTACCACTCTGCCCCCGAGAGAGAGCGATTTACCTTTCCATCCAGACAGTCTATCCTCCACCCTGTCTATAATAGGTAACCAGTCAGCCTTAGTAAGTCTTCCTGGTCTGAGTGGGAGCCCTAAATATTTGATTGGGAACTCCTCCGTCGAGCAGTTTAGAATGGTGGCATGCTCCCGTGCTTCTACTTCTGATAGTGTAATGGGAACCAGCGCGCTCTTGTGGAAATTTATCCTTAGGCCTGACCAGGCTTCTAAACAGTAGAGGGCCCCTTTAAAACAGATTGTTTCAGCTCTAGTCCCATTTCCAAAGAGTAGGGTGTCATCAGCATATTGTAGGATCGTGCACCCCTGATTAGAGGTGTTGCTGGCCACAGGCGTTATCCACCCCTTTTTGTGACAGTTTTCTAGCATACCTCTTAGCACATCCGCTACAATAGTAAATAGAAGTGGGGATAGCGGATCCCCCTGTCGGAGTTCCTTCTTGCAAGGGAACGATGGACCGGGCCGCCCATTCACTGAAATTGCCGTTTTACTAGATTGCAAACATTGTTTGATCCATCTTATCCATTTGTCCCCGAAACCTCTCCCTCTGAGAGCCTCTAACAAGCACTCCCAGGCGACGGAGTCATATGCCTTCTCAAAATCCAGCTTAAGGAGGAAGTTCTTGGAGTTGCTCTTGTGGCAGTGGTGGATAACTTGTTCAGCGGTAGCCACACCGTCTAGAATACATCTGCCCTTAATGAAACCCGTCTGGGTCCTACTGATAAGACTGTCCATAATACTTCCCAAGAGGATTGCTAGGACCTTAGTGATGATCTTTGCCGAGCAGTTTATCAGGCTAATTGGTCTAAAATCCCCAACGCTCTTAGATTCCTCTCGTTTGGGAATCAGCACAACTTCTGCAAAGTTGAACATTCCTAGCCTCAGACTTTTGTGAAAAAATTCTTCCATTAAATCCATAAAGTCTCCTTCCATTATCACCAAGGACAAATAGCCTACCCAACATCAATTATTCACTAGTTGCCCCTTTTGAAGCCTATAAAAGCCTTTTTATTTGTAAAACACATCATCCTTAACCATGCCTAGATGAATAGGTTACCTTACCCATATCTATTGAGTTAGTAGAGCAAGAATTGTAAAAGAGATGTGGCATGTCAAGGTGAAGGGGAAGAAAATATAAAGTTGGAAGATTTGTCATAGAAAAAAGAATGAAAAGTTCTAAATTGTTGAGTTGTGGATGGGTGAAAGGTGTTCGTAGAAATAAAGTATAGGCCTGTAATAGGTGGCCATATGTTTAAATATAAAAAATAAAAAAATAAAAAAAAATCTCTTAGAACAATGCAAGTTGCTCTACTAATTCTTTAGAAATTTTGTACTCCTTTTTCCCTTCATTGTTTAAACCCTCACCCAAGGCCCCATTACAACCTATATAAGACCTTTTGATCCAAGTAGTGTGCAAATCAATGGTGTGAAGATGTAGTAGCAAGATCAAGCATATGGTTTTATCCAAGTAATGAAAATTGTCACGAGATCTAATTTGAATGTCCCATGTCAATGAGAGCTATATTTCTTTGGGAGTGTATGCCATGGTGAGATTTTGGAGTTGAAATATAGTTGAGCTTGCTTGAGCGCCTCGGCAAGCTTCGTCTCGAGGGCACCCACCTCGGCTGCTCGTGATGCCGAGAGCCGCTATTCAGCCTCGAACAGCTTCACTACCTTAGAGCGCTCTGACCGCTTGCGATCATTCGCCGCCTTCATTTCCTTCTCTTGCTCGGCGAACTGCTCGAGCATATGGCTGAAGTGGCAGAGGGTCTGTGAACAAAACAGAGGAAAATGAGAACTCCAAGATCACTAACCCCGAGACTGAAGGGAACGAAGCAAAAGCTACTTACCAACATCGTCGACCGAGCGATCTCCAAGGCATCATCACCAACAGTACCTGCCCTCAATGCCACACGGTCCTTCGGGATCGGCAGATGGCGTACCGCCTGCATACACATCCCCGCATCACCGAGGAAGCCGTCCAACTTCATCACCCGCCAGTCGGGGATGAAGAGCCTTTTGTGCTCCTCGGTGAGGATGGCCTCTGCCTCGGCCGTGAGCGGCGGCATCTCCAGGGCCACAGCGGTGCCGGCCGAAAACCCCCTGCTCGAAGATCCCGGGGCTTCAGCCGAAGGGACCGTAGCTTGCGGCTCCGAGGGGGCATCGCCAACTGAATCTACAATGACCACTGGCACACCGAGGGTGCTTGTACCGCTCGGCCGGAGGGAGGCCCCGCCGTGGTCTTCTTCCTCTTCTTCGTATCCGCACCCTTCGCCGCGGCCGCGCTCCTCGTCGCCATCAGCGCTCAGTAGTCCATGCCGGGGGCCTCTGCACAACGAAGAAAAACCGAGCAAAAGATTTAGTGAAAAAACACAATGCTAAAAGTGAGTACTCATAAGTTATTAAAAAAAAAAGAAAAAGAAAAGGAGCGTACTTGGGTCGTTCGGACTAAGACCTCCACCGAACAAGACCTCCTCGGTAATATCCTTCCAACCGAGGGTCGGAAGCCCGAGGAACTTTGTCACTACCTCTTCTTCCTCTTTAGTGAGCACCGGTTCGACCTTCGCCCACTTCGGAACGTCCTCTTTCCACGCCGTTGGGAAGCCCCACGGCTCGGGACCTCAGATCAGGAAGTATTTCTCCTTCCAATGTTTGATGGAGTCCGGGTTCTCGATCAGCTTAACCCCTTTCCTTGGCGATCAGTAGTACCGGTACTCCATCTTGCTCATTCGGCAGATTCGGTAGAGGCTGCGTAGGAGAACGAGCTGGGGCTGCACGCCGACCGCCTGACACTGGAGGATGAAGGCGATGACGTGCCGCCACATGTTTGGCATGAACTGCACGGGGCTCAGGCCATACCACTGCAGCACCTCGACCACGAAGGGCGGAAGCGGTAACCGAAGGCCGGCATTAAGCGCTTCGTGCGGAAAGACACACGTGTCTGGCGACGTCCCCGTACACGCTCGGAAGCCGGGGGCAGGGAGTAGCAGAACGTACTCCTTCAGGATACGAAATCCCTTCCTGATCCGATGCAGATCCGCCTCGGTCAAGATCGAAGGGATCTCATCCACCTCAGAAGGATCCTTCGGGCTGTTCTCCTCGTATACCGACGCCATCCCGTGCACCACCCTCTCCAAGATGTCCTCAGGGTAGCTCCTGACCCTGTCGATGCTCGACAGTGTTGACGGCAGCCGACCCAGCTTTCCTGCTCCCCTGGAGTCTCCACTATCGTCGACACCACGGCCGACTTAACCACTTTCTTCCCTTTCCTCGGCGTGACCACTACCGCTCGGCCGGTATCTTGGTCCGAAGTGGAGGTCTCGTCCCCCGACGACGCTCTAGACATTTTCAAGATGGGGTTGGAAGTGACTAACCTCGAAGTGACGTTTACGGTCGGAATAGATCGTCAGAGATTGAACACGCTTGGCCACGAAAGCTAGCAGCGCTGCTCGAGAACAAGAATAGCTCTAGCAAAAGTAAAGTAAAAGTGAAACTGTAAAAATAAGGAGAAAGGGGAGGGAAGAAAACTTATAAGAGTTAAAAAGGAATTCGGGTGGGCCTTTGAACATTTTGGGCCCCTATAACGGCTCATCGGAAGCGCAAACGCCTAACCCTGAAGCCTAAACGTCTTTTGCCTCAAGATTCGTGCTGTGTGTTCAATCAGATGGCGGAGATCGTGCCACGTCCCTCGGAATTCGAATCGGAGCAACTTGCATTCCGAGCTGCGTATCGGAGAAAAATGACTTTCTCCTCGAGATTCGTGCCAGATATTGATCAGACGGCTCAGACTCGTCTGCGTCAACCAAGATCACATTTTCTCGTGATCCACACCGTCGTGTCTCGAGATTCGTGCCTGATGTTCAATTAGACGGCGGATATCGTGCCACGTCCCTCGGAATTCAAATCCGAGCAACTTGCATTCCAAGCTGTGTATTGAAGAAAAATAACTTTCTCCTCGAGATTCGCGCCAGATGTTGATCAAACGGCTCAGATTCGACTGTGTCAACCAAGATCATGTTTTCTCGTGATCCACGTCGTCGTGTCTCGAGATTCGTGCCTGATGTTCAATCAGACGGCGGAGATCGTGCCACGTCCCTCGGAATTCAAATCCGAGCAACTTGCATTCCAAGCTGCGTATTGAAGAAAAACGACTTTCTCCTCGAGATTCGCGCCAGATATTGATCAGACGACTCAGATTCGACCGCGTCAACCAAGATCACGTTTTCTCGTGATCCACGCCATCGTGTCTCGAGATTCGTGCCTGATGTTCAATCATACGGTGGAGATCGTGCCACGTCCCTCGGAATTCATATTCGAGCAACTTACATTCCGAGCTACGTATTAGAGAAAAACGACTTTCTCCTCGAGATTCACGCCAGATATTAATCAGACGACTTAGATTCGACCGCATCAACCAAGATCACATTTTCTCGTGATCCACGCCGTCGTGTCTCGAGATTCGTGCCTGATGTTCAATCAAAAGGCGAAGATCATGCCACGTCCCTCAGAACTCAAATCTGAGCGACTGGCATTCCAAGCTGCTCATACGAAGAAAATAATACCGAGCAGCACGAGTCGTCCGATCGCCTCGTGATTCGTGCCTCGACCTGATGAGCAGCCTTGATTCAGCCACGCCAACCAAGATCACATCTTCTCATGATCCACACCACCGTGCCTCGAGATTCGTGCGTGATCTCCAGATGGACGTCTCAGATTGCGCCACGTCGCTCGGAAGCCAAATCTGAGCGACTAGCATTCCGAGCTGCTCATACAGAGAAAATAATACCGAGCAGCACGAGCCGTCCGATCGTCTCGTGATTCGTGCCTCGACCTGATGAGCAACCTTGATTCAGCCACGCCAACCAAGATCACATTTTCTCATGATCCACGTTGTCGTGCCTCGAGATTCGTGCGTGATCTCCAGATGGACATCTCAGATTGCACCACGTCGCTCGGAAGCTAAATCCGAGCGACTAGCATTCTGAGCTGCTCATATGGAGAAAATAAGATCGAGCAGCACAAGCCATTCAATCGCCTCATGATTCGTGCCTCGGCCTTATGGGTGGCCCTGATTCAGCCATGTGACCAATTGTAAGATCTACCGTCGGATGACTTCGGGATTCGTGCTGCAGCCTGATGGACGTCCCAGATTGTGCCACGTCGCACAGAATCTCAATCCGAGCGACTGGCCTTCCAAGCTGCCCATACGGAGAAAATTTTGCGGAGCGACATAGGCCGTAAGATCACTTCGAAACGCGCATCATAATCTGATCGAGATCCCAGATTCGTCCATGTCGCTCAACGTCGCCCTGTCGTCCGATCATTCCGAACCACGTGCCGACACGAGATGGATGGTTCAGATTGCGCCACGTCATAATTGAGTAATTAAAATTATATTTTATTTGTTAATTCGGATTATTTATTCAAAAAATTGCGAAAAAGTGATTAAAAATACGAAAAAAATAATTAAAAAATCTAAAAAATATTTATAAATCCAGGGGAACATTTTTACACCCCTTGACAAATAGTTATTGATTAGAATGTTTAATTAGCACTCCCGAAGACCAAATCATCGCTTGGCAAAATAGAATAAATAGTTCGAAAAAATATATAAAATTGGAGAAAATTACCAAAAATCTAGAACAGCCTGGGAGCCACTCTGAGCATGTTATCAGCTCAGGAAAGCACCATCACCCCTCAGACGAGACTCGAACACCCATTGGGAACTCCGATAAAACCCTATGCGCCATTGAAACAACAAAACTACTCCTCAAAGGCCGTAACACACAGTCTTGGGGAGTGGGGGCTCGTGATATGGATAAAAATGGGGGTAAATCGGAACCCTTCAAAACGGGCGCGAATCTCAAAGTCTCAGGGGCAAGATGGTAATTTCGCATACAGACGGATCCGAATTGGGAACTGGGCCCCTCCTCCTGGACCCGCTAACCCATGAACGGACCTGACCATTTGAGAGTGGATCTCAACCCGTTAGGGGCCAGCTCAACAGGATTGAAGGAAATCCTGTCTCCCCCTGATTTGGAGGAGGTGGTTATAACCCCTTATCCTGCCGCACCGGGAAGTAGGGATCCTCTCTGATCCTGAAGGAGTTCCCATTGGCAATTATAAAACCCCCCTGACCTCCCACTATAAAAGGTGATCACACTTTACACACTTGAGCCTTTTTCCTTCTCTTTTTCTATGTATTGACTTGATTGTCGGAGGGTTCATCGCCGGGATTCATCCCGGTGTCTCGAACGTTTGTGCAGGTCGCAAAGGAGCACCTAGGAGCCAACCAGATTGCAAGGAAGAAGAAGGGGTCGATCTTTGTGAAGCTCCTCCCGAACCTACAAATCTCATCAATTGCCCCCACACCCGAATTTAGCGGCAATAGAATACAAGAGTGAAACTAAAAGTAAACTAGCAGCAGAGGCAGAAGATGATGTAGCTCCAACTTGATCGATCCAAGTAATTACTATGAACAACTGAAGTACCAGTAATATAAAAAATCACTAAGATAACAGCCCAGTAACACATGTAACCTTCAGCTTTCCGAGAAATATAAGATTTATCTTCTCCCAAATAGAGCTCAATCTAGTAGTACATCAACGAAATGTAACAATTGACACTAAAAGGTGCATACCATTAATAAATCCATCTTTTACTTTGTCAATGTAAACTATCTCCAAAATTTATTCCATCCCTTAACATTCTAAGCAATCACATTGAGTTCAATAAAAAGATCAAAGAGACTGCTAAGCATGTGCAGAGGCAGCTCAAAATTTTCATGCGCGAAGTTTACAACAAAAACTTCTCATAATTGCACAGGATTACAAAAAAGGTTTTCTTCTATTGAGCACTTTATGAAGGTACAATCTCCAGTGATGGAGGCATCAGCTGAATCAGAAATAATCCAAGTGCAACAAATAGCAGCTGTACAGAAAAACAGAAAGAAGACTTGCAGACTTCGTTCTGAAGTTTCATGTATACCAAAAACAATACATAGAGCATCAGAAGATTAATAGAGTATCAGAAGACAAAGAAGATTGAAACATACACTTTTTAGTAATATAAAAAATCTATACATAACAAACCCTTTTTTACTGATTGAAACATACACTGATTAAAAATAGAGCATCAGAAGACATAAAAGATTTAGAAGAAACTCCCCTTTACTGGTATGAAGTATCTATATATGTATCTGATATATATAGAAAACTCTCTCTTTACTGAGTATGAGATATATGTGAAGAATATATATATATATATATATATATATATATATATATATATATATATATATATATAATCTCTTCATTACTGAGTTGAAGTGTGTATATGCTACTGTACTCTTTCTCAAGTATACATATATAATTTACTACTGTACTATATACATATAGAAGTACCAAAGCTTCATTAGACATCATAGACAGATATGGTTAGTCCTTGTGTATTCTTCTCTAAGAAAGAAGGATTCTTCCAGTTGTGCTCACGAGGAATTTGTCAACCATGTCTATTCTTTTGGTATTGAAAAGAATAGACATCAGTTTCATTCAATGCTAAATTGAAAGTATGTGTATCAGATACATTCAGTACTGATATACAACTTGATTAATAGGGATCTTTTTAATACTTGACACACAATTTGTCACCAGGGGAAGTTTGACATTAACTTTAATAGAATAAATTAAATCTTGATTGTATTTAATTTAGCACCAGGAAATCCGTAGAGAAATAAACTGATCTTTGACATAATGGACAAATTACCTGGTGGTTTTGCAGATTGTAAACTACCAAATTTCTGGCAGCAGTGCCTACATCCATCAGAGGATATCTCACAGATAGAGAATAGCAATGCTCGGGAAGCTGCCGGGTATGTATTGGTTGTTGTTGCCTAGTATCCCAATACCTGGATAAGTTTGAAGACAGTAAGACCCTTCTATTAATTTCCATTAAAATGTTTAGAAATAAACCCCTCAACCCTCACCACAGCTTTGGAGTTTTGTGTGGTGGTAAGGATATTTCACATGTTACCAAAGCAACCCAGGTTCAATTCCCACTAGGTGCGTATCAAACATGATATTTGCAAAAAGTATTGCTCTTTACATTCAAGGTATTGCTTAAAGAGAGGTGTCAACTTGTAGGGGCATTACAACATGGTCAACTATGAATCCCCAAATCATCAGTTCGTCACCATAATTTTGGAGTTCTTGTATAATAAGAGAGGTATATCACAATTTCAGAAGCAGAATTAAGGATGTGTACACTGCAGCAATCTTAGCATGTTGAGAAATACAGTGTCATCTTTTAGTCACAAATTTCAGTACGCTGCTCCCATGACCAATACAACATTCAGGCAATAAGTGATAAATAACCCAGTCATGTTTCAATGTGAAGAGTACAATATCTAGCTGTCAGTTACTGCATTTCGAAAGAAAACATTATTTCTTGGCACTATCCTAAGGTATTTTGCAAGTGACCTACTTGAAAAAGGTTTGATAAAGGAGTTATGGAACAAAGCCTGGATAAACTACAATTCAATGATATGAAGGAAATTGTATATGAATAATATGGATCAATGAGTTGAAGCACATCAAACTAAGATGATTAGTACTGCATAAATATGATCCTAATCTCTTTCATAGCTATTACAACTTCAGGTGCTAGGACCAACACACCAATATCATATACAAGACTAAAGTTAGTGTACACATCCTTAAAATGAAGAACAATTTTTACCTGAGGAAGAAGATGAAGAAGTCGATGAACAAGAAATTGAAGCACTAGCAATCCCAAGAACACTGTCGATATCGAAGAAATTGAAGAAATCGAAGAAATCAAAGAAATTGAAGAAAAATTGAAGAAATCCAAGAAATTGAAGAAATTGAAGCACCAGCAATCCCAAGAACACTGTCGATTTAAATAGCGGAAAGAATACTTACCATTGAAAACCTCCTTCATCTCCGGCATGAAGAGAGGATGACCTTTGGCGAGCGAAAATCAAATCGCCAGATTTGGCGAGTGGATCGCCAGCGGATTCGGATGGCGATCGAAATGGCGATACCATTGGAGATGATTTTTGGGAGATTTTCGTTATTCTGGCGAAATTAGGGGATTTGAAGAAAGCCGTTGGAGATGGTCTAACAAAAATAAATGAAATTTTAGTGTTGCTCATGATAATATAATTAAGAAACTTATTTTGTTTCTCATGATAATATAATTAAATAACTTATTTTGAGAAACATGCCTACATTAAATTAGTAAGCTTCTGTGCTGGATCATCTTATTTCTCGGTAGGATGTAACTCCTAAACTGATAACTGAATGTTTCATTCCCCCAGCTCTGTGTTGGATCATCTTTATCACAGGAACTTTTTGCCTGACCCACTTTTGAAAATATTTAACGATCGAACCCACTTTCGAAAATATTTAGCCAACTGACCCAATTTTGGACACGTTAGCAATAACCGTTATTGAAAATAAAGATATAGGTTAATTTTATGCCGTTGTTTCCAATAGCGGTATCTCTAAAAAAAATCGCGTGCCACTATTTGGAGTAACCGCATCAGTTAACTTATTCTCAACCGTGTACTGTATGTGACTTGGAAAGAGTTGCAAATGTAAAAAAATCCTATAATGATGCCACTATTCCAAACAACGGCATTCTCATTACAAATGTCGTTATTAGGTATAGCGGCATCAAGTATAGGATTTTTTGCATATAAATAGTGGCAACATCTATATATGCAAAAAAAATTCTATAACAAATGCCGCTATCCCTAACAATGACATCTATAATGAGAATGCTGTTGTTGAAAATAGCGGCATCATCTATAGGATTTTTTCACACTTGCATTTTTTTTCAAGTCACCTAGAGGACACGATTGAGAATAAGTTAACTGATATCGTTACTCCAAATAGCGGCACCGGAATTTTTTTTAGAGATACTGCTATTAAAAACAAAGGCATAGAATTAACGTATACCGTTATTTCCAATAACGGTTAATGTTGACGTGTCCAAAATTGAATCAGTTAGCTAAATATTTTTGAAAGGGGTCAGATTGCTAAATATTTTCAAAAAGTGGGTCAGTATGGCAAAAATTTCTTTTCACAGCAGATTTGCTGGATCATCTTTTTCAACTCAGGATGTCCCATATATCTTATCTGTTTGCACTAATGCCTTAAGATAGTTACACAAAACAAAATACGGAATAGACTGTTTACAATAAAAAGGAATCCACCTGTAGTTTATTGAGAAAATATCAAAAATAATTAAATTTTTAGTGAACCATTTTTTACTAACTAGTTGAAATTTACCGTGCACCAAGTGCACGTGGCTTGATGCACATAAATATTGAATTTTTATCTAAACACACTTGCACAAATTCAAATTTCTACAGTTTTATTTAGACTAATATAAATCTAATTACATCTACATTATGCATATATTAATCTGTATTACTGAGAAATAACCACATTCCCAAAAAGAAACTTATATTTCTTATCACTATCCTAACTCTTACCTTCTAAAAATACTTTAAAATCTATATCCATATCTATATTTAAAATTTACCTACCTAAACTTTGGTACAATCAAAGATTTTTAATTAGAGTTTTATATTTGAATTGCTTATCCTTCTTATAATGGTACCACCCTTCTGTGTTCTTAAGTGGTAATGTAAGATGACGGTTCTTGAAACACACTACCAAGTACTTGAGCTAAGCCTTGTAGCATGCTTTTATTCCCTTTCGTCTTCTTATACAGTGGCAGACCTGCCAAAAACAAAAGTGCTGATATTGTCATAAAAACCACATGAACACCAAAACCAACATTAAACCCCTTATGATCTTGAATGTAGACAATGACAGTGACAGCGATGATGATAAATAGAGGGAAAATTGGGTAGAAAAGAAGAATAAAAAGATAACAAAAGGGCACATATAGAAAATGATAAATATGATAGCTAACTGAGGTTAAAGAAATCTATTTAAGAATGTGATGATTCTAAAAACACAATTTGATGGTATACTGTTCACATATTTCTCCGTCCGATGCTTTCTTAGGCCTTATGCTTTTAATCAAAAAATTAAAAAAATAACTAAGTTAACACAATTTTCCATAGATGTAATTGCATTTATTTGTATCAAGCCTATCTATATAATTATCTATACACTCACCTTTAAGGGAAAAAAAATCTCGATGATTAAGTAAACCTTTACTTAAACTAATTAAACTAAATGTCATGGAGTAGTCTAATGTAAATATGCCAAACCTGACCATATCAATATTCTCCTCTATTTCAACATAGCTTACCAACCACATACATAAAATGGAATTGAGCATATGTACATAGGATTTATCAAATTCTATATCTTTTCTGATCATGGTTTACCATCAGGAAGAATATATTTAACCTGCTCAAAGTCCTCCTTCAAAGTTTAAATGTGAAGACAATGGTAGCACCAATATCATTTGTTATGGATTGGAAGAATACACCAAAAGTACATGTTTCACCATGGCACATAAAAGTACTATAATCTACATTGAAAAGGTACATCTATATAAAATATGTCCTACAGTATCAAATGAGCATCCAATACTCCAATATTCATATTCTCCAATACTTGATGGATGTTGGAAAATTCAAACACCTTCTCACTATCTCATTCACTATCTCATGTAGAGATGTTGACCACTTGATCTTCACATCGCACATGTACATATACATAAATAATTAAACACATATTACTGTTTAATTCTTCCCTGGAAACAAACTACCATACCTAACAAGTAATATGGTATGCTACTACAATAGGTGTTTCACATGCTTCACCTTCATCTATAAAGTGGTGTCAGCGACGGACGAAACCATTACAGATTTAAGGGTTATGACTAAATATTCAATATTCAAAATTCATATAATGTAAATGGAAAGAAAACAGAAACTGCAAAATACATCTCGAAACCTTATTTAAACCCTTTTCACCAACAAACCTCAATAGTTTCAATGTAATCACTATTATTAGTCTTCCAATTTAAGGAGAGAATCTCAAAAAAGAAATATAAAACGAACAAAGTAATATATCCAAAACTCATATCGTCTTATTTTTCGGTTGGTGAGTCATCGTTTTCGACTTTTAACTTTTTTAACTTTAAACTGCTTTAACTTCTTCTTCATCCTTTCTTATCTTGCATCAAGGTTGTGTTCTTGTAGTTTTTTTCCCATACATGACATCTTGTGATTTTTTATAAGAAAATGTATTCATCCCCAATGCATCTCTTGATCCGCCCATTAGATTCACCAACATTTTGACCCTGCATATAAAATTAGATAATTAGCTATTGATCATTTTTAACTTCGTGGGAATCACATGTTTTAACCACATTACATTAGGGAAAATTAATTGGTAAAAGTCATATTTGAAAGGTATCGTGCACAATAAGGCGCAACTGTATAGCAACACAAACTCATTTACTTCCATGCCAACATTTCAAGAAAAGATTTCACTAATTAGTGGCATTTTCTAGAGAATCAAGTAAAAACTTTATACTAAATCTTGTGTACTGCATCACAAACTTTATTCAGCCTATCTATTTGCCTAAAATTCTAGTAAAAGTTATTCAGAATCCATGGCATCAACTAACATGCAAATTCCAACACCCAACTTCTCCCTCCTAACAAGTCAGCTATCCTCCATACAATAGTCAGGAATCAGGATTCACTCTCACTAACCCAGTGGCACTCCTGAAATTACTTCGCGGATCGAGGGGTAGACTGGTCTTATCGTCTTCCTTTTTAAATAGAATCCCATCGGTAATTTTCGAAGGTTCTTTTTTTTTCCTTTCAACTTCGAGAGTTATCTCGATCTCTCTCTTCTTCATCAATAATCCAAAGATTAGGTTTTGGGGGTTGAAGCGATTTGGGGATTTGGAGTTTCGACTTTGATGGTGGAGGCTAGAGAGGTGATCAGAGGTGTGATGGCAGGCGGCAGGGTGGTCGGAGGTGCTGGATGGGGCAGGGTGATGTTGGCCTGAGGGCGAGGGTTATGGGGCTTCGATCGGGTGAGGAAAAAGGAGTGGGTTGGGGGATTTCGATGGGTTTCAGAGTAAATCAAAGAAGAAGAAGGAGAAGAGAGAAAGTGGCAAGGGTGATGGCTGTGAAAAAATAAGTGGGGTGAGGGTATGTTTTAGGGTTTATCACAAACCTTATTAGTATCTTAATATCTGACACAAAAACATGAATGAAGAGCAAAACTCAATCACAATAAAAAAAAATTTAGTCAATCAAAACATTCCTCTCTTCATTAATCTAGATGCCTATATATAGCCTCAAAACAAATCTCAATACAAATCTTCAAAATATTCTAATACAGAAAATAAAAGGTGCAAATTGTAAAACTACTACATATGGCTAAAATTGTCAAAAACAAATATGAATGTTGAAATAAAAATAATAGGCTAATAGAACAGCTATCCTAGACGATAGCCTGTGCTGATAGAAGCGTCCAAATCGTCTCGAACCGATATCCCATCATTCTCTCGGGGTGGAGAGGGCACGATCCAATTGATTCAAAACCAGTCCTATAACGGACATGCCCTAAACTCAGACAATTTATACAATTTATCAGACAAATTATTTATTAATTAGTACAACTACCCACCACAGACTACCTCTCAAAAGGTGGTTAACCGAATTGGTGACTCTTGATCATAGGCAATATTATTTATAGTTAAATAATCTTGTTCAATTCCCGATGTGGGACAATTTTCACTCTCTCTCTCCTGTTCTCTCTCTTGCGTGTACAACCGAACCCCCCAAGTGGGCCCCCTGTGCCACGTGGCACACAGAGAGAGAGAGAGAGAGAGCGGGCACAGCAGCTGCTTTTTCTTTCCCTGGCGGGCCCCTACGTGCCACGTCACCTAGGTGATGTCAGCAGAAGTAAAACAGCGAATGCTGCTTCTTTCACCATGGGCCCCCACCATTTTTCAAATTAATTCATATACAATACCCCCCATAGGAAATCCTATGGGGGCAAAAACCAATTCCCTTTATACATATTTTATATATTACTAGGTTTGCCCGTGGACACATGCCTACGGCACGTTTTCGTGAACAATGCAACATATGAAAAGCCTTGTAAACAGTAAAATATATGCACGGGTTTGTAAATGATTCGTGAAGGATGATTTATATAATTTTTTATTTTCCAGTAAACCTTGATGTACTCTGAAGTAGGATTATGGAGTGAAGTGCATAATTCATTGTTTATTGGTTTATATTGCAGGATAATTTGTCGGTAGCTCGGTATTCAAAAAGAGTATTGTGAATATACAACAGTAGTGAAACGGAAATACCTTGCTATGTGTGACTTCAATATAAGATATTTCATATTTGATTTGGAGTCTGGCAAAAGTATCGATTCATTTGATTATGCAGTTAATACCTCAAACTGTATGAGTTAGTTTCCCATTGTCATATTTTAATTTAGTTAATCATGTATGAATTTAAAAGAGGAAGAGGGGGAGAGGGAGAGAGAGAGAGAGAGAGAGAGAGAGAGAGATTTCATATTTTTATGTAGTTAACCAAGGCAAAAGTAACAACAGTATTCATCATAATTCATTATAATTCCAAAATCCGGTTAAGTTGAAACCGATTCCATTTCTTATTAGAACTCACTTCAAAAGAACCAGGAAACAACAATGCCAATCTCTTAGTAATATTTTTTTTTAATCAACAATCAACAGCTACAACAACACAGATGTCAAATTTAAAGGTAATATTTGATTTAATTGCTAACACGAATGTAAAGTTACAGATGGCAACAAAATTATTCACAGGTCTTTCACACACTGACCATAATATCAAGATGTTGTACCAAAATATTTTACATTACCACCATTTCATAATTTAAAATGGAAACAGAACATGATTGAGGACAACGGGCAAAATAAGGTTGAGGATGCCATCTTACAAATATTTTACATTACCACCATTTCATAATTTTACACTATTACTTTCGAATAACAGAATCATCTTACAAATCATACGTCTTAACCGGAGTTTGCAATTATGATGAACGAAGCCCTCCTCTCCACTATCCTGAACAAAGTTAACATATGCTTCATTGGAAGAGCTGTTAACACTGGCAGGGACTAATCTTGTTGCTTAATTCCATATTCATCTACTTGTTAGAAATTAATCGAATCCATCAACAACCATTTCTTCCTTACTGTTAGCTCCAAGCTAGTTCCACTGCCATGGTTCCACAACAATTCGATCCTGGTGGCCACCATCACCCTCTTCTGCTTCAGGGAAAAGAAAGGAATCACAAAACCATTCATGAATAGCAAAATTTTTCAGAACTAAAGAAAGAAAGAAAAACATCATTTCTTGGGAACTTCTGATAGGGTTTAACATTTGACATTGTTGTAACAATCAGCTTTAATATTGCCTTGATTGTAAATTATCAAGCTCTTAATATATCTAATCGAAACTGAGAAGTGGTTGATTAAATGCATTCACATATTGCAACACCTTAATAAGACCATATATATAATTGCTAAGAATTCCTATATATATTAAATTCCTGATGTGGAATATTTACTGACATTGGTAGGTAGATCTAATGTATCCCACTGTAAGTAAACAAAAATTAATGATATCGTTAAGTCATTATAAACAATTAACCTGTTGCAGATTATATCTTTTCTGAAATATCTTCTCTTCATAAAATCCAACTTCCCGGATGAACTTCTCGACACGCTTGATTTTAATGCATGCAGCATTCCTTTCTATAATCTATAGTGACAGAAAACAATCAACCATCACTTTCTAATTAGTCATGTGATCCTATTAAACTAAAATATTATGGCCAAAAGCCAAAAAGAAAAAAAATTATATTATCAAGCTCTTTTGGAGCTGAATGGAAAGAAAAAAAATTATTTTTAATGAATAAATCATGCATTACGAAAAATAACTGAGCAGAGAATTTTAATATGAAATAAGCTACCACTAATTGTACTACATACAGATCACTTACCTATCCATTAAAAGAAACGTAGAATGAACAATAGTTTTGAAGGATTTAGAATTAGTGGATGGTTACATATACAAGAGAAAAGTTAAGGGGAATAGTATAGAACCCAGTTCGGGAAAAACATTCTTATCTACCTCTCTGGCTAAACCTTCCAGATGTATCGCTTCTTTGGTCCCCATCATTTCTGGAACCTCTTCAACCACCAACGTCGTACCAAAGGGTCCATCAAGTTCACTTCGTTCTTCTAATGTGCCCAGAAGTGCTCACACAAATTCAGTATCTGACTTGTTACCAATTCTTTCAATTCCTACTCACATCCATTATTATTGCCAAAGATTATCATATTTCTTCGCCACCCCCGTAAAGTTATTGACCTTACATTGTTTCTTTCCTGTGTTGGTGATTAGCATTTTCAAGTCTTTTAAATTCCTCGATCGAGTTGAATTCAACTACCAGAAGATCAATTCTATCCCAAAATTTACAGATCTCTTCACTGTGTATGATCAATTCATCTAAACTCGTTTTTTCAAAATGCGAGTGTGGGATAAATCCCGTCGCTTTTTGAGAAACCGAGTGTAGGCAAGTGCAAAAGCAAAGCCTAAGACTCGCTTTCTGAAAAAGCGATGGGATTTTACCCAAATTCGCTTTTTCAAAAAGCGAGTAGGGTGTTTTGGAAATTTTAAAAAAAACGTAAGGCAGTTTGGGAATTTTTTTCAAAAAGTGTGATAGTTTGGAAAAAAATTCCAAATTTCAATACCCCTCTCTATCTCTTCCCGAACACCCCCCCCCCCCCCTTCTCTCTCTCTTCCTACTCTCTCTGTCTCTCTCTCTTCCCCTTGCTCTCCCTCTCTCTTCCTGCTCTCTCTCTTCCCCCGGCTCCCCCCTCCCCCCGGCGCCACCGCCTCTCCCCCTTCAAACCCTCCCTCCGCCGCCACTCCCGTCGCCCTCCCCCCTCCACCCTCCTCCACTTCCCAACCTCCACCAAACCCTGCCACCTCTCCTTTAGGGCCTCCGCCTTCTCCACTCCCTTCGTGGGCCCCACTCTGTGACTCTCGGTGGTGGCGGTGGCAGCGGCGGCCGTGTCGGAGGTGCATTTCTTGAACGGCGAATGCTCCTCAAGGTCATCATCTTTGCCGACAGCGGGTAATTTCCATCGATTAGAGATCTAGGGTTTCATTATTATTATTTTTTATTGTTGATTTTTTGTTGTTAAATAGGGTTGGGAAAATGCCGTTGATGAACCTGTTTTGAGTACTGTTTGCTAGAAGTGGAGTTCATTCATTCAAAGCAAAGAGTTCATTACTGTGAGAAAGGAGGTTGGTAAGCTTGAGGAATCGATTTATGTTTTGACTGGTGATACTGAAGGAAAAGGAACCCATTAGGAGGTTTTGGGTTCAATTGGCGACGAACACCGAAAGCTTCCACCAATGCCAGGTTCGGTAAAAGCTGGGTTTGGAGTAGCTGTTGTTAATGGAAAGCTTTTAGTTATGGGTGGCTACCCTGTTGATATTGGCACTGGGTGTGTTTCTGCTGATGCTTATCAGTACAAATCTTTTCTTAACATGTTAGTTACTATTATTTTCCCATTTCCTTTTAGTATTTATTTCTGCCGACTTTTTTATTGTCGAATTAGCAGAAGATTTATTATTAGTGGAAATTTATTAAGTTCGTGACAGTATTTATATATCCATTGACATCCTGTTGACAATCCTCATTTTGATGAAAAAGCTTAGATATGAATTGTGAGTCAGTCGTCTTCAAAAGCTATGTGATATAACCAGTATGTCCTTTATATCAGCCAACACGGATTACTAACTGTGTTAGATGGTAGTATATTGGTATTTAGTTGCTTTTTAAAATTGCTTGGAATGAGGAAACTTCTTGACTTTAATTTTGAGCTGAGGACACTTTGGCTACAAAGCTAATAAGTTGATTACTTTCTAGACTTACTGCTTTAAGAAAACATTGTTGTTGTTAGCTTTGCAAATTTTGATGTTTTGAGATTATTCATCTAATCAACCATTGTGAACTTATCAGCAGCCAGAACTGTAAACATTAGACAAGAAGAACATCTGAATATAGTGTTTTTATCATATTGACTCGAGCCTTAACTTTCATTTCCTGCCTGACTACATGTCGAACTCCTATAGATATCATTATCTTTGGTGCCTTCAGGGCCTCCGCCTTCTCCACCCCCTACGTGGGCCCCACTCCCAATAATTCATCCTCAGAATTCGTGACTCTTGGTGATGGCGGTGGCCGCGTCGGAGGTGCGTTTCTTGAACGGCGAATGCTCCTCAAGGTCATCATCCTCGGCGACAGCGGGTAATTCTCTATCGATTGGAGATCTAGGGTTTCATTATTATTATTTTTTATTGTTGATTTGTTTTTGTTTAATAGTGTTGGGAAAACATCGTTGATGAACCAGTAAGTGAAATCCCCAAATTTGCTGGTTCTTGATTTAGTATTTTTTGCTCTATACGTCGTTGTTTGACTTTGGGATTTTGTGGTTAGGTATGTGAATCGGAAATTTAGTAATCAGTATAAAGTGACGATTGGAGCTGAATTTTTTTTATGAAGGAAGTCTAGTTCGAAGACGGACTCTTTACATTGCAGGTGAAAATTTTAAACTTTTATAATAATTAGTTTAGTTTGAAGTATGTTGATTGCTCGATTGTGATTAGTGCTGATGCAGCTACTTGATACATTAGTTCTGACTTCAGATTTGGGTTTTTTTTATTTTTTGCTGTTATATCTTAATTTGAAGTATGTTTCTCTTTGCATGGAACTGGGAGTTTGTTAGGTGGTAGATTCTTTGTTAAGAATGTAGGTGTTTATGGTGGAATAGATATAAATGGTTGCCCATCAAGTTTTAATGTTTGTTAAATATTTCACGTGTCACTCTGATCTTTAGTGTTGGAGGTTCCTAGATCTGGTATTAGGGGAGTAGATGGAATTTAATTGAGTTTACCTTGGATTATAACCAATAACTTCGGTGTTGAAGTGGTGTGTGTGGGGCATCTGTATGGCATTAGTCATGTTAGAGAACAGTCATAACCCACGTCAACAATTTGAATGACTTTGATTCTTGCAAACATGTTACCTATATTTGGTTTAAATTATTGGTCCTTATATATGTTCTTAATTTATGTCTTGGATGACTCCTTTGATACTTGCAAACATGTTACCTATATTTGGTTTAAATTAGTGTTCCTTACATATGTTGTTCTTAATTTACGTCTTCGATGACTCCGGTGATGAAGGAGTTTGGAGCGTCTGGTACGGTCATACTGGAGAAGTCGAAGCTGGATTAATCGTCGAAGACCACCTGGAATTAGTCCTGAGGTACGAATTTCGCGTAATTTCGCAGAATTGTCTTTGGATTTATCGTTTGTTGTGTTATTATTCATATTTTAGCGTGGTTTATCATACAGAGAAGGTTGTAGAGGATTTTAAATGAAAAAAAAAGGATGAAGAAATATCAGTGATAGCTTTTAATTCTCATACTTACAGCTTTTAATTTGTTTGATCCTCACTGACAATGATAATTTTGATGCAGCTTCTTGAAAGTATTTCACTAGAAGATTCAGATTGTAGAACACTTACGAAATGCCTCAATAATCAACCATGAATTGAAGGAGTTGGTTATAAAAGTCTTCCCTCAGGAACTCCACGAGGATCCCATATGATGTCACCATCAGGAAGCATAAACGTTGAACGCATTCAAAAACCTTATGTATGTAAGTACATTCATTGAAAAGCTTCATTTTTAACATTCTTAAGAGAGATTTTTTTAATTTATATACATTTATTTTAAGTGCTTTCTGCAATATGTTAGAAAACCTGCAATTGAGATTCAATTGATCTTTCCATATTTTGTTTGTAGGTGCATCAAAACACCACAGAAATGAAGCAAAATTGAAGGACTATCTTCGTCGTGAAGCAGATATGTTCAAAATGGTATTTTGGACAATGATAAGGTATCGACTGCAAGTGGACCTTGTAGTTTTCTCCATGTGCATTAATTTATTCATTATCTTTTAGCTTATCTGGTATTTACAGGTTAAACTTGGTTGCAAGGGATTAAAAAACAAATATTACAGAGAAAAGTTCTCTGCGGAGGATCTAACCGAAATGGAAATCATACAGAAAAAAATTGTAGGTCTGGATTCTCTTGATCTTCATCTCCGATAGCAACTGGAAATTACGGTTAATGTGATCTTCTTCATGCTATTCTAGGTAGAGAAGTATATGGAGGTACTCTGATGGGTTCTGCATTATTACTTTGCTGGTGTGAAGTCATTGTCCTGGTAATTTACACTTGAGAAAATTTGGCTGCATTTTTTTTGGTAATTTATTTTAACTTAATATTTGTTCTTCAGTCGAATTTGTGAATGAGGTATATTTTTGGGTTTTCGTTATTTTTGAATGAGGTATTTTTGGAATTTTCATATAGCTCCGTATAATAAGATATTGCTAAATACTGCTGCAGAATAAATAAGGAAAAACTACTGTGCTAATTCTTGGTTATCAATGGACAATGGAAAATCAGTATGTCACTGATGGCTCTAGTGTTTCATCCAGTCTTGAAATAAGTTAGAATGGCCAAGTTTTGATTAAATGAGTAGAAAAGAGATAGATAAGAATGATTTTCCCGAACTGGGTTCTCTACTGTTCCCCTTAACTTTTCTCTTGTATCTGTAACCATCCACTAATTCTAAATCCTTCAAAACTATTATAGTATTATTCATTCTACATTTCTTTTAATGGATAGGTAAGTGATATGTATGCAGTATTCCTCAACAATTAGTGGCAGCTTATTCCATATTAAAATTCTCTGCTCAGTTATTTTGTGTAATGCATGAGTTATTCATTAAAAATATTTTTTTTTCTTTCCATTCAGCTCCAAAAGAGCTTGATAATGTATTTTTTTTCTTTTTGGCTTTTGGCCATAATATTTTAGTTTAATAGGCTCACTTGACTGATTAGAAAGTGATGGTTGATTGTTTTCTGTAACTATAGATTACAAAAAGGAATGCTGCATGCATTAAAATCAAGCGTGTCGAGAAGTTCATCCGGGAAGTTGAATTTTATGAAGAGAATATATTTCAAAAAAGATATAATTTGCAACAGGTTAATTGTTTATAATGACTTAACGATATCATTAATTGTTGTTTACTTACAGTGGGATGCATTAGATCTGCCTACCAATGTCAATAAATATTCCACATCAGGTATTTAATATATATAGGAATTCTTAGCAATTATATATATGGTCTTATTAAGGTGCTGCAATCTGTGAATGCATTTAATCATCCACTTCTCAGTTTTGATTAGATATATCAAGAGCTTGATAATTTACAATCAAGGCAATATTAAAGCTGATTGTTACAACAATGTCAAATGTTAAACTCTATCAGAAGTTCCCAAAAATGATGTTTTTCTTTCTTTCTTTAGTTCTGAAAATTTTTGCTATTCTTGAATGGTTTTTGTGAATCCTTTCTTTTCCCTAAAGCAGAAGAGGGTGATGGTGGCCACCAGGATCGAATTGTTGTGGAACCATGGCAGTGGAACCAGCATGGAGCTAAAAGTAAGGAAGAAATGGTTGCCGATGGAGTTGATGGATTTCTAACAAGTAGATGAATATGGAATCAAGCATCAAGATTAGTCCCTGCCAGTGTTAGCAGCTCTTCCAACGAAGCATAGGTTAGCTTTGTTCAGGATAGTGGAGAGGTGGGCTTCGTTCATCATAATTGCAAACTCTGGTTACGACGCTTGATTTAGAAGATGATTCTGTTATTTGAAAGTAATAGGGTAAAATTATGAAATGGTGGTAATGTAAAATATTTGTAAGATGACATCCTCAACCTTATTTTGCCTGTTGTCATCAATCATGTTCTGTTTCCATTTTAAATTATGAAATGGTGGTAATGTAAAATATTTTGGTACAACATCTTGATATTTTGGTTAGTGTGTGAAAGACCTGTGAATAATTTTGTTGCCATCTGTAACTTTGACATTCATGTTAGCGATTAAATCAAATATTACCTTTAAATTTGACATATGCGTTGTTGTAGCTGTTGATTGTTGATTAAAACTAATATTACCAAGAGATTGGCATAGTTGTTTCCTGGTTCTTTTGAAGTGAGTTCTAATAAGAACTGGAATCGGTTTCAACTTAACCGGAGTTTAGAATTACAATGAATTATGATGAATATTGTTGTCATGGTTAACTACATAAAAATATGAAATCTCTCTCTCTCTCTCTCTCTCTCTCTCTCTCTCTCTCTCTCTCTCTCTCTCTCTCTCTATATATATATATATATATATATATATATATATATATATATATATATATATATATAGAGAGAGAGAGAGAGAGAGAGAGTAAGTCTATTAAGAGATGGAAAGCTGAATTCCTTATCTGAGCTGGAAGTGATCAGCCGTCCGATCTGGTTTGATTCAGATCGAATGGCTGAGATCTGATCCCGTCTCGAGCCTCTCTTTGTTGAGGGTAAAATGGTCATTTCCCCCCTCTCCTTATCTTTTGGCATCCTGGCTCCCATCTCCAGCTCCCGCTCTCTCTTCGATCTGTTTGAAACCCTAGCCTCCTCTCCTTCGAATCACTCCCGCGATCTGAGAGAAACCCACATTCTCTCAGATCTGTTTGAAACCCTAATCGATCTGAGAGAAACCCCCATTCTCCTTCTACGATTTCTACTTTCTGAGAGAAACCCCCAACTCTCCTACGATTTCCCATTCTCCTTCTACGATTTCTTGAATCTGAGAGAAACCCCCAACTCAAATCCGCTGGTCGAATGGCTGTCTCTTTCTCTCTCTCTCTGCGATCGTAGATCCAAATCACCATTAGGGTTGCGAGGCGGTCTCTCTCTCTTCGACGTCAAACCCATCTTCCGATTAGGGTTTCGATTCCTCATCGATTCGAATAGAAACCCTAGCAGCCCCCAATCATTCTTACCAGGTATTCTCAGTTTCAAATTATATTTCGTTTTCTTCTTTCAAGTTTCACTATGAAAAATTGAGTCAATAGGCATCACCCTACAGAGCATTGTGCGCCATGTGTAATGATGCACAAACATCATATAACACTGGTTAAACTATGTTAAATTATTTCAAAAGTTTGCAACTACACTGCTGAATGCATCGGAAAGTAGAAAGTAGAAACTAAGTATTTGGAGCTTGTAGATTTCCTTTGGCTCATTTTTTTACTAGTAATGTTCTTTTTTTTGTAGTTTGAAGAGATCCGTGATGGCTATAACTTTGATGGCCATAGGTTAAGGGTAGGTGTGCCTTTTCTTTTGTAGATGTTATATTTCCAATGTTCTTTGCCATATATTCTATGATCTCATTTTCTTATGTCTTACGGATTTTGTGTTTTTTTCAGGTAGAACTTGCACATGGTGGAAGAGGACATTCATCTAGTTTTGATCGTCATCGCAGTTCCAATAGCGGAGGTGCCCGAGGAGGAGGTGTTTCTAGGCGTTCAAGTTATCGAGGTGAGATTCAAATCTTTTTGCCTTCTGGTTGAGTTTTTTAGGTGATCCCTTTCATAAGAACTTTGATTTTGAGCTCACATGGGTATTTCGTGAAGTATTCCGTGAAGGCGGAGGTAAGCTACATTTTAGATAAATTTTGTATTGTAATGTTATCTGCTTTTTTATTGTTTTTCGACCATAAATTTGTTCATTAATTTGTCTTCTGGAAGTTCGTAGTGAACATGTTGATTCTCAGCAAGGTTTTCGTCTTTGGTTATCTTTTATTATATAACTATTTATTTGTTTATTTATTTTATCCTCATTAAAGTTGAGTATCATCAGATTCTCAATTTTAAATTATTGAGTGTCGTTAGGTCCAGAAGAGCTTGCAAAACAAAGTAGATGCGGAACAGAACAGAAGTCTTTTACCAGAGGTCTGCGGAACTAAAGAGGAAGCCATCATAAGCCAGAGCACTCTGTATCTGTACCCTCTTGTATCATTCTTGAAACCTCAGGTGTTTCAAAGGGAAAAAAATTGAATTGGGGAATTTTTTTTTGCGGGTTTGTTCCGTTTATTTCTTGCAATGAAAATTCTCACTTGAAATTGGTTATGTATTCCTTTTTAACTAAACAAGATTCTGCGCTAGTTCTTCCTTTTAGTAGACAAGTTTCTGGTTTAATGTGGGGAAATTCTGTTGTATGTTTGTGAACTGAAATATCTTCAAATCTATCATCTCAATTTTATTTTCAGATAATAAAAAAAAGGAAAGAAACTCAGGAGAAGCAGCAGTGGCAGCAACTTAACGGAATAATTAGGAGAAGAGGGTAGAGGAGAAGCAGCAGCGGCAATCAGGAAAAGCATCAGCACAAGAAGCAGTAGAAGGAGAAGAACATCAGCAATTAGGAGAAGAAGACCATCAGTTGGGAATCTACCTTAGTGTTATTTTACAATTGTGGATTTAAGTTGGATAATTGATCTTTTCAAGTTGTTGTAGTGTAATTTTTTGTTTCACTTGTTCATTGAACTTAATTTTTTTGTTTCACTAATGTGTAAATGTTATACTAATGTGTACAATAGAGAATTTGTATTTATCCTGCATGTTATTTGACTATGATAACCTATGTATGTTCTAAGATGTATATACCATTACATATTTTGTGCATGAACTTGAAGACTACTGCTTTGTAAGTCTTATTATAGCTAATGATATGATGATTTATTTGCTATCTTGTATACTGCAGATGAACTTCATGTTCATGTTCTTGTGTTACTGTGTACTTGTGTTTACAGAGTATCAAGGTAACACAAACTTTGTGGTATCACCAACATTACTGAAGGATTCTTTAAAGAGTACCAAGGTAACACAAACTTTGTGGTATCAACATTACTGAAGGATTTTTAACAAAATCATTCTAATTGTGCAATAGTATTCAATCAAATATCATTTGCAGTAATATTCAGCCAGTCTAATTCACGTAGCAATGGGGTTAACTTAGATCAAAATTATGACACGTATGGATTGCAAACTAATATCAAAGTCAGCCTGATTCACTGAGTACTGTTAAAACAATCTAATATCAAAACTCTTTAGAATGAGAAACAAAATAGAAGATCCAGAAATTCTCCACTATAAACAGGTGAATGCCAAGATCTTATAGAAATTCAAAACTCACTGAGTTGTAATAAAACACTGTAATATCACATAAAAGCTTTCACAACTCATTACAAGCAGTATTTATCCATTTATTGAGTTCTTCAAATCGCACACAACCATTACATAATACATAATACACCACAATGGATACAATCAAACAGTCATACATTTATACAAAAAGAAATATACTAAATTGATAACAGATAATTGCTATGAAGGTTCTGTTGCTGCTGTTGCTCCTTCTACTACTATTGTGTGTGCTCGTGCTGCTGCTCTTCCTTCTATTGCAACTGCTCCTTCTATGAATTGAAAATTATACAAAGTTATCCACTAACTACCTGAAAACAGAGAAGGAAAGAAATATATTTCACTTGGTAGGTGGGAAAACAATAAATTCAACCTGAGACAATACCATGCACTCATCACTGCCTATCAATTCATCCTCTAAAATAAAATAAAGTAAGGCATCATATTTACAAAATTGTTTGTGAATCAAATACTTCCCTCAGTTCATATAATCGTTACCATCCTCGGAACTATCTTCAATAGAGGAATTCACATCCTCTTCGTTGAATGCACTCCTGCCATTGAAAAGATTAAGCAAAAGTAAGTCATTGTGCAGTAGTTTTAAAAAAAATAAGAAAGTGTACGCTTCTTTAAGAATTTTCATATATAGAAAAATTCATGATATCGTTATCAAGCTTCTTTGGGCAAGTTCTCGCATCATGGCCTTGCCCGTGCAATCTGCAACAATTGCACTTCCTAGGTTTTCCTCTTGATTTCTCGCGCATCCGTTTCAACCGCGCATATTGAAAATCACATTAGTATTTGGCATTCATCCAAAGGAATTTTTTTATTAACTAATTTCAAAGGATTGGAGATTAAATCATTGAAAAACAATTTCAACTTATCTGTATATAACTTAGGATTTCGAATTTAACCTAGTTTCCCTATATGGAAATTTTTCCAGCTGTGTGCATTGTGTGCAACCCATCATCTCAATAGATCTAAACATACCCATAACAACCCATCATCTCAAAATCTGAAAAATTTCGAACCCAGATCTAGTTTCAACCCCAAAACAACAAACCCATCAAAACATTAATCAAAACAGAGAAAACCCATCTACGAAATGGAATCAAAATATGAGAACGGGAACATTACCATCGCTGAAGAGGGTTACAGTTGATAAGAAACCATCGATGAGGAATCGAAACCCTAATCGGAAGATGGGTTTGACTTCGAAGAGAGAGAGGGAGAGCCTCGCAACCCTAATTGCGATTGGGGTCTTCGATCTCAGAGAGAGAGAAAGAGACCACTGAGACTCGTTGGATTTGGGGGCTAGGGTTTCTCGTCGAAGAGAGTGAGAGAATCCAACAGAGTAGAAATCGTAGAAGGAGAATGGGGGTTTCTCTCAGATCGATTAGGGTTTCATCGAAGAAGGAGAGCGCGGGAGTGATTCGAAGGAGAGGAGGCTAGGGTTTCAAACAGATCGAAGAGAGAGCGGGAGCTGGAGATGGGAGCCAGGATGCCAAAAGATAAGGAGAGGGGGGAAATGACCATTTTACCCTCAACAAAGAGAGGCTCGAGACGGGATCAGATCTCAGCCATTCGATCTGATTCAAACCAGATCGGACGGCTGATCACTTCCAGCTCAGATAAGGAATTCAGCTTTCCATCTCTTAATAGACTTACTCTATATATATATATATATATATATATATATATATATATATATATGGCCATCTTCCGTTGCAAACGCAAATGTCGTGCGAACTCGTGCACACCACTTAACCCGTCATCCCCAATGACGGGTTAAGGCAAAATACATAACCCGTCATTGGGGATGACGGGTTATGTGTTTTGCCTTAACCCGTCATTGGGGATGACGGGTTAAGTGGTTCACACGTTCGCAACTGCTACAGTAGCGTTTGCAACGGAAGAAGCCTCATATATATATATATATATATATATATCTTTTAAATTCATACATGGTTAACTACATTAAAATATGACAATGAGAAACTAACTCATACAGTTTGAGGTATTAACTGCATAATCAAATGAATCGCTACTTCTGCCAGACTCCAAATCAAATATGAAATCTCTTATATTGAAGTCACACATAGCAAGGAATTTCCGTTCCACTACTGTTGTATATTCACAGAATTTTTTGTTGTGCTGACCCACTTTTTGAAAATATTTGGCGCTCTGACTCACTTTCAAAAACAATTAGCGAACTGACCCAGTTTTGGACACGTCAGCAAAAAACATTATTGGAAGAAACGGCATAGGTTATTTACATGTCGTTTTTTCCAATAACGGCATCTATTTTTTAAAAAAATGTCATGCCGTTTTTTGGAGTAACGGCATAGGTTATTTTGATTTTCGAGAGCTTGTAGTCTCCATTTTGAGAAAAATTGCAAGTGTGAAAACCTTATAACAGATGTCGTTATTTAAAAAACGGCATTCTCAATACTGATGCCATTATTTTGAATAACGGTATCAGTTATTTAGTTTGTTTGCCTATAAATAGCAATCAACATCATCTAACTCTACAGCCGTTAATGGGAATAACGACATCTCTTAAGGATGTGGTTATTTAGAATAACGGCACCAGTTGAGTCTTTTGGTTCGAGAAAAATGAATATCTGCCAAATCATCTAACTTCACAGTCGTTTTTTCTTAATAACGGCATCTCTTAAGGATGTCGTTATTCTAAAAAACGGCATCTATTATCCAAACAGTTGTGCATGTTTTGTGATATTATATATCCTTGTGCAATTTTTCTTTGTATTATATATCCTTTATTTTACTTTGATCTTATTTTACTCTTGTATGCACAGCCTGCAATTGGCCTGCATATACATAATCCATATCAATTCAAATTAACGTGATATAATTGCTATTAAAGAACAACTAAATGTTTAAGAATGATCTCCTCTTCCTAGTTTGAGCATTTAAGTGTTAAATGATACATCAGTAATTAACAGGACAACAACTAATTTTCAAACACAAGTACATATACATTTTACCTCCAGTAAATTTAATAAATAAATAATGTATATGTAATATGTCACTATACACAAGATTCTTGTCTTAATCTTCTCCTTTTGTCTGAAATACCAGTTAGCTCTTTCTGCAAATCGTTCCTCAATCTGATTATGGGAAGTTAACATCAATTAGTTCCTTCTTACTGCCATTAACAACAATACCAATCATCTGATTTTGGTTACTTTTGTCCAATGTTCTATATGTCGCAGATGTGTCGCCCCTACAAATATTCATATTGGATGGCGGATGGCGGATGGCGGGGATGGCGGGGATGGCGGGAAAATATAGAACAATCATGTTGGATAAACATAATTCCCAAAATTGTCTAGATTAGATTTAAATATAGTAAATGTCATAAATATAATTAATCAAATTCGTACAAATTTATAACACTATTGTAGACATTCATAAACCATATTCAATCAATGCATAGAAAGTTAGAAACTAAAGTTAAACAACATTATAGATTAGACAATCATAATCACATATTCACAAGCACTACATAAATCCAAAAGATGTTCAATATAACAAGTTTTTTTTTTTTTTTAGGAAAATGTGGAATCTGGCCACCCTGTTTCATTAATAAGTGATTAATAAAACAAATTCAAAGTACTGAGCCTACACAAAATCCTACAAACAAAACAACAGAACATAAACTCCACCCCGAACATGGAGGATGGGACAAAAGAAAAAACATAGAGTAGCCAAAAGGAAATACATCATAACCCCCAACAAACCCTGGGGTGGTAGGTATCAATCACTATCGAAGACCGTGCTGGCTATCACTCGATCGTCGGTCCGATCTCAATCTCCTCGTCATCAAAGTCATGTACCTGGAAGACACTCTCGATCCTTCCCCTGGAACCTGCTGCTGCCACATTAGCCCAAAAAGAGATAAAATGCATAATGTGAGTCAAATTTCCAGAAATACTATTGTAGGTTGTACGAAAGTAAAGATTATTTCTGTCTAGCCAGAGAACCCAGGTCATTGCAGTGATCGCAATATACTACGCTTCTCTCATAGCACCCCTCCCTGTTTTGAACATAGGACCTACCCACAGGTCCTCGTATGTACTAGGGTATTGAGATGTCCCTAGGGCACTGAGTACCTCTACAAGTATCGCTTTGCTCCTGGGACACTGAAGAAGAAGATGATCCCTAGACTCCAGGGCATTGTGGCGGAACCCGCATTGGGGATCCACAGTCGGTTCGCACTTAGCGAGGTTTTCTCTAGTTAGGATCGCATCATTTAGTACCAACAATAAGAAAAACTTTGATTTTTAGCGGGGCTTTGATGAACACAATATTATTCACATTTTAGAGCAATAACTTTAGTGCAATTAGACATTTAAATGCTCTATATATGGTATTTTACTCTCATTTTCTCTTTTCCACAGGAAACAGCATAAAAGTGCGAAACGAAGCAAATTCAGGATTTCAAGGATGACACATAAGGAACTGAAGAGATCAGTCGACTGATCATGCTAAAAGGCGACTGGACAGAGAAGCTGAAGCTGCTCGGCACAATCGACTCCTCCAACAACAGTCGACTGCGCTGATGAATCATGAAACTACTAAAGTCTCGACACAGTCGACTTATCTCCAACACCAGTCGACTGATCGGCAGCAGAGTCAACAGATAAGATAATTAAAGATTCTTCCAAATCCAAATACAAATCAAAGCAGATACGGAAAGAAAGAAGAAAAGAGAAAGATATATATATCGCCAATCGGATAAGGAAAGAAATAAATAAAAGAAGAGGGCGTTTATGCAAAAGAGTAAAAAACCCTAAATCTCTAGCCGTGTTCTATAAATACCAACCAAGATACAGGGGATAGGGGGATGCTCGGAATATCTCAAGACGGCTGGACCGACCAAGAAAGGCCATCAACAGCTAGCATCAAAGAAGGAAGACGATTGCTGATTGGGCTCAAGATCAATATCATACAAATCAGTGTTCTTCTATTCTTCTTTTTATTTTCATTGTAGTTGATATGGCTAAAAATAGGATTAAATCGGGACCGTTCTTATCGGACACGAATCTTAAAGCTCAGGGGTAAAACGGTAATTTCACCCACAAACGGGTCCGAAATGGGGACTGGGTCTTTATTCAAAACCCAATAACCCATGAACGGACCCACGTCAACTGGGTATGGGTTCCAAACCGCTGCACACCCGATCCAGCAAGATACAATCAAGGTCCCTGATTAGACCTTAATCAACGGCCCTGATTTACATCTATCTTTTCACTGGGAATTAGGGATTCAATTCCTTATCTGATTACTAGGAGAATATTCCTTATCTAATCACGGGGATTACATTCCTAATCCAGTCCCAAAGACGCCTATAAATACCCCCCATCCATCTCCATTAAGAGGTAATCAATACTTCTCCAATTTACGCTCTTTCTTAATCATTTCTGATTACTGACTTGAGCGTCGGAGGGTGCGTCGCCGGGATCAACCCCGGTGTCTCGCACTTTTTGCAGGTCAACGGCGGGAGTCAACGGTCAATCTCCGGCGGAACAGGTTAGAGGTTTGCTATTCAAGTTTTCCACGAACTCACAAATTCTATCTGTTTACCCCCACACCAGATTTAGCGGTAACAGATTGGCGCCGTCTGTGGGAATACAAACGAATAGCAACCCCTCGTCCCATTGGTCCAATCTTCTCCAGCCATGCCTCCGAGAAAAGTCAGGTCCAGAGGGTCCAACCGCGGGCCCAACCCCGCCGATCAGCAAGAGGTAGTCCCCGTCCAACCCTCTCCGCAGCAGGGACAACCCCCGCCTCAAGTGGAGGACCCTCTTCAGCAGGATCAGCTTCCTCTTCAGAATCAGGAACCCCCCAAGGGTCCCACCGGTCCGCAGAATGCCGGTGCGGGGGGCTCCCACATGAAGCAACCACTCCATCAAGACCGCATCTCCATACACAAAGCCTCTACGGATTCCATGGCCTCTCACAATCCTCAAAACCGGCAGAAGGTGGAGGACTTACGCCACCGTCTGGACGAGAAGCGGGCCCGAGAGGGAGCCTCCCGCCAACAACGTCCGGGTGAGCGATCCCCTCACCGCCGAGACTACAGAAGATCCCCTGCCCGAAGAGGGCGGAGAGAATCCCCCGAGCATCACAGAAGAAGACCACACTCTCCTGTGGGTCGGCAACAACCTAGGAACGATGAGGCACCAATCACCCGTGCCGAGTTCCAGCAGTTCCAAGCGACCGTCCTGCAGGCTCTCAACCTCCATCGGAACCCAGATGAGCCGAAGGCCCCATCTCCTCCTCCGGCCCGAAGCCCTCACCGACGGTCCCCATCTCCTCGTCCTGCTCCTTGCAACTCCCGGCGTACCCCCAGTTCTCGTCGCTCCCGAAGTTACCATCGCCGTAGCCCTCGCTCTCCCTCTCCCTCTCCCTCCTACGAAGACGAGTCTAGAGGCTCGGCTGATTACCGTCGGAGGGACGACGCCATGTATCGCCGTCTTCATGAGGTAGAGAGGCGCCTGGGTCAGATAGGTCGAGAAGAAGAGCTTAGGGGGAGGACCCTACGTCCTACTCGACCCCCTTTCTCCCGAACCATTGTGGATGCACCTGTGCCATTCGGCTTCAAACCTCCACAATTTGAGACTTACACCGGGGAGACTGACCCCGTTGACCACATTGAGAGCTTCAAGACTCTCATGCTCATCCACCAAGCTTCCGATGCCCTGCTGTGCAAGACATTCCCTGCTACTCTCAAGGGCTCGGCTCGGGAATGGTACTCCCGCCTCGCCCCGTCTTCCATATTCTCCTTCGAGCAGTTCGAAACACTCTTCATCACCCACTTCGTGAGTAGCAGGCGCACGGAGAAGACCAGCATCTCGCTCCTCCAGCTCAGGCAAGAGAAAGGTGAGAAGTTAAGAGACTATGTGAAGAGGTTCACTGCGGAAGTCAGGTCCATGGCCTCCCTCGACCAATCCGTCGCAACGGCCGCCTTCCAATCCAATGTCTTCAATTCCAGCCTTCGTTCCTCTCTTGCTAAGAAGCCTCCACAGAACTTTGCCGACCTCCTTCTCAGGTGTGAAAAGTACATTCGGGCCGAAGAGGCTCTCAACCCCCCTACTCTTGAGGAGACATCTTCCGGGAACAAACGGAAGAGCACAAGCGAAGAGGGGTCCCAAAAATCCCAGAAGGACGGTAATGGCCAGCGCCGTTCGACTCCACTTTTTGAGAAGTTCACCCCCCTCATTGCTAATATATCAGAAGTCCTTATGGAGGTGGACAAGGAAGGACTACTCCGCGCTCCCCCTAGAATGAATACCCCTGGTAAGAAGAGGGACAAAGATAAGTGGTGCCGCTTTCACAGGGACCATGGCCACGACACGGATGATTGTCGGGCTCTCAAGGAGGAGATCGAAGAACTCGTACAGCGGGGACACCTGACCAAGTTCATCCAAAGAGAGGGGGCCGAGCTTCCCCTCTGAGGAGCCAACAAACGAACCGAAGGGCCCGGCGAGCTTCAAGACTCAGAACCTCCCAGCTCCTCCCAAGAGGTCTTCACCTTATCGTAGAAGTAGGATTTTGATTTTCAATAAGGCCGATGCTTGTAACCCGGCCAATAGCATGTAATAATGGCTCGCCCTATTGAAGCAGCCACTTAGTTTATTTCAATAAAACTTTATGTTTTTTCATTGGAAATTGTTGCTCTTGCTTCATCTCAATCTCTCCGAGTCACGACTCGTTAAATGGTGATTCCGGAGTCCAGCTTCCTCTACATGGCTCCTCCCGCAACTCACTAAACTCTACCGATGGTTCCGGAGCCCAACACTTGGTTCGATTCTGCTTCGAATAACTTGCTCTTCAGCGGGTTAGAAGTAGCTCGTCATTCGAAACTGCTCCTGCATCCCTTAAACTAACCTCACAATGGTTTGGAGTCCAGCACTCGGCTCGACTCTTCTTCCTCGGCTCGCCCACAGACGAGCCGTAAGTAGATCGCCGTTCGAAATTGCTCCTGCAGCCGTTGAATGGATCGGAGTCCAACACTTGGCTCGATTCTACTTCGCAAGTTCGCTCCTAAGCGGACTAGAAGTAGCTCGCCATTCGAAACTGCTCCTGCATCCCTTAAACTAACCTCACAATGGTTCGGAGTCCAGCACTCGGCTCGACTCTTCTTCCTCGGCTCGCCCACAGACGAGCCGTAAGTAGATCGCCGTTCGAAATTGCTCCTGCAGCCGTTGAATGGATCGGAGTCCAACACTTGGCTCGATTCTACTTCGCAAGTTCGCTCCTAAGCAGACTAGAAGTAGCTCGCCATTCAAAACTGCTCCTGCATCCCTTAAACTAACCTCACAATGGTTCGGAGTCCAGCACTCGGCTCGACTCTTCTTCCTCGGCTCGCCCACAGACGAGCCGTAAGTAGATCGCCGTTCGAAATTGCTCCTGCAGCCGTTGAATGGATCGGAGTCCAACACTTGGCTCGATTCTACTTCGCAAGTTCGCTCCTAAGCGGACTAGAAGTAGCTCGCCATTCGAAACTGCTCCTGCATCCCTTAAACTAACCTCACAATGGTTCGGAGTCCAGCACTCGGCTCGACTCTTCTTCTTCGGCTCGCCCACAGAGGAGCCGTAAGTAGATCGCCGTTCGAAATTGCTCCTGCAGCCGTTGAATGGATCGGAGTCCAACACTTGGCTCGATTCTACTTCGCAAGTTCGCTCCTAAGCGGACTAGAAGTAGCTCGCCATTCGAAACTGCTCCTGCATCCCTTAAACTAACCTCACAATGGTTCGGAGTCCAGCACTCGGCTCGACTCTTCTTCCTCGGCTCGCCCACAGACGAGCCGGAAGTAGATCGCCGTTCGAAATTGCTCCTGCAGCCGTTGAATGGATCGGAGTCCAATACTTGGCTCGATTCTACTTCGCAAGTTCGCTCCTAAGCGGACTAGAAGTAGCTCGCCATTCGAAACTGCTCTTGCATCCCTTGAACTAACCTCACAATGGTTCGGAGTCCAGCACTCGGCTCGACTCTTCTTCCTCGGCTCGTCCTCAGACGAGCCAGGAGTAGATCGCTGTTCGAAATTGCTCCTGCAGCCGTTGAATGGATCGGAGTCCAACACTTGGCTCGATTCTACTTCGCAAGTTCGCTCCTAAGCGGACTAGAAGTAGCTCGCCATTCGAAACTGCTCCAGCATCCCTCAAACTAACCTCACGATGGTCGGGGTCCTATGGCTCGACTTTACTTCACCGGCTCGTCCTTAAACGGGCCGGAGGAAGATGGCCATTCCGAACTGCCCCCACGACCATCCGAGCCGAGCTACTCATCTACCGAGAAGCAAAGTGGCGGAAAATGTGCCCCAAAATCCGTGCTCGGATTTGCCGAACAAGATGCATCTACCGAGCGGCAAAGCAGATGAAGAGCAAGAAGAAAAAGAAGCTAACGGGTCAGGGTCGGATCCAATACCAACGGTCCGACCCATACCCTTCTTAGCTCCTTCATTCTTCTCCTTCTTCAGTCTTCCCGCCAAAAGTACCCAACACTTCTGCTCTTCTTCACTGTGCGAAAGAACGAGGCAGGGGAGAGAACCCGAATGCCTCTCCTCCCCTTCCTCTTCTCAGGGCCAAGCTCTTCGCTCCGCTCGCCTCCAAAGCAGAGCTCTTCTCAAGCGAGTTCGGAGCTAAAACTCTCTCCTAGAGTTGCTCCTCAAACTCCTCTTCCAGATGGCTCTTCTACAAATCGAGCTCTCCCCTCCGCTCGCCTCCAAAGCGGAGCTCTTCTCCAACGAATTCGGAGCTAAAACTCTCTCCTAGAGTTGCTCCTCAAACTCCTCGTCCAGATGGCTCTCCTAGAGCCGAGCTCTTCACTCCGCTCGCCTCCAAAGTGGACCTCTCCTCGAACAAGTTTGGAGCACAACTCTCTCCTAGAGTTCCCCCTCACACTTGCCTCACAAATAGCTCTCCTCCAGATCCGAGCTCTTTGCTCCGCTCGCCTCCGAAGCGGACCTCTTCTCAACAAGATCGGAGCTCACAACTCTCTCCTAGAGTTGCTCCTCAAACTTGTCTTCCAAATGGCTCTCTCCTAAAGCCAAGCTCTTCGTTTTGCTCACCTCAAAGGATGGGTCTTCCCAAGGCTCTTACAAGGGTCTTCCTGGCACAAGAGTTTTCCCAGCACAGCTTCTCCGCCCCTAGGAGTGGAGCTCCTCTTCCAAAATCCCCACGACCAAAACACTCCTCAACCTCATGTATACAAGGATATCTCTGGCTGTTTTGACCAGGAAGGAGGGTGAAACTTCATCTCACTCCTAAAGAAAAGTCGTAGATCTTCGAATTATCTTCGAAACAAGGGGTCGCACGCCCCGAGCCGACCTCCGTAGCACCGGGAAAATCAAGAAGAACTCTACAGGGAAAATTGGAGTTCGGCACCCGCTGCCGAGCGTTCTTGCCACCGACCGTTTTACGGGCTTGAGTTCGGCACAGTTGAGTTCGGCACCCGCTGCCGGGCGTTCCTGACACCGACCGTTTTACGGGCTTGAGTTCGGCACCAGTTGAGTTCGGCACCAATTGAGTTCGGCACCCACTGCCGAGCGTTCTTGACACCGACCTCGTTATGGGGGAAAAATTCGAGTTCGGCACCCACTGCCGAGCGTTCTTGACACCGACCTCGTTACGGGGAAAAATTGTGGTTCGGCACCAGCTGCCAAACGCTCTCAGCACCGACCCACAAACAACACAAAAAAAAAAAAAATTTGAAGGGCTAACGGGTCGGCAGTTCGGGTTCGAACTCCGTACCCGAACCGTACTGCCACGTCGCCCCCCCCTTCTTCTTCAGTATTTTGGCGCCAAACCCAAGAAGCCCAGTTCGTCACCTTCATCTTCAAGCTCCATATTCAAATACCCAACTCACCCCTTCGACGACAACCGACGAGCTCTCACCCCCTCCGTCGTCAAGCTTCGTCACCAAGCTCGGCCTCGTCAACTTCCGACGAGCCTCTTCCGTCTCCTAGCCCCGTCGACGAGCTTCCAAACCCAACACAACGACGAGCTCGAAACATCCACCACTGCGTCGAGCTCCCCATCCCGAGCTCGCATCCAACACCACCTTCACGAGCTCCCGACGTTGCCGAGCTCCGTCACCGAGCTCCGTCACCAAGCTCCGAAGCATCAACTCCAATAGTGAGCTCCATTTAGATTCACCGCAGAGCTCCTCCCCCATCGTCGCATAGTTCCACGACCACTTCAACGAGCTCCGAACGCCATCACAGGCTCCGTCAGCTCTCTCGAGCGAGCTCTGCCGGATACTGAGCTCCAACGTCGAGCTCACCACTGCGACGAGTTCTCCCATAATCGAGCTCCATCACCATTGCCGAGCTCCTCCGCACACCGAGCTCCACATCCGCTGCCTCCGAGCGTGCCTCTTCTCCTCGGCGAACATGCATGAGCAGCCAAAACTCACCATCGAAGCTCGGAGCTTCGTCAGGCCCACTCACGACTGCTATCAACCTCCTCTTCGAAGCTCGTAGCCGAAAGCTCCCAACTCCTCTCTCCCTCGTCGATATCCGAGCTCAGTCTCCTCCCTCGACAAACAAACCACCGAGCTCCAACGTGCTCCCGCCGAACTTCGTATTCCTCGCCGACGACCTCCTCGAAGAACGAAGACAGATAGGTAAAGAGGTTGGGGACGAGGTGGTGAAGTCGAGGACGGGGGAGAAGAAAAACGAAGGAAAGAGGAAACAGAGAAGAAAAGAAAAAGCAGAGGAGAAGAAGAGCTGGTGCAAAATTTTTAAAAAAAAAAAAAAGAAAAAAAAAAGAGAAAAAGTCAACCTTTGACTTGCCACGTGGCGTCCACGTGGACTTCGCCATTTTTGCCGAGCATTCATGGAACCGACCCTCTTACACCAAAAAATGGCCTCCTCTTCCTCCTCCCGATGCGCGCTCACTTGATCGTGATCAACGCACACGATCGCGCCACGTGTCCAGGTAATGTTTTATTTATTTATTTATTTGTTTTAATTATTTAAAAATTTCGAAAAAATATTTAAAAATCGAAAAAAATTAAATAAAAATTCAAAAAATAATTATAAATTCAGAAAAATTATTTTAAAATTCTGAAAAATATAATTATTTAATTAGAATAATTATTTAATATTTTCGATAATTAATTATTTAATTCGAAAACTGAATAAAAAATTCAAAAAAAATGATGAGAAAAAATTCAGAAAATCTGGAAAAATCACCAAAAATCCAGAAAATTCTGAGGATATTTTTGGGTATATTACAAGCCCAGAATAACACCGTTACACCCCCGAGCAAGATCCAAACTCCCTTAAGAACACCGATAAAATCTCATACGCCATTAGAACAGTAAACTACTCCTCAAAGGCTGATCAAACTCAGTCTTTAGGAGTGGGGGGCTCGTGATATGGCTAAAAATAGGATTAAATCGGGACCGTTCTTATCGGACACGAATCTTAAAGCTCAGGGGTAAAACGGTAATTTCACCTACAAACGGGTCCGAAATGGGGACTGGGTCTTTATTCAAAACCCAATAACCCATGAACGGACCCACGTCAACTGGGTATGGGTTCCAAACCGCTGCACACCCGATCCAGCAAGATACAATCAAGGTCCCTGATTAGACCTTAATCAACGGCCCTGATTTACATCTATCTTTTCACTGGGAATTAGGGATTCAATTCCTTATCTGATTACTAGGAGAATATTCCTTATCTAATCACAGGGATTACATTCCTAATCCAGTCCCAAAGATGCCTATAAATACCCCCCATCCATCTCCATTAAGAGGTAATCAATACTTCTCCAATTTACGCTCTTTCTTAATCATTTCTGATTACTGACTTGAGCGTCGGAGGGTGCGTCGCCGGGATCAACCCCGGTGTCTCGCACTTTTTGCAGGTCAACGGCGGGAGTCAACGGTCAATCTCCGGCAGAACAGGTTAGAGGTTTGCTATTCAAGTTTTCCACGAACTCACAAATTCTATCTGTTTACCCCCACACCAGATTTAGCGGTAACAGTAGTCATGAACTCTATTATATTAATCAATAAAGGTTGTATTATGTGCAACTAATTTAATAGTTGGGTAGATTGAAACCGTAGTCATGTGATGCTTATATTTTTCTAAATGCTACTTTATTGCTTATTGATTAAATCTGAGAGTATTGGAATAGATTTATAGTAATCAAACTAGTTCAGAAACTTAGGGCAGTCGACTGAAGTGACAGCCAGTAGATTGCAGTCGACTGAAGTGACAGCCAGTCGACTGATTCGAACCTGGGATTTTAAGTTTGTGTATTGTAGATCTGAATCTGTTATGTGAGCATATTGAGACGACCCGTATCTCGTGTTCATAACTTGTAACAAGAGAATCTCTAGGGGTTCTTGGTTTAATCAACTTAAGGGATCTAGATCTGATACCAATTTCTAGGACCTTGAGTGTTTGTTCGTTTCCACTGATCTTATGTTTTCTTCAAGTACAACCTAGTAGATACCATGCTAAACACTTGATGAAAGAAACGAATTAGAGTAGATACCATGCCTAATTCTTGGCTTAGGGAAACTGTACTTTAAGGAGTAGATACCATGCCCTTGAAGAGAACAAACATGAGTAATAAGAGTAGTGGATAACTTCGCATTACTGACTATAGGTGGAAATCAATGCCCAACTACTTAAATAGATATTCGTGACTCAACTTGTGATACTATTTATTTATATTTTTATCTTTTCATTTCCTTTTAATCAAACTTTCAGAACAACACTTTAAGATTTGCTTTTTCTTTGGTTTTATTGATTAGTGAGTTAAGTACTACAATCTCTGTGGGATCGACCCTTGCTTGCCGCTACGCTTCTTCAAACGATTCATGCACTTGCGAGGTTTTATAATTTGTGTCTAGTTTTATCTATTTATTTAGGTGACTAGATTACACAACAAGTTTTTGGCGCCGCTGCCGGGGATTGTTTAGTATTTTAACTTACAAATCAGTAAAATCTTTTTCTTTTTATTTTATTTTATTTCTTCTTCTTCTTTTATAACATTTTCTTTCAGGTTACATTCTACACAGGCAGACCAGTCGACTGTCCCAAGGATCAGTCGACTGTCCAGAGGATTTTTCCAAAGAGCAACAATGGGTGAAAATTTTTTAAACCGAGTACCAATGCAAGACAAATTCATTTCTAAGAATATTGAGAACCCTTCTTGCATAGCTTTTCAACCCAAAGTCACAGGAAATATGCATCTATCACCTCAATTACTCAGCATGGTGCCCCACTTCTTTGGTAGAACAGACAAAGATCCGCATCTACATTTACAAGACTTATTTGATCTTTGCAGGACACAAAGCATCCAAGGGCTTACCTCTGAACAAATCAGGTTAATCTTGTTTCCTTTTTCTCTAAAACTTAATGCTAAGTTATGGTATAATTCTTTGGAACCAGGATCAATTAATTCATAGGAGCAATTGGCAACAAAATTCTTGAAAGAGTTCTTTCCAGCCCAGAAAACCAGACAACTAAAAAGGGAGATTCTACTTTTCCAACAAAAAGATGGCGATTTGTTTTTCGAGGCGTGGAAGGACTTCAAAAACAAGCTTTTCAAGTGTCCTATGCATAACATACCTAAGGATGACCAGGTACAATCATTTTATGAGGGTTTAAATGACGCTAACAAAGCAATTGTAGATGCAGGTTGCAATGGGATGTTGATGAGAAAGAGTGCTGAGGAGGCCATAGAACTATTTGAAGAACTCAACGAGAACTCACAACAATTCTCCACAAGGAGGGGTTTTTCGAAGAGACAGGGAGTACACGAAATTTCTCATAATAATAACATGCAATTAGAAATGGAAACCATGAACAAAAAGATTAATATGCTTGTAAATTCAACGTTGGGTGGCGTAAAAAACCAACCAAAAGAAATTTGTGCAAATTGTTTTCAATCTAACCATACAACTAATTCATGTCCCATGTTTTCTTTCGCAGATCAGGAGCACACAAACTACGAAGAACAAGGAATGTACCCGCCCCAGAACAATTTTTTTTCAAACACGTATAACCCAGGGTGGCAGAACCATCAAGACAATCAATTTGCACCAGGGCATACGCAGCAATTCCAGGGTGAGAATGGGTATGATAGGCCAGAACAAGAAAAGAATAAGTTGGATTTCGAAACCACCATTCTTCAACTACTCCAACAGCAACAGCAAACAAGCGATCAACAAGGACAGGCCATTCAAAAATTGGAATTTTAAATTGGTCAAATTGCTACGGAGTTAAGTGAAAGAAAGGCAGGAGAATTCCCATCACAAACCATACCTAACCCTAGAGGACAAGAACAGCTCCAATCAAGGACAACACTAGAGGAAGAGATTGAGTTTAAAACGTTTGATGCACCACAATTTCCACACGATGATCATGAATGTTATAATATTGATGTGGTTCAGGAAATTTGTGACCAAACATTTCAGGAAAATAGTGTTGATCTAGTAAAAGAAACAATTACACACCCTCTAACATTATCTCATGTTGAACAGGAATATGATGATCTGAGGATTGCAGAGACAGTACATCACCTTGAAACTCCAGAGTCATATCCAGGTAAGCTTGCACCTGTATTCGAAAATTTTGTATCTGATACAACTTGTGTTTCTGCAGACAAGTCGACTGCTGGCCAGGACAAGTCGACTGCTGGCCAGGATAAGTCGACTGGTGTACAGCATAAGTCGACTGCTACCAGACAACCAGATGAGGAGCTGAAGCCCATACATGAATATTTGGGGGACAATCAGAAATTACCTGTGACAGTTGCTGCAAATTTCAGGATACATGAAGAAGCAAGGCTGCAGGGAGTCTTGCAAAATCACCATGGTGCATTAAGATGGACCATTGCTGATAAACTGATGTCAAGATGGTACGGTCCATAAATTGTTACAAAAGGTTTCCCCCACATGGAGCGTTGGAAAAAATCAAACATTCTAGGTGAATGGGCAGAGGGGGGAAACCTTATAATAAGATGAGTTGTGAGCCACGAGTCATTCAATACATGGCACAACTCATCAAGTTTAGCTGAAGACAAGAAACACAGTGCTTATTGGGAGGCAACCCAATTTTTCAGGGGAGTATTTACACTTTCCCTTTATTTTCTTTCAGTTAATCATTATTATTTTTCTTTAGTTATTTTTACTCTCCTTACTAGATGGTAACACATGCCTATTTATTTATTTTAAATTTCTGTGCGAACATTGAGGACAATGTTCCATCTAAGTTTGGGGGTATTAGGGGTATTTAGTTATATAGAGTCTTTTGAGTTTTTAGGATAAACAATTTCTTATAAAGTAAGAAGAAGGATACTTATTTACTTTAGGATTGTTGAGTTTCATAGTTCCCTACAAAGTTATATAAGTCATGCGATTATACATAATAAACAAATGTGATACATTTTTCTGGTGATTATTCCTTTAGATCTAGTCCTAAATTGAGTTTAAGTAAATAGAGTGATAAAAACATATATATATATATATATATATATATATATATATATATATATATATTTGAATAAAGTCAATCTACTCCAATGTTTTGAGTGCTTAGTAACTAGGGGTATTCATCACCAATGTTTACCTTTACGTCAAACGGCAACTTGAAATATGAGTATGCAAAGCACTTTAAAGTTTGTGACTTGTTGAGTAACCGGGTGGATTCATCACAAATGTTTTGCATTCGCGTCAAAAGGCAAGTGACCACTTTAGAGAAGAGACTACAAAAAAAAAAAAAAAAAAAAAAAAAAAAAAAAAAAACCTCTAGTTTACTACTCGGTTTGTAGTAGAGGAAAGGGATAATCACAGATTGAGTAATCACATACTATACTTACATTAATTGCATGACAAATATGATTGAGTCTGGGGATTATGACTAAACAATTGCACTGGAGAAAGTGGGTATGCTTAGTTTTACTTCATCTGAAATTGTTTATACTTTTTACTTTGATGCTCATGAGAATTCTTGGTCTGATAGTTGAGTCTATTATTACTATTCCCTTGTTCATAAATTCACTCTTTGCTTGAGGACAAGCAAAATCTAAGTTTGGGGGTATTTGATGAACACAATATTATTCACATTTTAGAGCAATAACTTTAGTGCAATTAGACATTTAAATGCTCTATATATGGTATTTTACTCTCATTTTCTCTTTTCCACAGGAAACAGCATAAAAGTGCGAAACGAAGCAAATTCAGGATTTCAAGGATGACACATAAGGAACTGAAGAGATCAGTCGACTGATCATGCTAAAAGGCGACTGGACAGAGAAGCTGAAGCTGCTCGGCACAATCGACTCCTCCAACAACAGTCGACTGCGCTGATGAATCATGAAACTACTAAAGTCTCGACACAGTCGACTTATCTCCAACACCAGTCGACTGATCGGCAGCAGAGTCAACAGATAAGATAATTAAAGATTCATCCAAATCCAAATACAAATCAAAGCAGATACGGAAAGAAAGAAGAAAAGAGAAAGATATATATATCGCCAATCAGATAAGGAAAGAAATAAATAAAAGAAGAGGGCGTTTATGCAAAAGAGTAAAAAACCCTAAATCTCTAGCCGTGTTCTATAAATACCAACCAAGATACAGGGGATAGGGGGATGCTCGGAATATCTCAAGACGGCTGGACCGACCAAGAAAGGCCATCAACAGCTAGCATCAAAGAAGGAAGACGATTGCTGATTGGGCTCAAGATCAATATCATACAAATCAGTGTTCTTCTATTCTTCTTTTTATTTTCATTGTAGTCATGAACTCTATTATATTAATCAATAAAGGTTGTATTATGTGCAACTAATTTAATAGTTGGGTAGATTGAAACCGTAGTCATGTGATGCTTATATTTTTCTAAATGCTACTTTATTGCTTATTGATTAAATCTGAGAGTATTGGAATAGATTTATAGTAATCAAACTAGTTCAGAAACCTAGGGCAGTCGACTGAAGTGACAGCCAGTAGATTGCAGTCGACTGAAGTGACAGCCAGTCGACTGATCCGAACCTGGGATTTTAAGTTTGTGTATTGTAGATCTGAATCTGTTATGTGAGCATATTGAGACGACCCGTATCTCGTGTTCATAACTTGTAACAAGAGAATCTCTAGGGGTTCTTGGTTTAATCAACTTAAGGGATCTAGATCTGATACCAATTTCTAGGACCTTGAGTGTTTGTTCGTTTCCACTGATCTTATGTTTTCTTCAAGTACAACATAGTAGATACCATGCTAAACACTTGATGAAAGAAACGAATTAGAGTAGATACCATGCCTAATTCTTGGCTTAGGGAAACTGTACTTTAAGGAGTAGATACCATGCCCTTGAAGAGAACAAACATGAGTAATAAGAGTAGTGGATAACTTCGCATTACTGACTATAGGTGGAAATCAATGCCCAACTACTTAAATAGATATTCGTGACTCAACTTGTGATACTATTTATTTATATTTTTATCTTTTCATTTCCTTTTAATCAAACTTTCAGAACAACACTTTAAGATTTGCTTTTTCTTTGGTTTTATTGATTAGTGAGTTAAGTACTACAATCTCTGTGGGATTGACCCTTGCTTGCCGCTACGCTTCTTCAAACGATTCGTGCACTTGCGAGGTTTTATAATTTGTGTCTAGTTTTATCTATTTATTTAGGTGACTAGATTACACAACAGGCTTTCGTTTTCCAGATGACAGCAGACCATTTTGGGGTACATCCCCTAAAATGTAAGCGATTGTACATGGAGCAAACCGTGAACTTGCCTCTCTTCTCCAATCTCCAGGATTTCTTGTCGGGGCCCTGAGAGCAACCGATATCCGTGTTGGAGATGTAGGCCTGAAGTCCCGTTAGTCTGAGCTATAAGCCAAGATCGAATGGTTGTTTGAAAGATGGATTCCATGCGCCTCTTTTCCAGGCAGCGGCCACCGTGCAGTGTGGATGTGTCGCCTAGTCATATAGATCGGAGAATAGGGTTCTGAGTGAGTGATCAGCACACCACTTGTCCCATCAGAATCTGGTGAGTCTGTCGTTACCGATAGATGATATAACACCGCTGTGGAAGGGATCGTATGCCTTAGTGATACCTTTCCAAAACCAGTAAACCCGAGGGCCTATACTGAAGCCCAGATTTCTCATTCCATTCCCTTGCATATATCCCTGGACAAATTATTGTCATCCTTCTCCATTCGGGTGGAAAACTTTCCACCACCATTTCTCCAGTAGCGCCAGATTCATATCTCGAAGGTCAATTATACCTGGGCCTCCATGTCTCTTTTTCATGCAGGCCTTCTCCCACCTAATTAGATGATATCCTCTTCGGTCCGGATCTGCCCCTTTCTATAAGAAACGTTTTCTAGTCCGGTCAATTCTTTGGATTACCCATCGTGTCATTTCAAAGAAGGAAAGATAATAGGTAGGAAGGTTAGAGAGGACTGCATTAATAAGCGTGACTCTCCCTCCCAAAGAAAGGGCTTTTGCCTTTCCATCCTGCCAACCGTTTCTTAACCCGGTCTATGATGGGGAGCCAATCCGCCTTTTAGAGTTTTCCGGGTCTTAGCGGCAATCCCAGGTATTGGATGTGGAAACTCTCGGTGGAGCAATTTAGGATAGTGGCATGATCAAGAGCCTCTTCCGGACTCAGGGCAATGGGAATGATAGCACTTTTTGACTCTGAGGCCAGACCAGGCCTCAAAGCAATACAGAGTTCCTTTGAAGACAGTAGTTTCCCCTAAGTTGCCATTTCCAAATAAGAGAGTATCGTCTGCGTATTGGAGTATAGAGCATCCTTGAAAATTATTTCCCTCAGCCACCGGTGCGATCCAACTGGATCTACTGCATTTAGCCATCATGGATCTGAGAACGTCTGCCACGATGGTGAAGAAAAGGGGTGAGAGCGGATCTCCTTGCCTGAGCCCCCGTTTGCAGGAGAATGGGTGGCCTGCTACCCCCATTAACCAAAATAGTCGTTCTGCTAGTGGTCAGACACGTATGGATCCATCTTATCCACCTGTCCCCAAAACCCCTTCCAGCAAGCGCTTCCAACAAACAGTCACATTCAACAGAGTCATAGGCTTTCTCGAAATCTAGCTTCAGAAGGTAGCTCTTAGTGTTCGAGGTGTGGCAATGATGGATAGTCTCCTCAGCTGTTGCTATACTATCCTGAATGCACCTTCCTTTGATGAATCCCATCTGGTCCTGACTAATGAGGCCATCCATTATCTTCCCGAGCCTGATAGCGAGGGTCTTGGTAATGATCTTTACCGAGCAGTTAAGGAGGCTAATGGGGTGGAAGTCTCCAACTCTTCTTGATTCTTCTTTCTTAGGAATCAGCACAACCTCCGCGTAGTTAAATCTTCCTAATTTGAGTTTATGCTCGTAGAAGTCTTCGAACAGCTTAAGGAAGTCATCTTTGATTTCCTCCCAGAAGATCTGATAGAGTAGAATCGGGAAACCATCAGGACCTGGAGCTTAATCCTTTCCCATTTGTTGGATTGCCTCCCAGACCTCCTTCTCAGTGAAGGGCGCTTCGAGGGATTGCAGTCCAGGCTCTGGAATACTTGCCTGGTCTTGTCAGAAATCGTGTTGGAGAGGGATCCTCAATTCTGCTTTGTGCCCGAAGAGGCACTTGAAGTGTGACTGGAAGGCCAGCTTAATACCAACATCGCCTTGAACCGTTCCGAAATTCGATTGGATTGAGTGTATGAGGTTAGCTCTAGGTCGTGCGCTGGCAACTCGATGAAAAAAGGCTGTGTTCGCGTCTCCCTCTTTGAGCCACGAAATTCTGGACCGTTGTTGCCACTTGATTTCCTCAATCCTGTAGAGCTGGTCGATTTCTGTCTGAATTGGAGCAATCGATTCCGCTCTTCCTGTAGTAGATCCCTAGATTCTTCAAGCTTCTCAAGTTCCTCAATTCCCTCAAGAAGGGAATCCTTTGCTCTCCAAATCAGAGCGAATCTGTTCCGGTTCCATTTTCTAAGCTTTCCCCTGAGTCTACAAATCTTTTCACACCATATAGCGGACGCTTCCCGACCCTTAGTCGGGCGAGACCAATTCTCGTTGACCATATGGTGGAAGCCTTGAATTTCTAACCATGCTTTCTCGAACCGAAATTTTGATGGCCTCCTGGGTAGGTCTTCCCCGGAAGATAAGAAGATACGCACGTAATCAGATGTTGGTCTGGGGAGTGATTTTACCGATGACAATGGAAATTTGGTCTCCCAATCCGTGGAGACCAAGATCCTATCTAGCTTAGCTAGGATGGGCGCCGCCTGCATATTCGACCAGGTGAAAATCCTACCCAAGATAGGGATATCAACCAATTCCAGGTCCGTGATGACCTCATTGAAGGCTTCCCTGTCTAGATCACTGGATCCTCTGCCCCTGTGCTCTGAGGAGAATCTTGTGATGTTGAAATTGCCCCCCATCACCTAAGGGTGTTGCCAGTGGGCACGGATAGCTCTTAGTTCCGCCCAGAACGCCGTTCTAGCATTAGAAGTATGCAGACCATAGACCACCGTAACCGATTGAGTCCACCGGTCGGTTTTACACTGGAGCAATACCGACAAGGAGAATTGCCCGTGGATCTCGTTTAGAAAATCGTAGACGTTGGGATTAAACCCAAGGGCGATGCCTCCAGACACCCCAACTGATGGGAGCATCTTCCAATCGGAGATTCGACTGCCCCTACTCTACTAAATCTAGAAACGTTTGAAAGTTTGGTCTCTTGGAGTCCGACAATGTTAGCCTTAGACTTGGTAACAACTTCCTTCACCATTTCTCGCCTGCCTCGCCCTCCGAGGCCCCTAACGTTCCAGAATAGGGCCTCCATTAACAACGGTTACGGGGGGAACGTGACTCATTTTGGCTGTCGAGTACAAACTAAGAGAAACCCTATCGGTCTCCCATCCTCTAATTTGATTAAGGAGGAGGACATTCCTATCAATATCGTTAACCGCAAGACCACAGGTTTCGGCTAGATAAAAAATCTCAGTATCAGTCATGAAGTTAAAAACAGAAGCTAGGAAAGAGCCTGTACCTCCTACGTTTGTCTTAGCCGCTTTAGCGGCTGCAGCAATCTCCAAATAGTCGTATAAGGACTCCTCACTAGCCCTCTTGCGAACCCTGAGATGTGAACCTCTTTGAGAAGAGCTTGTCACCATTGACTGTGTTGGAGGGAAAGTGCAAGGTACCAATTCAGGAGAAACACTGGAAAGCTCTTCAGCCAATCCATCTGAGTCAATCAACTCTCCTTCTGAGTAGACGTAGTCTTCATCGAGGTTAAGCCTCTCATCACAGTCATCTTCATCAACATCAAGATGTGAGATTTGGACACACTCATTTGTGCCCAATAAATCACCATTTGAGCCCATACTGGGCCACTCTTTGGGCCCAAGTATATTCCTCTCTTCTATAAGTAGCTCAACTGAGATTTGGATTTCTTCTAACCCGACCCTAGTCTCAATGGGCCTTGATCGTTGTGCTTGGGCGTTCGAAATTTGTGCTGCGGGTGGAGTAGGATAGGCAAGGTTGTGACTCTATAGCAGTGGCTTCAGCCCTCTGACGCTTTCGCCAAGTGTCTCACCGTGAGTGGAGGTCCCTGCGGTCGCAGCTTTGGGAGTCGTTATCGAGGCATTAGGGCTCGATATCGAGGCATTGAAACAATGCTTCGTTCCGCCGCTCACTGTACTTTTGCTTTTCCCAGAAGGCTCTAAGCCTAATATGGGGGGTCCTCTTTCCCTGTGCTTCACCCCCCTAGTTCTTTACTCCCTCTTTGGAGCTCTCTTCCCTGGCTGTTAGTACCTCCAAATTCGTCCTCTTCCCAGAAATGGCAACTGCCTTCTGCCCCAACAACTCTTGACCCCAACAACTCCCCTATTTTCCTTTTTGAAAGCTGTTGTGCTTTTGGTCCACCTTTTTGGTCCAAAGCATCACTGGCCCTAAATTTTGCGCATTTTTCCCTATATTTTTCCCTGTTGGAGAGCCTCTTTACATGTCGTGTCGAAGTGGGTTTTTGCCATTTTTAGGCCCTGCAAGCTCTGGCTCCCCTCTCTGATCCCTTTTTCATACCTCCTCTCCACCATGCGAAGTTTGACTGCCACATTGGGAAACTTTTTGGCCCCGTTCCCCTTTGTTTGCCTCTGGAGGAGTGGATTTTGCCAAATCCAGACATGAACCATCCTGACCATTAGATCTCTTGGTCGACTCTTGATCTCAACCAACGGGGATTCGCCCTGAGTTGAGAAGATCTGATCCCTCTGCCATGGGCTCCCAGCGAATCTCCATCCCCCTAGCCGCCCTAATCACTTCTCGGTGAGCACATTTAACCTCGTGTGCCCTGTCAATGGTAAGATCCTACTCCGGTGAGACTACCTGTTTAAAGGTGCGACCATCTTTGAAAGATGGGGGAGGAGTAGGGGACGTGATGGCTAGGAGCTCCACTTCTATTTTTGTAATACCCTGATTTTTCAATTAATGAAAAATTATTTTATTTTGCACGTAGTGTGCACGTGCAATATTTTGTTTGGATTATTTTATTATGATGTGTATAATTATTTAAATATTTGTTCTCAAATTATTTTGTACAAAAGCCTTTCTTTAAATAAATAGAAAGCCTTATTTTAATTTAATGAAAAAGCCTTTTCTTAAAAGCCCAAAGATGTATTTTATTTTATTTATTCTTAATAAATTATTTTGGCCCAAAAAGAAAGCCCATGAATTAATCTCTTTTATTTAAACTTGTCATGTAGAAGACTATTTTATAACTAATTTATTTTTATACAAAATTAAAATGTACAAATTTGGCCTAGTTGCATGCACGTGCACTACACGTACACGTGCTATGCACACTCTTGGTGGTGGCCGGCATGCATTCTTTTGGAGGGAGATTTGATTTTTGTCATGGTGATCATGGAGGTAGTTTTGTGGATGTGGGTAGTTTTCATAACTCCTACTCTAATCTTGGCCCTCCATTCTACAACCAACTAATCAATCTTGGCCCTCCATTTCACTTGTTTTCTAGTATAAATACCCCCCCTCATGGCTATTTTCATATGCAAATTATATAGTTCCAAATTATAGTCTTAATTAGTAATAGTGTGAGTTATAAAAGATAGAGAGTTTGTGTGGGATTGCTTGCTTGTTCCAAGGAGGAGTGGCCGGCTATTGCAAGAGGGAGCTTTCGATTTGCTTGGTGGCTTGGAGGTGCGCGCATTCGGCTAGGAGGAGGTGCTTTCTTTCGCAAGGACCTTGTTGCTTTGTGTGTTTAATTTCTCTCCATTCAAGGTGGGTAAACATTTCATATTTCTAATATAGATCTATGCTAGATTCAACTATCAAAAAGATGCATGAAAAATACTAATAAGAGCCCACTTTAATTGAGAAGTTAGTTTTATGAATTGATTGAAATGTAGTGATTAATTTGTATATGGCTCTAGTATTAAATTAAATTAAATTGTGTGTAGAATTCTCCATGATTATTAGTATGAAGTAATGATGGTGATTAAATTCCCTTAAGAATGTTGCTAGTATGATTTGAGACATAGATTGATTAATGAAATTACTACTCACAAAATTAGTAGTTGAGTTGTGATAAATAGACCTTTATGTTGATATGGATATGGACAATTGAAAACATATGTATTGGTTGAATAAAGAGTTAATAACAGTAAATTATTATAAGAAAATTTGGAATAAAAAGATTAGTAGATCAATTATTTAGCAATGTCGAAAATGCAATATATAGTAATTGATTTGTGTGTGGAAAATATATTTTATTAGTACAAAAATTATTTTTATCTTACTGGTATGAAATTCACATGAATGAAAATTAATCTGGAGATTTTCAGTAATCTTTACCAAAGCAATAAGAAACAAAGTTTAGTTGAACATCGAGTATTTTTTATATCAGTGGCAATTGATTCAAAAAGATTTTGATACGTACTGTGACAACCCGAGCTAGTAGCTCAGGCGGTCACTGAGTGCGGTTGGCTTCTCTGGGTTGAACGGTTCGAATCCCTGTGACCACAACATTTTTTCACACAATTTGAAAGTATATAACTTTCGACCCGAAAGCCATATATACTAAATTCGCCCCCTTTATATCGCTAGCACAGTTCGGCCACATGGCGGGTGCTCTTGGCTCTGTTTCCGTTGTGCCTGGGTTCGATTCACACCCTCGGCATATATAAAAAAATATTTTTTTTGGGGGTTTCTAGACGTCCAAAAATTGTGAAAAAAATATGGTAATTCTCAGAAAAATGTAAGGAATTTTATAAGAATGATTTGGGTATTATTTGAATGAATTTAACTATGGTTTGTAGTTAAAATGCATAAATAGACATATGAGTTTATATAGATTATTGATATGAGATTATAAGTTGAAAGAATAAGTGAATTGAAACATTAAGAGTTGATTTGGCAAAAAGAAATGTGGTTGTGTGACATGATGCAATTATTTTCTCACTTGTGGAACAATATGAAGTGTGCTTATTGTTTAGTAATGTGGAATTGTTGTGATGTGATAATTGATAAAGTATATGCAAATTTATGTGCAATGATGGACTTGTGAACAAATTGAAATCATAAATTGAAAAGAGAATGTACATGTGAGTATGAGAACTCAACATGGAAATTTATAAGTTGAAGATTGTGAAATGAAATTTGAAATAGAGTAGCTAAGTCTCCCCGGCATTGAGAAATGAAATGAAATTAGACCAAGGTTGGTCATGTTGAAATGAATGAATAAGTCCGGTTGATGGAGAGGCTAACTCTAGAGATTAATTTTGTTCATGATTTTTAATTAAACTAAGGACTAGTACATAGTGGAGACGTGATGAAAGTAGAAGAAAAACACGAGTGAGGGCCATTGGATTTGCGGCGGAGAGTATTTCACAGGTTCTTCACGATGAGTCGTGACATGACGTGGATACGGCTCCAGGGTACCGTGGCGGCGGAAAGTATTTCACAGGTTCTTCACGATGCGTCGTGACATGACGTGAATACTGTTCCAGAGTACCGTCCCTGTGGTGACACTTGTGGGATGTTTGGTGACTGCATGAGGATCGTGTGCCATGAAGGAGGCTGAATTGTCCATAGGTTCTTCACGATGCGTCGTGACATGACGTGGGATTCCCCTCCAGTTTCTGTACACGTGCTTGCACTCATAGATCATCTAAGACACTACCGTAGTTACAGTAGTAGATTAAGTCATAACGAGGGATCGAACCCTACAAAGATGAAGAACGATTAAGGGCTTGCCCTCGGACCTATGTAGTATGGGATGCATAGAATCCGAACAAGTGCGCATTAGTGTCATGTAACATAAATAAATGCATTAAGGATTCAGTGCACAATCACAACACGACATCAATAGAGTAGTCCCTTTAGTTTGAATGTGACAAGTTTGTGTTTGTTAAATATGGAAAGTTAAGTTATACTATTTCCGGCATAGAGAGGATGGCCATGTATAACGTTCGTCGGTTGAATAAACTGACGTACCCATAGTCTTATATGCAGGTAAATGACATGTCAAAGATTAAAGAAGAATGGATGCTTAAAGATTATACCATGCTGTTGTACTTTTATTTAATTGTTGTAAATTTTACTTCCGCTGTGCAAAAGAAAAGTGTAATATTTATGTAAACTCTGATGTAAGATGAAAAGTTTAAATTTCCCTGTAAAATTGTACTAAAGAAAGTGAAAAGATCCCGTAGAACATCTCGAATTCAGTGTATTTGGGATTCGGGGCGTTACAATTTTTGCCCTCTTATCGAGCACAAATAGGATGAGATAGGATTCCTTAAAAGAGAAGACTTTGGCAAAGCGTGGCATAAGGGCGATGTCGCTGCTCCTGATCATTATCCTCACTGATATAATCTCGGAGTGGCAAATCATCTTCTCGTCGATATCTACCACTGTCCCGAAGTCAGAAACTATCTCCTGTAGAGCCTCTTTCTTCCAAAAGTGCAAGGAGAAGTTATGTATCTATATCCAGTAACTGTCGCCCTGAGGGAGCTCCCCGCAAAGCTCGGAGACCATGCTTTAAACTCCACCTGAAAGTGCCCAAAGTCGACCGTGCCCATTTCGATGACCTCTGTCATCTTCTCTGGCGAAGGGAACGTCTCCGAAGGGCTACCTGCTTTCACTCGGGCCACCGCACACCACTGCCGTAACCATTTCTCTTCGTTTTTGATTGTATCAAGGCTATTGACGAGTTTGATCAGGGTTGGGTTGTCTGGCGACCTGCCCCTGCTCACCACCCGGTCGTCGTCAATGTTGGAGTTGACGACGTTCGTGCAGGAGTATGGCACCCGGTCGTCGTCAATGTGGCCCCACTTCATGCATCTCAGGCATCTGACCTCCTTAGTGCAATCACTCCAGTAATGTCCCAGATCTCCACAATTGAAGCATGGCACCGGCTTTCGTTTGCCTTTTCTATGTTTTTTTCCCATTTTCCGGTTGGGAAGGTGGAGGGGTCCTGGCTTTACTCTTTTCTTTTCGGGTTACTTCCTGCCAATTTTTCACTGAATCTCCAAGCTCAGGCTGGACCACCCCCTCTGTAGTCCCGTCTAGAGCCCCTCGTTGGGCCCAGATCACGATGGACTTGAGAGGGTCGATGTGTTCATACTTTGGAAGGGATTGTTGCGGGTGGTGTGAAAATGAGGCCAAGTGTTTGGGGGGGGGAGAATTCTTGGAGGTAAGTTGTGGTGTGGGGGAGACCTCGGAGGGGGTGGACTGATAAAGTTGTGATGTTAGGGGAGGTGAGCTTGCTTATGGGAGGCCCTATCTTTGGTATAGGTAATGTGAGAATGTTGTCCCTGTCCCCCGTGATAGCTGTGATTGTTGTTATACCTGTGGTGCCTCTCTGGCTATGGGTGATGGTTATAGTTTCTCTTTCTCTGAACAAGGTGATGGCTGTTAGAATGCCGTTGGACTATCGGGGGAGTTCTTTTACGTCCATAGTGGCTCGTAGGAGGACCCCCTCTATGGGCCCGTCCCGACGGCAGCCTCTCCTCCCACTGGCGATGATGACCATTGGCTCTATCCCCTGTCAATGATGTGCACTTCGGTGTGCCCGCGGGGGGGAGAAGGCCTGTCTGATCCAAGGGGAATCCCCCTCAGGGGGGATGATCAAGGGTGGGCTTAGGTTAGGGATAGTCAAAGGCTATGGTGGGGGTGGGGGGGCCTCAGTGGTTGGGGGGTCAGGGGGAGGAGTGCTGATAGTGTGTCGTGCCCACTTATTGGGCCCAACCCCGCTCAGCTCCAACTCCGATAGCATGACGGAATGAAGCTGATGGTCCTAAGGGTTGGGAAGTTGTGGAACTTGACGAAGAGGATAGGGAAATGAGAAGGTAGCAAGTGTTGTGGAAGAAGAAGAAGTCAGAGGTTAGTGGTGAGTATGCAGGTGTAACCCCTGTTTCCGATTATACGGATTTCCATGTATTCTTATATTTCAAATTTCGTATAAATTCTTTCCATTCCATTTGAATCCTTTTAAATCTCCTATGGAAACACAAATTTATATTCCAAACTAAAAATCTGTCTCTCCTTTTTTTGGTTTGAAACCCAACAATTATTATTAAATTTATTATATCTAATTGAGGCCCAAACCCAAACCCGCATATTGTTGAATCCAAACCCAGTACCTATCTATATTGTACACATCAATCCTGTATACTCACCCGTATACAATTTCTCCACCTTTTCTCCACTCCTCCCACATCCCTATAACTACATCCCCACTATTAGGGGTGGACAACTATTATCCGAACCGACCAATCCGAACCAATCCAATCCGAACCGACCGGTTTTTAACCGAACCAATTGGGGATTTGAATTGGATCAGTTCTTGATCTTCAATAACCAATTGGACCGGTTCGGTTGTTGGATGAGGCTTTCAAATAACCGATGAAACCGAACCGACCATACCTCTATGCATAAGTCTATAAAAAATATAGTTCTCCTTTAATTTCTTGAATATACAAATAGTCATTTCTCATTTTTCTTGAGATACAAACAGTCTTTTTTAATTTCTTGAATACAAACCGAGCAGTTGTTCTACCAATGTTTTGGTTCTCCATAATCCTATGTGTTATGTTGTTAAGTAATGCTTGATTTACAGTGTGACCCAACTTAATAGAATCATAAAGTTGATGTAACATTTAGTAGTTACTTTAATCAAGTCAAGCAGAAATTATTTTCTAAATCTTTTTTTATTGCACCTAAAATTCAATTAGCTATGGTTATTGATGTTTCTTTTATGATAATAAACTAAGATTACAGAAGTATGCAAGTGAAAAAGCAGTTTATCTCACTCATCTAAACATCATCATCTCAAACAATTAGTGCAAAATTCATTAACAACTTATGATTTTATGAATCTTCATTTTAAATTCATTTCTGAATAACAAATAGCAGGTTGTTTCTTAAGTTTGATTGAAGTTGATCTTTTAAATTTCAATAAAATTTTGAATGATGTTGAAGGTAAAAAGTAGCACACCAAACCGACCATCCAATCCAATCCAAACCGAGCTTAATCGGCTTGGATGGAAACCGATCCAATTAAGGTTCGGATTGGTTGCGGATGAGAAAATTAAAAAACCGATCTTCTTTGGATCGGTGGTGGATGGTCCATATTAGGTCGGATACCGACCGATGCCTACCCCTACCCACTATCTAGTAACTACCCCTAATTAATATTATTTTCTTCTAAAACCCCGCTCTCCTCTCTCCCCGTTATCATCTCTCCCCTCCTCTGATTTCCAAAACCAAAAACAGAACAAACCCACTCCCTCCTTCCACTTCGTCTTCTTCACTCCCACACCATTCCTCATCCTCGACCTCCTCCAGTCGCGAACCCACCACATCGATGCTCTGCTCTTCCTCTCCCCGAACAACCCCGACCACCTCCGAAGTCTCGACAACCCAGTGCCGCACTCCACCGCAGAGCCCCCGCACCTCCCCTCATCATCCCCAACCTCGTCTTCAACCCCGAGGCTTTGCCGCTCTCTGATCACCAGCACCGAGAACCCCTCGCCATTGTCGACCACCACAATCCTCCGCAATCGCCCCAGCCTCCGAAGCCACCTGCCGTCCCCGAGCCCTCGAGACCCCGTCGAGCTACACCTTCGCTCGACCTCCCTTCAAGCCCGCCAGTCATCGCCACCCCGCACCTCTCCTTTCGTCCTTTCATCGACGTCGCTCGTCGCCACCTGAGCACCGCCTCTGCTAACTCCTTCGACGCACCATCCCTGAGGCCATTGCCGACTTTCACCATCGAAGATTTGCCTTCGCTCGCCTCGCCATTGCTGTGCCTGCTCCAACCCCGCTCCGCCGCACCGCCTCAGCCAACACATCGCAATCGAACCCATTGAAGACTCCCGACTCCTCCGTGCCCGAGTTCCGCTCGCCACCTCCACTCTGTTCCCCTCCTCGTCGAAGCATCGTCCTCGTCTCCCTCTCCGCCATCCGTTGCCAACACCTCGACCACCTCCCTGTGCGTCGCCTCTCCCTGAGCATGCCGCCGCCTGAGCTTTCCCCGTTGCCGTTCCATTCTCCCGCTCTCCCTCTCTCTTTCTATCTCTCTCTGTGTCGGTGTAGAAGAAGAGGGGATTGGGGAATTAATGTTGCTGTTTATGTGACATTGGTGTTGGTGTATTGGAGTAAGTGTTTGAGAAGTGGGTTGGGGTTATTAGTTTGCTGTTTGGAGTTGTTGTTGGGTGTTGCTGTTGTGTTGGGATCTGATTGTATTGGTGCTTATTGGAGTTTGGCATTTGGAGAATGGATTGGTTGTATTGGTATTTTGGTGTTCTGGATTGGATTATATTGGTGTTGCTATTTTGGGGAAGGAGTTGTTGGCTGTTGTGGATTGTGTTGGAGAGTTTGTTGTTTGGGTTATTTTATTGGTGTTTGGTGTTGTGTGGAGAGACCCGATCGTGAAGTGGAGTTTGTTGTGTTTGCTGTTGGTGGAGTTGGGATTGGATTGAAGTGTTGGTTGGTGTTTTGGGTGTAGAAGATGTGCTGAGTTCACTGTTGCTGTTTACTTGGTTGCTTGGGTTTCTTCGCATGGTCTTCGCACGTGTTCTTAGGATTGCTCTCCGGGATTTTGATCTCGTTATTCCTTAATATTATATTATTGAATCGACTATAAGAAAAAGGCAAGTCTACTTGAACTCCGTTATTTATCCTAGTTCAAGATTTTTGATCTCTATGCAAGTAGTTCCATTTCAATTATTCTAATTTGCCTTGTGTCCCTTCCGTTAGGAGTATCGAGGGTTTACACGAGCTAACCCGACATACTCTTGACTTCTTAGTATTATCCACTGACTCAAACCCAAGCCTAGACACATACTTGATATGAATAAAATAAATAGAGCTTGTACATGAGAAAATACGTCGTGATTAAATACATGTTGTTACTTGAGATCTTATGACTTGAACTTGACATGATAAACTTGACTTGTATACTGGAAAATCCACTCTTTTTGCTGTACATTAGTCTTGATACATTTCATGATGCCATAGCATGTTAATTATCCACTTGATAAACATATATGTGATGACATTTTATAATTCCTGCTGCCTTGTCTGTCTTGTACTGAGGTTTCGACCCAGTTATATTAGGAATCAGTTAAAATAATACAAAAAGAATTGTTGTTTTAGATTTACTACTTCATGTTTATTATTGTGCATCATGTCGCTGCATTATTATCATTCCCTTGACATTCTTATAACCACTAGCATGTACATGTATGACTTAATAATAAAATACTAAACAAGCCGGGATTTCTAAGGGTTGGCCTAGTAGTGGACAGTCTCAGAAAATGTACTCGGTAGGGCCCTCTTGTTACATGGACTTGACATGAAAGGTGGAGAATTACTTGTGGAGACTTGAACTTGTTACCTTGTTACATGAACTTGACCTGGAAGGTGGAGAATTACTTGTGGAGACGTGAACTTGTTATCTTGTTATCGTGTTATCTTGTTATCTTGTTATCGTGATACATCGAGTACACGCTTTGTAGACCCCACCATGAAGTCTAAAACGAACACTGTTATGCGTGCATCGAACCTGTGGTATGGAACGCAGTAGTACGTGCACTAGATAGGAGAAACAACTTGATAATAGACCTAGTTTGACATGTATATATACTTAATTAAGATCATTGCTATTAGTACCATTATTGTCCTTGCAATTTGATCTTGATTCATATTTCTTCATGTACCTTGTCCTTTACTCTCTGCTTTTCACTACTTGCTGTCCGTACTTGCTCTAAGGAAAAATTATCCTTTCTTTTTAGATGAACAAGTATAGGTGTACAAGGAGAATTTCCAGAAGGCATTGATGAGCAGTTCTTCTACAATTGGAGCAGGAGCCTCTCGAGCTATTTGGTAAGTTCTTATATTCCAGATTTGGTTATTGAATTTCATTCTCGTTTATATGATTATGATTTCCACGTGGTTGTGATTCATTTTTCTTATATTGTCGAGTTAAGACTGATACAGCTTATGGATGATATGAGTTGGTGTACTCATATCATTCGCTGGGCCTCAGTTACGTGTCTGTGTTTCCGTATTCTGGGAAGCGGGGCGTGACAGTAGGTGAAGGTGAAGCTGCAGGTTCAGCGACGGCCTATACTTCAGGAGAAGGTTACGGGGAAGGAGGCTAGGAGGGGAAGGTGCAGGTGGCTAGGAGGTGAGGGGAAGAAGGAGGCCATGATCAAGTGTTTTTTTTGTTGTTTCCGCACACTTCCATTTGCTTCTCCATTTAAGTGGGTCTTGTTCCCTTCAATATAACAAGTTGATAACATAGATAGCTTAATAACATAAACATTTGATAATATAGAAGTTGCATACTTGAACCAAAAAACATCTAAGCCTATTAGTACTTGAATCCTTAAAACACCGTTCATTCCATCACAAGTAGAAGCAATGCATTCTATTTCAGATATAAAGAACAACACACAAAAAGAGGAAATAAACTTTTTTAGCAGAATTTAAACCAAAATTATTATTTTTTACTCCTAGTATTCTGTTCCATATTGTTGGATGAAGTGTCTTGAATCATTTATTGCATGTTCTGAAATAGGAATGAGGATGTGGCTCTATAGTTCATCTCTAATCTCTAATATTATAATGGGAGAAGGCCCTAGTGGTACATTCTACCAACCCGTACAATACACGTGCATAATTATTATAAAGGAGGTCCTAGGTTCAAATCAAAACTAAGTCTAATTTTTTATTTTAAAAAACTATATTTATTAAAACTTGCATCGCACGTGTAAACTACTAGTATAGGTAGTGAGAATGAAGATGGTTAAATAGTTCCGACCCAAAATGTCTTGTAGGGTTTTCTCCTATTGGCCAGTATGTTAATTGTTGTTTATAGACAAACAAACTAAATAACTGATGTCGTTATTCAAAATAACGGCATCAGTATTGAGAATGCCATTCTTTTAAATAACGGCATCTGTGATAAAGTTTTCACACTTACAATTTTTTTCAAAATGGAGACTATAAGCTCTCGAAAATCAAAATAACCTATGCCGTTACTCCAAAAAACGACATGACACTTTTTTAAAAAATAGATGTCGTTATTGGGAAAAACGGCATGCAAATAATCTATATTGTTTCTCTCAATAACGTTTTCTGCTGACGTGTCCAAAACTGGGTCAGTTCGCTAATTGTTTTCGAAAGTGGCTCAGAGCGCCAAATATTTTCAAAAAGTGGGTCAGTACGGCAAAAAATTCATATTCACAATACTCTTTTTGAATACCGAGTTGCTGACAAATTATCCTGCAATATAAACCAATAAACAATGAATTATGCCCTTCCCTCCATAATCCTACTTCAGATTACATCAAGGTCTACTGGCAAATAAAAATTGATATAAATCATCCTTCACGAATCATTTACAAACCCGTGCATATATTTTACTTTTTATAAGGATTTTCATATGTTGTATTGTTCACGAAAACGTGTGCCTATAGCACGTGTCTACGGGCAAACCTAGTAATGTAATATGATTGACTGCTTCGAGTTAGGAACATCTAATTATTGTAGATCCAATGTCAAAAACGCGGTCACATCATGCTTTTTTTTATAATGCTCAAGATTAGCGTGTATATTATAATAGTTACATAAATATAATAAGTACTCGAAACAGTGATATAAATGTAAGGATTTTATAAAATCTTTACACAAATCTAGTTATATTGTATACCTCAAATATGAGTGATTGCTTGGAGTCGACTAGGAACACCTTATTATTCTAGATCCAACGTAAAAAACGAGGCCACGTTATGCTTTTTTTATGATTAAACACTTGACCCGCAATAAATTTCACAGTTTTTTTCTCTGTTGTACACTCTTCCATCAAACAGAAAAATTGACTCAGTCATCATCCCTTTCATCTCATTATCATTTGACAATTCACAGACAAACACTTCACGCAATAACAATTCCTTCATTCACTTCATAGTATATATAGTAGATGGATATATGTAACCAGTTTATAATTGTCTTGTAATCACACTGAAAATGGCTACCTACGACCGTTTCGCAGAGATCAAAGCTTTCGACGAGACAAGGGCTGGTGTTAAGGGCCTTGTCGATGCTGGAATCACCAGCATCCCACGCATCTTCCATGCAAAAAAATTTACCAAGTCCGACTCAACTGTCACGGATATTCCAATTATTGACATGCAGGGCGAACATGTGCAAGTGATAGAAGAGGTGAAGAAGGCATCAGAAATGTTCGGTTTTTTCCAAGTGGTGAACCATGGGGTTCCCCAAGCGTTGTTGGATGAGATGGAGGAAGGAGTGAGGAGGTTCAATGAGCAGAAGACAGAGGTTAAGATGAAGTATTACGGTCGGGATCTGACCAAGAAGGTGCAGTTCAATTCTAATTTTGACCTGTATGAGTCACTTGCAGCGAATTGGAGGGATACGTTGTCCTGCTTTATGAGACCGGAGCCTCCCAGTCCCGAAGAACTGCCGCTTGCATGCAGGTATTTACTTACACTCGGTTTGTGTTGTTTTTGGAAGAGCCTAAATTTTTGTATCTTATTTTAAATATGGCAAGCGAAGGGGAATTTTTTTTTTGTTGATTTTTACTCAACTTGCAGGGAAGTAGTTATTGAATATGCAGAGCACATCCAAAAACTGGGTATCAAAATATTTGAGTTGCTTTCTGAGGCACTAGGCCTGAATCCTAATTACTTGAATGAAATAGAATGTGCAAAGGGACTTACACAATCCTTCCACTATTACCCACCATGCCCACAACCAGATCTAACCCTCGGCGTAACCGAGCACACAGACCCTGGCTTCATCACTATCCTCTTGCAAGATCACATTGGAGGCCTGCAAATACGTCACCAAAATCAATGGATTGATTGCCATCCAGTTCCTGGAGCTCTTGTCATTAACATTGCTGATCTCTTATAGGTAAAACATCCAAAAAGACAACTTATGCAATTCATAGCCATTCCAAATGCATGCAAAAAATCTATTAATTTCAATTCGATCTCTATTTTTGTGGCGTACGTGCAGTTAATCACCAATGACAACTTTAAGAGTGTGGAACACAGGGTACTTGCAAACAACCAACCTAGTCCAAGAATTTCGATTGCGTCTTTCTTTATCACACAATTTTCCCACAGTTCAAGGCTTTATGGTCCCATCAAGGAATTAGTATCCCCTGAAAATCCCCCAAAGTACAGGGAGACTCTAACGAAGGACTACTCCGAAATCTTCTTCAAGAAGGGATTGGATGGACAGACAGCTATAGACTACTTAAGGTTCTGATGAGGTACGTCTTAGTAAATATGACGGTGGTAGTCTACGAAATCTACCATGTTGCTCTTGTGTGTGATTGGTGGTATAGTTGATGTAGCGAACATGTCTGTACTATATATAATAAGCCCATGTCGATCGTCTGGGTACTTGGTTTTAGGAATGTATTTGGATCTGTGATGCCTACAAGTTCTGTACTGCTGTGGCGTTTGTTGTACTTCTTTTTTTCATATTATTAGTTCTGAAAATCGATGTCTCTCATGGTACACTAACTTGCAAACCATTCAAATGGGGAACATGTTATACTGCATTTCCACCTTCAATTAACACCTCATCCTCTTTACACAAGTTATAACACAAATACAGGCACCTGTTAAAACTTCAGCAATAGTAAATACTAAATAGGAAATAATACACAGACTGGATATTGTATTCTAAGACAATTTCTCACCACGCTATCCATCTCACTTTTTTAACCAAAATAGTACATTTAAGGTTCCTTTATGCTCTTTCCGCCTCTCAAAATCCCCTCCCCCCCCCCCCCCCCCACACACACACACACACAAAAACAAAAACCAAAAAACAAAAACAAACCACGCAAAAGAATCCAAACCCAACTCTGAGATAAGAAATCATGTTCCTCGCGAGAAATTAAGAGAAAGTTTCTTTTGTTTTGTGCTTGGGCCATTTTTTTGGCCTTTCATTGTAGCCGATATGGAGACAGTTCTAATAAATAATGTTCATGTGCCTTACGCTGCAGGTTTCTTAGCTGTTAAGTTGGGTTTTATTTTGTTATATTTTGTGCTTGTACTGTTGTCATTTTTTTTTTTTTGCTTTAAAATATTAATTGCTAGCCAAAATGACTATTATGATTGGAGTGTGGACTTTCTTTGTTAGCCAAATCATCTAATTGTTCTTCATTTTGCCTATCATAGCGAGGTAAAATGAGTTCTCTTTTTAAATTTTGGAGATGTCTAGCCTCGAACACAATGTCTCAACCTAGCCACAATTTTGTACTTCACTCTTGTACCATTCAAGACATTGCTCGATTGTGATATCACATGATTTCTCAAACTTCGTTTCCGATTTTACCCTAACGTTTTAAGCAGATGATTTGGGAATTTTGAATTGCTTTTTAGAAAACTGGGAAGCATAAGAATCACTACTATGGTACAAACCCCTCAAGAACACTTGAACCAGAACCATCCTGATATAAGATACATAAGATACATGGAATACAACAGTCATTTCCAAATCAGAATCAAATCTATGAAAATTAAGCAATCAAGTCAAATGGAAAGGCAGCTAATACATGGTGACTCAGAAACAAACAACCTATATATTGTAGTGCCCAACAATGGAAGTCAACTCACTTACAAGATCTAAATGCACTAATAATAATACATCACAACAATCGTAAGATCTCACAACCACAAGAACACGATAATATACAGAAAAAGTCAATGCCTCTTATTACTCAAGAAATACAAAAATACAAAGAGATTAAACTCTAATCTCTCTCTCTCTCACCTTTGAAACATTCGGCACTCTATTCTCTTGAAGTTGTACATTGATAACGACATAAAGCTTCTTTTCCTAGAGTTCACATCTACATCTATATATATAGTCCCCAAATAAACCATAAAAAATATACACGAATACAGTCAACTTGATCCAAAACCCGCAACCTAAATAAACAAACAATCGCGCACGGTCGATTGAACCTAAAGTCGATCGACTGCAATAGGGGTCCCGCCAAAACAGAGGGCAAGACTGTCGATTGCACCTCCATGTCGGTCGACTATAATTCATGACAGTCGACTACTGCTTGTTCTGCTCATGTTGTCTTCGCCTTGCTGTGTTTGTGTCTTCTCGTTCTTCTTCTTGATCTTGTGCTTGGTGTGTTTGAGTCTACAATCCTAACAATCTCTCATTTGAACCTAATACATAACGCTTCAAAGTTATTGTATCTTTATCTCGCATTATCTCTGTTAGTCTCCCACAACTCATGAAAGACCCAAGCACTCTTCACCCTCATGAAAAGCATCTCCACCCCTCCACAACATGGAGGGCACCAACCACACCTCAAAGTCTCATGAAGGATGTGTCCCCACTATCTATTACATAGGGCAAGAACAACAAAGTAAAAATCTTCAGTGTTGGATTCTGTGGTACAAGACTCCTTAGCTTCAAGAATATTTGCTTACACCGGACATGCACTAGAAGTCTTCGTAGACGACACCTCCACAAAATATGCATACTGTACTGCACTCATAGCCTCATTTCAGTTATACTCATCGACATCACCCCACATATTAATACCAGTACTCTCAATCTCACAAGAGCAAATTGAAGTCTCTACCACATAACAAAGAACCCTCACCACAGTAGTGTCTTACTCTCTAGGATTCCTTTCATGGCCAGCAGCTGCAACTAAATGTGTAACATCCTCTAAATCAACCTTACAACTCTTAGAACTTGAATGCACCTCACACAGCCTACTTCTCGATCCCGTCTAAGAGCCAACTACAAGAGAAATGTATCCCACGTCTTTAAGCAAATACAATGTTCATTCACATTTTTCTCTTGCTATCACCCTTGAATTTGTAGCTATACATAACTCACCACTACCAAATGTAGTTGACAAACCTTTTTGGTCTGGCCTTCTGATCGAGATAAAATTTTCCTTTAAGTCTGGGACATGCATTGCCTCCCATAAGACAATTCTCTGATTATCACTGACTATCACGCGAACAATACCAACGACCGTTACCCACGATCACAACTCTGAAAGAACCATCTTTGTAGTCCTCGAACACCTCACACCTCGAAGTGCAATAAGAATAAGCTCATGCATCAATACATCAATTTTGCATGTCCAATTGCACCCTGGCTTCCACAACATGTTTCATTTACCACCACTTTGACTTCCTTTGATTTTTTCTGCTTCTTCTTTGTTACCGCTGATTTCGGTGTGGGGGTAAACAGATAGAATTTGTGTGTTCGTGGAAAAACCTGAGTAGCGGATCCGAACCTGTTCGTCTGAGTTGGGCTGCTGACTCCCGCCGTACACCTGCAAGGAAAGTGCGAAACACCGGGGTTGATCCCGGCGACGCACCCTCCGATGCTCTTGTCAGTAACCAGTGATGATTAAAAAAGAGCTTATGCAGGAAAAAGAGTGATTAACCTGTAACAGTGGTAGGTGGGAGGTATTTATAGTCGCCATGGGAGTGATTAGAGGCATGATTTCCTGTGTAGCTGTTAGGAGTAAAATCCTCACATTCTGTTTAGGAAACTGATCCCTGATTCCCGGTGAGAGCAAATCAGGCCTGTTGATTTGGTCAAATCAGTAACCCTGATTTTCCTCTTGCTGATCTGGGTTTCTCTTGGGTCGGGACCCGTACCCAGTTGGAGTGGATCCGTTCGCGGGTTATTGGATCTGTGAGAAGGAGACCCAGTACCCGCTTCGGACCCGCTAGTAGGTGAAATTACCGTTTTACCCCTGAGCTTTGAGATTCGCGTCCGATGTGAACGGTCCCGATTTAATCCTATTTTTAGCCATATCACGAGCCCCCCACTCCTAGAGACTGAGTTTTTCAGTCTTTGAGGAGTAGTTTTACTATTCTAATGGCGTACGGGATTTTATCGGTGTTCTTTAAGGGAGTTTTGGATCTTGCTCGGGGTGTAACAGTGTTATTCTGGGCTTGTAAAATGCCCAAAAATATTCTCAGAATTTTCTGGATTTTTGGTGATTTTTCCAGATTTTTCTGAATTTTTTCTAATTTTTTTGAATTTTTTATTCATTTTCCGAATTAAATAATTAATTATCGAAAATATTAAATAATTATTCTAATTAAATAATTATATTTTTCAGAATTTAAAATAATTTTTCTGAATTTATAATTATTTTTAGAATTTTTATTTAATTTTTTCCGATTTTTAAATATTTTTTCGGATTTTTTAAATAAAAAATAAAAAAAACAATTAAATAAATTAATTAATTAATTTAAATAAACCTAACACGTGGCACGATCTGTGCCGTCGGATCCCGGGACACGTGGCGTGATCTGTGCCGTCGGATCCCTGCGCGAATCTCGAGGAGGCGCGCTTTTCGAAAAATCGTTATCTTGTCGTTTAGCGCGCGTGGCACGATCTGGATCGTCCATCACCAGAAACGCGAATTTCTGGAAGATCCAACGGTCGTAGTCGTTCGGCGGATATTTTCTCCGTTTGTGAAGCTCGGATAGGGGGTTGCTCGGCAGCCAACCGAGCGACTGTTGCGCAGCGGATCCGAGCTCGGGTGTGAGGCCACGCGGCATTTAAACACATTTTTTTTTGTTTCTTCTTCTTCTTCTTTTGCGCTCTGTTCTTTTTTCCCTTCGTTTCCTTCTTCTTCTCTTCTTCTTCTTCTCCGTCTTCCTCTGTTCTTTCTTCGTCTCAGTCTTCGGCCCGACCGTGCCTCCAACCCCGACTCCGTCTCCATCCCTGAGAGCGCCATTGAAGCTCGGCAGTGTAGTGGAGACGAAGGTGGAGCTCTTGAGCTCGGTGGGGAAGAGCTCGACGAAGGGGAGGCACGGCGAACGTGGAGCTCGGCCATGGGGGAGCTCGCTCGAGGTGGGGGCTCGACGGAGGGGAGGCACGGCGAACGGGGAGCTCGGCCATGGGGGAGCTCGCTCGAGGTTGGAGCTCGACGGAGCTTGAGTTCGGCGACGAGAGCTTCGAGGTAATGGAGCTCGACGAGGGAGACGTCGGAGCTCAGGGGCTCGTCGAGGAGGGTGAGGTTGGAGCGTCGACGAGGTGCTCGTCAGTGAAGAGCTCGTCGTTGGAGGCGGAACGCGTGAAGAAGATGGGGCCAAGCTCGTCACCGAGGGTGCGTCGATCGGCCATGGCTTAGCTCGTTGGAGGAGGCTTCGAAGGAGGTTTTGGCACTCAATAATGGAGTAGAGCTTGGACGGTGGCTTCGATGAACGAGCTCGACGAGGACGGGGGGAGCCGAGATCGGAGCATAGCCACGGTGGAGCTTGGAGAGAGGGCTGGTGGAGCTCGGCGCTTCGGAGCTTGTCGAAGTGGAGTGGAGCTCGGCGGAGCTCGCTGACGGTGGAGCTCGGCCATGGCGGTTGGTGATGGAGAGCTCGACGCCGGAGCTAGACGACATAGGAGACTCGTCGGACGTGGATGGGGTCGAACTCGGTGACGGAGCTTGACGCCACGGCGAAGCTCGTCGGATCTTGGCTACGGAGGGGGTGAGCTCGACGTCGGAGGGACGAGAGCTGCATGGGTTTTTGGCTTCGTTTTGTTTGGTTTCTGTTTTGAAGAGGAGAAGAAGGTGACACTGTGTACGGGGTTCGGGTTTGGATCCCTTAACGGGTCCGAACCCGTACAGCCGACCCGTTTCCCTTTTTTTTTTTTTTTTTTTTGGCGCCTTGTTCGGCGAATCCGAGCACGGATTTTGAGGCAAATTTTTGGCCATCTTGCAGCTCGGTATGGCAGTAGCTCGGATTGGAGATCCGAACTATGTGGCTTGATCTGAGCCGTTGAATGGTGGCACGAATCTCGGGACGGGCTCAATTCCCAAGAAAACGCTATCTTGTCGTTTAGCGATGCTGGCAAGATCTGGGCCGTTGGATACTGGCACGAATCTCAAGACGGCTCAGTTCCCAAGAAAACGCTATCTTGTCGTTTAGTGACGCTGGCAAGATCTGGGCCGTCTGATCGAGATCTTACACGGATGTTGAGGAGAAAGTGAGTTTTCTCCGTTTGCAGGATCGAAAAGGCACTTGCTCGGCAGCCGACCGGGCTCTTTGATGTTGGGGCTCGGATGGGAAGAGGTCGGATTCTTGCTCGGATGGGAAGAGCTCGGTTCGGATTTCTCCCTCGTGCGAGTGACTCAGCTCGGATTTCCGAGCTATTCGGCACAGCTACATTGAGATCAACTTTCCCGGTGCTACGGAGGTCCGATCGGGGCGTGCGACCCCTCGTTTCGAAGCTAGTTCGAAGATCTACAACTTCTCTTTAGGAGTGGGATGAAGATTCACCCTCCTTCATGGTCAAAATAGCCCTGCAAGATGCTTGTCTTCATGAAGTTGATAAGTACTTTGGTCTTGGGGATTTTGGAAGAGGAGCTCCACTCCTAGGGGCGGAGAAGATGTGCTAGGAAGACCCTTGTGCTTGGAAGACCCTTGGGCTAGGAAGACCCTTGGGCTAGGAAGACCCTTGTAAGGTGTGCTAGGAAGGCCCTTGTGCTTGGAAGACCCTTGGGCTAGGAAGACCCTTGGGGCGAAGAAGAGGCGCGAGTGGGTCAGATCGCTAGTCGCTCGGCTAGGAATACTGAGCGACGTGGAGCGATCTGAGCCGCTGGATCTCAGCGCGGATCTCGAGGCGGGCACAGTTTCCAAGAAAACACTATCTTATTGTTTAGCGACGCTGGCAAGATCTGGGCCATTGGATGATGGCACGAATCTCGAGACGGCTCAGTTCCCAAGAAAACGTTATCTTGTCGTTTAGCATCGCTGGCAAGATCTGGGCCGTCGAGATCTTACACGAATGTTGAAGAGAAAGTGAGTTTTCTCCGTTTGCAGGCTCGGAAAGGCACTTGCTCGGCTAGCCGACCGGGCTCTTTGATGTTGAGGTCGGATCGGCACTTGCTCGGCATCCGAGCGGATGGGAGAGCTCGGCTCTGGAAGAGAGCCATTTGTGAGACAAGTGTGAGGAAGAACTCTAGGAGAGAGTTGTGCTCCTAACTTGTCGAGGAGAAGGTCCGCCTTGGAGATGAGCGGAGTGAAGAGCTCGGCTCTGGAAGAGAGCTATTTGTGAGACAAGTGTGAGGAAGAACTCTAGGAGAGAGTTGTGCTCCAAACTTGTCGAGGAGAAGGTCCGCCTTGGAGATGAGCGGAGGGAAGTGATGAACACAATATTATTCACTTTCTAGAGCAATAATTTTGTTATAACTAGACATTTAAAAGCTCTATATGTGGTATTTAACTCCTATTTTCTCTTTTCCATAGGAAACAGCTTATAACAGAAAAACGAAGCAGATTTAGGACTTCAAGGATAATACACAGCAAACTGCAGAGGATCAGTCGACTGGTTCCCCAACACAGGCGACTGGACAAGAGAAGCTGATTTTCCACAACTCTCGACACAGTCGACTCACTCCCAAAAGACAGTCGACTGGTCTGAACAATTATGAAATCTTCAGGAGTCTCGACTCAGTCGACTGGTTCGAAGATAAGTCGACTGGTCTGCGGCAGAGTAAACAGATAGGATATTCGAAGATTCACCCAAATCTAATTTCAAATCTATTTAAATCCAGATCTTATGCAACGAATCAAATCTAGAGACTGGGAATTGGCAAGAGCACGTGGTGAACAGATAAGGAAAGGAAGAAGAAAAGAGAAAGACATAAATCGCCAAATAAAATAAAGAAGGATTTTTCCTGAAAAAGGGGAAACCCTAATTCTCAGCCGTGTTCTATAAATATCAGAAACAAAGCATTATTCGGGGGGGCATCTATCTCTTGGACGCAACTTAATCTCAGAATTCCCAACCATCAAGTCATCAACCAGTGCCTCATTCCATCATCATCGAAGAAGGGGAAGAGGAGAACCAGTACTCGAAGGCAGTCGACTGTGTGACAGCCAGGCGACTCTATTGCCGGAATCCATTAGTTTATTTCTTCTCTCTTTATTCTTTGATGTTGATCATGTATTTGAACTTGTTAAGCAATAAAAGTATAATTATGTGGAACTAATTTCATAGTTGGGTAGATCGAAGCCGTAGTTATGTAGTGCTATGTTCTTTTGAATCCTTCTATTTTACTTATTGATTGAATCTAATTGAATTGATATAGATTGATAACAGTCAAACTTGTTCAGGAGTTATAAGTACAGTCGACTGAAGGTGAGAGCCAGTCGACTGCCATACAGAATCTGATATTATCAAGTTTGTGAGTTAGAAATCTGAATCTGTTATATGAGCATATTGAGATGACCCGTATCTCGTGCTCGTAACTTGTAACAAGGGAATCTTTAGGATTCTTGGTTCAATCAACTTAAAGGATCTAGATCTGATACCAATTTCTAGAACTTTAAGTGTTTGTTCGTTTCCACTGTGCTTATGCTTTTGTTAAGTATAACTTAGTAGATACCATGCTAAAATACCTAGGGGAAGAAACGAATTAGAGTAGATACCATGCCTAATTCTTGGCTTAGGGAGACAATACTTTAAGGAGTAGATACCATGCCCTTGAAGTGAACAAATATGAGTAATTAGAAGTAAATTAAGAAGGCAACTTAGCATTACTAACTATTGGTGGAGATCAACAACCCAACTATTCAAGCGATATTTGTGATTCAACACCTCTCATCTTAGTTTTAATCTTTTAGTTCTTTTAGAATATTACAACAACCCTTATTCATTCTTATTATTAGTTTTATTGATTAGTAAGTTGAAGTCTACAATCTCTGTGGGATCGACCCTTGCTATTACTACGATTCTATAAACGATTCGTGCACTTGCGAGGTTTTATAATTTGTGTCTAGTTAGTCTATTTATTTAGGTAGCTAGATTAACACAACAAGTTTTTGGCGCCGTTGCCGGGGATTGTTTAGTATTTTAACTTACAAGTCAGTAGAATTTTTATTAGTTTTTCTTTTCTTTTATTAATAATTTTTCTTTTAGGTTACAGGACTTTGGTGAATGCACGGTAGACGATCACTTCGTCCAGAGCTACTACCTATTGACGCAGAAACAGAACGAACTTTGCACAGGCTAGGTAAGCTTCTCACAGCCAGCCAGTCGACTGCTGTACGGGCCCAGTCGACTGCACAGAGACCAATCTCACCGACAACAATGGCTGAAGAAATACAAAATCGAGTGCCAATGCAGGACAAATTCACTCCTAAGAATATTGAGCAACCTTCCTGCATTGCTTTTCAACCTAATGCTACAGGGAACATGCACCTATCTCCTCATTTACTTAGTATGGTTCCCCACTTTAGTGGCAAACCAGATGAAGAGCCTCATCTTCACTTGCAAGACTTTTTCGATCTTTGCAGGACACAAAGCGTCCAAGGACTTACCGCTGAACAAATCAGGTTAATCTTGTTTCCTTTTTCTTTAAAACTTAATGCTAAGTTGTGGTATAATTCTTTGGAACCAGGATCAATTAATTCATGGGAGCAATTGGCAACGAAATTTTTGAAAGAGTTCTTTCCAGCCCAGAAAACCAAACAGCTAAAAAGGGAGATTCAACTCTTCCAACAAAAAGATGGAGATCTATTCTTCGAAGCATGGAAGGACTTCAAGAGCAAGCTTCTCAAGTGTCCTACTCACAATCTGCCTAAGGATGATCAGGTACAAGCTTTTTATGAAGGTTTAAATGACACTAACAAAGCAATTGTTGATGCAGCTTGCAATGGAATTTTGATGAGGAAAAGTGGAGAAGAAGCCATTGAACTTTTTGAAGAACTCAGCGAGAACTCCCAACAATTCTCAACAAGAAGGGGCCCTTCGAAAAAACAGGGAGTTTACGAAATCTCTAATAGTAATAACATTCAATTAGAAATGGCAAACATGAATAAGAAAATTGATATGCTTGTTAATGAAATGTCGACAATGGGTGGAGTTAAAAACCAAACAAATGAAATGTGTGCAATTTGTTCTCATTTAGATCACACAACTGATACATGTCCCATGTCTACTTTCACAGATCAGGAGCATGCGAACTATGTGGGTCGAGGAGTATTTCCACCAAAGAACAATCCATACTCGAACACATATAACCCAGGATGGAGGAATCATCCAAACTTCTCATGGAGCAATAATCAAAATAATCAAGGGAATCAATTCACACAAGGACATGCAAGGAACCCTCAGATGGGAAGTGGGTTTGATCGACCAGCTCCAGAACAGAAGAAGTTGGATTTTGAGTCCACTGTTCTTCAATTGCTCCAACAAAAACATCAAACAAGCAACCAACAAGGACAAGCGATTCAGAAGTTAGAAACACAAATTGGTCAGATTGCAAAAGAATTGAGCGAACGAAAGGCAGGAGAACTCCCTTCACAAACCATACCAAACCCAGGAGGTCAAGAACAGCTCCAAGCAGTAACAACCCTAAGAAATGGTAAGATAATTGACAACATGATTGGAACACATACAGACAAACCAGATACACAACCATCAAAAGCTTTGGGTTCAAATAAGGTAAGTGAAAAAGTAGGGACAGTACCACCACCATTCCCTCAAAGGTTAGTCAATAAAAAGAAAGAACAACATTTATTTGACGTCTTTGAAACTCTCAAAAAGGTAGAAATTAATATTCCCCTACTTGATGCTATTAAACAAATTCCTTCTTATGCCAAATTTTTGAAAGACTGTTGTACTCACAAAAGAACATTTCAGGTTAAGGAGGATGTGGCTTTGACAGAAGAAGTGAGCGCTGTATTATTAAGAAAACTACCACCTAAACTGAAAGATCCAGGTAGTTTCACCATTCCTTGAAAAGTTGGTGAGCACTTCTTTGAAAAAGCACTACTAGACTTGGGGGCAAGCATCAACCTTCTTCCTTATTCTGTTTACGAAAAGCTTGGATTAGGGGAACTCAAGCCAACATTCATAACTTTGCAATTGGCTGATCGCAGCATAAAAAGACCTAGAGGTATTTTAGAAGACGTCCTAGTTCAGGTAAATAATTTTATTTTGTCTGCTGATTTTATTGTGTTGGACATGGAGGAATCTTCAATGTCATCATCTCTACCGATCATATTAGGTAGGCCTTTTATGAGTACAGCTGATATCAAAATTTGTGTTAAAAAGGGCATTATAAGTATGAAGATAAACGGAGAAAAAGTGGAATTTAAAATGTTTGATACACTAAAATTACCACAAGATGATCATGAATGCTATAATATTGATGTGGTGCAGGAGATTGTTGATCAAACATTTCAGGTACATAGCGTTGAACCACTTCAAGCCACAATCACTCAATCTCTAACTTTATCTCATGTTGAACAGGAATACGATGACTGGAGGATTGCAGAGACAGTACATCACCTTGAAACTCCACAGTCATATTCAGGTAAGCCTGCACCTTTATTTGAAAAATTGGTGTCTGATAAAAATCGTTCTTCTACAGATCAAGCGACTGATGAACAGAGTAAGTCGACTGGTATTCTAACCAGTCGACCGAATCAAGACACCCAGAACAAGTCGACTGCTGACATGGACCAGTCGACTGTACAGAAACTTCCAGACATAGAACTTAAGCAGTTGCCCGACCATTTGAAGCATGCATTTTTAGGCGAGAACCAGACGCTACCAGTAATAATTGCTGCGAACTTGAGTGCACAGGAAGAATATAAGTTGCTGAAGGTATTACGAGAACACAAGAGTGCAATAGGATGGACCATTGCAGACATCAAGGGAATAAGTCCATCCAAATGCATGCATAGAATACTCCTTGAAGACGATGCAAAACCTAGCAGAGAGGCACAGAGAAGGCTCAACCCCAACATGAAGAAAGTGGTAAGAGCAGAAATTTTGAAGCTACTAGATGTTGGCATCATCTATCCTATCTCAGATAGCAAATGGGTAAGTCCTATACATGTAGTTCCTAAGAAAAGTGGAGTTACAGTGGTAACAAATGAAGAGAATGAACTTATCCCAACAAGAGTAACCACAGGATGGAGGGTATGCATTGATTATAGGAAACTGAACAATGAAACCAGGAAAGATCACTTCCCTCTTCCTTTTATTGATCAAATGTTAGAAAGATTAGCAGGATATAGTCATTATTGTTTCTTAGATGGTTATAGTGGCTATAATCAAATTGCTATTGCTCCAGAAGATCAAGAAAAAACCACTTTTACATGTCCTTTTGGTACTTTTGCATACAGGAGGATGCCCTTTGGATTGTGCAATGCTCCAGCTACATTTCAAAGATGCATGATGAGTATATTTTCAGACATGATGGAAAGATTCATCGAGGTATTTATGGATGACTTTAGTGTTTTTGGATCTTGTTTCGATGAATGTCTTAACCATTTGCAGCTCGTACTTCAAAGATGTGAAGAATGCAATTTAGTGCTGAACTGGGAAAAGTGCCATTTCATGGTACAACAAGGCATTGTATTGGGACATGTGGTGTCCAAAAGGGGAATAGAGGTAGACAAAGTAAAAATTGATATAATATCAAAACTACCCCCTCCCACTACAGTTAAGGGTGTTAGGAGTTTTCTAGGACATGCAGGGTTCTATAGAAGATTCATAAAAGATTTCTCAAAAATCTCCAAACCCCTTTGTGACTTGTTGGCTAAGGATGTTGAGTTTGTATGGACAGAAGAATGTACAAATGCTTTTAACACATTGAAAAATCTTCTCATTTCTGCACCTATAGTCATGGCACCAGATTGGATCCATCCTTTCGAGCTTATGTGTGATGCAAGTGATTATGCTTTAGGGGCTGTTTTAGGTCAACGAATCAATAAGAAACCTCATGTTATCTACTATGCTTCTCGAACTTTAAACGATGCACAGCTAAATTATTCCACTACTGAAAAAGAAATGTTAGCTGTTATCTTTGCTATAGAGAAGTTTAGATCGTATTTAATTGGTTCTAAAGTTATTGTTTTTACTGACCATGCTGCCTTGAGATATTTGTTTGCTAAAAAGGATGCTAATCCTAGGTTAATCAGATGGGTGCTGTTGCTTCAAGAATTCGATCTTGAGATTAGAGATAAAAAAGGAAGCGACAATGTTGTTGCAGATCACATGTCCAGGCTACTGCACGAGGAAGAGAGAAATGTGCCCCCGCTGAATGAAAATTTCCCAGATGAACAACTATTTGAAATCAATGTGCAATCTCTCAGGGCAGTCGACTGGTCCCTCAACCAGTCGACTTGCCTCTCTGAACAACTCCCCTGGTTTGCTGATATTGTCAATTTTCTAACTGCTCATATTTTCCCTCCAGGTATGACACATCAAGAAAGAAAAAGATTGGTGGCTCTGTGCAAACACTTTTATTGGGATGACCCTTATCTATTCAAATTCTGCCCTGATCAAATTATACGAAGATGTGTGGCAGACGAAGAACAAATGAGTATTCTACAACACTGCCACCAATATGCCTGTGGAGGACATTTTGGACCAAAAAGAACAGCACTAAAGGTATTGCAATCTGGTTTTTATTGGCCTAATGTATTCAAAGATGCTTTTTCTTTTTGCAGGACTTGTGACAAATGCCAAAGGACAGGCACCATCTCTTCTAGAAATCAAATGCCACTGCAAAACATCCAAGTGATCGAGCTTTTTGATGTTTGGGGAATCGACTTCATGGGTCCATTTCCTAACTCATTTGGTTATTTATATATACTTGTTGGTGTGGATTATGTGTCTAAATGGGTCGAGGCCGTCCCCTCAAAAACTAATGATCACAAAGTTGTTGTCAAGTTCTTGCAGGAAAACATTTTCACTAGGTTTGGGACACCGCGCGCAATAATAAGTGATGGAGGTAGCCACTTCAATAATTTTCCATTTGCTTCCTTGATGAAGAAATATGGTATAACACATAGAGTGGGCACCCCATATCATCCTCAAACTAGTGGGCAAGTGGAGATTAGCAACAGAGAAATCAAAAGCATTTTGGAAAAGACAGTCAACACAAGGAGGAAGGATTGGTCGTTGCGCTTGAACGATGCATTATGGGCCTATAGAACCGCATTCAAAACACACATTGGCATGTCCCCATACCGTTTGGTGTTTGGAAAAGCCTGTCATTTGCCAGTAGAGTTGGAGCACAAAGCATATTGGGCCATCAAAAGGTTCAATTTTGACATGAAACAAGCAGGTGATAAAAGAAGACTACAACTAAATGAGCTTGAAGAGTTGAGGCACGACGCTTATGAAAATGCAAAATTGTACAAGGAAAGAACCAAGTTGTACCATGACAAACAGCTAGCAAGGAAGGAGTTTTATGAAGGACAAAAGGTATTGATCTACAACTCAAGATTAAGACTCTTTCCAGGCAAGCTTAAGTCACGATGGTATGGACCATATATTGTCACAAAAGTCTTTCCACATGGTGCTTTGGAGGTTCATAGCAAGGAAAAGAATCAATCATTTAAGGTGAACGGGCATAGAGCGAAGCCATACATAGAGCGAAACCATACATAGAGATGAGCATTGAACCGCAAGAGGAGGATGTGAATCTTCAAACCGTACAATACATGGCATGACCTCATCAAGTCTAGCTGAAGACAGAAAACACAGCGCTTATTGGGAGGCAACCCAATTTTTCAGGGGAGTATTTACACTTTCCCTTCAGTTTTTTCAGTTATTTATTATTTTTTTTTTCTTTGAGTTATTTTTATTTTTTCTCTCCTAACTAGATGTGACATATGCCTATTTTTACATTTTCTTTCGAACATTGAGGACAATGTTCCATCTAAGTTTGGGGGTATTAGGGTTATTTATATTTATCATCTTTTTGAATTTTTTTTAGGATAAACAATCTCTTATAAAGTAAGAAGAAGGATACTTATTTACTTTAGAATTGTTGATTTTCATAATTCCTTACGAAGTTATAGAAGTCATTCGATTATACATAATAAACAAATGTGATTCTTTTTCTGATGATTATTCCCTTTAGATCTAGTCCTAAATCGAGTTTAAGTAAATAGAGTGATAAAATATATATATGTATATATTTAAATAAAGTCAATCTACTCCAATGTTTTGAGTGCTTAGTAACTAGGGGTATTCATCACCAATGTTTACCTTTACGTCAAACGGCAACTCAAAATACGAGTATGCAAAGCACTTTAGAGTTTGTGACTTGTTGAGTAACCGGGTGGATACATCACAAATGTTTCGCATTCGCGTCAAAAGGCAAGTGACACCTTTAGAGAAGAGACTAACTAAAAAAAAAAAAAAAAAAAAAAAAAAAAAAAAAAAAAAAAAACTCTAGTTTGCTACTCGGTTTGTAGTAGAGGAAAGGGGTAATCACAGACTGAGTAGTTGCATACTATAACTACATTAATCGCATGACAAATATGATTAAGTTCGGGAACTATGAATAGACAATTGCACTAGAGAAAGTGGGTATGTTTAATTTTACTTTGTCTGAAATTGTTTATACCTTTCTATGCTGATGTCCACATAATAAGAAATCTTGGTGGTTGAGTCTATTGTTATTATTATTCTCCTTATTCATAATTTTAGTTTGCTTGAGGACAAGCAAAAATCTAAGTTTGGGGGTATTTGATGAACACAATATTATTCACTTTCTAGAGCAATAATTTTGTTATAACTAGACATTTAAAAGCTCTATATGTGGTATTTAACTCCTATTTTCTCTTTTCCATAGGAAACAGCTTATAACAGAAAAACGAAGCAGATTTAGGACTTCAAGGATAATACACAGCAAACTGCAGAGGATCAGTCGACTGGTTCCCCAACACAGGCGACTGGACAAGAGAAGCTGATTTTCCACAACTCTCGACACAGTCGACTCACTCCCAAAAGACAGTCGACTGGTCTGAACAATTATGAAATCTTCAGGAGTCTCGACTCAGTCGACTGGTTCGAAGATAAGTCGACTGGTCTGCGGCAGAGTAAACAGATAGGATATTCGAAGATTCACCCAAATCTAATTTCAAATCTATTTAAATCCAGATCTTATGCAACGAATCAAATCTAGAGACTGGGAATTGGCAAGAGCACGTGGTGAACAGATAAGGAAAGGAAGAAGAAAAGAGAAAGACATAAATCGCCAAATAAAATAAAGAAGGATTTTTCCTGAAAAAGGGGAAACCCTAATTCTCAGCCGTGTTCTATAAATATCAGAAACAAAGCATTATTCGGGGGGGCATCTATCTCTTGGACGCAACTTAATCTCAGAATTCCCAACCATCAAGTCATCAACCAGTGCCTCATTCCATCATCATCGAAGAAGGGGAAGAGGAGAACCAGTACTCGAAGGCAGTCGACTGTGTGACAGCCAGGCGACTCTATTGCCGGAATCCATTAGTTTATTTCTTCTCTCTTTATTCTTTGATGTTAATCATGTATTTGAACTTGTTAAGCAATAAAAGTATAATTATGTGGAACTAATTTTATAGTTGGGTAGATCGAAGCCGTAGTTATGTAGTGCTATGTTCTTTTGAATCCTTCTATTTTACTTATTGATTGAATCTAATTGAATTGATATAGATTGATAACAGTCAAACTTGTTCAGGAGTTATAAGTACAGTCGACTGAAGGTGAGAGCCAGTCGACTGCCATACAGAATCTGATATTATCAAGTTTGTGAGTTAGAAATCTGAATCTGTTATATGAGCATATTGAGACGACCCGTATCTCGTGCTCGTAACTTGTAACAAGGGAATCTTTAGGATTCTTGGTTCAATCAACTTAAAGGATCTAGATCTGATACCAATTTCTAGAACTTTAAGTGTTTGTTCGTTTCCACTGTGCTTATGCTTTTGTTAAGTATAACTTAGTAGATACCATGCTAAAATACCTAGGGGAAGAAACGAATTAGAGAAGATACCATGCCTAATTCTTGGCTTAGGGAGACAATACTTTAAGGAGTAGATACCATGCCCTTGAAGTGAACAAACATGAGTAATTAGAAGTAAATTAAGAAGGCAACTTAGCATTACTAACTATTGGTGGAGATCAACAACCCAACTATTCAAGAGATATTTGTGATTCAACACCTCTCATCTTAGTTTTAATCTTTTAGTTCTTTTAGAATATTACAACAACCCTTATTCATTCTTATTATTAGTTTTATTGATTAGTAAGTTGAAGTCTACAATCTCTGTGGGATCGACCCTTGCTATTACTACGATTCTATAAACGATTCGTGCACTTGCGAGGTTTTATAATTTGTGTCTAGCTAGTCTATTTATTTAGGTAGCTAGATTAACACAACAGGAAGAGCCCAGCTCTGGAAGAGAGCTATTTGTGAGATGAGTTTGAGGAGCAACTCTTGGAGAGAGTTTTGAGCTCCGAACTCGTTGAGAAGAGGTCCGCTTCGGGGATGAGCAGAGCGAAGAGCTCGGCTCTGGAAGAGAGCCATTTGTGAGATGAGTGTGAGGAGCAACTCTAGGGGAGAGCTGTAGCTCCGAACTCACTGCTTATGTGAGAGAATCAACGGTTGTGGGAGCAATTCCGAATGGCGAACCACTTCTAACCCGCTGAAGAGCAAGTTATTTGAAGCAGAATTGAGCCAAGTGTTGGACTCCGAACCATCGGTAGAGGTAGTCAACGGTTGTAGGAGCAATTCCGAATGGCGAACCACTTCTAACCCGCTGAAGAGCAGGTTATTTGAAGCAGAATCGAGCCAAGTGTTGGACTCCGAACCATCGGTGTAGTTCAACGGTTGTGGGAGCAGTTCCGAACGGCGATCTACCTCTGGCTCGTCCGGAGGCGAGCCGAGGAGGTAAAGTTGAGCCGAGTGTTGGACTCCGAACCATCGGTGTAGTTCAACGGTTGTGGGAGCAGTTCCGAACAGCGATCTACCTCTGGCTCGTCCGGAGGCGAGCCGAGGAGGTAAAGTCAAGCCGAGTGTTGGACTCCGAACCATCTGTGTAGTTCAACGGTTGTGGGAGCAGTTCCGAACGGTGATCTACCTCTGGCTCGTCCGGAGGCGAGCCGAGGAGGTAAAGTCGAGCCGAGTGTTGGACTCCGAACCATCGCTGTAGTTCAGCGGTTGTGGGAGCAGTTCCGAACGGCGATCCACCTCTGGCTCGTCCGGAGGCGGGCCGAGGAGGTAAAGTCGAGCCGAGTGTTGGACTCCGAACCATCGGTGTAGTTCAACGGTTGTGGGAGCAGTTCCGAACGGCGATCTACCTCTGGCTCGTCCGGAGGCGAGCCGAGGAGGTAAAGTCGAGCCGAGTGTTGGACTCCGAACCATCGGTGTAGTTCAACGGTTATGGGAGCAATTCCGAATGGCGAACCACTTCTAACCCGCTGAAGAGCGAGTTATTTGAAGCAGAATCGAGCCAAGTGTTGGACTCCGGACTCGTTGAGATGAGGTCCGCCTGGGAGGTGAGCGGAGCAAAGAGTTCGGCTCCGGAAGAGAGCCATTTGGGAGAAGAGTTTAGGGAGCAACTCTAGGAGAGAGTTGTGAGCTCCGAACTCGTTGAGAAGAGGTCCGCTTCGGAGGCGAGCGGAGGGAAGAGCTCAGCTCTGGCAAAGAGCCATTTGTGAGATGAGTGTAAGGAGGAACTCTATGAGAGAATTGTGCTCCGAACTCGTTGAGAAGAGGTCCGCCTGGGAGGCGAGCGGAGTGGAGAGCTCGGCTCTGGAAGAGAGCCGTTTGGGAGAAGAGTTTGGGGAGCAACTCTGGGAGAGAGTTATGCGCTCCGAACTCGTCGAGAAGAGGTCCGCTCCGAGGTGAGCGGAGTGGAGAGCTCGGCTCTGTAAGAGAGCCGTTTGGGAGACAAGTTTGAGGAGCAACTCTAGGAGAGAGTTGTGAGCTCCGAACTCGTTGAGAAGAGGTCCGCTCTGAGGTGAGCGGAGTGGAGAGCTCGGCTCTGGAAGAGAGCCATTTGGGAGAAGAGTTTGGGGAGCAACTCTAGGAGAGAGTTGTGCGCTCCGAACTCGTTGAGAAGAGGTCCGCTCCGAGGTGAGCGGAGTGGAGAGCTCGGCTCTGGAAGAGAGCCATTTGGGAGAAGAGTTTGGGGAGCAACTCTAGGAGAGAGTTGTGCGCTCCGAACTCGTTGAGAAGAGGTCTGCTTTGGGGTGAGCGGAGTGGAGAGCTCGGCTCTGGAAGAGAGCCGTTCGGGAGACAAGTTTGGGGAGCAACTCTAGGAGAGAGTTGTGCGCTCCGAACTCGTCGAGAAGAGGTCCGCTCTGAGGTGAGCGGAGTGGAGAGCTCGGCTCTGGAAGAGAGCCGTTTGGGAGAAGAGTTTGGGGAGCAACTCTAGGAGAGATTTGTGCGCTCCGAACTCGTTGAGAAGAGGTCCACTCCAAGGTGAGCGGAGTGGAAAGCTCGGCTCTGGAAGAGAGCCGTTTGGGAGACAAGTTTGAGGAGCAACTCTAGGAGAGAGTTTTGCGCTCCGAACTCGTTGAGAAGAGGTCCGCTTTGGGGTGAGCGGAGTGGAGAGCTCGGCTCTGGAAGAGAGCCGTTTGGGAGACAAGTTTGGGGAGCAACTCTAGGAGAGAGTTGTGCGCTCCAACTCGTCGAGAAGAGGTCCGCTCCGAAGTGAGCGGAGTGGAGAGCTCGGCTCTGGAAGAGAGCCGTTTGGGAGACAAGTTTGGGGAGCAACTCTAGGAGAGAGTTGTGCGCTCCGAACTCGTCGAGAAGAGGTCCGCTCTGAGGTGAGCGGAGTGGAGAGCTCGGCTCTGGAAGAGAGCCGTTTGGTAGACAAGTTTGGGGAGCAACTCTAGGAGAGAGTTGTGCGCTCCGAACTCGTCGAGAAGAGGTCCGTTCTGAGGTGAGCGGAGTGGAGAGCTCGGCTCTGGAAGAGAGCCGTTTGGGAGAAGAGTTTGGGGAGCAACTCTAGGAGAGAGTTGTGCGCTCCGAACTCGTTGAGAAGAGGTCCGCTCCAAGGTGAGCGGAGTGGAGAGCTCGGCTCTGGAAGAGAGCCGTTTGGGAGACAAGTTTGAGGAGTAACTCTAGGAGAGAGTTTTGCGCTCCGAACTCGTTGAGAAGAGGTTCGCTTTGGGGTGAGCGGAGTGGAGAGCTCGGCTCTGGAAGAGAGCTGTTTGGGAGACAAGTTTGGGGAGCAACTCTAGGAGAGAGTTGTGCGCTCCGAACTCGTCGAGAAGAGGTCCGCTCCGAGGTGAGCGGAGTGGAGAGCTCGGCTCTGGAAGAGAGCCGTTTGGGAGACAAGTTTGGGGAGAAACTCTAGGAGAGAGTTGTGCGCTCCGAACTCGTCGAGAAGAGGTCCGCTCTGAGGTGAGCGGAGTGGAGAGCTCGGCTCTGGAAGAGAGCCATTTGGGAGAAGAGTTTGGGGAGCAACTCTAGGAGAGAGTTGTGCGCTCCGAACTCGTTGAGAAGAGGTCCGCTCCAAGTTGAGCGGAGTGGAGAGCTCGGCTCTGGAAGAGAGCCGTTTGGGAGACAAGTTTGAGGAGCAACTCTAGGAGAGAGTTTTGCGCTCCGAACTCGTTGAGAAGAGGTCCGCTCCAAGGTGAGCGGAGTGGAGAGCTCGGTTCTGGAAGAGAGCCGTTTGGGAGACAAGTTTGAGGAGCAACTCTAGGAGAGAGTTTTGCGCTCCGAACTCGTTGAGAAGAGGTCCGCTTTGGGGTGAGCGGAGTAGAGAGCTCGGCTCTGGAAGAGAGCCGTTTGGGAGACAAGTTTGGGGAGCAACTCTAGGAGAGAGTTGTGCGCTCCGAACTCGTCGAGAAGAGGTCCGCTCCGAGGTGAGCGGAGTGGAGAGCTCGGCTCTGGAAGAGAGCCGTTTGGGAGACAAGTTTGGGGAGCAACTCTAGGAGAGAGTTGTGCGCTCCGAACTCGTCGAGAAGAGGTCCGCTCTGAGGTGAGCGTAGTGGAGAGCTCGGCTCTGGAAGAGATCCGTTTGGGAGAAGAGTTTGGGGAGCAACTCTAGGAGAGAGTTGTGCGCTCCGAACTCGTTGAGAAGAGGTCCGCTCCAAGGTGAGCGGAGTGGAGAGCTCGGCTCTGGAAGAGAGCCGTTTGGGAGACAAGTTTGAGGAGCAACTCTAGGAGAGAGTTTTGCGCTCCGAACTCGTTGAGAAGAGGTCCGCTTTGGGGTGAGCGGAGTGGAGAGCTCGGCTCTGGAAGAGAGCCGTTTGGGAGACAAGTTTGGGGAGCAACTCTAGGAGAGAGTTGTGCGCTCCGAACTCGTCGAGAAGAGGTCCGCTCCGGGGGGAGCGGAGTGGAGAGCTCGGCTCTGGAAGAGAGCCATTTGGGAGACAAGTTTGAGGAGCAACTCTAGGAGAGAGTTTTGCGCTCCGAACTCGTTGAGAAGAGGTCCGCTCCGAGGTGAGCGGAGTGGAGAGCTTGGCTCTGGAAGAGAGCAATTGGTGAGATGAGTTTGAGGAGCAGCTCTAGGAGAGAGTTGTGCGCTCCGAACTCGTTGAGAAGAGGTCCGCTCCGAGGTGAGTGGAGTGAAGAGCTCGGCTCTGGAAGAGAGCCGTTTGGGAGACAAGTTTGAGGAGCAACTCTAGGAGAGAGTTGTGAGCTCCGAACTCGTTGGTTAAGGTAAGTATGTTGCGGGAGCAGCCATGTAGAAGAAGCTCTACAATAAGGTGAAGACCTCTTGGGAGGAGCTGGGAGATTCTGAGTCTTAAAGCTCGGCGGGCCCTTCGGTTCGTTTGTTGGCTCCTCAGGGGGGAAGCTCGGGCAAGGAGCTTGGTGACAGGGGGTTCGGAGGTTGGAGCTCGATGGTTTGAGCTCTGTGAGTTGGAGTCGAAGTCAGAGCTCGACGACGGAGCAGACGAGAAGAGGGGTTGAGCTCGGCATGGGGAGAGCTCGACGGAGCCATGGGAGATGGAGCTCGAGCTTCGACGGAGCTTGGGGAGTGGAGCTCGGCGCTCCTTCGGCCGAGGGAGGAGCTTGACAGCGAAGAGGAAGCTCGGGAGGTTGGAGCTCGGCAATGCAGTGGATGTGAACTGTGAGCTCGGACCTCGGAGCTCGTTGAGGGAAGCTCGCTGTCGTGGAGCTTGGCAATGCAGAGGAGTTCGGTGCTCCTCATTGGAGCTCGGCAATGGAGAGGAGTTCGGTGCTCCTCATTCGAGCTCGGCAATGGAGAGGAGTTCGGAGCTCCCCATTGGAGCTCGGCTGCTAAGGGAGCTCGTCGAAGGTGGTCGACGAGTGGAGCTTGGAACTTTTGCTTCTGCGGGTTAGGACCAGCGGGACCGTTAGGGGGTTTCTGATTCAGAATAGGAGGCTGGCCCTGTTGGAAATGGTCCTCGGCCGGAGGAGGAAGTTGCCCCTGCTGCGGAGCGGGATGGACGGGGACTTCCTGCTGTTGATCAACAGGGTTGGGTCCACGGTTGAACCCCCTGGATCTTACTTTTCTGGGAGGCATGGCTGAAGAAGAGCCAGTCGACGAGAAAGAGACGGAGGCTATTCGTATGGGTTCCCACAGACGGCGCCAATCTGTTACCGCTGATTTCGGTGTGGGGGTAAACAGATAGAATTTGTGGGTTCGTGGAAAAACCTGAGTAGCGGATCCGAACCTGTTCGTCTGAGTTGGGCTGCTGACTCCCGCCGTACACCTGCAAGGAAAGTGCGAAACACCGGGGTTGATCCCGGCGACGCACCCTCCGACGCTCTTGTCAGTAACCAGTGATGATTAAAAAAGAGCTTATGCAGGAAAAAGATTGATTAACCTGTAACAGTGGTAGGTGGGAGGTATTTATAGTCGCCATGGGAGTGATTAGAGGCATGATTTCCTGTGTAGCTGTTAGGAGTAAAATCCTCACATTCTGTTTAGGAAACTGACCCCTGATTCCCGGTGAGAGCAAATCAGGCCTGTTGATTTGGTCAAATCAGTAACCCTGATTTTCCTCTTGCAGATCTGGGTTTGCCTTGGGTCGGGACCCGTACCCAGTTGGAGTGGATCCGTTCGCGGGTTATTGGATCTGTGAGAAGGAGACCCAGTACCCGCTTCGGACCCGCTAGTAGGTGAAATTACCGTTTTATCCCTGAGCTTTGAGATTCGCGTCCGATGTGAACGGTCCCGATTTAATCCTATTTTTAGCCATATCATTCTTCATAAAAGCCTTACAACTATGCATCATGTGCCCCTCATGTGGCAATACCAACACTCAGGTCCACATCCCTCATCGTTGTCATCAGACTCACTCTCGGACTCACTACTATGATCATTTCTTGTTTGACTTCTTTTATATCTTCCACGTCGCTCAACTGAAAGTGCGGGATTGCTAGAAAATGATGAAAACTCTCCTTCTCTCTTCTGTCTCACCTTCTTGTTCGTGATACTGCTCACAACATCCTGTAGAGTCATCAAATATGTCATAGTCTGTTTCACCGTACTATAACTATCAGGTAGAGTAAATAGAAATAATAATGATTATTCCCTTTCTGAAAATTTCAATCCTGATATACCCATAGAAAACAAATAAAGAGACCGTCCGCATTGTCAATCTCACTAGTAACTTGTATATTATACAACTAGCTAGTAGTATAAAAGGCTGCGGAATCTATAGCCATTCCAAATACTTGGGATAAACTTTTGCAGCTTTATTGTTGAATCTATAAATATTTTTTTACTTTCTATTGTTCAATCATTTCATTTGTTTGTGGACTAGGTTTACCCGTGGACACGTGCTTACGGCACGTCTTCTGAACGATGCAATATATGAAAAACACTATAAATAGTAAAATATACGCAATCCTATTTGACTAACAAATCACATAGGTGAGCATTTATATGCGATATCATTGATTAATGACTACACAATAAGTTATAAAGAATAATTAGAATGTCGTAAAATAATTACATACTAAAATAATTAGGGGTGGTTTGGTTGGTTGTAAAAAAATGAAGAGAGGAAAAAACACTGTAGCGAAAACAATTCCTTGGATTTGATTTATTAAAAGTAGCTTTGGTTGAATATAAGTTTATTATAGCAATAATTAAATGTTAGCTTTGTTTTGGTTGTAGTAATACTGTAGCGAAAGTAATTTAAAACACTTTTTTATTTTTAATTTTACATGAAATTAATCCAAAATTAGGGATTAATTAATTTTATTTAAGCTTAATTTCTAATGTTTTGGATGAGTTAATTAAGCTTAATTAGATTGAAACTAATTAACTTTTAATCCCTAAATTTTAATTAATTAAGAAAAGACGAATTAAACCATAACAATTAAAGTTTTTCTTAATTAAGATTAGTGTTATTTTAATTAGTCTTTTCTTAATTAATTTAAAGTAGGAGTTAAAAGTTAATTAATTTCAAAACCCAAACAAATATCAACTACTTCACACAACATAAAGTATAAATCTGAATGTGGCTACTGTAGCTACAATAACGAGTGGAAAAATGTCATTTGTGAGCATAAATGTGTACCTTTGAGTTTCTTCCAATTGAATGAGAGTCACTTGATAGCTTTCTTTTGAACTGTCTTGTGTTTTATTATATAGATTGTTGTTAATCACGAATGACCAGTTTTAAAGAGTACGTGGATTGCAGTTACAGGATATTTATATAAAAATTAGACACATCAAATACCCCCAAACTTAAGATTTTGCTTGTCCTCGAGCAAAAAATAAAATCATAAATAAAGGAATAATAATTAATAATAGGCTCAACTCATCACACTAAGAGATCTCATCATGCAAGCATCAGAATTTCAATTAAAAATATAAACAATAGCAAATAATGTAAAATCACGCATACTCACTTTCTCCAGTCCAATTATTTATTCATAATTCCAAACCCAATTATATTTGTCATGCAATTAATGTAATTATAGTATGTGACAACTCCATCTGTGATTAACCCTTCTCACTACTACAAACCGAGTAGCAAACTAGAGTTTTTTTTTCTTTTCTTTTCTGGTCTCTTCTCTAAGTTGTCACTTGCCTTTTGACGCGAATGCAAAAATTTATGATAAATTCACCCGGTTACTCAATAAGTCACAAACTTAGTTTGCATACTCATGTTTCAAGTTGTCGTTTGACGTAAAAGTAAACATTTGTGATGAATACCCCTAGTTACTATGCAACTCAAAACATTGGAGTAGATAAACTTTATTCATAAATTTATTTTCCATAATTACTCTATTTACTAAACTCTGTTTAGGACTAGATCAAAAGGGATAATCACAAGAAAAATCATCACATTTTTCTTTTATGTATAATCACATGACTTTTACAATTTTGTAAGGAATTTTGAAATTCAATAATCCTAAAGTAAATAGGTATGCTTAATATTGCTTTATAAGATATTTTCTATCTCAAAAAATAATAATAATAATAATAATAATAATAATAATAATAATTTTAAAAAAACAATGTTTTAGCACAATAAAGAACTCAAAAGTGTAATGATAAGCCTAATTGAAATCCCTTTTGTTTCGTTTTTCTTTTCAAAAATATATAAAATAAAAAATAAATTTTTAAACCTTCCCCCAAACTTGAATATCACATTTTTCTCAATGAGAAAAGAAAAAGAAAAACAAAAAGAACGCAAAAAGTTTAGAATTTTTTCCATGATTCGTCTTAAAATTCTGCACGCGCGACGTTCAGTGTTTCAGCGATATCTGGAGCTGTAGGTGTCCAAATGGGATGATTCTTATTATTTTGGAAAATTAAGAAAATTTCCTATAATCGCTCTTTGAAGCACTTTTCCAGATTCTGACTCCATACTGCTCAAAAACAGCCATCAATGTAGGTGTGGAAAACAACTCCGCTTGGCGACTTCCAAACTCATGCAATCCTACAAAATAAAATCAAATTTTAAAATTATAATAAACTAAAAGAAAAATCAAATCTAATGCAGTGAAAGAAAATATGGGTTGCCTCCCAAGAAGCGCTAAGTTTTAAGTCTTCAGCCAGACATGATAGTTGCGATGGTTATGTGACGCCAAGATCCAACAACATCAAAACATCTTTTCTAATACTTCTCTTCAGATGTGGATTAGGTTCAATCTCTAGTTTGAGTCGTTTCTTTCTTGATGATGACGTCTTTGATATCCCTACCTCTTTGAATTTCTGCTGAGAAAATGGATAAATAAATGGTGTAGCATCCAAATACATAACACATTCTGAAATTTTTACTTTCTCAGTTTCAAGAGTTGCTGAATTTTTTGAACATACTTTATAGGTAACTTTTCAATTTTAGCCCTATGTTTCTTGCCCACAATTAAATATGTTTCACTTACTTGAAAACATGACTGTTCTTCGGCAAAAAACTTCACTGATTTAAAAACATCAAAAGTTACTTTCTCATGCTGCGTTTGTTCCTCCACAATTAGTTTGTACTCTTCTTCATTTTCAATCACATTTTGTTCGTCATTTTCTTCTTGTGGTTGCTCAATTGTCCTCCCGCTTCTTAGTGTTATTGCTTTAACATGCTCCGTGGGGTTGACCACTGTGTTGCTAGGTAAGTTTTCTGTTGTTCTCTCTGTAAGAATATTTGAAAGCTGACCATTTGAGCCTCAAGATTGTGAATTGAAGTCGTATTATTTTGTATCGCCAAATCTGTCTTCTGCATGTATTGCATAAACATCTCTTCTAGTGTCGGCTTCTTTTCTTGCTGTGGAAAATTTTAAGGTAGATTGATTGCTCCTTGATTGTTGTTCCATGAAAGTTTGGGGGTATTTCTCCATTCTTGATGATACGTGTTCGAATAAGGGTTGTTTTAATGTTGGAAATTTGACACGTAATTTGCTTGATTGAAATTTGATTGAGCAAAAGGGTTCCCCACTTGGCAATCTGTAATTGAGTGATTTCCTGCACAAAGATCAAAAATCATATTAGAGTGAATAGCATTAACATTCATATTACCTATTTGTTTAGATAAAATATCAATTTTTGCAGTTAAAGTACTAATAGGATCAACTTCAAAAACTCCAGCCACCTTTCTTGGCATTGTTCTCTCTGAAGACCACTGGTAATTATTTGATGACATCTCCACTAAAAGTTCATAGGCTGCTTCGTGGGTTTTTTTCTCATTAGTGCACCTCCAACTGCTGCGTCAACCATAGATCGATTTGTAACTCTCAAACCATTATAGAATATTTGAATTTGCTGCCATTTCGGTAAATCATGATGAGGACAGTTTCTCAATAACTCTTTGTACCTCTCCCATACATCATATAAAGACTCGGTCTCAAATTGATGTCTTTGGTGGTGGAAATACTTCGCTAGAAATTTTTGTGCAAGTCCCTCCCAAGTAGTGATACTACCGGGTGGTAGATAATTTAGCCAAGCCAAGCCTTATCTCTCAGTGAAAAAGGAAAGAGTCTCAATTAAATTGCATCATCTGATACTCCATTGTGCTTAAAAGTGTCGCATATTTCCAGAAAGTTTGCAAAATGAACATAAGGATCCTCTTGCGGTAGTCCCCAAAATTGAACAGTCTGTTGAATCATTTGAATAATCGCCGGTTTAATCTCAAAACCGTTAGCTTTGATAACCGGTCTTTTTATGCTTGATGTTGTTTCATTAATTGAGGGCATAGCATAGTCTCTCAAAACTCTGTTTTCATCGTTCGCCATAATAATTTACTTGTATGTCCTGAAATATAAGTATTAAAAAAAACTAGAAAAACTGGAAAAAAAATATAAAAAAATAAAAATAAAAAAAGTAAGCAAAAAGAAAATAAAGAGGTAAAATAATAAAAAAACCAAAAAATCCAAACTAGTAATAATCTAGCAATTTTCAATATCAATAAAAGAATAACTAGTCCCCGAAAACGGCGCAAAAAACATGGTGTGAATTATTTGCAAGTGTACAAAATCACAACAAGAGTATACATAAGTGAAAAGAGTGTCGAACCCATAAGGACTAATTATTTTATTGAGTCTCGAAATTTACTAGATGAACTACTATTTGGAAAATCGAAATTAAATAAAGAAAGCAACTAAATTAAATTAATCTAAATAACTAACTAAATTAATGAAAAGAGACGGAATATGAATTTATATTGTTTATTAATTGCAAAATTAATTCTAGGATTTTTGATTTCACCTAGTTAGTCCCACACAATTTATAACTCCATATGAATAAAGAATTTATTTTTCCAAGTTGTAGACCAAAATCCAAAATTATTCAATGCTTCTCTCGAACAACACCAAAAATATCTCCAACTAACAGTTTGTCATAGTTCATGCAAAAATTTAATTAATTGAAGACTCCTTAAGTTTTGTGGATTTCTTAACGGTCACATCAATCGTGGTAAATCATCTCTAATTTCGATCAATCAATGGTGTTTAATTTTATAGTTCTAAATCACAAATTACCGATCGGTCTCTCCATGATCCAATAAATCATACAGTAGTTGGCCAAACAATTGTAAGCATTAAACACAAAAATTAAACACACAACCATGGAAAAATAGAAAAATAATATGGAATTAAAAATTGTGCTCTCAAAACTAGGCTACATTGAAACCCTAGAAAAAAAATTAGTTCATAATGAAATTGCAACTAACAAATATTGTCTTGGATTGCATTATAAAAGATTAGAGAAAGAAAAGAGATATAGGAAGAACTATTTTGTAGAAAAAATTGCAAACTGAACGCCTCAAAAAGTGCGCACCCAAAGTTGCACAAAAGTTCCCCCAATCTCTCTCTCCTCTGTCATTTTCCGAGCCACAGCGCTGCTGACGTCAGAACTGCCACGTCAGCGCTCACCCACAGCTCTGCTGGCGTCACTCCCTCTCTCAGTTTTTTCGTTTCTGAGCACGTTCTCCGGCCTCTCTCTGTTTCATCGCTGACAGAGAGAGAGAGAGAGAGACAGATGTCTCTCTCTTTCTGTTTCGTCGACTAAGTTTTTTCTTTCTTTCTTTTTTTTCTTCTTTATTTATTTATGTAGCCGTCGCTTGGTAAGCGTGCCTCTCTCCTTTCCTCTTGCTATTGCATTTATAGGCATACGGATCATTGAATTAGGGTTTATTTTTTTGCAGAAAACCCCCTCTTCTTCATTTATTTATTTCCTTATATAATTTTCTCCTTATTTCTTACTTCATTTTCTTCTCTTTCTTTTTCTTGAAGCACGTGCTGCACACACAAAATAAAATCAGATATTAGAATTTAAAAATAAAAATAAAAATTAAATTAATTAGTTTAAAATTAATTAAACTAACTAAAAATCATATTAGCTCATTTAAACCCTTTTAAAATTGGTTATTGCATTTTCACCCTCCATTGGCAATTAAAATTTTTATTTTGCTTTTCACACGGCCAATTTGTAAAATTTAAAATTCAACATAACAATAAAAATTAATATATCATTTTGTTTGTTTTGTTTGTTGATTTTTACTAAAAATCTTCACATTTTGCATCAAAAATCTTATTCCTTCAAAAATAATTAATTAAATAAAATCTATGGAAATAAGATAACTTATTAACATAATAGACGAATACAAGCAATTTTTATGGGTAAATGAGTACAAATATTTATATAAAAATTAGACACATCAGTTTGTTCTAGAGACAATTCTTGTGCAAAAACTCTGTTATATCTTGTCTCTATGTGTTGATCGATTTGCCGTAGTTGTCTCATTACACACACGAAATTAATTTAGGGTTAGAGATAATCAATTCTTGTATACATGCATGTGTTCCTGAATATGAGGTGTTGTATGATCTTGTATGTTTGATGGGTTCGTTGTAGTATAACTCGTTGTAAACTTGTCAAAAACCCTATAACATATTGCTTGGACATCTAGTATACCCTATTTCATGTTTGGTTAAGATTTGGGTGTGTTTCATATGATCTAGTTGATTTTGTGCTTGAAGAATATTTCAGTTTTGCCGATTCCCCGTTTTTGTTCAGTATTTTAGACTTTATTAAGGTCAATATATGAAAATTATTTTTGAGTATGAATTATAGAGAATTCTTTCTACTTTCCATAATTTTTTACAGATCTCAATTTCGATTTCTGAGTTGCAAGTTATTACTATTTTACTACAGTTGTGTAGAAAATTTCAGATCTAGTTTTATATGAACTCTGTATGGTAATCTATTTTTATACTGATGTTAAAGACAATATTTTGATCCAATATTTTACTGAGTATAACTAGACTTGATTGGGATTAACCCCTAATTTTTGTGAATTTAATTGATAACTTTTATGAACTATTTTATGCTTACAAACAACTACTATACTTGCAGAATTTTCAGGCTGTTCAGTAAGGAAACATAATTTCGACCTGATTCTATTTGCTGTTTACAAAAACTTTGTGAATATAAAAAATAGCCTACCGTATCTATTTTATCACCCCTTTTACGGATTGGATTTCGACTTATATTTTGTAATCTATTGTTATTTTAGTACTGTTGTGTTTATGATTCCAGATTTACAAAACTGCTGTATCTTGCTGCTTTCTGATTTTACTGGACTATTCTATCTATGTTTGAAATTATGAAACTTTATTTTCTGTTACTAAACATACTAGGGAATACCCCAAATTTTTCGTGGATTTAATTAGCCCCCAAATAAATCATAAAAAATATACATAAATACAGTCACCTTGATCCAAACCTTCAACCCAAATAAACATACAGCCACGCACGGTCTATTGCACCTAAAGTCGGTAGATTGCAATAGGGGTCTCGCCAAAACAGTCAATTGCGCCTCCATGCTGGTAGACTGTCCATGTCAATCGACTGTCATTCATGACAGTCGACTACTGCTTCTTCTGCACATGTAGTCTTCGCCTTGCTGTGTTTGTTCTTCTCGTTCTTCTTCTAGATCTTGTACTTGGTGTGTTTGAGTCTACAATCCTAACAATCTCTCATTTGGACCAAAAACATAACACTTCAAAGTTATTGTATCTTTATCTCGCATTATCTCTGTCAGTCTCCCACAATTCATGAAAGACCCAAGTACTCCTCACTCTCATGAAAACCATCTCCACCCCACCACCACGTGGTGGGCACCAACCACCCCTTAAAGGCTCATGAAGGATGTGTCCCCACCATCTATTGCATGGGGCACGAACAACAAAGAAACAATTTTCCATGTCAGATTTCATGTTATAAGACTCCTTACCTCGAAGAATCTCCGCTAGCACCGAACATGCACTCTGCACTAGAAGTCTCTGTGGACGACACCTCCAAAAAATCTGCATATTGTACTCTACTCATAGCCTCATTTCAGTTATACTCATCGACATCACCCCACATATTGATATCGGTGCTCTCAACCTCAAAAGAGCGAATTGAAGTCTCTTCCACATAACAAAGAACCCTCACCGCAGTAGTGTCTTACTCTCCAGGATCCCTTTCATAGCCAGCAGCTGTAAATAAATGTGTAACCTGCTCTGAATCAACCCCACAACTCTTAGAACTTGATTGCACCCCACACAGCCTACTGCTCGATCCTGGCTAAAAGCCAACTACAGGAGAAATGCACCCCATATATCTAAGTAAATACAACGTTCATTCACACTTCTCTCTTTCTATCACCCTTGAACTTGCATCTATATATCGCTCCCCACTACCAGATGCAGTTGAGAAACCATTTTTGTCTGGCCTTCTGATCAAGATAAAATTTTCCTTTAAGTGTAGGACATGCATTGCCTCCCATAAGACGATTCTCTGATTATCACCGACTTTCACGCGAATAGTACCGACTTCACTTACAGGACCTCGCTGACCATTACACACGATCACATCTGTGAAAGAACCATCTTTGTAGTCCTTAAACACCTCACGCCTCGAAGTGCAATCAGAATAAGCTCCTGAATCAATACATTAATTTCACGTGTCCAATTGCATCGTGGCTTCCTCAACATGTTTCATTTACCACCACATTGGCTTCCTTTGATTTTTCCTGCTTCTTCTTCATAAAAGCCTTACAACTGTGCATCAAGTGCCCCTCGTGTGGCAATACCAACATTCAGGTCCACATCCCTCATCGTTGTCATCAGACTCACTCTCGGACTCACTACTTTGAACATTTCTTGTTTGACTTTTTTAGATTTTCCTCGCCTCTCAACTGAAAGTGTGGGATTGCTAGAAAATGATGAAAACTCTATGTTTCTCTTCCATCTCACCTTCTCGTTCTTGATACTGCTCACAACATCCTGTAGAGTCATCAAATTTGTCATAGTCTCTGTATTAGTCTATTCCACCGTATTATAACTATCAGGTAGAATTGATAGAAATAATAATGACTGTTCACTGTCTGAAAACTTCAATCCTGATGTACCCATAGAAAACAAATAAAGAGGTCGTCCGCATTGTCAATCTCACTAGTAACTTGAATATTGTACAACTAGCTAGTAGTATAAAAGGCTGCGGAATCTATAGCCATTCCAAGTACGTACTTGGGATAAACTTTTACAACTTTACTATTGAATCTATAAATATTTTATTTACTTTCTATTGTTCAACCATTTCATTTGTTTGTGGATAGCAATTAATCACAAATGACCGGTTTTAAAGAGTACGCTGGATTGCAGTTACTGGGTATGGGTTTTGGGTTTGAATATAGTGTGTGTTCAGATTGAATTTTGTGAGTAACAGTAGATAGACTAAGAATGAGAGAGCGAAAGATGATTAATTTTTTTTTAAATGTCTCCCATAAATTTAATATTTTAGGGGGTATATTTGCAAATATATATATAAGTATATTATTATGAGTGTATATACAACTTGTAATCTGCACGCTCCAATAATTTTTTTTAATTTTTAAGTAACGACTACGATTGTTACAAAAAAAGAGTGTTAAAGTACATGCAAGTACATGATTACAGCTCTTACAGAACTGACACCCATTGCAGGAACGATCAAAAACTTGTAAAAGAATCTACCATAACTCGTAGTGCTAATAGTAGAAACACACCACAAACACTAGAAACTCCCAAGACTTAGATAAATCAAGAACAAGCCACCACAATATATGCAAGATCTTACAAGAACACAATCAATATGTAGAGATAACCAATACTTCTTATTTCCCAAGAAATACAAAGATTACAAATTAAAGAGATTACAACTTTCAATCTCTCTCTCTCACCCCTATGAAACATTCGGCACAAACCTCCTCTTGAAGTTGAACAATGCTAACGGCTCACCAAATCTCTCTATTTGGATGTTACAAACTCTAGAGTCTACAGCTATACATCAGTGTCTTATAGGTACCGGCATATCAGGGTGGCTCATTTAAAGTGGTAAGACTCGGGTACATAAAATATGCTGGTGACCATCACTATTTATCGAAATGAGTTGCAGTTACAGGGTATGGGTTAGCTTCATCCATAATGTAAATTCTTGATGGCTTTCCCTTTCGACTTTATAAGACTTGCAGATGAATACTGGCTTTTGATAATGGGTATAGGTACAGGAGGTGAACAATCCATTTCTGTTAGCTGTTTTTTTTTTCCTTTTCTTCTCCAGTTTGCTGAACTCATTTCGCATTTTCATTTGTACATGGTCGTGTTCTTCTTTCCGTGTCAATAGAATTGCTATAGGTACTGGTGGTTGGTTGATGGTTCTTGTACCGGGGATATGAGTGTCTGCTGGTTAATTATTATACAGATGAATTGTTGTGATCAATATATTCGATGGGTGTTTGCGTTTCGGTTGGTAATATCTATATAATAAAACACAAAGAAAGCTATCAGGTGGCTCACATTCAATCTCTCCCAAAATCAATGGACCAGATCTACTCTCACAAAACATATTTTCCCGCTCAAAAATTTCAAACCCCAAAACACATTAACTTAAACACCCCTCCCTCCCTCTCTCTCTTCCCTCTCTCTCATCCATCCCGCAAACAAAAATTCCCCCAAACAAAACCCAAACCCAAAATCCGATCTGCCATTAATTCTGTCTTCTTCCTCCAAATCATAAAGAAGAAAACTCCCTCCCTCTCTCTCTTCCCTCTCTCTCATCCATCCCGCAAACAAAAATTCCCCCAAACAAAACCCAAACCCAAAATCCGATCTGCCATTAATTCCGTCTTCTTCCTCTTCATCATAAAGAAGAAAACTCCGATCTGCCATTAATGGCGGCGTCACCGAGCGGGCTGTCAAACCACCGAGCGCGCTGCGCAACGCGTTCGGCGGCATCCTCTGCTTCTTCATCCTCCTCCTCATCGGCGTTCTCGCCTTTTCGATCCGTCTATTCTCTGTAAGTTTATCGGTTCTTGATGCCTTCTTGAATTGAAACCCTAGATCTGAGTTAGTGAGAATTTGGTGGATGTTTTCTTCTTGAATTGAAACCCTAGATCTGAGTTGTGAGAATCTGGTGGATGTTTTTTTGTTTAAATTTTTTTTGGGGGCAGGTTATCAAGTACGAAAGCATGATCCATGAGTTCGATCCGTACTTCAATTACAGAGTAACTCAGGTCAGATCTCATTTTCGATGGCAAAAATGGGTATGTCTAAATTGGCTTCTTTTGTGATGGGTAATGCATAACTTTTTGATTTGGTGGAGTTTTAGCATCTGGGTATGTGTTAATTGTGGGTTATTTTGCTTAGAAATGGAGTTTTAGATGTATTAGAGCACTTGGGGTGTGTGAGTAGGGTTTATATCTATGCTTGCATTCATTTGTTTGGAGATTGGTTGTAGTTGAACTTTGCAAAATTTGTGATTGAGATTGAGAACACTTTGAAACAACTGGGAATGTGAATGTTGACATGTAGTTTGTTTAGATTGAATTGTTATTGCATTTAATGTGGATGGAGAGCTGAACACATTGATTAGAGATGGTTTTTTTCATTGTCCACTTTTCTGTTTTTGTTTGTTTAAGCTATACTTCACAGTATCTATTTTGATATTATGAGTTTGTGCAATGGTGTAGTAATTTGATATGGCGGGTAATGCGGAGTTTTTTGATTTTGTGGAGTTTTAGCATCTGGGTATGTGTTAATTGTGTGTTATTTTGCTTAGAAATGGAGTTTTAGATGTATTAGAGCACTTGGGGTGTGTGAGTAGGGTTTATATCGATGCTTGCATTCATTTGTTTGGAGATTGGTTGTAGTTGAACTTTGCGAAATTTGTGATTGAGATTGAGAACACTTTGAAACAACTGGGAATGTGAATGTTGACATGTAGTTTGTTTAGATTGAATTGTTATTGCATTTAATGTGGATGGAGAGCTGAACACATTGATTAAAGATGGTTTGTTTCATTGTCCACTTTTCTGTTTTTGTTTGTTTAAGCTATACTTCGCAGTATCTATTTTGATATGGCAATTTATATGCAGTTCTGAATTTATATGTAGTTCCAAATTTCTTTAGTTTCTATAGTACGTTCACTGTTGCTCATTATGTATTCCATTCAATATATGTAGTTTGTTCACTGTTGCAATATAAAAACCATTTATACTTTTCACCATGTGCCTTACAGTGCCTTGCGTTATACAACTTGCTACAATATTTCACCATGTGCCTTACAGTATAGAACTTGCTTTTTCTCATTGACAAACAAAAGAAGATCTGGATTTGATGGTTAATCGTGTGAAATGTAGAATATAGTTGTTTAGATCTGGATTTAATTTAGAGGGATTGGTTAATGGCTCTGTTGATCTGGATTGAATTTGAATTATTGTTAATTTGTCCATTTTTTTTGTTGCAACAGATTACTCCATTTCTTGGAATCGAGATGAGCGCAGTTCTCAGCCACTGATCAATAAAGACGACGAAGGTTAGCAGATCTCTCACCTTCTGAGCTGTTTAATTTTGTTCATGAGTCGATTCAGATCTAGATATGTTCGTTTTGGGTCTGGAGCTGCGAATCTAGATCTATTTCTTGGATTCTTTTTCAGATTTTTTGTTGATTTGATGGTTAATCGTGTGAAATGTAGAATATAGTTGTTTAGATCTGGATTTAATTTAGAGGGATTGGTTAATGGGTCTGTTGATCTGGATTGAATTTGAATTATTGTTAATTTGTCCATATTTTTTGTTGCAACAGATTACTCCATTTCTTGGAATCGAGATGAGCGCAGTTCTCAGCCACTGATCAAGAAAGACGACGAAGGTTAGCAGATCTCTCACCTTCTGAGCTGTTTAATTTGTTCATGAGTCGATTCAGATCTAGATATGTTCGTTTTGGGTCTGGAGCTGCGAATCTAGATCTATTTCTTGGATTCTTTTTCAGATTTTTTGTTGATTTGATGGTTAATCGTGTGAAATGTAGAATATAGTTGTTTAGATCTGGATTTAATTTAGAGGGATTGGTTAATGGCTCTGTTGATCTGGATTGAATTTGAATTATTGTTAATTTGTCCATATTTTTTGTTGCAACAGATTACTCCATTTCTTGGAATTGAGATGAGCGCAGTTCTTCAAGAGGCTAGGGTTTTCAATGATCACTCGCTCAATGCGAGGAGATGCTCTCAGGTTTGTTGTAGTAGTTTGTGTGATCTGAGAAGATCTTTTGGTTGTGTTTTTTATTTGCATGTTTGTTTGCTTCAGATCATCACCAAATTGTTGTATTTGCTCAATCAAGGATAATCATTCACTAAGTTATTTTGATTTATTTCGTTAGATTTTTGGATATGTAGTTATGGTAACCGGTAATAATTTTAAGAGGTAGAGTTGCTCATAATGTTTAGATCTGGATTGAATTTGGAGGGATTGGTTAATGGATCTGTTGATTTGGAGTAACTAGATTAATTATTGTTAATTTGTCCATATTTTTTGTTGCAACAGATTACTCTATTTCTTGGAATCGAGATGAGCGCAGTTCTTCAAGAGGCTAGGGTTTTCAATGATCCATCGCTCAATGCGAGGAGATGCTCTCAGGTTTGTTGTAGTAGTTTGTGTGATCTGAGAAGATCTTTTGGTTGTGTTTTTTATTTGCATGTTTGTTTGCTTCAGATCATCACCAAATTATTGTATTTGCTCAATCAAGGATAATCATTCACTAAGTTATTTTGATGTATTTCGTTAGATTTTTGGATATGTAGTTATGGTAACCAGTAATAATTTTAAGAGGAAGAGTTGCTCATACTGTTTAGATCTGGATTGAATTTGGAGGGATTGGTTAATGGATCTGTTGATTTGTAGTAACTCGATGAATTATTGTTAATCTGTCCGTATTTTTTGTTGCAACAGATTACTCTCCATTTCTTGGAATCGAGATAAGTGCATTTCTTCAAGAGGCTAGGGTTTTCAATGATCCATCGCTCAATGCGAGGAGATGCTCTCAGGTTTGTTGTAGTAGTTTGTGTGATCTGAGAAGATCTTTTGGTTGTGTTTTTTATTTGCATGTTTGTTTGCTCCAGATCATCACCATATTGTTGTATTTGCTCAATCAAGGATAATCATTCACTAAAGTATTTTGATGTATTTCGTTAGATTTTTGGATATGTAGTTATGGTAAACAAGATTATTTAAGTCGTCTCCTGAACATTAGTTTATACTGTCATGGGAGATGGAATGGAATTTATACAGTACACTGTAGTGTAGTTTATGGAATGGAATTTATACAGTACACTGTAGTGTAGTTTATACTGTAATTTTTTACTGTTTAAGTAGTTTCCAATTTAGGGCTGTAATGACCGTGTAATGACCGTCTCTGGTAAGAACAAAATACATTACTTTCCTAAGAGTCACAGTACATTTATGATTCCAAATGACTGATCTCAATGAAAGAATCCACTGTCTGTGCTTAATATACTATGACTTGCTTGAGTTTGTTCATGAAATGAGAATACTTATGTTTTGAGAGCATTACCTTAATTAAGAATCATGATGGCTTTAACTAAAAAATGTACATTTTCCTACTTAGTCTTTACTAATTAAATGGTAATCATTTGAACACAATACTAGGGTAAGGCTATTTATTGGTCTGTAATACTTTCCTAAGAGTCACAGTACTAGGGTAAGGCTATTGATTTGGCTATTTACTAATTAAATTCCTTCTACTTAATAACAAATTTTGTGGGATATATTGTAAAGTGATGTGCTGCTCCATTTCATTGATGTATTTTTCCTGAGTTTCATTAGATCGATCAGGGTTCCTGGATAGTCATTGTTGAAAATGTGCTTTTTGGGTGAGATCATAATAATTCTGTTTTTTATTGTTGAAGATTGAATACTGTTTGTTCATGTAAGTTGGCATATATGATGGATCTACCTATTTGTTAATTTGGTGCATTTTTGGACCAGAATTAGGCCCTTACTTTGGTGTCTTACTGTACATATAATGAGGCACTATTTGTGTTCCTATTTGTTCTCTAAATTATGGTTTGCTATAGAGAGGTGGAATTATGAAGTAGTCTCCTGAACATTAGTTTATACTGCCTTCTGAAGATTTATTCAGTCAGTCTCCTAAAAAAGATTATGCTTCTCAGTCTTTGAAAAATATTTATCTTCTTAAGTGATGTTTAAAATCTAGCATAAGGGCTTAAAGGTTTGTTGCATCTAGAAGAACATGATTATGTTTTAAGGATATGGATCAAATTTAGTTTTAGGATACCATTTCTATATGGGATATAAAAGTTAGTATTTCTTTGAGTTAAATTATTTTAGATACATAAGGCAAAACTGATGAACAGACCTCCTTTCGACAATAATGCTAGGGTCAGTAAGTCATTCTAGATGCAACAATGGACAAGCGTTCATAACTTTGGATTATATCATAACTACAAGATCATTTGCTCCCATGCTGGTATGTATTCTCATACGAGAAACAAATTTACTTTATATGTATTATATCATTCCAGGATTGTGAATGCCAACCCTTTTGCACGAATTTACTCATATGAGAAACAAATTTACCGATTTCAACTTCTGATAGGTGAATGAGCTGAAAATTAGGGTGGAGAAATTTTACGGGAAGGATCCATTAGAGTCGGAAAAATCTATCTCGCATTGTGAATGCCAACCCTTTTGCACGAATATCGAAACTCTTGGATGATGATGTGGTTTGTGATAAGATTTTACATAGAGGACAGCGAGATGAAAAACGCCTGTAAGCAATCCTGAAACATCACTCAATTATTTGCATGTGTATTAGACATGATTTTCTTCTAATGTGTATTAGATATCCAGCAAACTCAAAGTACTTTCATTAACTTTGGTTTGTGAAGGTTGACAAGATTGAAGATAGTATTGATGTAATGATTATGAATTTTTTTCTTTTCTATATCGTAATCATTTTAATGTATGGCCTTAGCGTCCTATGCAGATATGAACCCACTAATGCTTGGCCTCACTAATCCAAGTGCTAACCTTATATCAAGTCTAAACCCACTCTTTGGGCAATCATCGGTTAGATTATCGTCTTTGTATAAATGACCTTATTCAAGTAATTTATCACAATTGAATATTTGAGAGAGCTTGCGCATTATCTTCACTTCCTTTTGGTTGATGCAGCTTGGACTTGGAGTTGGTTCAGCTGTGTATCCTGAAAGGCCTGGTCAAACTGCATGTGATGTATGTTATCAATAGCTCATGTCAAAGTTCGCAAAAAGTTGTCATTGGCATCTATGGTTTGTTTGTTACATACGGTGAAGTTAACTGCTGATAGTTCCCTCACTTCCTATCAAAACAATTTCTATTTGTTTCAACATGATTATTTAACCTAACATTGAAGTCAAGATGTCGAAGTTGTGGTATTTTCCTTAATTGACTTAGTAGAGTTTCAAATTGTGGACTTTTCCACCCCTTAACAGTTGCAGCCACTCCAGAAAGTTCTATAGATTTCTTTCTTCAGAGTTTAGATATGTTGCACATCTAATCTTTATTATGTAAATGTTAGTCTATTTCGTGGATAATTTAGGGTGTTTCTTTTAGAATGAATGGACAAATTGATTAGTAGACCGTGCTTTAGATTCCATCCAATTGATTAGTAGACCCTGCTTATAATTTATATTTTTTGTTATCTGTGCTGATGTTCTGGTACCTTTATAGACTTCATGCATCATATTGATTGTATTATTTCCGTTAGATTTCTTAACTGACAGTGCTTTAGATTTATTCCCTATTCATATTAACATATTCTTACGTTTATGTATCATTTTTAAATATTTATGCTGATGTTCCAATACCTTTATAGATTTTATGCGTCATACAATTTGCCTCTATTTATAGACCTCATGTCAAAGTAAATAGTATCTACCTTTACCAATATATATGGTAAAGATATATGCTAATATACGTATATGATTATGAATTTTTTTCTTTTCTATATCGTAATCATTTTAATGTATGGCTTTCTATTATTAGGTTCAGTGAAGCTTTCTTTTATTAGGTTCAGTGAAGCTTTCCTGTGAGATTGTGAAATTGTGAACATTTTGTAGGTTCAATGAAGATTTTGTAGGTGGTACACTTGAAGCTTGAAGCTTTCTGGATTGACCTTTTGTAGAATTTTGTAGCTTGAAGCTTGAAGATTTTGTAGGTTCAGTGAAGGCTTGAAGCTTGAAGATTTTGTAGGTGGTACACTTGAAGCTTGAAGATTTTGTAGGTGGTACATTTTGTAGAATTGTGAAATTGTGAACTTTTAAGAGATTGTGAGAATTAGTTTCCTGGATTGTATGTGAGGATGAGTTTCCTGGATTGTATGTGTGAACTTTTAATAGATGAAGCTTTCTTTTAGGAGAGAACTGTAGAGAACTTGAAGCTTTCTTTTTGTAGAGAACTTGAAACTTTTAATAGTTGTATCTTTTAGGAGTGGCTCGGATATACTTGAAGCTTTCTGTAGAGAACTTTAGGCTTCATCTATTGTGAAGTAAGCTTTCTGACCTGCATATTGTGAAGTAGTCTTGGATTGCATTTAAATCACGATACTTAGACTGCTAACAAGTAGTCTTGACACAGATGACAGTGAATCGACTGTGATGAATTGTTGCACAAGACAGCTAAGTAAAGAAGAGAATGAGAAGAAGAAATACACATAATCGTTGTGATGAATGTGGGTAATTTATATCAGATTCATCTATAGATACCTGATATAAAAGGAAGAGAATGAGAAGGAGAAATACATAATCATCAAAATTAAAACCGTAATGATGAAAGTAATGTATATCCGATTCATAATTTACAGCATGACGAATGCGCTACTCTGCACATTTTTTAACTTCATAAAGTACAGTTACAGCTAAATTACAATTTACAGGTTAAACCTAACCGTATACTCTACAGCCTATATTCATGAACAAAGTCCAAGGTCATCTTACAGATACATGGACAAAATAAGCTTTCGTTTTAGTCCATACAACCATGAATCACAGAAAATAACACTAAAACCAGCTGAAATCTAACGAAGACCCATCTTGACCAGTGTTGTTCCAGCAGTCATCGTGTCAAATCTCAGCCGACTCCGAGATGCATTCCCCTAATCGAGTTCAAAATTTTCCTATGGATGTTGATTGCCTTACTGAAACGTTCAGTGTCAACAAGCAATGGACAGGGACACTACCAGTCCGATAAATGGCAGACAAATACACGATAATGGTGCCGATTTTTGAACCATGACAACAGTATCTCACTATTCAGGCTCCATCACTCGAGTCACAGAACCCACAGCAACAGTATAGCCTGAAGCTCTTAAGAAATAACTGCACTGGAAACTGGTTCCCAACCATTCAAATATCCTCTTCAGAAATACAATTTCAAAGTTATGGCTCAAAAGAATTTCAAATTGATGCCTCTAATAGAAACCTCTAACCGAAAAACAAGAAAGATCCAGTTGTGAACTGCAGTATCATGCTTACACTCTGCAGTTGCACTTCAACTAACACTAAAACTGCAGTGATGTTTCAGGTAGGTTTTTCAGCCTTGGGAGCATTTTTTTGGGACAGAGTGGACTGCTACAGCATGAATGCTTTTGTTGGAGAAAATTCTTTTTCTTTTTTCTAAAAAAAGAGGAACAATATGCAAAAATTCTATACCTGGATTACAGTTGAAGCACCCCTTTTAGCTCTCTGAATGAAATGCATGGTAGTAACCGGTGGGGAGTAGTAACACATTTGTCCTGTATATGGGGAAGCAGATTACATTGTCATTGTTCGCTTCCTTCTCTCAAATATATATGCATAGCATATACTGAGAGAGAAAATAAAATACCCTATCGGTGCAGGAGTGTAGGAAAGTGCATGCTATGCCCATGGTGAAGCATTTAAATGTAAATTTTGATCGATCACAGTTCTAAATGTAAATTTTGACAAAGTGCGATTGAAGAAATTAAATCCCTACTCATTGGTGATTGAGAATAAAATCCTTCTAATGGTTATTGCAGCAGACAAACTAGCAAATGCAAAAGATTCATGTGTAAAATGTAAGATTCATCATCTCACTCACTCAAGCATCAAGTAGCATCATGTAAGATTAATTTTTTTAGAAATTTATATGCAGTCCCGAATACGTGCCGTAGGCACGTCCCACGGGCAATCCTAGTCTATATAATAAAACACAAAGAAATATATTAAGTGTCTCTCCTTCAATAGGGTTGAAATTAATTGTCCAAATCTAACCTCACAAAATATATTTTTTCGCCCAAAGTTTCCCTGAAACTCAAATTCAAATCCCAGAAACAACTCCTTTATTTATTTATTTATTTCTCTCTCATTCTCTCCCTATTTACTCCCTATTTGCTCAGAAATTTATATTTTCATATTTCGGGTTTGTAAATTTTCAGATTTTTATGCATTTTTTATTACTCATATTACATTGAAAATAGCAAATATCTCATCAACATTTAAATTTCATCATTTTGCACACTTAAAAGTTTTAAGAAGTTAGATTTTCCACCCCCATTTATAACTATTTTTTCAACATATACTAATGGAAATGGACTTTCATTTACAACTAATTATTGTTTTATTATTCAAACTTGAGCTACGTACATAATTGTTATTTTACTATTTACAAAATTTTTATATGCTGTATCGTTCCGAACACTTCCCTAGGCACGTGCCCACGGACAAATCTAGTCATACTATATTATATCATAGGGCAGATTTTTAATTACTGTGAGAAAGTTTATGCTAATCTTGTTTTGTTTCAAGTTGTGCAATTTAATATTTATATTTTGCGTTGGGAATCGCTCTACCAGCACTTTGGCGACATCATGCACATCATCACTTTTAAGCCACTAAAAGACAGGCATGAAAGCATTCGTGAAAGCTGAAGGAAAATTCAGAGTAGAAAATGAATCGAATCTGCTAAAAGTGCAGCACTTAGGAGTTCAGAGTGCCCCCCCCCCCCCCCCCCCCCCTCCTTACTGTAGCTCACGCAGTCATGAGCTATTTTGTCATTTTTTAACAAATTGGCTACAGTAGAAAGGGGCGAACAGCATTTCATATAACAAAATGCATATTATAGCAGGATTATTTAATTATTATTTTAATTGATCGGACGAAACATGATGTTTCGTCCGAAGTAAAAAAAAAAACCAAATAAAATAACCGTTAAATGAATTTAAGCGGGGGAATGAACATGATGTTTCGTCCCAATGTGAGACGAAACATCATGCTTCGTCCCAATCCAATTTTTAAAAAAAAGTTTAATTTTGAAAATTAATTTTGTAAATTTTAATTTTTTTTGCAATTATCTAAATTGATTTTGCAAATTTTTAAATTGTTTTTGCAAAAAAAATTTACAATTTTTTTAAAAAATTCTTTTTGCAATTTTTTTTTACAAAAAAAAACTTCCGCCAAATCTGGACGAAGCACCATGCTTCGTCCAGCTACAGTGATTTTTTTGAAATTTTTTGTAATATTTTTAATTGTTTTTGCAAGTTTTTAAATTTATTTTGCAAATTTTTAAATTGTTTTTGCAAATATTATTTACAAACTATTTTGAAAATTTGTTTTTGCAAAATTTTTTTGCAAAAAAAAACATCCTGTTTTTTTCCTTTTTGGGACGAAACATCATGTTTCGTCTCGTATTTTTTTATTAATATTTTTTCGGTCTAAATTATTTTTTTAATTACAGACGAAACATCATGTTTCGTCTGTTTCTTTTTTAACGAACTTATGCGTTTTTTTGTCATTTGACGACTGCAACGTTTCGTCGAATTGGATGGGCAAAATATGCATTTTGCCATTTTTTACATTGAACGACTGTGGATGCTCTAAAGAGTTTCTACGTCTGCGACTTACTTACGTGTTAAATAGTAAAAAAGGCAAATAAATATATGTATATACATTCTATCTCTACTACTATAATGGGAGAGCCCCTTAGTCAGTAACCCAACCCCCTTAGTCAGTAACCCAACCCGTGCAACGCACGGATTGGGTTACTTTGGTAAATATTTTCGAAAGTGACCCTTTTTGGTAAATATTTTTGAAAGTGGATCAGTTTGAAAATTATTTTCTTTTTACTAATGGACTAACGTTGGTAAATATTTCCGTAAGTGGACCTGTTTGGTAAATATTTTCGAAGGTGGATCAGTTTAAAAATTATTTTCTTTTTACCCTTTTCATTATCCTCCAATTTTTTCACGTGCACGTGTGCACGTGTATGATACTAGTTGATTTAACATGAGAAGGGACTAGTGGGTCGCGCGCGGCTCTTCAACACAGTGTGTGTTGTGTTTCCTAACTAATGTTATTGTTAAGGGAAAAAAGTTGTGCATTGCATTGTATGTGTTAATGATCCAGCAACATAATAATGATATATATTGCCTCTAATCACTTGGTCGATCACAACCCATATAAAAGAAGCATGCATGCATGCATACATGTATATCTCATCGGAGTCGAAATTTCAGTCTTCCTGCTGAAAGAATAGGATGCGAAATCGTGTGAAAGATCAATTACATCTCAGTCAGTAGGTAGGAGAGGGGCTCGGGATATATGATATCATATGGAATGGTAGCATAACCACTTGATTGTTCTTTATGATTTCCTCAATTTTTAAAGAGATCGCACATGAGATATACCTTTTAAACCTTTAAATATGCGCACTCACCTAGCTGTTTGGTCTTTCCAACAATGAATCATCAAAATCTATGGATAACCTCGACAAATAGTGATGGTCACCAGCATATTTTAGAATTTTTTTTCAAAATGATCCTTTTTTTGAAAGTTTTTCCCAAACTGCCCTATATTTTATTTTTGTTCCCTAAACGACTCACTCGTCTTTTGAAAAAGCGAGTTTGGTTAAAAATAACTCGCTTTTTCAAAAAGCGAGTCTGGAAATTTTAATTTTCGAAATGTTAGACTCGCTTTTGTGAAAAAGCGAGTTATTTTTAACCAAACTCGCTTTTTCAAAAAACGCGCTTCGTTATTTTGGTAAATATTTTCGAAAGTGGATCAGATTGGTAAATACTTTTAGAAAGTGTATTAGTTTGGTAAATAATTTCAGAAAGTGGGCTATTGTGATAACAAGTTCTTTCTATATCACATTGTCACTTGATCTTCTTTAGACCACTATATATGAAATCGTTTGTCAGGACTTTCTATATCACATTGTCACTTCATCTTCTTTGGTCATGATTTTATAAATTTAGCAATTGTTTAGCAGTAGCAGAGGATATACATAACTTGATATTATTTCAGTATATACATAATTGGTGTGTTTTAAGTTGTCGAGAATGAGCCCATAGATACTCTCAATTTCCGGTATACACATAATTGGCTTTTGACCTATCAATCATATGTGCTGAGTTCTTGCGCCAAAAGTCTCACACTCGCTTTCTGAAAAAGCGAGGGTGGTTAAAAGGGTCCATGATTTTTTTTTGTATTTCACATTGACGAAAATGACCAAGTTACCCCTTCCTTCATATAACCAGATTATCACCTTAGGAGTAAAAGGGTCATGCGGTAGGGAGGGACGGATGAAGTTCATCCGTCTCTCACTTTCACAATTTTTTTTTAATTATAAACATTATATATTTAATATATATTATTTATATTTAAAGTATTAAATCCACCGAGAGACAGAATATCTTCATACATAAAGTTATTTATATTTATAAAGTTAGCAACAGTTTAGCAGTAGTCGAGGATATACATAACTTGACATTATTTCAGTATACACATAATTGGTGTGTTTTAAGTTGTCGAGAATGAGCTCATAGATACTCCCAATCAATCTTAGCTTTTGGCCTATCAATCATATGCGCTGAGTTCTTGCGCCAAAAATTCTTATATTAAAAGGGTAGTTGTAACTTCGTTCATTGTTGCTGTTATACATAATGGTAGACCACAAAAGCCTGACGTGATAATTGATGAGACATTATTTTCTAGTTCTGAATATTGTCAGCAGACTAAGGTTTGCTCATAATATATTGTTTTGTATTTCTTGCACTTGTTTTGAAAGCCCGAGTTTATTTTTTCCTAACAAAGAAGAAATTTTCTCTCTTGATCACTTTTCTTTCGTTTGTTTATATTGTTGTTTATGAATTGTTCATTCTGTTTAGGATTTGTCCATTGATTTATTGGTAGGAGCATCAATATATGCCAATTCAGTATTTGGATGGATAAATGTTAAGATTGTTGTCGAGGCTTATATCTGTTAACCATTGGATCTGATTTCTAAGATCATGACCTAATAGTGAACTATTTTGGTTGATAGGTGTGCTGATGAAAAAGAGATGAGATTTTAACCACCCTCGCTTTTTCAGAAAGTGAGTGTGAGACTTTTGGCGCAAGAACTCAGCGCATATGATTGATAGGTCAAAAATCAATTATGTGTATACCGAAGATTGAGAGTATCTATGGGCTCATTCTCGACAACTTAAAACACACCAATTATGTATATACTGAAATAATGTCAAGTTATGTATATCCTCTGTTACTGCTAAACAGTTGCTAAATTTATAAAATCATGATCAAAGAAGATGAAGTGACAATGTGATATAGAAAGTCCTGACAAACGATTTCATATATAGTGGTCTAAAGAAGATCAAGTGACAATGTGATATAGAAAGAACTTGTTACCACAATAGCCCACTTTCTAAAATTATTTACCAAACTAATCTACTTTCTAAAAGTATTTATCAAGCTGACCCACTTTCGAAAATATTTACCAAAATAACCAAGACCGCTTTTTGAAAAAGCGAGCGCTTTTTCATCGCTTTTTCAAAAAGCGAGTCTAACATTTCGAAAATTAAAAGTTCCAGACTCATTTTTTGAAAAAGCGAGTTATTTTTAACGAAACTCGCTTTTTCAAAAGCCGAGTGGGTCGTTTAGGGAACAAAAATAAAAAAATAGGACAGTTTGGAAAAAACTTTCAAAAAAAGGGTCATTTTGGAAAAAAAAAATCCATATTTTACCACTTTAAATGAGCTGACCCTGATGTGCCGGTACCTATAAGACACTGATGTCTTAAATAGTAGCAGGGCCTCTCATTTCGACATGCTCTACTTCTTGTAAGCACATTTTTCCAATATAAAAAGACAACGGCTTCATGAAAAATAAGGCGGCCAATTTAACCCTACCGTTGCCGGTCTTAAATTATTCTGAAGCAGAGGCGTATCTGAATTTCAGGGGCCCTAAGCAAGTTCTCAAATGGGGTCTTTTGCAAGTTGATAAAATAAAAATGACAATTATTTAAATGCAAACAAACTTGGAGCCTTAAAGACATACTATTTAAATAAAAATAAATTTATATATATGCTTCCAAAAAAAAATTAATTGATAACGTACATATTGTAAATGAAATGACTCGCGGCAAAAAGAAACTCGGACAAACTGTAAGGAAGAAGCGGCAGTGATTTTATTCTGAATTGCATGTTGTGTGAGAGAATGGAAATGATGAATGAGAGAATTAAAGAAGAATAGAACCCCAAAAAAAAAAAAAAAATCAAAACATACAAGTAAACGCACGTTGAGTTTGTGTACATTAAGAGAAAATATTGAGTTGACATGATTGAAGTATATCTATAATGCTATTTTGAATGCTTTCATGGATACATTTTTGTTTTATCAAATGCCTCTTCTATTTTTTTCTTTTTGAAGACAATCTTAGTATTTCTTTCATTAACAGATACAAAATTTAGAAGAAATGAAAAATAAGCAAACAAAACAAACATGTATATACACTTGAAGATTACATTATCGCAAAGAGAAAAGTATGATATATTAGATAACATGGTCATAATGAAGTGATGATGAATATATGCATATGAGAATACTAGTTAGAAGCTTAAAATGTAGAATAATCATATGCATTTGAAGATTTGGTTAGAAATTTATTATAAACAGGTAAATATGATATATCATAGAACATTGAAAAAATATCATAGAATAACATGCATGGGCTAAGTGAAAAATAATATTAAATTTATAAAATGGTAAAATAACATGTATGACTATGTGAAAAATAATTAGTTTAAAAAATAAAAAAATGATTGAAAAATTAATTAGCCCATGAGGTTTCGAACCTGCGACCTTCATGTTATTAACACAACACTCTAACCAGATGAGTTAATAGGCCAATTATTCTTTTAAATTTTAGATAATACAATATAATCTTATCTGAAAACAATTATATATATATTTTAAACATTGTAAATACTTAAAAAATATGGGGCCCTATAAAATTGAGGGCCCAAAGCAGTTGCTTGTGTTGCTTGGGCCAGATCCGCCCATGTTCTGAAGTTTGGCCGAGTTCGGGTCAGACTTATGTAAATTCGAACCTAGCCTTAAAACTAACTCGGGCTCAAAGATCGAGCCCGGGCCCGAAATTTTTTGAAATTTTCAGGCCCATATTCTATTAAAAACGGGGCGGACTTACTGGAGCTCGGATCGGGTTCGGGTCAATTATCGGCCTTAAGCTATTGTATCAGAATGGAGATTATGAATTATATTGATTCTTGATCTATCTTTCATTCCTATGTTCTTCTCCAATTTCTCAAACTTTGATCCTAAATTTTCAATTTCTTATCCCCAACCTCTAATTTCGTCCCCAAACCTATTATACTCATATCATGAAGCAAATCCAAAAATTGGGGAAATAGACTGACAAAGGACTTGCTCCTGCTATCCACTACTATCCATCATGCCCACTAATGCTGACATAAGTTTAAGGATTTTATAAAATCTTTACACAAATCAAGTTATTTTTTAATACCAGAAACTAGTGTTACCATGTGCAAATTGCACAACCTAAAATAATTTTAAGAGACTCATAAAATTATAATATAGATATCTTAAAAAGTGTGAAAAAATTGGGAGATACTTATGAATATCATCACTGTTATAATGACTGAAATCTTCATTATCATCCGCATGTAAGTAGATGGTTTAAAAAATCACTGCCAAATCATAATGTTATCGAATTGAATATTATTAAAACTAAAAAAATGCATGCAATGAAAAGATCTCGCAAATTCAACTAATTTATGTTAACAAGTATATTGTAACATCATTAACATTCGGTAAATAGATTATTTATTATTAACCATACATTATAGTACGGGTTAGGGTAAAGATGATATAGACTAAGAAAATTATATAAAAATAAATTTATTAATTGTGTTTGCTTAAAAATCTAATTCTAAGTTAGGGAATGGGGGTGTGTTTGGGAAGGGAAGTGAGATTTTGTGAGACTTGAGAAAGTGGGAGGGAAAGGAATTGCAAATCTATTTTGTTTCAGATTTTTAATAAAATCGTACAGTAATGCACATATTAGTTAAATAAGAATACCTACTTTTTCCCCATATTTCACTATTTTAATAGAAAAATAAAAATTGAGGTAGTCTCTCCTATTTGTATAAGATATAAATATAATATAATATAATTGATTGCTTGGAGTAAACTAGGAACATCTAATTATTCTAGGTCCAATGTCAAAAACGCCGTCACATCATGCATTTTTTGTATAATGCTCATGATTAGCGTGGATCTTATAATAGTTACATAAATATATTAAGTACTCGAAACAGTGATATAAATTTATGGATTTTATATAATCTTTACACAAATTTAGTTATATTTTATACCACAACTAGGTTTACCCGTTGATACGTGCCTACGGCACGTCTTCGGAACGGTGCACTTTGTTTGATCATATAAAATAGTTTTGGAGGTCCAGCAAATTAATTGAAGTAGCAAACATATTATATGAGAAACTTTTGGGGATCTAGCAAAAAACATATTATATGATTTTTTTTTTGATTTTTTTGAATTATTTTTTTAATTTTGTAATTTTTTTTTAATTATTTTTAATTTTTTAATTTTTAAAATTTTTAAAATTTTTATTTTCTTAATTTTTTGAATAGAAGAGGGAGGAAGGGAGACAGAGAGAAATAATTAAATAAATATAGGAGTTGTTTTGGGTGGGAATTTGAATTTGAGTTTTGGAGGAAACTTTGGGGGGGGAAGAAAATATGTTTTGTGAGATTAGATCTGGACCATTGATTTTTTGGAGGATCGAAGGAGTGCCACTTGATAGCTTTCTTTGTGTTTTATTATATAGATTACGAGTGACTGGTTGGAGTCAACTAGGAACATCTTATTCTTCTAGATCGAACGTAAAAAACGAGGCCATGTTATGTTTTTTTTTATGATTAAACACTTGGCCTGCTCAAAATGTTTAGGATTAGCGTGGATCTTATAACAGATACATAAATATAAAAGTAATCGAAAAAGTAATACAAATTCCACACACTTTACTCTATTGTGCAATAAATTTCAGAGTCTTTTACTCTGTTGTACACTCATCCATCAAATACCAAATTGACTCAGTCATCATCCCTTTCATCTCATTGTCATCTGACAGCAGACAAACACTTGAGCAATAAAAATTCCTTCATTTTCACTTCATAGTATATATAGTAGATGGATGTATGTAACCAGTTTATAATTGTCTTGTAATCACACCGAAAATGGCTACCTACGACCGTTTCGCAGAGATCAAAGCATTCGACGAGACAAAGGCTGGTGTTAAGGGCCTTGTCGATGCTGGAATCACCAGCATCCCACGCATCTTCCATGCAAAAAAAATCACCAAGTCCGACTCAACTGTCACGGATATTCCAATTATTGACATGCAGGGTGAACATGAGCGAGTGGTAGAAGAGGTGAAGAAGGCATCAGAAATGTTCGGATTTTTCCAAGTGGTGAACCATGGGGTTCCCCAAGCGTTGTTGGATGAGATGGAGGAAGGAGTGAGGAGGTTCAATGAACAGAAGACAGAGGTTAAGATGAAGTATTACGGTCGGGATCTGACCAAGAAGGTGCAGTTCAATTCTAATTTTGACCTGTATGAGTCACTTGCAGCGAATTGGAGGGATACGTTGTCCTGCTTTATGAGACCGGAGCCTCCCAGTCCCGAAGAACTGCCGCTTGCATGCAGGTATTTACTTACACTCGGTTTGTGTTGTTTTTGGAAGAGCCTAAATTTTTGTATCTTATTTTAAATATGGCAAGCGAAGGGGAATTTTTTTTTTTTGTTGATTTTTACTCAACTTGCAGGGAAGTAGTTATTGAATATGCAGAGCACATCCAAAAACTGGGTATCAAAATATTTGAGTTGCTTTCTGAGGCACTAGGCCTGAATCCTAATTACTTGAATGAAATAGAATGTGCAAAGGGACTTACACAATCCTTCCACTATTACCCACCATGCCCACAACCAGATCTAACCCTCGGCGTTACCGAGCACACAGACCCTGGCTTCATCACTATCCTCTTGCAAGATCACATTGGAGGCCTGCAAATACGTCACCAAAATCAATGGATTGATTGCCATCCAGTTCCTGGAGCTCTTGTCATTAACATTGCTGATCTCTTACAGGTAAAACATCCAAAAAGACAACTTATGCAATTCATAGCCATTCCAAATGCATGCAAAAAATCTATTAATTTCAATTCGATCTCTATGTTTGTGGCGTACGTGCAGTTAATCACCAATGACAACTTTAAGAGTGTGGAACACAGGGTACTTGCAAACAACCAACCTAGTCCAAGAATTTCGATTGCGTCTTTCTTTATCACACAATTTTCCCACAGTTCAAGGCTTTATGGTCCCATCAAGGAATTAGTATCCCCTGAAAATCCCCCAAAGTACAGGGAGACTCTAACGAAGGACTACTCCGAAATCTTCTTCAAGAAGGGATTGGATGGACGGACAGCTATAGACTACTTAAGGTTCTGATCAGGTACGTCTTTGTAAATAAGACGGTGGTAGTCTACGAAATCTACCATGTTGCTCGTGTGTGATTGGTGGTATAGTTGATGTAGCCGACATGTCCGTACTATATATAATAAGCCCATGTCAATCGTCTGGGTACTTGGTTTTAGGAATGTATTTGGATCTGTGATGCCTACAAGTTCTGTACTGCTGTGGCGTTTGTTGTACTTCTTTTTTTCATATTATTAGTTCTGAAAATCGATGTCTCTCATGGTACACTAACTTGCAAACCATTCAAATGGGGAACATGTTATACTGCATTTCCACCTTCAATTAACACCTCATCCTCTTTACACAAGTTTTTTTTTTGAGAAAAAAAAGTGACGCACGTCACCAATTTCATTAATGAAGCATTAACGAAATACAAGCTAACATCTTACAAACTACATCTAGAAGTCCGGTTAAACGACATCAAAAGAAAACAAAATACCAAAATACATCGAAACAAGCCCTAAAACACCATCATAGAACAGCATACAACCATACATCCCTTGACGAACTACCAAAAGAAAGCCAACTCCTGTCTCCGCAACCGCATGACCCAAGAAGTCGACGTGGTCGGCGGTGCCAGCCTTCTACAGCTACCCCGCATTATCCATGCGAAGCTTCTTCCTAGCTCCTGTCGTGCCTGTCCAATCATTGATTAGAGACCAAATTTTATGCAACAATACACGGAAAGTACAGTTTATGCTACGACAGCAAGAGTTATTTCTATCTAGTCACAAAGCCCAGACACTAGCCACAAAGCCCAGACACGAGTCATCCTCTTTACACAAGTTATAACACAAAACGGGCACCTGTTAAAACTTCAGCAATAGTAAATACTAAATAGGCAATAATACACAGGCTGGATATTACATTCTAAGATAATTTCTCACCACGCTATCAATCTCACTTTTTTAGCCAAAATAGTACATTTAGGGTGTAAAATATGTTCAAACCACTTGGTAAAATAGATATCTCAGATTTAATCGTCAGATCTGACAAGTTTGTATCACATGCCAAAATTCCTGTATGCTCTTTCTGCCTCTCAAAATTCCACACCCCCCCCCACCCACCCACCCACCCACACAAAAAAACAAAAAACAAAAAACAAAAACAAACCACGCAAAAGAATCCAAACCCAACTCTGCGATAAGAAATCATGTTCCTCGCGAGAAAGAGAAAGTTTCTTTTGTTTTGTGCTTGGGCCTTTTTTTTGGCCTTTCATTGTAGCCGATATGGAGACAGTTCTAATAAATAATGTTCATGTGGCTTACGTTGCGGGTTTCTTAGCTGTTAAGCCGGGTTTTATTTTGTTTTATTTTGTGCTTGTACTGGTTTTTTTTTTTTTTGCTTTAAAATATTAATTGCTAGCCAAAATAACTAGGATGATTGGAGTGTGGACTTTCTTTGTTAGCCAAATCATCTAATTGTTCTTGATTTTGCCTATCATAGCGAGGTAAAATGAGTTCTCTTTTTGAATTTTGGATATGTCTAGCCTCGAACACAATGTCTCAACCTAGCCACAATTTTGTACTTCACTCTTGTACCATTCAAGACATTGCTCGATTGTGATATCACATGATTTCTCAAACTTTGTTTCCGATTTTACCCTAACGTTTTAAGCAGATGATTTGGGAATTTTGAATTGCTTTTTAGAAAACTGGGAAGCCTAAGAATCACTACTATGGCACAAACCTCTCAAGAACACTTGAACCAGAACCATCCTGATATAAGATACATAAGATACATGGAATACAACAGTCATTTCTAAATCAGAATCAAATCTATGAAAATTAAGCAATCAAGTCAAATGGAAAGGCAGCTGATACATGGTGACTCAGAAACAAACAACCTATATATTGTAGTGCCCAACAATGGAAGTCAACTCACCTACAAGATCTAAATGCACTAATAACAATACACCACAACAATCGTAAAATCTCACAACCACAAGAACACGATAATATACAGAATAAGTCAATACCTCTTATAACTCAAGAAATACAAAAATACAAAGAGATCAAACTCTAATCTCTCTCTCTCACACACCTTTGAAACATTCGGCACTCTCCTCTCTCGAAGTTGTACAATGATAACGACATAAAGCTTCTTTTCCTAGAGTTCACATCTACATCTATATATTTAGCCCCAAATAAACCATAAATAATATACATGAATACAGACAACTTGATCCAAAACCCGCAACCTAAATAAACTTACAGCCGCGCATGGTCGATTGTACCTAAAGTCGACCGACTGCAATAGGGGTCTCGCCAAAACAGAGGGCAAGACCATCGATTGCACCTCCATGCCGGTAGACTGTCCATGTCGGTCGACTATCATTCATGACAGTCGACTACTGCTTGTTCTGCTCATGTTGTGTTTGCCTTGCTGTGTTTGTGTCTTCTCGTTCTTCTTCTTGATCTTGTGCTTGGTGTGATTGAGTCTACAATCCTAACAATCTCACATTTGAACCTAATACATAACACTTCAAAGTTATTGTATCTTTATCTCGCATTATCTCTGTTAGTCTCCCACAACTCATGAAAGACCCAAGCACTCCCCACTCTCATGAAAAGCATCTCCACCCCTCCACAGCATGGATGGCACCAACCACCCCTCAAAGTCTCATGAAGGATGTGTCCCCACCATCTATTACATAGGGCAAGAACAACAAAGTAAAAATCTTCAGTGTCGGATTCTGTGGTACAAGACTCCTTACCTTCAAGAATCTTTGCTCACACCGGACATGCACTAGAAGCCTCCATAAACGACACCTCCACAAAATCTACATACTGTACTCCACTCATAGCCTCATTTCAGTTATACTCATCGACATCACCCCACATATTGATACCAGTGCTCTCAACCTCACAAGAGCGAATTGAAGTCTCTGCCACATAACAAAGAACCTTCACTACAGTAGTGTCTTACTTTTTAGGATCTCTTTCATGGCCAGCAGCTGCAACTAAATGTGTAACCTTCTCTGAATCAACCCCACAACTCTTAGAACTTGATTGCACCCCATACAGCCTACTTCTCGATCCCGGCTGAGAGCCAACTACAAGAGAAATGCACCCCACGTCTCTAAGCAAATACAATGTTCATTCACATTTTTCTCTTACTATCACCCTTGAATTTGTAGCTATACACCACTCACCACTACCAAATATAGTTGACAAACCTTTTTTGTCTGGCCTTCTGATCGAGATAAAATTTTCCTTTAAGTTTGGGACATGCATTGCCTCCCATAAGACAATTCTCTGATTATCACTGACTATCACGCGAACAGTACCAACCCCACTTACAGGATCTCACTGACCGTTACCCATGATCACATCTCTGAAAGAACCATCTTTGTAGTCCTCAAACACCTCACACCTTGAAGTGCAATAAGAATAAGCTCATGAATCAATACATCAATTTTGCGTGTCCAATTGCACCCTGGCTTCCACAACATGTTTCATTTACCACCACATTGACTTCTTTTGATTTTTTCTGCTTCTTCTTCATAAGAGCCTTACAATTGTGCATCATGTATCCCTCCTGTGGCAATACCAACACTCAGGTCCACATCCCTCATTGTTGTCATCAGACTCACTCTCGGACTCACTACTATGATCATTTCTTGTTTGACTTCTTTTATATCTTTCACGTCTCTCAAATGAAAGTGCGGGATTGCTAGAAAATGATGAAAACTCTCCATCTCTCTTATATCTCACCTTCTTGTTCGTGTTACTGCTCACAACATCCTTTAGAGTCATCAAATATGTCACAGTCTGTTCCACCGTACTATAAATATCAGGTAGAGTAGATAGAAATAATAATGATTATTCCCTTTCTGAAAATTTCAATCCTGATATACCCATAGAAAACAAATAAAGAGACCGTCCGCATTGTCAATCTCACTAGTAACTTGTATATTATACAACTAGCTAGTAGTATAAAAGGCTGCGGAATCTATAGCCATTCCAAATACTTGGGATAAACTTTTACAGCTTTATTGTTGAATCTATAAATATTTTTTTTACTTTTTATTGTTCAATCATTTCATTTGTTTGTGGACTAGGTTTATCCATGGACATGTGCTTACGGTACGTCTTCTGAACGATGCAATATATGAAAAACACTGTAAACAGTAAAATATATGCAATCCTATTTGTCTAACAAATCACATAGGTCAACATTTATATGCAATATCATCTGGTTAGTGACTACACAATAAGTTATAAAGAATAATTAGAATATTGTAAAATAATTACATACTAAAATAATTAGGGGTGGTTTGGTTAGTTGTAAAAAAAATGAAGAGAGGGAAAAACACTGTAGCGAAAATGTAACCCCTGTTTCCCTAAATACGTATTTTCTGAATATTTTTCGTATTTTTATTTATTAAAAATTCGGTATTATTTTAAACTCGATTTGTGCCTTCTATTAAAATCTTTTCGAACCGAAAATTTTATTTTCTTCGAATAGTAGTATATTCTAACTTTAATGTTTATTTTCTAAGTGATCGGCTATTTGTATCTTATTTTATTACTATTTGGATTTTAATAAACTTGTTTGTCTCAAATCTCATTTTGATATGTATATCAAAATTATTATTGTTGTTATTAATACTATTATATTTGATTGTTGAATTGAAAATCTTTTTCTATTGTATTTTGTAGTATTTGAGTATTAATTTGATGCACACAAATTGATTTATTTTGTTACTATATTATTATTGATCTATTTATTTAATTTTTTTTTCTCTAATTGTATATTTTTCTTATTGAATTTTTAATACCCATTTTAATTTCCCAAACCCATTAATAAAACCCTACCCATACCCGTTAATACCCAGGCACCTAAACCCAGACCCGTATTACCCTAACCCATCTCCTATTTACACTACTATTTATACTTAAACCTAAAGATTAACTCTAACCCCTTTGTTTACCCAGCTGCCAACCCCCCCTGCACACTGTTCCATCATCTTCCCCATCTCCCATATTCAACCTCTCCTCCGTTCTGTCCCACTGCACCCCGTCCTCCTCGTCTCTCCCTGCCCTCGACAGCAGCCAGCGACCAGCCATCTTGATGCCAGTGCAGGGCACCACTCCAACGCCCTCCTTCATGCGTCGCGACCGCCCTGTGGCACCTGCGCTCCTGTCGCAGCCTCACTGAGATGCAGTCAGTCAGCGCCTCCATCCCCCGCACTTTCTGCGCGCGACTGCAGCATCAGCCACCCCCGAGCGCCATGGCTGCCCTGGTTCCCTCCCCTCTGTGTTGTCTCTCTCGACTGCAGCAGACAGCAGCACAGTCCTTTCTGCCTGTGTTCCTTCTTCGTCGGCAGCAGCTGCTCCGACTCCCCTCTGCCATAGCACAACCCCCCTGGCCCTGTGGTCCCCTCCTCGGTCTTCTGTCGCGCAGCCACCTGCGACAACCCCTTACGTCCTCCGCCTTGCCGCCAGTCCTCACCCCGCCGTCGGAGCCGAGCCGGTGCACCTGTAATGTGTGCTGTATGATCAAGAGAGTGACCGGTGATCTTGGCCGTTGGATCTCATCATCATCATCTATCTTGATTTTGATCATCATCTTCATCTTCGATTGTGGATCGTCCGATCCTCCATTTGATCATCACCAAGACATTGGATCTAGGCCATCCGATTGTTGATCATCGTGATCGTGATCATCGTCTCCATCATCATCAAGATCTTGATCTCGACCGCTGGATCTCTTTTGATCATCGCGATCGTGATCATCATCTAGATCTTGATCTTAATCTTGATCTTCGATCTCAGCCGTCCGATCGATCGATCACACTTGATCTCGACCCTTGATTGTCTCGTTCGTCTTCTACTCGATCCGTGCCGATCGTGCTCGTCGCCCGGGATCCATTTTTGTTATTCATTCGTCGGATTCATTGTCTACATCCTAAGGCAAGTATCTCCTTGTACATTTCATTTTCTAGTACAAGCTTTTCCGTGAAAATACTGCAAATAGTTTGTGAATGTGACTTTTCTTTATTTATCATTGATGATCTCATGTTTCGCCTTATCTATTACATGATCTAAGAGTCATAACCCTTCGTTGATACACTTGTTCACAACTAGTAAAAAATTTGATACATTTCATGCAAAAAGTGTCTTACTTGTTTGCTGTCCTGTCTTGGCTTGCAGTTTAGACCCCAATAAAATCAAAATCTGAACTTGAGTTCTGAATATGAAATGTATCCCTAAGTGTTTAGTTACCAATAACATCCAGAATTTTCGAATTCCGAGTTACGTTCTAGAAGATATCGCAGTTTTACTGCTGCTGTGTCAGAAATCATAGATTCATAAAAACTGCTGCACCACCTTGGTTTACAAATAATTTTAACTATGCTACCAGTAAGTAAATGACTTGAAATTTTGCATGCTGATACTAGACACCCTAGAGAACATTTACTAATTTTCTCAGAATTAATTAATGATGTTTCAACCATGTTTCATATGTATAAACTCGGTTTTACAAATTCTGGCTGAACACAAATGCTGTATAGTTTGCTGTTCTGACACATGTTACCACAACTTTTATGTATCTTAATTATATGTGTTGGAACCGAGCAAGAGTCTAGTTTCTAGAACTTCTAACGGATGTACATTTGCTATCTTGTAGCAACAGGAATCGCAATTTTAGAGCAGCAACGTCATGTTGTCCAGATTTGGAATTCTCGTTGTTCTTGATACTTTGATTTGTTTTGACCCTCGAACATGTATCCTACCTAGCCTAGACTTGTTCCATATTCTTGATTATGTTTACTTGACTTATTTTGCACACTTTCATGCTTGCTTGATGATAATAATAAATAACAAGCCGGGGTTTAAGGGAAAGACCATAGTAGTGGACAATATAGGTAAGTGTACTCGGAAATGGGGCCCATGTTTCCCAGTACTCGGTTCATGAACTTGTTGCACCTTGATGTATTCATGAAGCCATTGCTTGGCTCACGAACTTGTTGTATTCAAGAACCCACTGTGTGGTTCTTGAACTTGCTAGTGGATTCACGAACTTGCTTCGTGAACTTGTTACTTTATTTTCGTATTCATGAACCATGCTTACTTGATACTTGATACCTGAGAACACCGCCCTATAAAATTCACTACTAGGCTTAAACGAAATTTCATTGACTGTAGCAACCATGTGATAAAAGGATGGCACATGAAGTGCTACCTAGATAATAATAACTACAAGACTTGATACATGATACTTGAACATGATACATGCTTGCTTGATACTTGATTACATGATACATGAGATGTAACATCCTGCAAAATTGGAATTACAATTTTGCCCTCGTGTGTTACGCCCATGCATTTTGTAACGTGTTTTCACCACGTATTTTGATTACCGACTATTTATACATTTTCCGTATATTTTATCCTATTTGGGTTAACTAAAATTTTGAATTTCAATCTCTGGACTTTACGTGCTTTTTACGAGTTTTCGATACACGTATCTGTAACCCCTGTTTTCATTAATACGTATTTTCAAAATATTTTTTTCTGTATTTAAATTCTCGGTATCTTATAAATATTTTCCCTCATTGATTTTACTATTTGAACAATTTTTATAAACCCAATTGTTTAATTCATTAATCTAAGCCCAATTGATTAGCCCAATACACTAGTTACTTCATTTAAATATTTGAGCCCATTATTAAAGCCCAAACCCAGCATTCATATTTGTACAGACTAATTATTCCACACCTACCCGTATACAATTCTCCACACCCCACTTCTGTATCCCGTACTCCAACTTCCCCCACTTTGCCTGCAAATTTTCCCCACTCCTCGTAACTACCCCTATTATCTCTCCCCCATATTCTATCTCTCAGTCTTCAATCTCTCTCCTTTCCTCTCTGTTTCTCTACCAAACAGAGAAACCAAACAAAAACAGAACAAACCCAAACAAAACGAACCCATCTCCTTCCTCTCATTTCACTGCATCGCTCACCCTCAACCTCGACGCTCCTCACCATCGCCTGCGCTCGCCTCGCTCCCGTCGCCTTTCCCCTTCGTCGACTCGCCGCTCATCTCCTCCGCAGAATCCCCAACCTCGACCTCGACCCAGTGCCGCTCGCCTTCTCCATCGCGAAACCACCACACCGACGCTGCGAGCGCTTCCCGCTCGTCCACTGCCGTCACCATTCTCATCTCCCGCTCGAACTCCGTCGCCAACGTCTCCCGCTCAATCCAGTGCCACTCTACATCGTCTTCAACATTCGACGCGCCGCCAGCCACTTCTTCTTCCTCGTCACCACCTCAGTCGAAGCCCTGTTCGACTCCACAGTACACCCGATCGTCTTCAACCCCGAGCTCCGTCGTCGAGCTCCTCGCCGTCATCAGCTCGCACCGCCGCCTTCAGTCGCCCCCTGATCCCTCGCTCGACAGCTCACCACACGAGCGCCCCAACCACAGCAACCCCGTCGAAGCCGTCGCTGCCCAGTCACCAACCCCGTTCACCCCGTCGCTTGAACTTTGCCGTCGACCCCTCGCTCTCCCACCGTTGCCAACCCATCACTGAGCTCCCTCCATTGCTGCCCTCAACCCCGAGGCACCATTAAAGCCCACCTGAACCTCCACAGTCGTCGCCGTCCATCCACGCGCGCCGCCTGAGCCCCACCGTCGTCAACTCCTTCCGTCGTCGTTCCCTTTCGTGCCGCCTGAAGATTCGCCACCTGAAGCCGTCCCCGTCGCTGTTCTCCCGCTCGCTCTCTTTCTATCTCCCCTCTCTCTCTGTCTGTGATAAGGCGAAGAAGAAAAGAAGAAGAAGGGGAATAACACTGTGTTGTTGGTGTTGGGAATCTTATTGTATTGGTGTTGAAGTGGAGGTGCTGGTTGTAGTGTTGCTATTTGGAGTATTTTATTGGAGTTGGTGTTTGTGAAGAGAAGTTTGGGGTTATTAGTTTACTGTTTGGTGTTGTGGAGTAGAAGATTGGAGTTGGGTGTTTACTGTCTTGGAGTTGGTGAAGGTGTTGGTGTGTTGGTGTTAGTGAGTTGCTGTTTGTAGTGGGATTGAATTGAAGTTATTAGAGAGTTGCTGTTTGGAGTTTGTGTTGAGGGTGGTTGCTGTTTTGGAGTTGTGAATGAGTTATTACTGAAGCGAAGTTGGGTTGTGTATGTGCTGTTCTCGTGTGGAGTTGGGATTTGCCGTTTGGTATTTTGGCACGCATCTCGCACGTGCTCTTGGGATTGCTCCGCGGGATTCTGATCCCGTTATTCTTATTATTTTATTGAATCGTCTACAAGGAAAAAGGCAAGTCCAGTTGAACTCATTTAATTTTTCTAGTTCAAGCTTATTGACCTCCTGCAAGTAGTTCATTTTCAATTATCTTAAAATTGCCTTGTGTCCTTTCCGTTGGGAGTATCGAGGGTTTACACGAGCTAACCCGACGTACTCTTGACATCTTATTATTATCCATTGACTCAAACCCAAGCCTATACATATACACTTGACATAAAATAAAATGACTAGAGATTGCATATAAGGAAAATGAATGGTGATTGAATACATTGATCGATTGAGATATCATGATTTGAACAATGACATGGTGAATTGACTCGTACACTGTAAAGAACATCCTAATTATTGTACATTGGTGTAATGCATTTCATGACACAATAGCATGTTAATTATCGACTTGAATGAACATATATGTGATAGCTTTTTATAAGTTACTGCTGCATTGTTTGTCTTGTACTGAGGTTTCGACCCAGTTATATTAGGAGTCAGTTAAAATAATATAAACAGAATTATTATTTCAGATTTACTATTTCATGTTTATTATTGTGCAATGCATCATGTTGCTGCATTCGTATCGTTCCCTTGATATTCTTATACACACTTGCATGGACATGAATGATTTAATAAAATACTAAACAAGTCGGGGTTTATAAGGGTTGACCTAGTAGTGGACAGTCTCAGAAAATGTACTCGGTAAGGCCTATATTGATATCGTATTGACATGGAAGGAGAAGTAATGATTGTGAATGATTGATTGAATAATTGGAAATTGATTGATTGCAAATGGTAAATGATTGTTATTGACACCGAGTACACGCTCTGTAGATCCCACCACAAAGTCTAAAACGAACACTGTTGTGCGTGCACTGAACCTGTAGTATGGGATGCAGTAGTACGTGCACTAGATAGGAGAAATGACACTCTAATGAACTAAAATTGACACGTGTATATTTGATAAAGACCATTGCTATTAGTACCATTATTGTTCTTGCAATTTGATCTTGATTCATATTCCTTCATGTACCTTATTCCTTTACTCTCTGCTTTCACTACTTGCTGTCCGTACTTGCTCTAAGGACAAATTGTTCTTTCTTTTTAGATAATCAAGTACAGGTGAGCCAGAGAAATTGCCCGAAGGCATTGATGAACAGTTCTTCTACAATTGGAGCAGGAGTCTCTCGAGCAATTTAGTAAGTCATTGTATTCCAGATTTGGTTATTGAATTTCATTCTCGTTATGTGATCATGTTTCCTGTGTGGTTGTGATTCATTTTCTTATATTGTTGAGCTAAGACCGGTACAGCTTATGGATGATATGAGTTGGCGTACTTATATCATTCGCTGGGCCTCAGTTACGAGCCTCTGTTCCCGTATACCGGGAAGCGGGGCGTGACAGTATCAATTATATATTTTCCACCGTTATGAGTGATATTGTTTCCATCATTTATTTCAGGTATTCAAATTCGTTTTATAAAACGAAAATTCATTTTTCTTCTATTTTGATTAAAAATGCATTTTTCGTTATAATGCACGTGTTTTCTACGTGTAGTGATTTCATCATAAAATGTACAAAATTAGTAAATATAATTTTTCTTATGTTGTTTTCGATTATATTTTAATAATTTTCGTTGATAAAAATCGATTTTGCATTCTGATATTTTACGTGCGACGCACGTGTTTTCGATAAACATACTTAAGCATATTTGTTTTCAAAAATATTTTTTTGAAGTGTGTGTATTTATTTTATTTGTGCATGATATATTTTAAATTAAACTATTTTTTTTCATAAACAGTATATATAGACACATAGATAGACATAGATAGTAGGTATATAAATAAAATAAAGTCGTTGGCTATATATGGTATACTTGAAAATATGAAGTGGAATTGTGAGTTGAAGGTTGGGGACCCACGGGATTGACAGTACACAACACTTGTGCTATTGTTGTAGAGTGGACTTTGGTCAAATGCATGTGGTTTTCTTATGGGGAATTGTTTGATGGGGGCCCACATGCAATTGGTAAAAAGCACTTGTGCTGTTGGGTGCTTATGTGTGGCCGGTTTCTACACAATGGGAGCCAGGTACAACTAGTAGGGAAGAGGAAGAGGTAGGGAGGTTATGGGAGTTACAAATGTGAAGAGGTGGACAAATAAAAAGATGGGAGTTTGGGAAGTTATGAAATATGAAGGGTTAGAAATTAAATAAAGTAATTTATTAGGTATAAAATTTTGCAAATTGAACCCTCTACATATCCTATAAATAGCACCCTACCCCTTTTCATTTCACACACAAAAAAATAGAATCAAAGTAAGAGAAAGAAAAGAAAAGAAAAAGAAAAAGAAAAGAGAGAGAGAAAAAGAGAGAGTAAGAGAGTTCTTGTTCTTGGAGTCTCTTGCTAGGAGGAGAAGAGGAATTAGGAGTCTTGGAGCTAGAAGTGGTGATCATTCTTTCAATTGTTCAAGCTTTCAATCAAGGTGGGTGATCTGGTGCTTTCTAAATGTAGACAATGCATACTAATATTACTTAATTGACGTGATGAATAAATCCATACTTGTAATGTTGTGCCAAATAAGAGTGCTTAGTATGGTTAAATGTATTAATCATACTAGGGATGATATACACCCTTTTTATTTGAAGTTAAATGTTAATATAATTGCTATATATTATTGGTTTAACAAACCTTTTAATACAATTGTTAAGGTATACGGTATTTAATGCATTCATCAGTCATACAATTCCAAATCCGGTTACGTGTATCAATCGAAGCAAACCCGAAATGCTGTATCACTGTATTTCATTAGTCCAAATTGAATAAATATCCGAATTACATTCATAATAGATTATAATAGATATCTGAATCATATTTGGAGTTCAGGTCAGATTGTAACATTCATAGATAATATGTTCGAATTCAAATTATTATAAATATGTTCTGTGTTAAGAACCATATGTCTAAATCATTCTACCAGTATGTACTACTATTTGTACGCTTGTATTATTCAATTATTAATTCACTACATTTTTTATTCCATGAGAAGGGGTCTTTTTCATTTCTTTTGTTATTAGATGGTGTCTGAATGGTAATAAATCAATGTTTACTATTATGAATAATGGTTATTCTTCCTATTGCATATGTCATTTATTGAAGATGAGTAAAGCTTTACAAGATGTTAATGACTGTTTTAGTGAATAAAACCTATATAAAGTCTCATTGGATTTAATTGAGTTTAATGCAAATAAAATTTGGGGAATATATATATTAAAATGATGAGGAATTTATCAAAGTTAGTTTCATAATTTTCATGTATAATTGAGAAATTTGAGATAGAAATTACATAATCATTCCCTAAAGAGTGTGACATTTATTTCTTTTAAAAAGAGAAAAATATGGTTGTGTAAATGGATGTTTCTCTTGAAGAAAATTTTATTCTTCTTTTGGTGTTGAGATAGGAAACTTGCTATATGACCTTAAATTGCTAATGGGATTTAAAGCATCGAATCTATCTTCATGAAAAGAATTATTGCTTTTGAATTGTAAATGAATATATGAATCATGAGAAATGCTAAGATAAGACATTGATCAAATTGTGAATTAGTTGAAGATGAGAATATTTAAGTTTAATACATGATTATGAAAGGGTGTGAATGCACATGCTTCTTGTACATGAAAGTTTATGATTTAGAGTTAGTAAGACCTCGATACCGGCATTATTGAAAGAAATGTTTGAGATATGATTTGGAGATATGGCCATGGGGCTATCTCGTATTTGTTGATTAAGTCCGGTAGGAGGTAAAACTAATTCTATGAGTGGAAAACTATTCATGTCTTGAACTTAAGAAAATTTAGGCACATAAGTGAAGATGTAGTAAACTTAGGAAAACGTAAGTGGGGTGCTCTATATAGTCGGCGGTGGACTCCAAGACTATAGACCCAGTTGGTGGACTGAGGTTGCCCCGTGAGAGACGGATTATTATATTTTAATCCGGGACTATGAGGACGGGTCAGCGGTGGACTCCGGGATCTTGAGTAGTCGGACGGATGGGTTTTTGGTGTTTACCGTCTCCAATGTATATATATATATATATATATATATATATATATACTGGGCTAGAGGGTCACATATGGGACGATTCGCACGATGTGGAATCTGTTATAACAGCCGACGGTGGACTCCAAGGCTGGGATTCAAATTCGTGGAATAGTCTGAACTTTGTTTTGCTACCGGGTAGTTTTCATGGCGAGGGATCGAGCCCTGTATTGTGAAGAACGTAGGCACTTGCCCTCGGACCTATGTAGTATGGGATGCATAGAATCCGAACAAGTGTGCATTAGTGTCATCCTAGTGTAGAATTGTGTGCATTAGGCATTAAGGCATGGCATACACTTACATGTTTAGCGTAGACACAGTTAACACTTATTTATTCATTCAATCTTTTTGTGATTTGTTAAAGTAATAAGATCATTATACTATTCCCGGTATAGAGAGGATGGCCGAGTATGACATTTCGTCAGTTGTAAGTAACTGACGAGCCCACAGATTAACATGCAGGTAAAGGACTATTCAAGGAGTTATAAAGTGAATATGCTGTTTGAAAGTTAAAGATGTTGCAAATGATGTTAAAATTGTACAAGTTATATTTTTGTTTTCAAATGTTGTAAGCTTTATTTCTTCCGCTGTGTAAAAACCAGGTGTAAATAAACTCTGATGTATTGTGAATAAAAAGTTTTAAAATTTCCTTGTAAAATTGTACGAAGTGAAGTAAAGATCCTGTGAAATCTCGAATTTATCCTTATTTAAAATTTGGGGTGTTACATGAGACTTGATACTTGAACATAATACTTGACACTCGCTACTTGATACTTGTACTTGACAACTTGACACTTGAGACTTGTTACTTGTTACTCGACACTTGTACGTGATGCTTGTTACTTGATGCTTGATACTATTAAATATTCACTAGCCACTTATTCTATTACTAGTATTTGTTACCCAATCTTGTCACTCGAGTTGTCTTTCTTTCTAGCTAATTTCTTGAATCCCCACTACTTGTTGCATCCCTATTACATTCTTGATTCCAAATCTTGTTCCATATTTCTTGTACTTGTTTTACTATTTGCGGCCCTAACTTGCACTAAGGGCGTTTATCTTATTTTTCCTATTTTTCCCTTTTTATATTTATATATATAGACTTTGGAGACGAGTCGCCTGCTGGAGTTGGTGAGCAAACGTTCTAGGCTTCGCTTGGGAAAAATGCTTTAATTATTTTCTTGTATTTGAGTTATTTATAATTGTTGCTACTTGAAGCTTGTAACGGGCTTATAGTCCCGAGTTTTATCTTTTGTTCCAGATCTTAAAATTATTGGGATAATTATATTTGTTTCAATTGTTTCATATTGATTAATAAATTATTTATGCATGCGTGGTTGAGTATATTTTGTTATATTTTTGTTATGATGCTGAGTCGATCCTACAGCTCATGAATGAGGAAAATCATTCGGTGGGCTTCGTCACGCGCTCGTATTCTGTGTTTTTGAGAAGCAGGGCGTGACAGAAAACAATTCTTTGGATTTGATTTATTAAAAGTAGCTTTGGTTGAATATAGGTTTATTATAGGAATAATTAAATGTTAGCTTTGTTTTGGTTGTAGTAATACTGTAGCGAAAGTAATTTAAAACACTTTTTTATTTTTTATTTTACATGAAATTAATCCAAAATTAGGGATTAATTAATTTTATTTAAGCTTAATCCCTAATATTTTGGTAATTAAGCTTAATTAGATTGAAACTAATTAACTTTTAATCCCTAAATTTTAATTAATTAAAAAAAGACTAATTAAACCACAATAATTAAAGCTTTTCTTAATTAAGATTAGTGTGATTTTAAATAGTCTTTTCTTAATTAATTTAAAGTAGGGGTTAAAAGTTAATTAATTTCCAAACCCAAACTAATATCAACCACTTCAGACAACATAAAGTATAAATCTGAATGTGGCTACTGTAGCTAAAATAACGGGTGGAAAAATATCATTTGTGAGCATAAATGTGGACCGTTGATTTTCTTCCAATTGAATGAGAGTCACTTGATAGCTTTCTTTTGAATTGCCTTGTGTTTTATTATATAGATTGTTGTTAATCACAAATGACCAGTTTTAAAGAGTACATGGATTGCAGTTACAGGGTATGGGTTTTGGGTTTGGATATAGTGTGGATTTGGATAGAATTTTGTGAGTAATAGTAGATAGAGTAAGAATGAGAAAGCGAAAGATGATTGATTTTTTAAAAAATGTCTCCCATAAATTTAATTTTTTTAGGGGTATATTTGCAAAAAAATATATAAGTAAATTATTATGAGTGTATATACAATAAATATTTTTAGAGAATTTATATGTAAAAAATAATTATTAAACAATATAAGAGTATTTTTTCATATATACAATGCGTGTATTATTTGACTAATGATATAACTGATGAGGGTAAAAATGGCGGCCGATATGCACTGCTCGATCCTGGCACGAATCTCGGGGAGATCTCACAACGGCCTGCGGGTCACCTATAAGTTCATCACCGAAATCCAATCCAACATGGACCGGGTCGCATCCCCTAATCAGGGGACCCTGGAACACTCCACAATCAGGTTCTCATACCTATAAATATAGCCCTACCGCTACAGTAACCAAGTAATCGCAATTTTCACCACTTAAGTCATTCTTAATCCTCTGGTTATTGACTTGAGCGTCGGAGGGTCTGCGCCCCCGGTATTTCAGACTTTTTTGCAGGTGTCCGACCGCGGTCGAACCACCCAAATCCACCCAATCCATCAAATCAGCCTCACAGTAGAGTCAGATCGGAGGCCGAGATCTGAGTTTTCACTTTTCAAAAGAACTCACATTATTTGTTTGCTCCCACGCCTAAAAAAAAGCAGCATCAGTAACCACCTTAGGTGATTATATGTGTTGACCCACTCTAAAGATAGATTAAATGATTTGAACTCATTTTACATATTGTTTTCTGCTGTTTATCCGAAATTTATTTGGAGGAGCACAATTTACAACATATAGACAAAATAATCCTTTAAAAAGTTAGCAGCAGTAAACAAGCGATTGTCCTCGAAAAGATTTGTTGCAGGGTAACTAATTCTTTCCCAATGTAGAAAGAAAATGATTTCACCTATGAGAGGCCAGTATTGGTACAAGGTTTGAATTGAAACTTGGAAGCGAAAACAACTAATACACTTGAATGTCTATGTTCAAAGTTCAAACTTTAGTCTAGGCAAATAACTTGACTAGCAATCTAACCTTCGCTTTAAGACTAGGACCTGCATATTAATACTTAGCCGGATGCGGTTACCTTCCTCAAGTGGATATTGTATCTTTTTGAAATATGGTCTGGACTAAAGGTGTATTTCTACAAAAGTACCATCATCTTTCTGGGATATCGAATATGAAGGCCACTTGGTTGTAGCTATACTTAATTGTCCGAGTTGAACGAAGTCTAACAAACATAAATGAAATTTTAGTGTTGCTCATGATTATATAATTAAGAAACTTATTTTGTTGCTCATGATAATATAATAAAAAACCTTACTTTGAAAAACATGTCTACATTAAATTAGTAAGCTTCTATGCTGGATCATCTTATTTCTCGGTAGGAATTTTTTTTTTTAAGGGAAAAGGTGAAATCTGGCCTCCCTGTTTCATTAATAAGAGCTTAACGAAACAAAACCAGAGTACTGGGCCAAAGTACAAACTATAGACAGAAAATAAAATATACATGAAGCAACATGACGCGTACAAATAATAAATCCCTCCAACAACCCTGGAGGGTGGGCCGACAAACAAGTTCGGCCCAGCAAAATTGTGAGTACGTCCTTTTAGCTTCGTATAGTGCCTCCACGGCACATGCACACCCACCTGAAACAAGTCTGGCAGGATTTTATCACCCGCCGATCCCTGCCTTCACCTCGGTAGGATGTAATTTTGAAATGTAGTAGTACTAATATGTATATTATGTTTCCTAATCTATAGGAAACAGATTTCCCAAATCTCTCACCCCTCAATCTTCTCTCAATCTCCTTTCTTCTCCTCCAAGATTGTAATCCTTATATATAGATGTATACTATAAAGAAGAAGAATAAGAATCATTTTTCCCCAAATCTGTTTTCTTTATGGTATCAGAGCCTAATCAGATCTAGGCCAAGTGAAGAAGAAGAAGAGGAGGCTGATCACCTCCATCTTGATCTGATCCCGTTGTTGATCCCGTCACCGATCATCGACTCCGAAAATCCTCCATACCCGTCATCGAAAATCATCTGTACCCATCGCCGTCACCGCTCTACAATCATCCACGATATTTGCCACCAAAACCCCCTGCTCCCTCCTCTTCCGATCGTCAACAGCCGCGCCCAAAATCACCCAAACCCATCTGCAGCTTCTTCCCCGACCCACTCCAACGTCCTCCTCGGCACTCCTCGCCATCGCACCCCTCACCCTGCCAGTCACCGCCCTGGCCTCCGGCGACCCCCTTCATCGTCCCTCCTCCCGTCAACCACCCAACACAACCCCCCGACCTTTCTCCTCTTCTCCTCTGTCCTCGACATAGCCGGCCCTCGATCCCCTGCTGCCTCCCTTTTTCCCATTGATGACCGCGACCGCCTCCCACCGTCGACGTGCTCGCCTACGACGTCATCGTCTGCCGCCCACAACGCCAGCCTGAGGTTCCCTATTGCTGCCGCTGGCCATTGTTGTTGTTGTCTCTTTGCTTAGGTTTCTTTGCACGTAGTTTGTGCACGTGTAAATTGTGGGTTTGCTGATCTGAGAAGGAGGGATCCTGATATTGTGTTTGGTGTTCGGCAGAAGAGGGAATTTGTGTTTGCTGTTGTGTGAAGTTGATCCCTGTTCACTATTTATTGTTGCTGATCAAATTAGATCCGTTTGTTTTTCGTGTACCGCTACCATGAAAAAAATTGATGAAGCTGAGAAGAGTATTGGACTCGCCTCTACACTAGTTACAGTTGTAGGTAATGATGGTAAGGTATTTAATATTTCTGCATCTATTATGAATAATGCATGGATAATTAATTCGGGTGCTACCGACCATATGACTTTTGATTCTAGACAAGTTCAAAATTTTCAACCATCCACCAGATCAACTGTGTCCACTGCTAATGGTGATCCTGCCACTGTTACTGGCGAGGGTACCATACCTCGCACAAACAACCTAACCTTAGATACTACCCTAGTTATGCCATCTTTGAATTTTAACCTATTATCTGTTGCTTAAATAACTACTGCCTTACATTGTATTGTAGTCTTTTGGCCTTCACACTGTGTGATTAAGGATATTCGGACTCGCAAGACGATTGGTTATGGGATTAGACATGGGAAGATCTATTACCTGGATTTAGAGTCTGGAAGTTCAAGCAAGTTGACTCAAGCTCTAAGTGTGGAAGGATCCGAAGATAAGAAGAAGAAATCAGATATTTGGCTATGGCATCGACGTCTAGGGCATGCTTCTTTCAGTTATTTGAAGAAATTATTTTCAGGTTTATTTTTGAAGTTGGATATTTCTGTTGGATCCTGTAGGCGAGACAACAAACACTAGAGGGGGGGTGAATAGTGTTAATAAAAAACTGCGAAAATTTTCTTCGGTGCAGTCGACTTGGTTGTGAACCAGTCGACTGATATGATCAAATTAATGCAAATACAACAACTCTGTGCAGTCGACTTATAGATGAGACAGGCGACTGAAGACATAATAAAAGTACAACTTATACGAGACTGACCAGTCGACTGATAGTGCAAGGAGTCGACTGTCCAGACGACTTTAACATAACTTAAGTAAACAAAAAGTAAATGCAAGATCAAGACAACCAATCACAGAGTACACAAGATATATCCTGGTTCGGTCCTCCCGACCTACATCCAGTCCCCAAGCAACCCACATGAGATTTCCACTATTCTTGAAAAAAAGGTTTACAAGAATACCCTACGGCGTTAAGACAACAACCTTGTCTAACCCGTAGTCCTTTCTCTCAACCAGAGAAAGCAGACCCACTCTACTACCAAGAGCGAAACAAACCGACTCTACAACCTAGAGTCTAAACCACTCTCCAACCGAGAGCAAAAAGAAACAAGAAAAACTTTACAGTCAACCTATAGCCTTGTTAGTGTATTGTGTTGTTGCACGTGGCTGAAACAAGGTCGACTTCTATACCCAGTCCAGAACGAAATCGTTGTTATACTGGACTGAGTGTAGAGAACCACAGATTTTGAACTTGAAAGCTTTTTCTCACTTTTCACTTAAAATTTCTCAAAGAATGCTTGGATCTTAGAAAAGTATGTTGTAAAAACTTTTCAGTGAGATCTGAACTCTATTTATAGAGTTAGATCTCCTGGACGTTGGGAGACAGTTATTCCAACTGTCAACCAACGGATATTTAGATCTTTTGATTTTGAAAATTGAATTTTGAAAACAGAAAACAGTCAAAAGCACTCGAACAGTCGACTGGGTTGCCATATGAGTCGACTGGTCAGAGTTTGAATAAATTTAAACAGTTTTGTACTGCCAGTCGACTGTCAGAGGTATCAGTCGACTGGTACTCAACAGTTAAATTACTTCAAACTGTTTTGACTCTTTTTAAGGTTTTTGAAAAACACACATTATGAAATTGTGAGTGTATGTGTGTGTGACAAGGCTTTACAATCAGACTAAGACTCAACAAAAGTAAAAATACAATGTTTACAAGACACAACAATTTGACACATTTGAGTTTGAAGTCTTGAGTCTTGAGTCTTGATTTGAGTCTTGAGTCTTGTCTTTGAGTGAAGCTTTGGCCATTGTCTTTTATCTGGAGCTTTTATGCTTGATCATTTGTTCAGCTGTATAGAAGTAAGTCCTTTGTGTATAGCACCTGTAAGTTTAGCATAGATACATGTGCAGTGTGTTGTGATCATCAAAATCAAGAATCAACAATTTCTACCTTTCGGTGTGATGTGTGTGAACTCGCAAAAAGTCACTGTGTCTCTTTTCCTCCAAGTCCAAGTAGATGCTCTCTTCCATTTATAATTATCCATTCTGATGTTTGGGGTACATCCAAAACCACTACATTTGGAAGAGCCAAATGGTTTGTGACATTTATTGATGACTGTACTCGTATGACCTGGATTTGTTTGATGAAGTCGAAAAGTGAAGTTAGTGGCTTGTTTAAAAATTTCACAAGCATGTTATGATTCAGTATAAATTACAAATTCAAGTTATTAGCAGTGATAATGGCAGAGAGTATCTGAGTTCGAATCTGCAACAATATTTGGTGAAACACGACATTGTTCACCAGACTACATGTTCCTATACACCTCAACAGAATGGGATTGCAGAAAGAAAAAATAGAAACTTACTCGAGGTGGTCCGTGCTTCTCTTATCCATGGAAATATGCCACTCATTTATTGGGGAGAAGCCATTTCTTATGTTGTATACTTAATCAACCGAGTTCCCTTTAGTATCCTAAACTTCCTCACACCATTTCAAGCATTAACTGAAGCTGTGAATGCACCAAAAGTCGTCAACTTGCCACATCGTGTATTTGAGTGTGTTGCATTTGTTCATCTTCATCAACATGAACGCAATAAGTTAACTCCTCGAGCTATCCACTGTGTTTTCGTAGGATATGCACAGGATAAGAAAGGGTACCGGTGCTATCACCCACCAACTTAAAGGATGTTTGTGACTATGGATGTTGTGTTCCATGAAGATGAGATGTATTTTTCTTCTTCTACGACTGAACTTCAGGGGGAGTACCGAAGTGAAGTTTAGACTCTTGGGTATGATGAAAGGGTTAGTGAAGTTCAGACTCTTAGGTATGAAGAAGTAATTACCATTCAGAACGAACAACTGGATACAAATAATGGTGAACACTTGAATGAAGACCTAGTAAGGGAGGAAGACCCTCACGAAGAAGTGCAACCAAAGGAAGAAGCCCCTCTTGAAGAAGACCATCTTGAAGAATTGCAACCAGTACCAAATTTCAGTGAGAGTGAACCGTCAAAACCCCAAAACCAATCGTCATCGTTGTCCGAAGCTCCTAGAAGAGAACTCCCGCACCGTACTAATAGAGGTATACCAAAACCTACTTATGAACCTGATCCCATTAGTAACGTCAAATATCCCATGAGTAATTATGTATCCACTCACTGCTTGTCGGAATCAAATAAGTTATTTGTAAATCAATTATCTACTGTATCTATTCCTAACAGTGTGCAGGAAGCCCTTACTGATCCAAGGTGGAAAGCAGCTATGGATGAGGAAATAAAGTCCTTGAAAAATAATGGGACTTGGGAGATAGTCGAGCTGCCAGCAGGGAAGAAGCCAGTAGGTTGCAGATGGATTTATACGGTGAAGTATAAGTTCGATGGTTGAATAGAGCGATACAAAGCAAGGCTAGTTGCCAAAGGATACACTCAAACGTATGGAATTGATTATGAAAATACATTCGCACCTGTGGCAAAATTTGTTGGATCCTGTAGGCAAGGCAAGAAACACTAGGGGGGGTGTGAATAATATTTTATAAAAAATAATTGCGGAATTAAACTTTTTTTCTGACCAATCGACTTGAAAAGATAAACCAGTCGGCTGGGGCAACAGTTAAGAAGAGTATTTTAAAGCGAGTCTGCTTAGCCGACTTATAGAAGATCCATTCGACTTATCACACAAGTTTTCAGAGAAAGTAGTACAAGTCTGACCAGTCGACTTACAAATAGACACGGTCGACTGTCCAGGCAAGTTTTACAGAGAACTTAAAATGCAAGAAAATGAAATACAAGTTCAAAGAGATACAACCACAAAGTACACACGATGTATCCTGGTTCGGTCCTCCCGACCTACATCCATCCCCCAAACAACCCACTTGAGATTTTTCACTATTCTTGAAATAGTTACAAGAATACCCTACTGCGTTAGACAACAACCTTGTCCAACCCGTAGTCCTTTCTCACAACTAGAGAAAGCAACCCACTCTTCCACCAAGAGTGAAAACCTGACTCTACACCCTAGAGCCCTACTCTCCAACCGAGAGGAACCACTCTCACAACCCGAGAGTGAAGAACAACAACAAAAAAAGTTTACAATCAACCTATAGCCTTGTTGTAGATGTGATTTTATGCGTGGCTATTAGGTCAACTTCCAAAATCAGTCTAAAACGAAATCACTGTTATGCTAGACTGATTTCAGAGAACCAAGACTTAGAAAGTGAGTGCTTTTGAATGCTTTTTCTTGTTAAAACCAAAAGCTTGAGAACTTGAGAAACAAAAAGCTTGGAAAATAAGTTGCTGACCTATTCCAAGTAATTTCTATACTCTATTTATAGAGTTAGAATCACTGGACGTTGAGAAGCAGTTGTACCAACTGTCAACCAACAGAAATAAAACTTTTGAATTCGAAAAATCAAGTTTTGAAATCAGTAAACTGTCGAAACGACTTGAACAGTCGACTGGGTTGCCGTTATGAGTCGAATGGTCAGAGTTTGAATAAGTTCAGTTAGTTTCGTACTAGAACAGTCGACTGGTGCCTTATGGCGGTCGACTGATACTTAACAACTGAGCCTTTTCAATCTTGTTACGATCTTTTTAAGTTTGAAAAACACTCAATTATTTTAAAGATAATGTGTGAGTGTGTGTGACAAGGCTTTTACAGAATTTCTAAGACTCAAAGAAAATAAAAAATTTACAATTGTTACAAGACACTTAATACAATAAATTGAAGCATAGGTCTTGTCTTGAGTCTTGCATCTTGAGATGGAGCTTTTAGCCTTCGTCTTTTTCTTGTAAGCTGGCAACCTTGTAGCTTTCTTGATCAATTAGCTATAAGAGCTTTGTTTGTAGCTTTGCTTGATCAACTTGCTTTAAGAACCTTGTAAAGCATGTTAGAACATTTTGTCTTTGTATATCCTGTAATATTTAAGAAGTAGAACAACAACTTTGCATTGTGTTGTAATCATCAAAATCAAGAATCAACATTCTCCCCCTTTTTGATGATGACAACACAATAGCTTACAATAAAAGGAATAAATTTACAAGTGCTCACATGCTCCCCCTATCAAATGTACAACATGCATAGGTGTGAAAGCATGCATAAGTGAAAAACATGTACAAAGATATGTATCACCACAAAATTATCATCACAACATAACATACAAAGCAATATAAAAATTGGAGTTTATATTTTCTCTCCCTTTGTCATCAACAAAAATGGGAAAAAATAATCCTCACAAAAAAATAATACAGACAAAATGTTATTCATATAAGAAAAAAATTAGTCTTAGTTCAAACGATTACATAATAGATAGAAAATGAAATAATAAGTAGGAAAATAGTATTCACGACCGTCGACTGGTATTAAGAGGCAGTCGACTTAGTCGAGAGTCAAAAAGAAAATTGAACATAGCAATAATACAACTGGTCAGTCGACTGGGTACTGTACACAGTCAACTGTCCAGACCATAAAACTCAGACAAAAATTAGAAAAAAAATACTTGGCAGTCGACCGATTAATTCTTGTAAGTCGACTTACCAAAAAAAATCAAGAGACGTCATGAAAATTACAAATCCCTAGTTCTCTTCTTAAGGTTATAAAGGTGTCTTCTTTAAGGGGTTTGGTAAAAATGTCTGCTACTTGTTTATCAGTAGAAATAAAGTCTAAAGAAATGTCTCCCTTTAAAACATGATCACGTAAAAAATAATGTCGAATATCAATATGTTTCGTACGTGAGTGTTGAACCGGATTTTTAGATAAGTTAATGGCACTGGTATTATCAGACATTATTAAAGGTTTTTCAAATGAAATACCATAGTCTACTAGGGTTTGTTTCATCCATAAAATTTGGGCACAAGCCAAACTTGCAGTGATATATTCAGCTTCTGTAGTAGATAGAGATACCAAATTTTGCTTCTTACTGCACCAAGAGACTAGTGAATGTCCCAAATAATGACATGTCCCACTTGTGCTCTTGCGGTCAGTTTTACTACCAGCAAAATCCGCATCACTATATGACAAAAGTTAAAAATTATCGGTGCATGGATAAAATAGACCATAATCAAACGTGCCTTTAATATATCTTAAAATGCGTTTCACAGCTTTTAAGTGAGACTCTTTAGGACTTGACTGATATCTAGCACACAAACATACACTAAACATAATGTCCGGTCTACTAGCAGTTATATATAAGAGTGAGCCAATCATACCTCGATAGAGTTTCTGATCAACACTCTTACCTAATTCATCTTTGTTAAGGGTAGTGATAGTAGCCATAGGTGTGGTATTACTACTCGTGCTATCCATGTTAAACCGTTTGAGTAATTTCTTAGCATATTTTTCTTGATTAATGAATATGCCATTATGTGACTGCTTAATTTGTAGTCCAAGGAAATAATTGAGTTCACCCATGTGACTCATCTCAAACTCGTTTTTCATGATGTTAGCAAACTCTTGACATAGATTACTATCAGTAGAACCGAAATTATGTCATCAACATATATTTGTATAATTAAAATATCATTCTTAATTCTTTTTATAAACAAAGTAGTATCTACTTTACCTATTTCAAAACCTGTTTCTAAAAAAAAAGTCTTCAATCGATCATACCAAGCACAAGGTGCTTGTTTAAGACCGTATAAAGCCTTTTTTAATTTAAAAACGTGGTTTGGGAATTTTTCATGTTCAAAACCTGGTGGTTGTTTAACATAAACATCTTCCTTTATAAACCCATTAAGGAATGCACTTTTAACATCCATTTGAAAAAGTGTAAAATTCATAAAACAAGTAAAAGATAATAAAATACGAATTGATTCTAATCTAGCAACAGGAGCATATGTTTCATCGAAATCTATGCCTTCTTCTTGATTATACCCTTGAGCAACTAGTCTAGCTTTGTTGCTAACAACTTGTCCTGATTCATCTAACTTATTCTTGAATACCCATTTAGTACCAATTATAGTATGATCAGGAGGTCGTGGAACTAAATCTCATACATCATTCCTTATGAATTTGTTTAACTCATCTTGCATGGCATTCATCCAAAATTTATTCTCACACGCTTCTTGTATATTCTTCGGTTCAAAATCCGACAAGAAAGCTGTGTGAGATATCATGTTAACATGTGATCTTGTCTGAATACCATGTGAAATGTCACCAATTATTAAGTCATGTGGATGATCTCTAACTTCAACAAAAGACTTTGGTAAAGTTGGAGACATCACAACAGGATCAGTCGACTTGACAAGTCCCTCAGTCGACTGGTTTACAGCAGTCGACTTGACTTTCTTATCGGTCGACTTATTCGCACGACTAATTTGTTCTAAAGATATAATTACTTTATTTAAGGTGATGAATTAGTTTTATCATCTTCAATTAAAGTCGATGAAGACAGAGATTCATCAAATGCAACATGTATGGATTCTTCAATAGTCATTGTTGACTTGTTGAAGATTCTATATGCTTTACTCCTATTTGAGTATCCTATAAAGATACCCTCATTAGATCTATGATCAAATTTATCTAAATTATCCTTAGTGGTCAGAATAAAACACTTACATCTAAATATTTTAAAGTAAGAGACCTTAGGAATTCTATCAAAAAATAGCTCTCATAACATGTTTTCTTTAGCTTCGGCTTAATCAAAATTCTATTTAAAACATAGCAAGCTGTAGCAACAGCTTCAGCCCAAAAAATACTTAGGTAAATTGCTTTCAACGCGCATTGTACGTGCACATTCTTGCAAAGTCCTATTCTTCCATTCAACCACTCCATTTTGTGGTGAAGCTCTAGGAAATGCAAATGAATGAGTTATACCATTCTTGTTGCAATATTCTGCAAACGTTTCATTTTCAAATTCTCTACCATGATCACTTCTAATAGTGACTATGGTTAGAGACTTTTGATTTTGAATTCGTTTACAAAAATTAGCAAATTCTTCGAAAGCATCATTCTTATGTTTTAAAAAGAAAGTTCAAGTGAATCGTGAAAAATTATCTACTAAAACAAATACATACCTACTTTTATTTAAAGAAGCAACTCTAGTAGGGCCAAATAAATCCATGTGAATTAATTCGAGCGGCCTACTAGTAGAAATTACTTCTTTTGTTTTAAAAGTAGATTTAATTTGTTTACCTAGTTAACATGCATCACATAACTTATCCTTTTTAAAGGATAGTCTTGACAGCCCTTTAACTAGGTTGTACTTAGACAATTTAGAGAGATTTTTCATATTCACATGGCCAAAATTTCTATGCCAAAGCCAAGAATCGTTATTAGAAGCTACTAAGCAAAAATCATTCGAAAACTCATACGCTTTCAAACACAATTCATAAATGTTATTTTTCCTAAACCCTTGAAAAATTATATTTTGCATGGTAGAATCATAAATTAAACATGCGTCTTTTTCAAACATGATTTTATAACCCATATCACAAAGTTGACTGATACTTAACAAGTTATGCTTAAGTCCACTAACTAATAAGACATCTTCTATAGAGGGGTTAGTATGTTTACCGACCATACCAATTCCTATGACCTTTCATTTATTGTTGTCACCAAATGTAACTGTTCCTCCATAAACGTTTTGTATGGAAGATAGGATGTTGGCATGACCAGTCATGTGCTTCGAGCATCCGCTATCAAGTATCCAACAATCTCTCTTAGGTACCTATAAAATATTCAATGTGAATATGGTACCCTTTTCATTGGGTCCAAAATAGATTAATTTGTGGAAAACCAAACCCATGATAAGTTTGATTTTCCACCATAAGCAGAAATGAAATTAGCAGAATTACATACATTAAGCATATATGAATTAATATAAGCAATTCTATCTTTCGAATTCAGGTTGACTGGGACCCATACATATTTGCTCTGTTCAGTCGACTTTACAGCACCTTTCAGTCGACTTTTACTATTAATAAGTCGACTGGGAGGTAGTATAGGTCGACTTATCTGAGGTATTTGTCTCGTTGAATAAGACTCAGTACCTCTGGATAGGCGACTGGTGGATGGGACTTGGCTGAATTTTAGATTTGCCTTTATCATGAAAACTTACAGTTTTAGGCTTTTCAAAGAACTCATAAAGTTTATGCTTAGCACTGGAAATAGGTACAGGTTTATTTACACTAGTGTTCTTAGAAGAATGAGATTTTTCAAGTGACTTTTTAAAACCAAGTCCAAACTTTTGACTAGATTTCACTTGATTTTGAAGAACATCATTTAAATTCTCTTTTCCTTTATTAAATTTTGATACGTTCTTGGATATCTCTTCATAATTTTTCTTTAGAGACTCAAAATCCATATCTAAACTAGAAATACGAGAATTTAAGGATTTTACTTCTTTATCAAGGTTAAGATTCTCTTGAGAAAGCGTTTGATTAACTTTCTCTAAGTTCTTGACTTTAATCTTTTCCTTTTTAAGTTCTTGAAAAATTTCATTGAAAGCATCAAGTAAATCATTAGAATCATACTCAGTACTTACTTGATTTTGTGACACCATAAAATATATGTTTGCAACCTCGTTTGTCTCATCAATTTCTTCTTCCGACGAAGTATCGCTGTCATCCCAAGTTGCTTGGTATGCCTTTTTGTTCTTCACGAACTTGTTCTTTGTATACTTATCGTTCTTGAAGTTGGATGTCTTTCCCTTAGATTTTGCGTTCTCTAGTGGGCAATCCTTCTTCATATGGCCTGTCTTGTTACACCTGAAACAAGTTGGAGGTTCATTAGATTCCTTAGATTTTAAATTAAACTTACCTTTTCTTAGGAACTTTTTGAACTTTCTCGTGAATATGACAATCTTTTCCTCCTCTTCTTCTTCATCCTCGGAGTCCGACATGGCTTTGAATGCTAATGTCTTCTTCTTTGATTGTTGTGGTTCGGCTTCCTTCTTGCGCTCTTCAAGTTGTACCTCATAAGCCATAAGATTTCCCACAAAATTTTCAAGAGAAAGTTGTATTAAATTATTGGCCTCTTCTATGGCGGTGGTCTTTTTCTCCCATTCGGGGGTTAGTGCACGAAGTACCTTTCTCACCATCTTGGCTTGAGTGTATGTCTTTCCAAGTGCCACAAGTGAATTTGTAATGTCTGTGAACCTGTAATCATCTCGGACACATTCTCATTCTCCTTCATGCGGAACATTTCAAACCTGTGAACAAGAACAGATATTTTAGATTCTTTTACTTTGTTTGTTCCTTCATGAGTTATCTCGAGTGTGTGCCAAATTTGATGTGCGGTTGTTGCATTGGACATATGGTTGAACTCCTCCTTTGTAAGTGCACAAAATAGCGCGTTCATCGCCTTTGCATTCTTCATTATTTGGTTCTTCATGTCGTCGTTCCATTGTGCATATGGAATGGTAGGAGAGGTGTACTCGGTCTCCGTCATGTTCCATATTTCATAGTTGATGGACTGAAGATAGATATTCATTCTACACTTCCAATAGTTGTAATTGGTTCCATCGAAGAGGGGTGGCCTTTGTGTAGATTGGCCTTCATGGTATTGATTTGCATTAGAAGTAGTTGTCATTGCACTCAACCGGGCTCTGATACCAAGTGTTGGATCCTGTAGGCAAGGCAAGAAACACTAGAGGGGGGGTGAATAGTGTTTTATAAAAAATAATTGCGGAATTAAACTTTTCTTTTGACCAGTCGACTTGAAAAGATAAACCAGTCGACTGGGGCGACAGTTAAGAAGAGTATTTTAAAGCGAATCTGATTAGCCGACTTATAGAAGATCCATTCGACTTATCACACAAGTTTTCAGAGAAAGTAGTACAAGTCTGACCAGTCGACTTACAAATAGACACGGTCGACTGTCCAGGCAAGTTTTACAGAGAACTTAAAATGCAAGAAAATGAAATACAAGTTCAAAGAGATACAACCACAGAGTACACACGATGTATCCTGGTTCGGTCCTCCCGACCTACATCCATCCTCCAAACAACCCACTTGAGATTTTTCACTATTCTTGAAATAGTTACAAGAATACCCTACTGCGTTAGACAACAACCTTGTCCAACCCGTAGTCCTTTCTCACAACTAGAGAAAGCAACCCACTCTTCCACCAAGAGTGAAAACCTAACTCTACACCCTAGAGCCCTACTCTCCAACCGAGAGGAACCACTCTCACAACCCGAGAGTGAAGAACAACAACAAAAAAAGCTTACAATCAACCTATAGCCTTGTTGTGGGTGTGATTTTATGCGTGGCTATTAGGTTAACTTCCGAAATCAGTCTAAAACGAAATCACTGTTATGCTAGATTGGTTTCAGAAAACCAAGACTTAGAAAGTGAGTGCTTTTGAATGCTTTTTCTTGTTAAAACAAAAAACTTGAGAACTTAAGAAACAAAAAGCTTGGAAAATAAGTTGTTGGCCTATTCCAAGTGATTTCTATACTCTATTTATAGAGTTAGAATCACTAGACATTGAGAAGCAGTTGTACCAACTGTCAAGCAACGGAAATAAAACTTTTGAATTCAAAAAGCTAGAAAAATCAAGTTTTGAAATCAGTAAACTGTCGAAACGACTTGAACAGTCGACTGGGTTGCCGTTATGAGTTGACTGGTCAGAGTTTGAATAAGTTCAGTTAGTTTCGTACTAGAATAGTCGACTAGTGCCTTATGGCGGTCGACTGGCACTTAATAGCTGAGCCTTTTCAATCTTGTTTCGATCTTTTTAAGTTTGAAAAACACTGATTTATTTTAAAGATAATGTGTGAGTGTGTGTGACAAGGCTTTTACAGAATTTCTAAGACTCAAAGAAAATAAAAAAGGTACAATTGTTACAAGACACTTTATACAATAAATTGAAGCATAGGTCTTGTCTTGGGTCTTGAGTCTTGAGATGGAGCTTTTAGCCTTCGTCTTTTTCTTGTAAGCTGGCAACCTTGTTGCTTTCTTGATCAATTAGCTATAAAAGCTTTGTTTGTAGCTTTGCTTGATCAACTTGCTTTAAGAACCTTGTAAAGCTTGATAGAACATTTTGCCTTTGTATATCCTGTAATATTTAAGAAGTAGAAAAACAACTTTGCATTGTGTTCTAATCATCAAAATCAAGAATCAACAAAATTCAATACTGTTCGAGTCCTATTGTCACTTGCTGCAAATTTTGACTGGCCGTTGGAGCAATTTGATGTGAAGAATGCATTTTTGCATGGGGAATTGACAGAGGAGGTTTATATGGATCTTCCACCGGGGTCAAGCAGACCAGTCCAACACAGTAATAAAGTGTGTCGATTGAGGAAGGCGCTATATGGTCTCAAACAGTGGCCAAGAGCTTGGCTTGGGAGGTTTACAAAATCAATAAGAACATTCGGATATTGTCAGTGTAATTCAGATCATACCTTATTCCTGAAAAGAAAAGAAGGTAAGATTACTGCTTTCATTATATATGTGGATGATATGATAGTAACTGAGAATGATCCTGAGGAGAGAATGACATTGAAGAGCTACTTGTCACAAGAGTTCGAAATGAAGGATCTTGACCCTTCGAGATATTTTCTTGGTATTGAAGTTTCTCGCACGAGAAATGGTATATTTCTGTCTCAAAGAAAGCATGCTTTCGATTTATTGAAGGAAACTGGAATGTCTACTTGTCAGCCGATTAGTACACTATTAGAAGAAGGACTGAAACTTTGCAACGAACCTGATCATGTGCCTTGTGATAAGGAAATATATCAGAAATTGGTTGGACGATTGATGTATCTTGCGCATACACGGCCAGATTTATCATATGCTTTAAGTGTGGTAAGTCAGTTTATGCATGCGCCTCAGGATCATCACATAGATACAGTGATGAGAATTCTGAGATATATTAAGTCTGCTCCAGGAAAAGCGGTCCAATTTGCGAAACATAGTCACTTGAAGGTTGAGACATATACTGATGCTGATTGGGCAGGATCTATAATTGATAGGCGCTCCACTTCAGGATGCTTCACCTTTGTTAGAGGAAATATAGTTACATGGAGAAGCAAGAAGCAGAATGTTGTTGCACGCTTTAGTACAGAGGCTGAGTATCATGGAGTAGCTCTATGTATAGCGGAAGCTTTATGGTTGAAACTCTTGTTGCAGGACTTAGGCTGTGGTCCGAATGAACCTATGAAGGTGTATTGCGATAGTCAAGCAACATGTGATATTGCCGCCAATTCAGTTCAACCTGATAGGACGAAACATGTAGAGGTAGATAGATTCTTCATCAAGGAGAAATTGGATGAGAAAGTCATTGAGATATCTAAAGTGAAGTCTGAAGATCAACTCGCAGATATCCTGACCAAGGCAGTTTCAAGTCGGCTCTTCTTGAAATTTGTTGACAAGTTGGGCATGTTCAATATCTATGCACCAATTTGAGGGAGAGTATTAAAATGTAGTAAGTAGTAATATGTATATTCTGTTTTCTAATCTATAGGAAATAGATTCCCCAAATCTCTCACCCCTCAATCTTCTCTCAATCTCCTTTCTTCTCCTCCAAGATTGTAATCCTTATATATAAATGTATACTGTAAAGAAGAAGAATAAGAATCATTTTCCCCCAAATTTGTTTTTTTTATGTAACTCCTAAACTGATAACCGAATTCTTTCATTCCCCCAGCTATGTGTTGGATCATCTTTTTCACAGCAGATATGCTGGATCATCTTTTTCAACTCATGATTTCCCATATATCTTATCTGTTTGCACTAATGCTTTAAGATAGTTACAGAAAACAAAATACGGAATAGATTGTTTACAATAAAAAGGAATCCACTTGTAGTTTATTGAGAAAATATCAAAAATAATTTAAATTTTAGTCAACCCTTTTTTACTAATCTCTAATCTCTAATCCCTAATAATCTCAACTACTATAATGGGAGAAGGCCTTAATGTAATTTGTCCATATCCCAACCCGTGCAACGCACGTGCTGATAGAACGCACGTGCCGGTGGAATTTTTTTTGCCCTTTTCTTCCCCCCCTTAAATTCCCCCACGTGCACAGCACGTGTATAATACTAGTAATATTATAATGGGAGAAGGCCTTAGTGTCATTTGTCAATCTACCAACACGTGCAACGCACGTGCATAACTATTATAAAGGAGGTCTTAGGTTCAAATCCATACTATGTTTGATTTTTTATTTTTAAAAAACTATATTTATTAAGACGTGCATCAGACATGTAAATTGCTAGTTTAAATAATCACAAATTCGGGGTTCGAGAATTATTCAAAAATATTTAATATTCAAAATTCGATAAAAATCCGGTAAATTTGGAAATAATTCAGCAAAAATTTGGGAAGCAAGAAATACAAAATCTAATGAATCTTAGTGCTCATCACCCAAGTAAATATGTATTTAAATTAATAAATATGAAAAATAGTAACAAACCTAGCGATTAATTTGCTTAATCCACGAATTATTCAAAAATAATTCGAGCTTTCGTGAATAATTCATTTTGCATAATTTAAATGCAAATTGGCAATTAAATCGCGAATTAATTCAGCTGATGAATTCTTCGTAAATAATTTGCCAAATTTGCAAATTATTCACTAACTTTGTTATCATGCTCAATTTTCTTTTGATACCTAATGAATCCTCCCTGTAAGAGCATCCACAGTCGTGCATGCTAAAAAATGACAAATGGATAAATAGAAATAGCATTCGTTGTTTTGTTGCAACGACGAAATGACAAAATACAGCAAAGTTAGGAAAAAATTAAAACAGACGAAAAGTTTTTAATTTTTTAGATTTTTTAAATGAGTAAAACTCTATGATTCGTCCGGGATTTTTGGGTTTTTTTTTTCCTTCCAATATAGGTGTTTGTTTATGGTAATCCAACTGTCCCAATCAAATATTCCATAGAAAATCATATGCACTCTAACACATAGAATCCAAGAAAATGTCAAAAATTTTGCAAAAAAAAAGCATCCATTTCCATAGACTCCATGATTTTTTTTTGTTTTTTTTTAAACTTAGTTGTTAGTTTAAGGTAATTCAACCGTCACAATCAAATAACTCATAGAAAATTATATTCAATTCAACCCATAGAATCCAAAACATGTCATAAATTTGCGAGAAGGCCTCCATTTCCACGGATGTTTCGCCCGTGCACTTTTTTCTTTTCCGTTTTTTTAATTAAAAAAATATAATTTTATTGGACGAAACATGATTAAAAATTTTATAAAATATTTGGGACGATATAATATACATATTGCTATATTTTCTTTCAAATATAGTATTCTCTTGTAGCAAAAAACTAAAATATGACAGAATAACACATGACTGTAGTTATTGCTATAAAGTGTATATTATGAATATACAACACACACACAGCTCGATGCTCTAAAAGCATCTGTAGTCGTTTGCCAATTACCCAATTTTTGAAAAAAAAGGAAAAAAAAAACACGCTGTAGTTGTTGGCCATTTACCCAAAATTTGAGTCGCGCGTGAACAGTCGCTGGCCAAATATAGCAGACGATTTGGTTTTTGTCAAATTATAGCTAACGAAAGATAATCTTTCGTCCGTTAAATGAGACGAAAGATTATTTTTCGTCTGAAACGTCGAACGAGAAACGATACATTGTACCTCCAAATTCGCATACGACGAAGTCGTCGGATGAATGATAATCTTCCGTCCCGTTAATTAAATTTTTTTTGTAAAAAATAAAAAAGTGAAGGACGGTAGATTGTTTACCGTCCAACACAATTTTGGAAAAAAAACAAATAAGTTACAATCAACATTCAGTGCACTTTTGTGACTTTTAAAAAAATTTTTTTGTTTTTTTTTTAAATGTCACTGTCATCATGGTTTTTAAAATTGAATTTTTTTTTTTTAACGTCAGACGGAAGATAATCTTTCGTCCTGCCAAATTTTAGCTACCAACGCCTAAAACGAAACCTATTTTTATTATATGCTATAAGTCAAATTTGTTAAAATTTGACAATAACGACTATAGATGCTCTAATTCAAAATTCTAATTTGGATCCATCTCTGCTAAAATTTATTATTCAAAATTTATCTAGTTGGCCATATCTCATTGTTCGGAAAAAGGAAAAGAGAATCCTATACCCCTTATCCTATATTTCATCCCTCCACATCAACCATCAGATCACATCAAAATCGCTCCCATTCCCATACGATATCACCTACCTCATTCCAACACCCAACTTCTCCCTCCTAACAAGCCAGCTATCCCTCCATCCAACGGTCAGGATTCACTCTCACTACCCCAGTGGCACTCCTGAAATTACTCAGCGGGTCGAGGGGTAGACCGGTCTTGTTGTCTTCCTTTTTAAATAGAATCCCATCGGTAATTTCTCAACGTTCTTTTTCTTTTTTCCTTTCAACTTCGAGAGTTATCTCGATCTCTCTCTTCGTCATCAAGAATCCAAAGATTCCGAAACATTGTAATGGGGTTCATTACGTTTTTCGGCCGCGTCCTCTTCGCCTCCGTCTTCATCCTCTCTGCTTACCAAGAGTATGACCTTCTCTCTCCTCAGATCTGAGCACTTAGGGTTTCGGATCTGTGATTTTTCTGCTCATTTTCGTGCTTTTTCTTAGTATGTAGGGTTTATGCTGTTGGAATCGAGCTTTGACTGTTCTGATCTGTTCTGTTTAGTGAAGTTTCTTGATTGGAGTACAATTTTAGAAGTGGTATTTAATTTGGAACAAATTGATGGTCTTTTTAGTAAAGATTTATGATGCTTTGATTTAGTAATTTGGTGTTTATGTAGTGGTTAGTTGCTAAATTTGGGATTATACGTAAGAAATAGTGGTTAGAGATGCAGGGTAAAGAAAAGGAAAGGAATATGGAGGCTTAAAGTTAGTTGTTTTTGTAGTGGATCGGAGTAAAGGTGAGTCTTGTACTGGGGTGATATAGTTGATTTTGACTGGGGTTTGTTATCGATATATTAGCTGTAAAGTTGCGAAGTAGTGGAATGGATTTATGTTATCACTATAGCTTTAGCATAAATAGTTATGATAAAGTTACAAATTATAATTTGATTAGATTCTAGTTTTGATTTTTTTTATAAGTACATACTCTTCTGTGAACTTCTCTACTTGTTGTGCAGTAGTATGGAGTAAAGGTGAGTTTTTTACTTGGATGATATAATTGCTTTTGACTGGGTTGCATTATCCTTAATTTATTGGTTAATTATTGGCTATTAAGTTGGAAACCAGTTAAGATATCATATGATTTATGTTAGAATGTGTTCTTGTTGTTTTCCTGCTTCTGTAATTAATGTTGTAACTGTTGTCAGAAGCCACACTTTTAGTTGCCACTTTAACTTTAGCCCTTTAGAGCGAGACACTTGCAAAGATTTACAATAAGGTTTCTATTTATAGTTGGATTTAAATTCTAGTTTTTTTTGTTTCTTTATAAGTATACACTCTTGAATTCTTCTTTTGATATGATATTCTTTGTTTTAATTATTTATATTTTTAAGATTTACCTTTTTATATATTTTGAAAATAATCTTGCTGCCTTTTGCCGCAAAAACCCGAAAAGCCTAAGAGTTACCTTCCTGCTTTGTTCCACTTTTCTTGTACGAGAATATTGCATTAAATACATTCTATTATTATGTAGTATCAGTGCTGGTTTGCTGCATCATTAGCAGTATATAAGAGATTATAGGGTCCTTAGGTTCAAAATGTTGAACAAATTAAAAAATTTCTCAATGCAACAACTGCATGCCATCCTCATGCTAAAATACCAAATAGTCAGGAAACCACTTCCAACATTAAATTTGAAAAGCTATCAGGAGATGCTAAAGGTTTGTTTTATGGCTGTTATCATATACTGCATCTTGTTCTTATTTGTCCATTCTGAAGAGAAGTTCTTGATCCAACTGTTTGTAACCCTTTTCTTGTTATATTTTATACGGTAGGCACCAGTTGTTATCATTCCGACATGATTTAAAATCCTATCTGTTGTGATGTGGTTGGGGTTAACAATAGTGATTAGGCTTACTTCTACATTTGAAGATGTAGCCTAACAGGGTTTGATGTAATGCCTAGTAAAATCAAGATTGATCAGTGATTTTGGTCGACCCGAAATGAAGAAGTTCATATATTGTGATCAACTTCTCTTGTACCATTTTTTTTTTAGAAAATTGATAAAGTTTCTTAAATGATAGTAGTTTGCAAAATTTAGAGAATGAATTTGGTAGAGACATGTGCACAACACAAGAAGAAAACCCAAGATTTAATGTGGTTCGGTCAAAATCGACATACATCCACGTGCGAAGAGGATGAATATTTCACTATAACAAAAGGGAAGAATGAGATGTACTCACTATATCTCACACAAAAAAATCACTCAAAAAGAGAGCTTGCTCGTATTCCCTTATCCAAGTCTCAAGAGAGACGAACGAGAAGAAAGATTGCTTCTTCTTGCTTTGCTTTTGGTTGTTTTGCCATGTCTTCACCACCTCCTTGAAGTTCATATTTATAGGGAAAGGAGGATCACCATCTCACCTTCCTCTCCCTTCATTTTTTTCTTTGTTTGTGTCAACTCGAATAATTTTTTTTGGGCCGTCAACATTCCACACCTTCCTTTTCAAAATTAAAATTGAGGAAGTTGGGATGGTGATGGATGTGGGGTTAGCAATCCCTTTCAAGTCACATTAACAATTCTCCATCTCAACTTGAAATACAAAACTTCTCCTTTGTTTGAACACAATCGAGTTTCAGTGTGAAACCTTCATTCTTCGCTGTAAGGCCCCCCCCAAAAAAGATCAATATCTGCTACTTCGAATGTCTTCTATTTCAAGAAGGCTTAAATAGAAACGAAATTTTGACAACGACACAAGTTTGGCCAACATATCTACTTGTATGTTTGAGACATCCCGTACAAAGTAGTATCGAACATCAATTTGTTTGGTTCTCTCATGATGCATATCGTCACGACAAAGATGAATTATGGACTGACTGCCACAGTAAACCGTTTTATTCTTCTACACCACTCCCAAATTTGTTACCGATGACGAAGCTATATTGTTTTCTTTACTGCAGCTGTAACAACTATGAATTCTGCTTTTGTAGTGCCAGCACCACTGTTTCTTGCAGTGTGGATTCCACGAGATGGGATGGTGATGGATGTGGGGTTAGCAATCCCTTTCAAGTCACATTAACAATTCTCCATCTCAACTTGAAATACAAAACTTCTCCTTTGTTTGAACACAATCGAGCTTCAGTGTGAAACCTTCATTCTTCGCTGTAAGGCCCCCCCCCAAAAAAAAGATCAATATCTGCTACTTCGAATGTCTTCTATTTCAAGAAGGCTTAAATAGAAACGAAATTTTGACAACGACACAAGTTTGGCCAACATATCTACTTGTATGTTTGAGACATCCCGTACAAAGTAGTATCGAACATCAATTTGTTTGGTTCTCTCATGATGCATATCGTCACGACAAAGATGAATTATGGACTGACTGCCACAGCAAACCGTTTTATTCTTCTACACCACTCCCAAATTTGTTACCGATGACGAAGCTATATTGTTTTCTTTACTGCAGCTGTAACAACTATGAATTCTGCTTTTGTAGTGCCAGCACCACTGTTTCTTGCAGTGTGGATTCCACGAGATTATCCCACCACAAAGGGTAAATGTATACGGTATGGTATGCACTCATCCCGATCTATCACATGTCGTGTCAGTTGTGAGTCGATATATGAGTAGGCCTAGTAAAGGGCACTGGCAGGTAGTGAAGTGGATATTTCGATATCTCCAAGGTATGACGGGATCAAGCCTCATTCATGATGCTAAACAAGAATGAAGCGGTTTTGTCTAAAGGTTCTCAGATTTAGATTATTTGGAGATTTGGATAGAAGGTCACTGACATGGTACACATTTACTCTTTGTAGTGCGTCAGTCTTGTGGAAAGCCACACAACAAGAAACAGTGACGATGAGCACTACAAAAGCAAAATCCATGGCTATTACAGTTGTGGTAAAGGAAGCAATATGGCTTCGCAAATTGGTAACAGATTTGGGAGTGGTGCAGAAGAACACCACGGTTTACTGTGACAGTCAGTCCACAATTCATCTTTATCGTGACCATATGCATTATGAGAAACCAAATATATTGATGTTCAATACTACTTTGTACAAGATGCCCTAGAAGTACAAGTATTAAAAAATGGGATTGTTGATAATCCATTTGACATGTTGACCAAATCTGTGTCGTTGTCAAAATTTTGTCACTGTTTAAACCTTCTTAGAATAGAAGACATTAGAAGTGGCAGATGTTGATCTTTTTTGGAAGCTTACAACGAAGACATGAAAGTTTTTTACTGAGGCTCAATCATGTTCGAGCAAAGGAGAAATTTTGTATTTCCAGAATTGTTAATGTGACTTAAAAGGGACTGCCAACCCCACACCCATCACCATCCCACCTTCCTCGGTTTCAATTTTAAAAAGGGGGAAGATGTGGGATGTTAACGGCCCGAAGAGTTTTCTTCGGGTTTGCACAAACAAAGGAAAAATGAGATGAGGGGAAGGTAAGATGGTGACCCTAATTTCTTTATAAATATAAACTTCAGGGGGGGTAGGGAGGTGGCGAAGGCAGGGCAAAACAATTTAAATATGAACATTTTGTGTGTACTATTTTGGTCTCTCATGTATGTAGGAACTTTGTACGTCAGAAGGTAGTCACACTTAGAAGTTTACCAATGTAAGGGAAGTGCTTCCTGATCTGTCATCTACTAATAATAGTCGTGACTCTAGGAACTTGTGTATCTCAAATATCTGTGTCTTGTTTTGGACTGAGCAACAGATACCAGTTATGACGCCTTAAAACAATATGGCTCGATGCAGGGGCGGATCTAGGACTGAAAAGTGAGGGGGACTGGTAATTTTTTTCTCACACATTGTAACATTCAAAAATCAAAATATATGTAAAGTAGTTATAAATACTAGAGGGATATACCAAATTCTCCACATCTTTCAAAATATACATTCTAAAATCATTTTAGTTGCACCCGACGATGTTTGATAGAGTAAAATTCATCAACAACCACATCAAAATCGATGTCTTCGACAAAATCTCTCTCAATAAAGATTGTCAAACAATCTGTAAGAAAATCATCTTCCATCTTGCTCCGAATTGGCGTTTTAACAAGTTTCATAGCGGAGAATGTATGCTCTGTTGTTGCTGTTGCAACAGAAAGAGTCAACACCAAGCTAATGAGTCTATCAATCAAAAAATAGATCCTTGACTTTTTTTGTTTCTGCCAACTTCCGACATAATTCTAAAAGAGAAGACATTCTGAAACAAAGGATGACGAATCACATCGACCTCATAATGTTGTAACTCCACCTTCAATGCATACAACTCAGTTGTGGTGAAATCTTCAGGATAGAACTTATCTGCAAGAGTACAAATATCATCTATCTTGAATGATTTAAACTCATCAATAGGATCCAAAGTTGTATTGAGAATAAGTAGTTCAATTGTCGGCTCGGGAAACCTACTCCACAACTCCACAATATGAAAATCTATTACTGCATTGAAGATATCAACACGATAATAATGTTGAAATGTGATATCATCATGTTGTTGACAAGAGCGACCGGTATCATCTATGTAAGGAGCATCATATCAGGTATTAAATACCATGTTTCTCACAAAAGGAAATCAGATCCTAGATAAAAGTCGCCCAACCATTTTTTCTCGACTTCTGAAGTACTGCTTTTATTGATGAGACTAAATCCATTGTATTTAAGATGTCTAAAGATTTGTGCTGCAATTCTAAACAAAGAATGTTGGTGGTACTCATCACTTTAAATATCAAATGCAAGATAAATCAAAATTCAAATGACCTTACAACCTTAAATAGACCTTTAGCTTCACCTTTAATTTTAAAATCATTTCCATTATGAATAATATTACGAAGAACTGTAGAAGTTGCATCAAACATATTAATCAAGCTACTCACTAAAGCAGAGTGGGAGCCCCAACTGGTTGTTCCAGCCCGTTGTAAAATACATTTTAGATTAGCACCTCTTTCAGAACCAAGTTCCCCGGATGCTAGTTTATCTGCTATCTCAGCTTCTCGAACCGATTTTAATTCTATATGATGCTTAGCAGAATACATTTCAGATTAGCACCTCTTTCAGAACCAAGTTCTCCGGATGCTAGTTTATCTGCTATCTCAGCTTCTCGAACCGATTTTAATTCTATATGACGCTTAGCAGAGACACCAACGGAGTTTACAATTACACATAAGCTTGAAAAAAATAACCAAACATTATGTACTTGCTGAGCCCCTGCAAGTAATGCTAGTTGCAACCTATGAGCAAAACAATGTACGAAATAGGCATAAGGACATTTTCTAAAAAACAATGCTTGCAGTCCATTCCACACCCCATGCATATTGCTAGCACGCACCATCATATCCATGACCACGCAGATTTTCAATTTGAAGATTGTAACGAGCAAGAACATCACAAATGGTTGTTTTGAGTGTTAATGCCAAAGTATCACAAACACTGGCAACATATAATTGATTTGAGTGTTTTGATTTGTTGACTTGCAGCATATAATTGATTTAGAAGGAGTCAGACAGGGGCGGATTTGGGGGGGGGGGTGAGGTGACACATTTAGGGGATCAACTATTTTTTTTGTGAATATGTAGGTGGGCTGTTGTTTTAGCCCCCCCAATATATTTAAAAGTCCACTCTTAAATTAAATTTAGGCCCAAATGTAACTTTAAGCCTAAATTCAACATTATTCCCCTCTCTCATCTTTCCAAATCTGGCACTCACTGACCCTCTTTCCCCTTCTCCATCTGTCGTTTTTTCGCCAAAAAAAACCCAAAATCCCAAACCCTAGGTCCCAAAAAAATTACCCAGCTCACGGCTCATCGTCATTGACATCGACATCGACGAACCCATTAACGACTTCGACTTCAGGGCTTTGGGGCCTTCGACGCTCGGACCGGACCGCGGACGAACCCCCCATTGAAGTCGACGCTCGGACCGGACGGTGGATGCTGTGCCTCTCTCTGTGACTCTGTCTCATACTTCGATCGACGGACGACGAGGCTGCCTCGGCCTGCCTTCCTCTATCTCTTTGCCTTTGGTACTGCTAGACTGGTATTCTTTCTCTCTAATTATCTGTCTCAATTTTTAATTTTATAATATTACTGTCTCTTTAGTCTTGACTAGTCTAGAGATTTGGAGTCTAGTGATTTGGAAATTGGAATGCAATTAATTCGATTCATATCATAATTGAAATGATTTGGAATGATAATTGAGAATTTGTTTTGAAATTTGAAATGATAGGTTACTTTTGATTAACTGAATTAGAGTAAAAAATTGAAATTTGAAATGATAGGTTACTCCTTCGTATTAAAATTCTAGATTGAAAATTGAAATTGAAGCATATAATGGGTCTTGATTAGTAATAGTAATTTAAGCTATTTGCAGGAATTAGAGATTTGAAATTGATGATATGATGAATGCAAAAAGAAAACAAACTACACTCTCTTCTCAATTTTTTTAAGTAAAAAAAGTGTTGGTCAATCATGAAGTGCCGAAACTCCAATTTTGGATTAGGTTCCAACATCAGATCATGTTCCAGTTTCCATTCAACAAGAACCATCCGTAGATGTGGATCTCAATTTTCTTAAGCGTGACCCGGCATTGTGCTGTCCAATATGGTCTTATCCAATCAATGAACAAGACAATATTCGAAGATCATATATAGATATGGGACCATGTCAACCAAAATTAGTTGAATATCTGCGTTCATTTGATGGGAAACAATATCGGCAATTTCAATAATTGGTTCAGTCAATTTCCTTGGCTTGAATATTCAGAATTAGTGTAGTTGAAGGCGTAAGGCGCAAGTAATTTCAATTCCTTGTAAAAAGCCTGAGGCACAAGGCGCAATTTGAGGCGCAAGCCTCAGTTAGTCGAGGTGCAATATTACTTTTTGGGATTTTTAAATTTTATAAATTAGATTATATAAACAAGATAATATCATTGCAACAAAATATATCATACATTGACCATATACTTAAAAAGTAAGGTATGTAAGACGTACTTTGTAAGTGTAACCGTGTAATGGTGTGAGTGTAATTTGTAAGTTGTAACTGTGTATGATATAATTTTTGTACATTCAACAATTAATTTTTTTTGAGAATATTACAGTGCAATATTAGTATTACACTATTACAGAGTATTTCAATTTACAATTAAATATTAAGTATATTCAAGTATTCAATTAATTAAGTTTCATCCAAATAGCCTATAAGGCAGTAAAGCAAAAATAGCCTAATAAAGCAGTAAAGCAAATGCATTGCATAACTAAAAACTCAAGAATACTATCAATAAAATAAAATAAAAAAGAAAGAATAATTTAATTTAAATAATAAAAAAAGATATAAATATAAAACCTGTCAAATGACTCAACTAAAAAAGAAAGAATACTTTAAATAATAATAAAAAAATATAAAAAATATAAAACTTGTCAAAAGACTCAAAACTAAAAAAGAAAGAATATTTAAATATTAAAGAAGAGGAAAAAATAAGGAAAAAGCAATGCTGAGGTGGGCCTTTCGTCGAGGTGTGCTGCGGCGCAAGGCGCTGAAGCGCTTCGAACAAGAGGTGTGCTTCAACTGAGGCTTGAGGCGCACCCTTGGATTTCGCTTGCGCCTTGCACCTGAGGCGCGCCTTCAACATCACTGTTCAGAATCAGAAGATAAAGCATTTTGCTTCCAATGCTATCTTTTTTACTCCAATCATTAAAAATTTCCGGTATTTACAATTGAAGGATTCCAAAGTTGGAAGAGGGTTGACAGTGGAGACAAATGTAGATTTATGCATTTTGTAGGCAGACCTTCTTCTGCACAATTTTTCTATGCGCAAGTGGGATAGTTTGAAAACTCCTATTGAACATATTGATAAAGTCTTGAATGCTATGTCTTTTGAACAAGTTGGGCAAAATCGATTGAGACTGAAAACTACAATATGGAGTGTTATGTGGCTTGCATTGCAAGGATGTTCTTTTAAAGGCCATGATGAATCTATTGAGTCTTCAAATCGTGGAAATTTTATTACAATGGTGAAGGCTTTTGGCGAGGTGAATGAAGATATTGGCAAAGTAGTGCTGGAAAATGCTCCTGGAAATGCGAAATATATAACACCAAACATCCAAAAGGAGATCTTGCACATTATTGCCCACATCGTGAAGAGGGGGATACGAGAAGAAGTAAGGGATGACAAATTTTGTATTCTTGTCGATGAAGTTGTTGATGAATCTGGTAAGGAACAAATGGCTGTGGTTTTAAGGTTTATTGATTTTACCGTATCTATTCGAGAAAGGTTTTTTGAGGTTGCCAGTGTTTGTGATACTTTGACGTTAACACTCAAAATAACTATTTGTGATGTTCTTGCTCGTTACAATCTTCAAATTGAAAATCTGTGTGGTCAAGGATACGATGGTGCTAGCAATATGCGGGGGTGTGGAATGGACTGCAAGCATTGTTTCTTAGAGAATGCCCTTATGCCTATTTCGTAAATTGTTTTACTCATAGGTTGCAACTAGCATTACTTGCAGGGGCTTAGCAAGTAGATGATGTTTGGTTATTTTTCTCAATCTTATGTGCAATTGTAAACTTCGTTGGTGTTTCTGCTAAGCATCATATGAAATTAAAATCGGTTCGAGTAGCTGAGATAGCAGATAAACCAGCATCCGGAAAACTTGGTTCTGGAAGAGTTGCTAATTAGAAATGTATTTTGCAACGGGCTGGAACAACCTGTTGGGGCTCCCACTTTGCTTCAGTGAGTAGCTTGATTGATATGTTTGATTTAACTTTTACAGTTCTTCATAATATCATTCATAATGGAAACAACTTTAAAATTAAAGGTGGAAGCTAAAGGTCTATTTAAGGTTGTAAGGTCATTTGAATTTTGTTTTATCTTGCATTTGATATTTAAAGTGATGGGTATCACCAACACTCTTTGTTTAGAATTGCAGCACAAATCTTTAGACATCTTAAATGCAATGGATTTAGTCTTATCAACAAAAGCAGTACTTCAGAAGTCGAGGAAAAATGGTTGGTAGACTTTTATCTAGGATCTGATTTCTTTTTGTGAGAAATATGGTATTTTAATACCTGATATGAATGCTCCTTACATGGATGGTACTGGTCGCTCTTGTCAACAACGAGATGATATCACATTTCAACATTATTATTATGTTGATATCTTCAATGCAGTAATAGATTTTGATATTGTGGAGTTGTATAGTAGGTTTTCCAGCCGACAGTTGAACTACTTATTCTCAGCACAGCTTTAGATCCTATTGATGAGTTTAAATCATTTAAGATAGATGTTATTTGTACTTTGCAGATAAGTTCTATCCCGAAGATTTTACCACAGCTGAGTTGTATGCTTTGAGGGTGGAGTTACAACATTATGAGGTCGATGTGATTCGTCATCCTTTGTTTCAGAATATGTCTTCTCTTTCTGAAATATGTAGGAAGTTGGTGGAAACAAAAAAGTCAAGGATCTATTTTTTGATTGATAGACTCATTCGCTTGGTGTTGACTATTCCTGTTTCAACGGCAACAACAACGTGCATTCTCCGCTGTGAAACTTGTTAAAATGCCAGTTCGGAGCAAGATGGAAGATGATTTTCTACAGATTGTTTGACAATCTCTATTGAGAGAGATTTTGTTGAAGACATTGATTTTGCTGTGGTTGTTGATGAATTTTACTCGTCGGGTGTAACTAAAATAATTTAAGAATGTATATTTTGAAAGATGTGGAGAATTTGGTATATCCCTCTAGTATTTATAACAACTTTACATATATTTTGATTTTTGAAAGTTACATTGTGTGGAAAAAAATTTACGAGCCCCCCACACTTTCAGTCCTGGATCTGCCCCTGGAGTCGAACCATCTCACTACTAACATATTTTCTGCTTCATTCAACAGACTGCACTCACAGATAGTCTACTTTTCCAATCTGAACTTAAATACTTTATAGTCCCTGAGGATGCAGTTTGAATTACCTTAGGTCCATAAGAACAAACCCTTTGACTTGGATATAATGTTTTAATCTTTACGTAAGGAATTTAAGAAAAACCACGAGCTAATTCTTTCATGATGCTGCATTAAACTTAACTCTGAATGCAATATCTTGTACCTTTAGCTTGGAATTCCAATGGGACGAAATCTCGATGACTATAATATATCGTCACACATGCACGCACACACAACCACAACCTGTTGGGTATGTCTTGCATACTATGGTTTGATGTGAAGAGAACACGATGAAGCGGGAAGAGGTTTGAAGCATCGCAGGTATAACAAGAAATAGCAGCAGCAAGAAGCAAGCAATTGATAGTCGCTTGCCATATTGGCAGTCGACCTCCGTAGCCCTCTGAGTTGGGTCGAGCGCATTGCAACCGGTGGCAGTCGACCAGCATCGGTTAGGTTTGGGTGATCTATTTTGAGCACATCTTCGTCTCCAAGTTAGATCGTACGGTTCTTATCGTGTAGTTTTCTCTTCAAGGCATATTGGACGACTATTATATCAAGACTACAATCTAGTGTTTTTCTACATCTCTATATATGATCGTAATATGCTCCTTTGAGAGGCAAGAGCGTGTAAAGAGCAAAATAGAAAAAAAGTATTTCATTGAGAATTCTCCATTGTAAACAGCAGATTATCTTCTAGCGAGCTTGTGAGAGGTTCTTGGTGAGAGGTTATAACTCTTGCATTTTGTCTAGTTGAATAATATCCCGGTTATTTTTCCCTTGGATTAGGGTTTGCTAAAACCGAGATAAAATTGTGCGCTTTTGTGGGTTTGGTTTGATCTACTATTGCTTGGTGGTTTGTTCGTAGTGATTTGTTGCCGCAGAACTCGGCACAAATTCCTAACACAACCCACAAGTTCTACCATGACAATTATGTTATAAGATTTTACTTTCCAGCTTCCACAAAGGTATTTTCATGGAAGAGTTTCCGAGAAACAAAATTGACAGGTATTTCTGTGTTGTTAATAAATCTACTATGTTCTTTTCCAAGTTGTCCTATTTGAGGCCCATAATACTGCCTTCTATACTGTTTCCACCGTCACTCCGTATCAGGTTGCCTTGTTTGAATGCCTTTTCTTAGTGGAGCTCTAGTAACAATCTTTATCTCCTCTGTCAGATGAATGGAACAGATTCATGATTGCACCAAGATTCTTTTATGTTTATCCACTTTGCATTCAAATTGACTGTGTGGAAACTGGAAAGCTTATAACTGAATTTGCATTCTAGAACTTATGGGTTGTGGTTGTGTACAGGTTATTGCATTAAGAGTTTTAAGAGAATGCAGAATCGTGAAAATATTGGCTACTTGTTTTGTTTGTTTGTTTGCTTAACTCCTCTTTTGTATATAGATTAAGATCTTTATCTTTATGTGAAGTAGAAAGCTGAATCATGAAAATATTAGTTAGTGGTTTTCTTATACTCCTCTTTATTTATAAATATAAACAACATTAGATTTGTCTGTTTGGGTGTATTTGCGCACCTGCGTAAAGTCTACAAAGCATTTGTTGATATTCGCGGATCCGTCACCTAAGAAAATTTCTTTGAAGTTTATAGATATCAATTGCTTTTGGTTCTCCTTGTTGAAGTGAAACTGTGAAAATGCTACCGATAGTAGCTTCTTCTGTGTGTGGGGGCGAAGTTTGTAAATAATTATATATCAATTGCTGGTAGTTCTTGTTGTTGATACGAAAATGTTACTGGTAGTAGCTTCTTGTGTATGAGTGAAGTTGAAGCTGAATCGTTAAAATATTAGCGAGTAGTTTTCTTAAGCCCCTTTTTCATATATAGACTAGCATTCAATTCTTCTGTAAACATTTGTTGATGTTACATTTATTCATCACCTCATGAATATATCTTCGAAGTTTATAGATATGAATTGCTTTTCGTTCTCCTTGTTGAAATGAAAATGCCACTGAACAGTGCTTATTGTGATTTGGCGGATTATTAATGGTTACCAGACTTTTAACAACATGGGGACTGTCTTCTGCAGTAGGAGCATGGTTTTTTTAATCTCTCAAAAGTTATTGGCTTATTAGTTTAGCTGAAAATTGCTCATATTTTATGAACTATACACCTGCATGGAGACGCCACTGAATAGTGTTGATATCACATGACCGTATAAGCATGATTTGAATGCTTGTTCTCATTGTCTGACTGCTTATTGTCAGTCTCCCTTTTGGTATACTGTTGTTCATCAAAGTATTTTTCATTATTGCTGGTTTTATTTAATTTTATTTGGCAGTATCCATATAAAACAGAGTTATTGTGATATTTTGCTCATTTTCTTGTGTATACTAGATTTAGTTCGAGGGGGGTTACATAAGAAATCGAAGTAGCTTGGGGTTATATCAGAATAATATAGATATTTTAGGGTGATATAAAAACCCACTTTCATAACGATGCAAGAAGTGACCCGTAATAGAAAATATCTGAGTATCTTTGAGTATCTACAAAAAGACTGCTCGATGTTGTTTTTGTTAGTGTCAACACATTCTAAAGTTGTTACTTGGAATGTCAACATTGTTAAAAATAATTGGAAATTTCGTGTTTTTTTTTTCTTTCTTTTCAGATTTACTGAATTTGGTGCTGATGGTGGTCCTGCTGCAAAAGCCCTCAAGCCCAAATTCAGCCTCTTCATACAGCAGTTAGCTTCCCAGTTGGGCATGGAAGTGCCTCATATAGAGGTGAGCAGCACATTTCTGGTTCTCTTTCTCTCATAATTTTTTTAAATATCAAAATATTTAAATATTGATTCAACTTACCCTATTTTATGTTTGACCAGATGAAGATTGTAATCGCTACAACCATAGCACTGAAGGGTCTCGGGGGTCTGCTGTTTATCTTCAGCAGCTCATTTGGAGCTTTTCTCCTGGTTTGTTTTTATCCTCTTTTTAACTTTTTTTTCTTAGTTAAATTCTAGAGTTATCATACTAGCATTTACCACAACAAAGCCAACAGAGAAAAATGCAAGAAATTTCTGAATGTATTGATGGATTATTATTTGATGCGATATTTAGAATTTCCATTTTAACCTTAATATCATCTGACTGCAATATAGCTGTATACAATCATATTGTCATTTATTTCAGGAATTTATAAACCTTTGATATATTTTTGCTGTCTACTCCAGATGCTCTACATGCTATTTATCACTCCTGTAACTTATGATTTCTACAATTATGACATCGACAAACCAGAATTTGTGCAACTCTTCATCAAATTCACGCAGGTATGTTTGCTCTACTTCTGCTTTGATCCTTGTATTTTATTTCAACATATTATAATTATTTTGCTTCATGATCATCATGTAGAACTTGGCTCTCTTTGGTTCCCTGCTTTTCTATCTGGGAATGAAGCACTCAGTGCCAAAGAGGCAGCCCAAGAAGAAGGCTCACAACAAACCAAAGGTGAACTAAGTTGGTGAAGCACGAGAGTTTTCGTGCTTATTCTCATTATCTGTGTATTACTCATTTTGTAGTATTAGGCTAGGATGTTACAATTTCTTAAATTTTACAGGCAGCCCAAGATTGGCATAGAAACTACATTTGTAATTCTAGGATTATTATGTTTTTGAAACAAATTGTTGAGATTGTGGTACGATTTCTCTGCAAATTTCTTTGTATCAATCTATATTGATGCCTAGGTTTTTCTCATCTTGTGAATCATTTACATGTATGTATGCTTGAATTTGTTAAACGCAGACCGAATATTTTACGTACATGATACAAATTCTATCCTCTTTGGAGGATATGAAGGCACCTAACTTTGCTTCAATCTTCAAGTTTCTCAGTTTTTTTTTCCATTTTCCCTATTACAAACATAATTGAGTATATCATCAATATACTACTATACCCTACTACAAAATTTGGTACAGCCTCTGAAATTTCCAGGCAATCTGTTCTAGGAAGGTTACAGGGGAAATCTCGTCAGTTTCCAGTTTCAATCAAGATCTACTTCCTAATCCAAACTCGCATTCACTCTAGCTGATCCTCTTCTTTTGGTGGCTTCACCACCAAAATTACAGCCCCCAAAACTCTTTCTCCACTATCTTGGTCCCTCTCCCAACTCCCGTTTCCCCTTCTCTCCAAGCAACCAAATAAAGCTTGTTGTCATCGCCTTCTGCCACCTCCTTCCTCTTCCTATCCACGACGCAATCGATTCCTCTTTCTCCTACCTACAATCTTCCATGGCATCGACAACCCCTCTACCGCCAATCTGCCCTCCCTTCCCAACTCTACCACCCTCGCAATACCACCCACCTCCCCCATCCCTTCTCTGCCACCATCATGACTCCGAACGGTTGGGATAGGGTGTCTACAAACACCCCAATGGCGCAGCAGAACTGATTAGAGGTGCTGATTAGAGTAATGAGGATGACGACGTAGATGAGACAAATCAATTGAATACTCAAGCAAATAGATCCACCAATCCAACACAAACACAACGAGGATTTATCTCGGTTTGCTTTCGCTTAATCCGGAGGAAAATATAGTGAGATATAATATTCAACTAGAATAGAATACAATGAGTTAATGATTCACTCAATACAATGAATTAAACGCATTCACCAAAAACTATCTCTCAAGTCTCTCTTTGCAATGGAGAAAATATCAATAAAGTATTTACCTCTCATATTGGAGGCTACAACAATATATAGAAAAAGAATAGAGAGAACCCTAGATTAATCTTGATTCTCAGTCGTCTGATATATCATGTAGAAGAAGTAACTGAATAGGAACCGTACGATCTGACTTTGAGTTGAAACGACTTAACAAATTGAGACCCAAAATAACACAGCTGCTGCGGTCGGTTAACTGTACCACAAGTGTGGTCGACCGTCCTTTTCTCGGGATACCCTGTACAAACAGTCGGTCGGGTGTACGGTCGACCAACCAGTCGATCGTCCCCTCTCTGACTTCACTATTGTTGCTCTGTTTTCTTCTCTCTCTCTTCGACTGCTTCGACCTCTGTGCTTCATCTTCTCTTCTTCTAATCTGAACCACGAGTATACATGACATAATCCTAACAAACTCCACCTTGGATTGCATACGAGTGCTATCAACATGATGTGATTACTCATCTCCAAACTTTATTAAATTCCACTTGCAAATCAAACTTGGAATGATAGTTTCTTCTACTAGTTGAACAAATCTTCTACCCAATCTCACCGATCAGTATACCTCCTCAAGGGCTCATCTCAGTAGGCGTTAACACGGAGTTGCCAACTTCCGCACGAACTCCACCTACATCGAGGCAATCTCCACCTCTCGACAATATTCGAATGTCTTGGTCTCGAATTGATGATGCTAGTTGCGGCAAACTAGATGAACTTGCGGGAATAATAAGAAAATAATCAACACTTGTACAAGTATTTCGGATTTCCCAAAGTTTGTAGAGATTGTTTTGGCTTGGCCCAACCACTCCCATACCTCTAATCACCTTATGACGATCCTGAAAATAGACAGAACTCCACCTCAAGCTGTGTACCTACAACCCCCTGCTTCAAGAGTTCCCAAGGAAATTAGATTTTGTTTAAGTAGAGGAATATACAAAATATTCCTTATTTTAGAGTGAACATGTTTATATCTGGTATCTTCAACTCAACTGTCCCCTCACCCACTATTTCACAAATCTCTCCAATTCTCATTCTCACACAACGCCCTCTAGAAGACTTATAAGTAGAAAATAGCTTCCTCTTGGAGCAAATATGAGAAGAGCCCTATGAGTCAAGAAGTAAACTAGAATCCACTTCTAAAGAATTTGAAACTAGAAGACACAAATCACATGATTCAGTAGCACTAACCATATTAGAAGTAGAATTTTCATCCCTGACGCTATTCTGATTCTGCAATTTTCAACAGTCTTTCTTGATATGCATTGACCTCTTGCAATATCGGCAACGGATCGAATCATTTCGAATAGTACTTTGATTGCCACCTGAAGGACCTTCCACTGCTAGACAACTTATGAGAGTAGACGATGATTTATGAGTCTCCTTCCTAAGTTGATTTTCCTTCGATGCTTTGATTACACCATCTACCGAAATACTCTCCTTGGCAGATCTATCGTGTAGCATGGTAGTGATCAAAATCTCGTACAAATCTGACAGTGAATATATGAAGTTGAAAGCTTTATCTTCCTTACTCACAACCGTATTTATGACCTTGAGTTCTGATAGAACCTTGGTGAACTCCGTGATGTGGTTTTGGAGATCGGTACCTTCCTTCATTGACAAACGGAATAATTTCCTATTCCAATGCATTCGATCTAATAATGACGAACTAGAGTATTCAACTATGAGTTTTTCCCACAAACTTGCCGCATCAGTTTCTTCAAGAAATCTGCACTTGACCCCTTCCGCCAATAATAGTCGGATCAAACTTATGGCTCTTTCACAAATATCATCTTAAACATTCGCCTTCATATCTGATACGACTTTTCCTTCTTCTTAACGGCTAACTGCAGATGTTCTTGAACTAGGATATCATACATATCTACATTCCAAAGATTGAAGTTGATATTTCCATCAAATTGTTTAATCTTCCAATGAATGTGACCTGTCATTTTAATCAAAGAACTCAGCAACCTGAAACTCTGATATTACTTTGTTGGGATGAGGTGTCTATAAGCACCCCTGTGGCGCAGCAGAACTGATTGTAGCAATGAGGATGGTGAGGTAGAGGAGACGAATCAATTGAACACCCAAGTAAATAGATCTACCAATCTAACACAAACACAACGATGATTTATCTTGGTTAGCTTTCGCTTAATCCGGAGGAAAATATAGGGAGATATAATATTCAACTAGAAGAGATTACAAAGAGTTAATGATTCACTCAATATAAGAAATTAAACACACTCACCAAGAACTATCTATCTCGAGCCTCTCTTTGCTATGGAGAAAATATTAATGAAGTACCTACCTCTCATATTGGATGCTACAACAATATATAGAAGAATATTAGAGAGAACTCTAGATTAATCTTGATTCTCAGTCGTTCGATATATCATGTAGAAGAAGTAACTGAATAGGAGCCGTACGATCTGACATAGAGTTGAAGACTTGCTGAAACAAATTAACAAAGAGGTCCAAAATAACACAGCCGCCGTGGTCTGTCGACTGCACCACAAGTGCGATCGATCGTCCCTCTCTCGGGATACCCTGTACAGACAGTTAGTCCGGTGTACGATCGACTGACCAGTTGACCGTCCCCTCTCTGACTTCATTGTTGCTATTATGTTTTATTCTCTCTCTCTCGCTTCGACCTCCGTGCTTCATCGTCTTTTCTTCTAAATCCTGGAGGTCCAGATCATGGCTGCAGATCACCGTAATCGGTTCCAAGAGCGTGGACATGGTGGTGGCAGCGAAGGAACCGTTCCGGCACCACTGAGGGAGACAGACGACGGCGTCGGTAGAAGGCGTAGGGCACAGGAGAAGCGAGTGAGCACATCTCATGGGGGACCCCGTCTTTGGGTCCTAACCCCACAACTGTGCTACACCGCAATCATCACACCGAGACCCACCCCACTCAGACAACTCCACCAACCCCCCACACAAATAAAACCCCTGACGTCCCACACTTCGGCACTGCCAACCTCACCAATTCGCTCAACAATGCGAATCGCAAAAAGAGAAGCACACCCGGCTTCTTCACACGCACTACCAACCCTCGAAAAACCAAATCATAGCCGCAGATTGCCGTGATTGGTCCCGAGAGCGTGGACATGGTGGCAACGGCGAAGAACATCCGGACAAACATATAGTAAAGTCAACCAACCCCAACCAAGCCCAAACCCCAACCCCAATCAACTCACCCCCGCACAGATCAACAATCTGCTCCACAAGATGAAATACTTCAAACTAAAAAAATCAAAACAGGGAAATGGACCAGAGAAGTTGCCAAACACAAGAAACAAAACTCCAACTATGGAGCATAAGCACAGACAGAGCACTACTAAAAGTCTATAACCGATTTGAGACCCGAGAGTATCCAACAAAATCAGCAAACTTGCCAAGATAAAAGGTGAAATTGGACTGGAACCCTATGATTGCTGATGTATGACAAAGGAAACATTTTGAGTTGCAGCCATGAAAATAAGCAGTGTGTGAGTGCATGGCGTCGACGGGTCTGGGCATTGGTGGAACCCAGTTGGCGCGAAGGAGGAGAAGGGGACGGAGGCGAGCGACAATGGAGGATGGGTGTGGGCAATCAACGTCGATGTCGATGGGTGTGGGCGAACAACGTCGAGCAGCAACGGTGATGGGAGGGGGGCATCAACGATGACCGATCACAGGGAAGGAGAGGGAGTGGAGGTAGGGACGACGGCGGTAGGAGGGGGCGGCGGCGGCGAGCCCTAGCCGCCGCCCCCAGACTATTCTCTCTAGATCTAGGGTTTGATTTGGGGGTTCGGGGGTAAGTTTCTCTCTTTAGATTTTTCTGGAGAGAAGCTCAACTGAGGAGGTGGTTATGGTTGAAAAATATCTTTATGCATTGCTTATAGGATATATAGTAAGGTATGAACAAATAATGCAAAGGTATAAATACTCAAAACATTTCACGATATGCACAGGTAATTACTATTTTTAAAGCTGTTTAAAAATAATAATGCACAGGCATAAGTCAAAAAATATCCTTACAAAGTACATACATGGGTTTACTTTGAATTGGCGGTGAAAAGAGATTTTTTTGCCGTAATAGGCTACTATTGAAATATTTGTCATTATGGACCAGTTTCGAAACTATTAGAGCGGATGGAATACTTGGTGTCACGTCAGTAGTGGCCACTATTCTCATTAGCGACATGTTTCTTTTGGAGGTCTCTGATAGGAATAACGACATTTTTTTAAAGAAAATTGAATTTTTTTGTTACTGTCGCTATTCCTATTAGCGACCAAAATATATATGAAGTCGCTAATAAGATTAACGATCATCAATGAACTAGATTCCAATATTTAGCAAAATTTATAGAGCTTTTGATCTCGGAAAAAATAACAATCAAATTATTTTTGAAACTGAGGTTGCTATTCAGAATAAAGACCTTAGTTATACAAAGATCGCTATTCGGAATAGAAACATTTAATCTACTAAGGTCACTATTCCCAATAGCGATCTTAGTTGGGTGATTATTTTGCAAATCTTACATAGAGCAAATAGTTTTCTACTAAGGTCGCTATTCGGATCAGCTACATCAGTTTAAAATATCTTTTTTTTTCCAAGATAGCAAAAGCTCTCTAGAAATCGTTAAGTGTCTCAATATATTCATTTAAGGTCTCTAATCTCATTAGCGACCTCATATATATTGAGGTTGCCAGTGTAAATAGCACGTCAAACAAAAAAATTCAAATATTTTAAAACAGATGCCACTATTCCCATTAGCGAATTTTAAAATGAAGATATCACTAATAAAAATAGCGGCCGCTGCTGACGTGACACTATGTAGTCCACGAGCGCTAAAAGTTTGGAAATTTCTCCATAATCGTAAATATTTCTAAAAGTGGCCTATTACGGCAAAAAAATTCGCGAAAAGGAGCCGTATAAATCCCCAAATCACACATCGCTCTTATTCGAATTTTGGACGCCGCTCAATCACTCCAATGGTAACTTCCCTCGATTTCCCAAATTTGCATTTTCCTCCTCCTTCTTCTTCTTCCCAATTCTCAAACCCTAATTTCCTTTTCTTTACCCCCAAATCGCAGGATACTTATCTCAAAACGATCATACCGTCGCAACTCATCACCGAGCGGGGATCCAACATCGTCGTCATCAATCCAGGTAAAACCCCCAAGCTCTAAAACCTAATCCTAATCTCACCTCTGTTTTTACTCGGCTTCGATTAGGTTTGTTATTGTAGTGATTTGTGGTTTTGTTTTCTTGAAGGTTCTGCCAATGTGACGATTGGGTTTGCGCACCAGCAAGTGCCGTTCAATGTACCCCACTGTATCGCTCGGCATGTCAAGGATTCGAAGGGAACTGTTCAAGATCCGGTACACTGGATTCGTGGTCTTGTACAAGTAATGCACGTGGTTTGAAACTCGTTTAATGGTGAATGCGAAAACATATATGCATTTCATTTGCTAATGATCTTTTATTAGTCTTTGCTTTTGCTAGTTAGTTAGCCCGTGGAATGCATGTGAGACTGTGCATTTAAGTGGATGGTTGATATAAATTTGACTTAAAATTGTGTAGCTGGGATTCGTTGGTTGTCCACAAAACACACAACTTCATGTGTCTAGTTATAGTAGTAGAGATAACTATTTGATTATTACCTTTTTATGAGTCATTGAGAACCAATTTTCGGATGACTGATCCTTCTAATCCAGTATAGTAACTGTCCACTTTTCATAGCCAGCCACAACCTAGACTCTCTAATTATAAACTTATAATAGTCAAGAGAATCAGCAGTCATGTGGACATGTGAAGGGAGCCATTATCACAATAAGCCATTTAGTTCGTCACATTGATTTTTTTTAAAATTATGTCCGTCATCGATGTCAAATTTGAATTTCCTATTGGTTGCACTTCGTTTTTTTGATTTCCAAGAACTATAATTAAAATGCTAAAAATTTCATATTCTAAAGAAGACTTCTTTCGTTTAGCAAGAGTAACGGCCTCTTTTCTTTTTATACATTTGCAGCTTTTATGATGACATAGTTTGGTATTTTGCATGCATGACATGTACAATTGAGGCAGTAACTCTATGACTTGGACTTACTGTATTTTCATGTGTTTTTGGATGTTTCGGATAGCTTTTATGATGACATAATTCTGAAGCAACTCCCAATCTGCAAGCAACACGTGAAAAGGCTTATGATATGGTATCCTCCTAAGGTATTATCTAATGCTGCTATCTCTTATAGCGACTAAGTTTGTTAAAACTTAAAAATGCTTGTGTACTTCCAGATTCTTGATGGGTGAAATTAAACAAGGTCAACCATCAAAGTATCAATATTTTGGTGTCTTCATGGTTGATACATAACTTACACTCAGCAAGTTTTCTTTTTTTGCTTTTGTTATGTTAGCTTATATGGAGTTTTTGATTTTTGAAGTTATTAATTTTTTCCATGTATTTTCTTTTCATTTCTTCTGGCTATTGATAAAGTTATTCAGATTTTCAGGATGCCCAAAAGAAAAGAAAATTACCCTTACTGCTCTTTCATTCAATATAATTGTCGAGTGCAAAAGAAGTATCACTCTAATAAATGAACAGAAGTGATGGCCAAAATACATGCAAATATACATACATATAATCTATGTGATGTAGCTAATGACCTAATCTCCATTTACTTTTGTTCTTGTTGTTTTTTGTCAATCTACATGCTAACTGTTGCTGCTAATTTTGGTGTGAGAGCAAATAAATGAATTTGTTAGTTCTTTGAGGAAAACAATAAAGCAAACTTGTTGACCTTCATCAATGTGTTGACTTGTTTCGTGCTGTTGCCGTGAACTTGCACAAAGTTCGATACACAGGGATGGATCCCAGCGACGAACCTTCCGATGGTCTTGTCAGTAATCAGAAAGATTAAGAAAGAGCTTTAGGTAGAAAAAGATTGATTACCCTTTGACGGTAGGGGGGAGAGGGGTATTTATAGTTCTCGGTGTCGATGGATAGAAGGGGTTAAAACCACCTCTTAGGGATAAAGACGAATTTGGATTTCTCCATATCCTTCTGAACTGGCTTGTAACGGGTTGGAACCCGTATCCAATGGGGTAGTTCCATTTATGGGTTGTTGGGCCCTGAAGAAGAGATCCAGTTCCTATTTCGGACCTGTTTGTAGGTGAAATTACTGTTTTGTCTCCGAGAGCTTTAAGATTCGCGTCCGATTTGAACGGTCTCGATTTAACCCTATTTTTAGCCATATCACGCGCCCCCCACTCCTGGAGACTGAGTTTTACAGTCTTTGAGGTGTAGTTTGCCCGTTTTTAATGACTTATAGAATTTTATCGGAGTTCTCAGAGGAGTTTGGATCTTGCTCGAGGTATAACGGTGTTTTTCTGAGCTTGTAAAATGCCCAAAATGATTCTCAGATTTTTCTGGAATTTTTGTGATTTTTTCAGATTTTTCAGATTTTCCCCCAATTTTTAATCATTTTTTGGAATTTTTTATTCAATTCCCGAATTTGAATAATTAATTATCGAAAATTTTAATTAATTATTCTAATTTAATAATTATTTTTTAAGAATTTTTAAAATTATTTTCTGAATTAATAATTATTTTTAGAAATTTTTAATTAATTTTTTCGATTTTTAATTATTTTTTCGGATTTTTTAAATAATTAATTCAAATAAATAAATAAATAAACAAATACCTGTACACGTGGCGCAATCTTGGGCGTTGATCATGATCAAGCAAGCGCACATCGTGAGGAGACCATTTTCCCCTCATTTTGACGTCGGTGGCACGAGTCGTCGGCAACACAATTTTTTCCTCATTTGACGTCGGTGGCACGAGTCGTCGGAGGCGTTGACCAAGTCAACGCCCTGAACCCCACTTTTTTTTTTCTTTTTCTCTCCCGCCTTCGTCCGATCCTCTGCCTTCTTCTACTTCCTTCGCCTTCTTCTCTCGTCTCCCACTTTTGGAGTTCGAACAGAGGAGCTCGACGCAGTGGAGGGGTCGGCGAGGTTGATGAAGGGGATGGAGAGGTAGAGCTCGGCGTGACCATGGTGGAGCTCGTCAAAGGAGGGGAGTTCGTCCCCGGAGCTCTGTGAGTTGGCCAAGGATGGAAGAGCTTGACGACGGGTTCGGTGCTCAGTGCTCGGAGACGATGAGAGCTTTCTTCTCTCATTTGGGCTCTGGTGCCATGAATGCTCGGATCGAGGCGGCGAGCCTCGCGGCATTGGCGATGGAGGGGAGGAGGAAAGGAGCTCGATAGTTCGGCGGAGGAGCTCGACGAGTGGAGTTCGGAAAGGGAGTTCTCGAACTCGAAGGCAACGAGCTTGGAGTTCGGCGTAGCCGTGGTGGAGCTCGTGAAGGAGGGGAGCTCGACATTGGAGTAGACGAGAGGAGTGAGCTCGAGCTCGGAGTAATGCTTGGCGGCGGAGGCTTTGTGCTCGGCAAGTGTGTTGGTGAGCTCGACTGTGATGTGTGGTGTCGAGGTTGAAGGACTTGGAGCTCGTGAAGGGGAGTTCGAAGTGGAGTTTTGGAGTTGGCAAAGGTGCTTGGCAGCGAGGCTCGACATTGGAGTCGAGGTTGGAGCTCGACACTGGAGGAAAGCTCGGCGGTGGCTTGATGGAAGTCGGAGCTCGTCGAGGTGGTGGTGGAGCTCGACTGTTAGGAGAGCTCGACATCTACGGTGAAGGATTTTGAGCTCGACGAGAGTGGAAGCTTGAGCTCGGCCTCGGAGCTTGGTGGCTATGGGTTCGGCGAAACCAAGGTGGAGTTCGACGATGAAGGAGGTCTTGATGAAGGAGGTCGAGGCTCGAGGTTGAAAAGGGGTTCGACGAGCTGGAGATTCCTTTTCTAGATGAAGTGGCAGCAAACATCTTGTATCCTCCGAAGGTATTATCTAATGCTGCTATCTCTTATAGCGACTAAGTTTGTTAAAACTTAAAAATGCTTGTGTACTTCCAGATTCTTGATGGGTGAAATTAAACAAGGTCAACCATCAAAGTATCAATATTTTGGTGTCTTCATGGTTGATACATAACTTACACTCAGCAAGTTTTCTTTTTTTGCTTTTGTTATGTTAGCTTATATGGAGTTTTTGATTTTTGAAGTTATTAATTTTTTCCATGTATTTTCTTTTCATTTCTTCTGGCTATTGATAAAGTTATTCAGATTTTCAGGATGCCCAAAAGAAAAGAAAATTACCCTTACTACTCTTTCATTCAATATAATTGTCGAGTGCAAAAGAAGTATCACTCTAATAAATGAACAGAAGTGATGGCCAAAATACATGCAAATATACATACATATAATCTATGTGATGTAGCTAATGACCTAATCTCCATTTACTTTTGTTCTTGTTGTTTTTTCTCAATCTACGTGCTAACTGTTGCTGCTAATTTTGGTGTGAGAGCAAATAAATTAATTTGTTAGTTCTTTGAGGAAAACAATAAAGCAAACTTGTTGACCTTCACTAATGTGTTGACTTGTTTCGTGCTGTTGCCGCGAACCTGCACAAAGTTCGATACACAGGGATAGATCTCAGTGACGAACCTTCCGATGCTCTTGTCAGTAATCAGAAAGATTAAAAAAGAGCTTTAGGTAGAAAAAGATTGATTACCCTCTGACGGTAGGGGAGAGAGGGGTATTTATAGTTCTCGGTGTGGATGGGTAGAATGGGTTAAAACTACCTCTTAGGGATAAAGACGAATTTGGATTTTTCCATATCCTTCTGAAGTGGCTTGTAACGGGTTGGAACCCGTATCCAATGGGGTAGATCCGCTTATGGGTTGTTGGGCCCTGAAGAAGAGATCCAGTTCCCATTTCGGACCTGTTTGTAGGTGAAATTACTGTTTTGTCCCTGAGAGCTTTAAGATTCGCGTCCGATGTGAACGGTCTCGATTTAACCCTATTTTTAGTCATATCACGAGCCCCCACTCCTGGAGACTGAGTTTTACAGTCTTTGAGGAGTAGTTTGCCCATTTTTAATGGCTTATAGAATTATATCGGAGTTCTCAGAGGAGTTTGGATCTTGCTCGAGGTATAACAGTGTTTTTCTGAGCTTGTAAAATGCCCAAAATGATTCTCAGATTTTTCTGGATTTTTTGTGATTTTTTTAGATTTTTCTGATTTTCCCCCAATGTTTAATCATTTTTTTTGAATTTTTATTCAATTCCCGAATTTGAATAATTAATTATCGAAAATTTTAATTAATTATTTTAATTTAATAATTATTTTTTTAGAATTTTTAAAATTATTTTTTGAATTAATAATTATTTTTAGAAATTTTTAATTAATTTTTTCTATTTTTAATTAATTTTTTCGGATTTTTAAAATAATTAATTCAAATAAATAAATAAATAAACAAATACCTGTACACGTGGCGCAATCTTGGGCGTTGATCATGATCAAGCAAGCGCACATCGTGAGGAGACCATTTTTTCCTCATTTTGACGTCGGTGGCACGAGTCGTCGACAACACAATTTTTTCCTCATTTGACGTCGGTGGCACGAGTCGTCGGAGGCGTTGACCAAGTCAACGCCCCGAACTTCACTTTTTTTTTCTTTTTCTCTCCCGCCTTTGTCCGACCTCTGCCTTCTTCTACTTCCTTCGCCTTCTTCTCTCGTCTCCCGCTTTTGGAGTTTGAACAGAGGAGCTCGACGCAGTGGAGGGGTCGACGAGGATGACGAAGGGGATGGAGAGGTCGAGCTCGGCGTGACCATGGTAGAGCTCGTCAAAGGAGGGGAGTTCGTCGCCGGAGCTCTGTGAGTTGGCAAAGGATGGAAGAGCTTGACGACGGGTTCGGTGCTCAGTGCTCGGAGACGATGAGAGCTTTCTTCTCTCATTTGGGCTCTGGTGCCACGAATGCTCGGATCGAGGCGGCGAGCCTCGCGGCATTGGCGATGGAGGGGAGGAGGAAAGGAGCTCGATAGTTCGGCGGAGGAGCTCGACGAGTGGAGTTCGGAAAGGGAGTTCTCGAACTCGAAGGCAGCGAGCTTGGAGTTCGGCGTAGCCGTGGTGGAGCTCGTGAAGGAGGGGAGCTCGACATTGGAGTAGACGAGAGGAGTGAGCTCGAGCTCGGAGTAATGCTTGGCGGCGGAGGCTTTGTGCTCGGCGAGTGTGTTGGTGAGCTCGACTGTGATGTGTGGTGTCGAGGTTGAAGGACTTGGAGGTTGTGAAGGGGAGTTCGAAGTGGAGTTTCGGAGTTGGCAAAGGTGCTTGGCAGCGAGGCTCGACATTGGAGTCGAGGTTGGAGCTCGACACTGGAGGAGAGCTCGACGGTGGCTTGATGGAAGTCGGAGCTCGTCGAGGTGGTGGTGGAGCTCGACTGTTAGGAGAGCTCGACATCTACGGTGAAGGATTTGGAGCTCGACGAGAGTGGAAGCTTGAGCTCGGCCTCGGAGCTTGGTGGCTATGGGTTCGGCGAAACCAAGGTGGAGTTCGACGATGAAGGAGGTCTTGATGAAGGAGGTCGAGGCTCGAGGTTGAAGAGGGGTTCGACGAGCTGGACGACGGAGGTTGAGGTCGACAGTGGAGGGGACAAAGCTCGGAGGTTGAAGGAGGCCTGTTCGTGGTTTTTGGCAGGAAAAAGGAGAAGAAGAGGAGTAGCGGTAGCGGGTTTGGGCCTCTAACGGGTCCGAACCTGACCCGTTAACCCTCAAATTCCCTTTTTTTTGGTCGAATCTGGTCTGTTGATCGTGATTGAGCACAAATTTGGAGACGAAATTTTTCTCCAATTTGAGGGTCGGTGGCAAGAGTGCTCGGGTTGCATTTCCGAACCAGGAGAGACTTCAGCGGCTTGACACGTGGCGGTTAACGGTTGACCGTTGACTCAGTCAACGTTGGCTGTCGATTTTTTTTTGGATAATTTTTTCTCTCGTTTCAGGGTCGGTGGCAAGAGCGCTTGGGTTGCATTTCCGAACCAGGGGAGGGCTTCGGCGGCTTGACACGTGGCGGTCAATAGTTGACCGTTGACTTGGTCAACGTTTGACCGTTGACTTTCCTTTTACTTTAATCACAACCGTTGATCTTGATTTGAGTGTGGATCTTGAGGCAGATTTTTTCTCCAATTTAAGCTTCGGTGGCAAGAGTGCTCGGGACTTGTTGCCGAAGTCTAGGAGAGTTTTTTCTCGCATTTGGACGTCGGTGGCAAGAGTGCTCGGCCTACGTTGCCGAAGTCCAGGAAAGTTTTTTTCTCGCATTTGGACGTCGGTAGCAAGAGTGCTCGGGACTTGTTGTCGAAGTCTAGGAGAGTTTTTTCTTGCATTTGGACGTCGGTGGCAAGAGTGCTCGGCACACGTTGTCGAAGTCCAGGAGAGTTTTTTCTCGCATTTGGACGTCGGTGGCAATAGTGCTCGGGACTTGTTGCCGAAGTCCAGGAGAGTTTTTTCTCGCATTTGGACGTCGGTGGCAAGAGTGCTCGACACATGTTGCCGAAGTCCAGGAGAGCTTTTTCTTGCATTTGGACGTCAGTGGCAAGAGTGCTCGGCACACGTTGCCGAAGTCCAGGAGAGCTTTTGCACAGCTGTATTGTAACCGACGTTCCCAGTGCTACGGAGGTCGGATTGGGGCGTGTGACCCCTTGTTTCAAAGCTATCTCGAAGATCTACAAGTTCTCTTCAGAAATGAGTTGGAGAATCATCCTTCTTCAAGGTCAAGATAGTCCCGCAACATCTTCGCCTTCACGAAGTTGAGAAGAGCTTTGCATGACTTTAGGGGAGAGTTTTAGCTCTGAACTCGCTGAGAAGAAGGCCGCTCGGGAGGTGAGCGGAGCGCAGAGCTTGACTTTAGGAGAGAGCCGTTTGGGAGACAAGTTTGAAGAGCAACTCTAGGAGAGAATTGTGCTTCGAACTCGTTGAGAAGAAAGCCGCTCGGAAGGCGAGCAGAGCGAAGAGCATGACTCTGGAGAGAGCCGTTTGGGAGACAAGTTTGAGTAGCAACTCTAGGAGAGAGTTGTGCTCCGAACTCGTTGAGAAGAAGGCCGCTCGGGAGGTGAGCGGAGCGAACAACTTGGCTCTAGGAGAGAGCCGTTTGGGAGACAAGTTTGAGGAACAACTCTAGGAAAGAGTTGTGCTCCGAACTCGTTAAGAAGAAGGCCGCTCGAGAGGCGAGCGGAGTGAAGAGCTTGGCTCTAGGAGAGAGCCATTTTGGAGACGAGTTTGAGGAGCAACTCTAGGGGAGAGGTTTAGCTCTGAACTTGTTGAGAAGAGGTCCGCTCTGGAGGCGAGCGGAGCGAAGAGCTTGGCTCTAGGAGAGAGCTGTTTGGGAGATAGGTTTAAGGAGCAATTCTAGGAGAGAGTTGTGCTCCGAACTCGTTGAGAAGAATGCCGCTTGGGAGGCGAGCGGAGCAAAGAGCTTAGCTCTAGGAGAGAGCCGTTTGGGAGACGAGTTTGAGGAGAGTTTTAGCTCTGAACTTGTTGAGAAGAGCTCCGCTCTGGAGGCGAGAGGAGCGAAGAGCTTGGTTCTAGGAGAGAGCTGTTTGGGAGACAAGTTTGAAAAGCAACTCTAGGGGAGAGTTAAGCTCCGAACTTGTTATTTAAAAGAGTTTCAACAGTTGTGGGAGCAATTCCGAATGGTGAGCTGCCCCGCACTTGCTTGTTTGCAAGCGGTTAAAGCAGCATCGAACCAAGTGTTGGACTTTAAACTTGTTGTTAAGAGAGTTAACGAGTTGTAGGAGCAATTCCGAATGGTGAGTTGCCCCGCACTTCCTTATTTGCAAGCGGTTAAAGCAACGTCGAACCAAGTGTTGGACTCCAAACTTGTTTTTTGAGCTTAGTGAGTTGTAAGAGCAACCCTGTTGGACAAGTTGGACTCAGAACTTACCATTTAACGGGTCGTAGATGTGACCCAGAGAGATAGAGATGAGGCAAATGCAATAATTTTTTATAGAAAGACGCTAAGTTTTATTGAAACAAACTAAGTGGCTGCTACAATAGGGCGAGCCATTATTACATATTTTTGGTCGTGTTACAAGCATCGGCCTTATTGAAATCTGAACCTACTTCTACGATAGGGTGAAGGCCTCTTGGGAGGAGTTTGGTTCTCCCCCCATTGGACCTCCATGGATAAGGTGGAGGACGGCCCCAGGTTCGGAATCTTGGGACTCGGCGGACCTCTCTGTTCGCTTGTAGGCTCCTCGGGGTGGAAGATCGGCCTCGTCTTTTTGGACAAACTTGGTCAGGTGTCCCCGTTGTATGAGCTCTTCGATCTCCTCTTTGAGAGCTCGACAATCATTCGTGTTGTGGCCGTGGTCCCTATGAAAGCGACACCACTTATCCCTGTTTCTTTTCTTGCCAGAGGTACTCATTCTAGGGGGAGGGGGAGTAGCCCTTTCTTGTCCACCTCCATAAGAATTGCTGATATACTAGCATTGAGGGGGGTGAACTTCTTAAAATGAGGAGCTGGACGGCGTTGGCCATTGTCGTCCCTCTAGAATTTCTGGGATCCTTCTCTCGTATTCTTCCGTTTGTTCCCGGAAAATGATTCCTCGAGAGCGGGGGGGTTGAGAGCCTTTTCCACTCGGATGTACCTCTCACTCCTAAGCAGGAGTTCTGAGAAGTCCCGAGGAGGTTTCTTGGCAAGGGACGCCTTGAGGTCGGTGTTAGTGATGTTGTGCCTGAATGCCGCCGAGGCTACTAATTGGTTGAGGGAGGCAATAGACCGAGCTTCGGCGGTGAAGCGCCTTCACATTTTCTTTGGCTGAGGGTCACCAAAGATGCACTTGTTTTCTCGGTCCGACGACTACTCACGAAATGAGTAAGGAAGAGCCCTTCGAACTGATCGAAGGAGAAGATGGAGGCCAGGGTGAGTCGAGAGTACCATTATCTCGCGGGCCCCTTCAGCGTGGCAGGGAATGTCTTGCAAAGGAGCATATCCGATGCCTGGTGGATCATCATGAGAGTTTTAAAACTCTCGATGTGGTCGGCGGGGTTCGACTCTTTGTTGTATGACTCAAAGTTAGGGGGCTTAAGTTTTTCGGGGCCGGGGCTTCCATGATGGTCCGGGAGAACGGAGGCCTGCTCGGGTGGAAATTTCTCGCCCGTTGTTCCTCTTCTCTATCAAGTCGGCCAAGGCGCCTCTCCATCTCGTAGAGACGGCGGTAGACCAAGTCTTCCCTTCGGTCATATCTTGCCGAGCCCCGAGACTCTTTCCTATGCGGAAGGGGACCAGGAGTGCGGTGGTGATGGCTTGGGGCAGGTCGAGGACTGGGTGCCCGTTGCTCGTGGTTGGGAGCGACATGAGGACCCGCAGAACGACTTCTTGATAATCCTGGAACTCCGTCCTTGTGATTGGTGCCCCTCCAGCTTGGCGGTTCCTATGTGTGGCTCGGCTTACTAGAGTATGACTTCTTCGCCGATGACGTTGATGGGACTCTCTTCGCCTCCTCGGGGGAGGGGATCTTGTGGTCCTCGGTCTACGGGGGGTTTGGATTCTCGAGACCCCTGGGTGCTCAGGTTGATGGACTCCCTCAAGGGCTTGCCATCCATTCAAGTGAGTTCGGAGGTCGACCCCCTGTTGGCGGTTGACAATCACTTGACGGAGATCCTGCTCCGGAGAGCTTTGAGAAGCCATAGAGTCAACTGAAGGATTGTGGACCGCGACATGGTTATGAAGAGGATGTTGCTTTGGACGACTCCGACGAGAGCCCCCTAGGCAGCCCCCCGAGACCCTGGAGGGGCCGGTTGAGGAGGAGGCTGTTAAGGAAGAACATCTTGGACTGGAGGAGGAGGAAGAGGAGTGGCTCTTCGGCTGTAGACCATTGCCTTCCCCTTCTCTCGTGGATGCATAGTTAGAAACTACTTCCGCTAATGAAGTAAGGTTGGATTGCTTTTTCGTTTTCCACAAACATCGCCAATCTGTTGCTGCTAATTTTGGTGTGAGAGCAAATAGATGAATGTGTGAGTTATTTGAGGAAAACAATAAAGCAAACATGTTGACCTTCACCAACGTGTTGACTTGTTTCTTGCTGCTGCCGCGAACCTGCACAAAGTTCGATACACTGGGATGGATTCAGGCGCCGAACCCTCCGATGCTCTTGTCAGTAATCAGAAAGATTAAGAAAGAGCTTTAGGTAGAAAAAGATTGATTACTCTACAACGGTAAGGGGGAGAGGTGTATTTATAGTCGTCGTAGGGATCCGTTTCGAGATAAGAACAAATCTCTACTTCCTGGTGTGGATGGATAGAAGGGGTTAAAACCTCCTCTTAGGGATAAGGACGAATTTGGATTTCTCCATATCCTTCTGAACCGGCTTGTAACGGGTTGGGACCCGTATCCGATGGAGCAGATCCGTTTATGGGTTGTTGGGCCCTGAAGAAGAGTCCCAGTTCCCATTTCGGACCTGTTTGTAGGTGAAATTATTTACTGTTTTACCTATGAGAGCTTTAAGATTCGTGTCCGATTTGAACGGTCCTGATTTAATCATATTTTTAGCCATATCACTGACCTATAACTTATAATGGAATCATCCCAGGGTGGTTCCAAATGAGCAATCATATTGCCAGGCAAGTAATCAGAACCTATTCCTCTATAGTAGTTGAGCTTACAATCATTAAATATGTCTTTATATGTGCATGTTTATTAAAACCGGAAATTGAAGCAGTTGGAATTGGTAATTAAGTTTGAAAACCTATTGACTGAATCCCAGATCTGTTTCTGTTTTTGTTAGTTTTGTTAATGTATATTTATACATGCTAAAATTTGAAGATGTCCCATGGTTGTTTACTCGTTCCCTCATAGTAAATTGACCTTACACTCACTAGAATATAGTTTGTATTGTTTGCAAGTAATCAGGATTTTTAGCACGTTGATATTATCGAGATTACTTTGCAGATGGGACGTGTTGATGGCTATAATCCATATCAAAGTAGAAGCGATACTACTTTTGCCTGGACAAATGTGACAGAAAAAACCATTAACAGCTTCAGCAGTAGGTACTTCAACCAAATTTGTATTTGTTTGTGTTATTTTTCTGAAATCTTTTAATTTGAATATCTTTTACATGTATCCTATGATTACTTATATTTTGTTACTCTGAAATCTTAATGGTTTTACTTGAAGAATTACAATGAGGAAAATAATTTCCTTGTCATTATAACAAAAATGTTAATTTTAGACATCAACCTTACAATGAAATAAGACCTGCTTCGATTTATTTATTTATTTTCTCCAGTTTTGGAGGCTCTTGATTCTCCTCCTTACTGGTCATATTATCCAACTTATGAACTATTGAAGCAATTTTGTTATGCCTATACCAGACCGTTTCTTCTGTTTACTGCTAATTTTCATGGTTAAGTCTGGACGACAGACTGTATCATTGCAAGGAACATGGAGAGAATTAGCAAGAAATCTTGCTGCTTATTATCTAAGCAGTTAAAATCGGTTCTCGGAACTGATCAGTCTAGGAGTGATTAATGATTAATCGGTTAATCGGAAAATAATCGGAGATTAAATCGAAAAAATTGTGTATATATATATGTGTGTGTGTGTATATACGAAAAAAATAAAAAAAATGATCTATCCTCTCTAAAGTATATGTTCAAGAGGATCTTAAGTTTTGAAAGAAAAGTTAACACGTGAAATATCAAGTTCAGGACCGGCCCTCTACTTGAGGTAGGGGAGGCAGCCGCCTTGGGCGCCGATTTTTTTTGCAATTTTAGGGGTTCCCAAATTTATTTTTCCTTGTATTTATATATACGTATTTTGCGCGTAATTTTTTTTAGGGGTCTCCAAATTTAATTTTTTAGACTTCTTTTTAAAATTAGTACTTAAGCCGGCTTATTTTAGTTGGGCATGAAGTTGTATGGAGATTTTTTTCCACAAATCCCTAAATCTCCATCTATTTCTTCATATATCTCGGTTTTTAATAATTGTACAAAAAAAATTCCAAATTTTTTAAAATCATTTTTTTAAAAACAAATTTTGTATGGGGCCCCATTTTAGAAGTTTGCTTTGGGCCCCCGTAAACTCAAGGCCGGCCCTGATCAAGTTCAATGTCACTAATTAAGTAAGCATACCTTAAAACTCAGAGATAACACATTCAAAGTATAAATAAACAGTAAACAATCCACATTCATTTTCATATTCATAATTCACGTTTAATGTTACATACAAAAATAAAAACTAAATATAATTAAACATTTCTAGTTTTTCACTCTTATTATGTTATACCAAAATGCAAAAGACCAAAACTTAGTGAAACAAACGTAGAATTAATTTAATCGGTTAATCGTTTTAAACGATTATCGGCCAATTACTGACTTAATCATCGATTATTCCCGATAAACTGCTAACGATAGAAATATTCTAAATCTTTAGAAAATTAATCGTCTTGGATTTGATTAGCAATTAATTGTCGATTAATCAGCAATTTTTTTCCAATTTGACTGCTTAGCTTATTATTAAAAGTCAAATACAAATTCGATGCATGCTGCCTATAAATATAGGGAGAGGATCTTCTTTATTCATGTCTTTTGGTGGGGGACGGACGGACGGACTCGGGTTGAGCAACTTGTTAAGAACTCAGGGATTAGGCATGTGACTTGCAATAGTGGCAGGGCACAAATTTGAAGGTGCTAATATCAAAATTTTGAAAATAGTCAGTTTCTCCTCATGTATCCGGAACGAGGTGGCGTGGACTTGACCTTAACTTAAGAAAGTTGGCACGACATGGGATTTTGTGGCAAAAAATTCACAAAATTGAGTGGTGGCAACTATTATTGAGAAAGTTTTTTTTAAGATTTATATTTAAGGGATTATATTTAAGGGAAGGGATGGGGTACTCACCTACAAAAATACCTGAACCAAACAGACCCTTTAGGGATTATATTTAAGGGAAGGGATGGGGTACTCACCTACAAAAATACCTGTTGTGAAGATTATGAAGAACAAATTTACCCTTTTAGTTTAACCAATATAATTTAAATGTTCATAAATCATGGTCACTAATGAGTTGGATAAGGCAGGACCATAAGAGAAAGAAAATATAACAAAGGAAGAAAGAAATAAAGAAACGGACAAACAAAGAAACGATGTGATGAGGACATCTATTCTGTTTAGTTTAGTATTTTATTTCAGTACCATATTTGTTTTTGGCAATTATAGCCATATGTAGTCTTTCTTTTATGCATTAGAATATTTCTGAGATTTTAGAATATTTTGAGATTTGTATCAAGATTTGTTTTGAGCCTATATATAGGCTTTGAGATTAATGAGAAGTTATGTTATTCTTGATTAAAAATTATTGTGTTGAGTTTTGCTCTTCATCTCTCCTTTGTGTGATACAATTGAGATCCAACTTATTAGGGTTTGTGGTTAATCCTAATAAAAGTTTAAGGTTTGTGATAAACTCTAAAACTATCCCAAATTCCCAAATCCCCAAATCAATTAAAAAAAAACAAATCCCCAAATAAAACCCTAACTCCTCTTCATCTTCTACCTCTTTCCCCGTTGATTCCCGAAACCCCCGATCCCTCTCGAACTCCCCCTCACCGCCCTCGTTGCCTGCAACCCACACCACCACCACCATCCCTTTCCCCTCTCTCATCGATCTCCCTACCCCCTCGCCTTTACTTTCCGCTGTCAACCTTCATCGACGACCCCATCATTGTCATCACCTCCGTCGATTTCGTTAACTGCTCCATCCCGCATCCCTGTCGACCGCCTCCCCTCACCCAGATCTGCCGCCCTCACTCCTCCCTCATACAGTCGAAGCCACTCCGAGGCTTCCTCCCTTGTCGCCGGTTCTACCACGAGCCCTGGCGCCCCTCGTCCCTGCCGCCGTCTTCCCTTTTGTGGATTCACTGTTGTTGCCATCCGGGCAGCGATTACTGCTCTCTTCGAATCCCGGTATACTCTTTCCACTTTTTAATTATTTGTGTTATACTGTTTTATTGTCTCTATTATATTATTTAATTTAACTGTCGACCACAAATATTGGGATTGAATGTTCTACTTGCCTAATTAGAGTACGAATCAATATTGCATCTTTTACTTGCTAAGAATGCTTAGGAATATAATTATTGATTGTAGATTTGAATTATTAATTGGGCTTGTTAAACTTAATTCAATTCTTGAAAATCCATCAAACCGATTAACTGTTTAAAATTCTAACTTTAATCCGCACTATATATTGGTAAAATTAATCCTTTAAAATTCTTGGAAATTCTCTATTTAGGATTACGTTTTACATGATAATGAAAATTAGTAAATAAATAAAATGAGACAGTGTTCATAATATGCAACCCTAGCTAATAACCAACAAGGCATTTGGAGAATCTCCTAATTATCTACTTCTTAGTGCTCCATCTACTCACTCACATGATCCTTGTATATATTAATCAAATCTGTGGGGTTGCTACCATTGTTAAGGACAGAGAAACTATAAAATCTTGAAAATCAAGGTTTTGTTCTCTTGATAAGATATTATACAGAGCTGGTCAATAGGCTTGTTAAGTTGGAATTCCAAAATCTAGTGAAAATTTTCATTTAGATATCAGCTCTTTTTCTTATTCTTTATTTGATATTATCTTCACTCATGGATTGGTTTTGTGTATTAAGTATTAACTGGAATGGTCTTAGTATCATGGAAGATTTCTACAACATGTAACCCTCTGTATAATATTATGATTTCATATTTTATTCACTGGTGCTTATATTCTAATAACCAGCTTGTGCTGGCTTTTAGGCACCAGTAATAAAGTACTGGTTTTCACTTGTCTTTCGTTTGTGGATGTTGGCCATGCTTGATGATCTTTATTTGATACTGCCCTCACACGTTGATTGGTTTATACCTATTATATCGGGCATGGTCTTAGTATTATTGAAGTTATCTGCATGTAACCCTTCATTGGTTGCAGATTATGTTTCCACACTTTGTTTACTGGTGTGTAAAATCAACTTCCTTCTAATTGATTACTAAATAGGAAGTGGCATTTCCAGAAACAGAAATGACTAGAAAATATTGTTATTTTGATCAATTTAATTTTGAATTGATGATGGATACATTTCTGATGTAACAAATTGATGACAAGATCTCAATATTTGTGGTGATCTCTGACAACTATTTTTAGTAATAATAATATTATTGGTTGCTTTGGGTTGGAGTATCTTTCTTGTATCGACATCTAACATAAATCTCGTTTGTTAATTAATTTCCATATCAATTTTTTGGCCATGTAAATGAAATTGCTCAGAAGGCATATTGATTTGCATGACATATAGGATATGAATATTTGTTTTCCCACTTTATTTCTAATTTTTCCTATGGGAAAAAAGTAATTTTCTTGTATTTATTTAATTTTTACTATGACATGAAGTACATTTCTGTAGGACATCTCAAGATGTCTATTATTGATTCAGTGGCACCATCAAACATGGCCAGCTATTCAAACCAACCCTTTGGTCAAGCCTATTGACATGTTGATATTAAACCAACTAAAAGAAACATACTAAAATATTAGAGTAAGTTTATATGTATTTAACTTTCTTTCTCTATGTGCGTGTTTCTTTTTTGATTCAAGTTATTGTCCTTATGTGCGTACTTTTTTCTTTTGGGCTATTATCAAAATTACGATTTTGTTGAGACCTTTTGGTTCTTGTATTATTAATAATGCAACCTATATATTAGACATTTATTTGGTAGCTTTCTCTTGCTTTGTTTAAATTATTCTTGGTTGTGAGGTTTATTCGATGATTTGTAGGCGAACAATTTATATATCTAGATATTTTGCCGGTAAGGATACATTAAGATTGGTTTATATATTTAAATTTTCAAGGCTAAAATTGGAAAAAATTCCTTGAACTATTCCCTATATGCAGAAAACTCCACTGACATTTTTTTTATGTAGAAAACCGCACTCAACTATGATTGCGAAAAACACAGTCTTACTCTGTTAGGGTTCTGTTCGTTTTTGGTCATGTGCAACGCATATGACTTAAAAATGGACGATTTTACCCCTCGACTGTTTGACCCTATTTTCTTCTTTTCTTCCTCCTTTATTCATAACTCATTTCTTTTCCCCCCAAAACTATCCCTAATCCCAAATCAGGCCCCTTGTCTACACTCTCCAACCCCCAAATCCACCTAATCAACCCCAAATTCATCTTCTCCATTGCTGACGCCATCCAGTCGAGGACGTCAACCGGTTTCGTATTTTGCTTGTGGCGACCCAGAAGTGTAGACTTTCTCCCGAAATTCAATTTGGACAAAGTGAGTTCCTATTATCTTTCCTTCTTCCTTTGTGAGCTACTTATGGAGATGATGTTAGTGGTTTCGGTAGTCTTAAACAGATGGCTTGTTTATGGTGTCGGGAATATTAAACGAATATTTTGTTTGTGGTGTCGGGAATCTTAAACAAATGAGGGGGGGGGGGACCTCTGAATGTGGGGTGCGATGGGGTTAGGATTTGGACAGCTATCCAAATAGAGATTGCATTCATTGTGGGAGGCTGTGTAGCAATAGTAGGTTAGGGTTTTTTTGTGTGTTAGATATGCATGAGTAGGCCTGTGTAAACACTGTAATGACATTATTAGAAAATATTGGAAGCCACAGTAGATCCAGGTCTTGCTAATAATCACTTCACTTATGAGATGCCCAAAAACAGAAATGAAGTAATAGGCCAATAAGTAGGGACCTATTCTAGTTTCTCCTCATGTGCAGTTTTAAAGTCATCAATCATGTGCAGTTTTAAAGTCATCAATAATAGGCCTAATTGGAGTTTGCCATCTTTCATTTCTGCTGTTAACAGAGATTATGGGGTTGTAGTTAGCAGAAATGTGGCTTCTAGAGCTAGAAGAATGGCTCAAGATGAGGCTGATGGGAAGCATGTCGAGCAATATAGTCATTTGTGGAATTATGCAAATGCCATGATGAAGAAAATGCCTGATACTATGACCATTATCAAGACTGAAAATATAGATGGTTGCGAGCAGAAGAGATTCAAGAGTGTGTTCGGAAATCCTAAAAGTGGTTAGATACTCAATATATCACATGCATGTCACCTCATCAAGTGCTCATTTATTAAATGAGCAAGTTGCTCATATCCCTTTTACTCATATATATATATATATATATATATATATATATATATATATAGGGAAAAAGGGGTATGAGCAACTTGCTCATTTAATAAATAAACAATTAATGATGTGGTATACATGTGATTGGAAAAGCCTTAAAAGGGTTAGTTGTCCAATGTATCACATGTATGCCACATAATCAATTGCTTAGATAGGGAAAAAGGGGTATGAGCAACTTGCTCATTTAATAAATAAGCAATTGATGATGTGGTATACATGTGATTGGAAAAGTCTTAAAAGGGTTAGTTGTCCAATGTATCACATGTATGCCACATAATCAATTGCTCATTTACTAAATGGGCAAGTTGCTCATATCCCTTTTACCCATATATATATATATATATATATATATATATATATATATATATATATATAGGGAAAGGATCCGTTGCACACTACTTTGGTGCTCACCGCGTGAACACTAGGCCTTCGAGCGTTCATATCGAAAATCCAAACCGTTCACATTGATCTACACATCTAAATTAGTCTAAATATGTAAAGTCAAATCATTTGAAATTCATTTGCCCATCCATCATGTGACTATAAAAACAATGAATTTCAGCCATACAATTATGTAACACTTCAATTAATGGGCAAATGAATTTCAAATAATTTGATTTTATATATTTAGACTAATTTAGATGTGTAGATCAATGTGAACGGTTCAGATTTTCGATATGAACGCCCGAAGGCCTAGTGTTCACGCGGTCAGCACCAAAGTAGTGTGCAACGGATCCTTTCCCTATATATATATATATATATAAGAAATGTTCAGTTGAAAACACAAATGTCTGTGTAAACGTGGAAAACCACCTAGGAAAACAATGACCTAGGTTATAATGCATTATAACCTAGCCGTTGTTTCCAATAATGGCCTAGGTTTGTTTTCACGTTTTCCACAATATTTACGTTTTCAATTGAGCATTTCCATATATATATATATGGAAACATGGACCTTTATACCACAATTTATAATTATTTTTCAACATATACTAATGAAAACATGGACTTTTATTTACAACTAATTATTGTCATACTATTCAAACTTGAGCCATATAATTGTTGATTTACTGTTTACAAGGCTTTTCATATGCTGTATCGTTCTGAAGATGTGCCGTAGGCACATGCCCACGGGCAAATCTAGTAGTACAATAAAACTATATCTAAACAAATTATTTTTTACAAATTTCTTTTCTCTATAGTAATCTTCATGGTTTGGAAATATTTTACAACCAACCATACACCCTCTTATTACATGAAAGAAGAAGTCGATTTTGTGAGAATATCCATTACTATCCTTGAAGTTGATGGAGAAGAAGAGTCAGTGAAATTGATTTATTTATTACAATAAAACCTCGATAAATGAATGTTTGATAAAGTAATGACCTCGCGTAGATAATAATTTCTTTCGGTCCCAACTTGGCATGTGTAATAAAGTAATAACCTCGCTAAATGCATTAAATAATTAAAAATTTTTGAATTCTTAAAAGCCCAAAGAAAATATAAATTAATAATTACTAAATTTTTATACGAAAATTTATATATATAATCCACATATTCTTGAACTTTTTGTAATAACATCCATACAATAGACCCAATTTTTTTATATAGCTAAACACCTTCAATCTTTTCATTTGCTATGTAGATTAACTTAAAACCTTTTGTTTTCCAAGACATAAGTTTTCCCAGTTTTTTTTAACTTCTTTAGACTCAAATTAATACATTAATTGTTGTTTCTTGATTTTTCTGAGTACATACATTACAATATAAGTTTCACCAATTCTTTTTAACTTCTTTAGACTCAAATTAATACATTAATTGTTGTCTCTTAATTTTTTTGACCACATACATAAATTGAAAACCCCCTCTCAAATAATAAATATTAATTTATCAATAATTGAATAAATTATTCATTTATCGATAAAATAAATAATCTTGCTAAAGTAAAAAAAAAATCAGTTCGATGGGCATTCATTTATCGAGATTTTACTGTACCAATTTATGTATTTATTTATTTGGCAACCGATTTACTTTCTTTTAAACAAATTTGACAATGCATAACCTTTTGAAAAATTTGGAGCCAATGTTTGAGAGATTTTACAATAGATTTATTTTGTAAATTTATATTTGGCAACATATTTTCTAAATAAATTTGTCATCAAACTGATACGAAACTAATTCAACGACTGCAGTCTCGTTGACGACTGCCGCTTTTGGAATGGCAAGCAGTCAAACTCTGCCATAGGAACTACAGTCTTCAGAGCTGCAGAGTAAGAAGCCACATCCCCACAAAAATATGAAACATTTTTCATAAAGTTCAAGTTATATTGGCAGTTCACGAATCCTATAGTAAAATCTAATTTCTGTAACTTTTCTAATCTAAAATATAATTTAATAACTAAAATTTACTATCTGTCATGATATGAGGCTTCAAATTTCCAACTAAAATTTTATCATTTGAAGCTGAAATTCAAATAAATTGATTATGGGTTCAGTTTATTTGCTAACTAGGTCAACCTTTAGTTGGAATTAATTCAGTAGAGGCTTCAAAAATTGAATACTAATGCAACCTTAAGTTCCTAATAAAACGTTATTTTAAATATTGTGTCCAATGGCTCACCATGTTCTTTGATTGTATGGTGATGCTGTGTGTTTTTGGGGGTGTTGAGCCGACAGGTGTGAGTTTTTGTAATTTGTGTAGCGAAGATGTGGTATTAGCATTGATCCGAACCTAGGTCGTAGGGCCGGCTCCGGAGTAGCAGGAGAGAGGTGGAGGCCGGGTGCTCGGCTCGGAGCCAGTAGCTCGGCTCTGATCTAGTAGCTCGGCTCGGATCTTTGAGGTTCGGCTTGGTCTTTTGTATCTGCACACTACCTAGGAACACCGTGAGAAATTTCGGCGACAGGCCCTCCGACGATCTAGTCAGTCACTGAGAAAGCAACAGTAGCTAGGATTCAGGTGGGAAAAAGTTTATTACCTCTAGAAGTGAGGAGGGGGTCTGGTATTTATAGGAAGGGGTAAACGGGCCTAAAACCCTGACGGACTGGGTCAGACCCGTTTGCCTGTGGGCCTGAATGGGCTGAAGCCCGTTTGACTCGTTTGACTTGATGATCTGTCACGTTCCGCTTCCCAAAAATATGGAATACGAGCGCGTGACGAAGCTCAGCGAATGATTTTAACATCATCCATAAGCTGTAGGATCGACTCAGCATCATAACAAGAATATAACAGATATATATACAACCAAGCATGCATGATTAATTTATAAAGCAACAGAAAACAATCTGAAATAAAAATAATAATTTCTCAAATAGTTCTCAAATCTGAATCAAGTTAAAACTCGAGAACATCAGGTCGTTACAAGTTTTTAAGCAGAAAGAATAAATAATTCAAGAAAAATGAATATTCTAAACAAGTCTTTTCTCCACTTGAAGGCTAAAACATCTGCTCACCAATTCCAGCAGGTAGCTCGTCTCCAAAGCCTGCTTAATAAATATAAAAAAAGAAAAGTAGAGAAGACAAGAGAAAACGCCCTTAGTGCAAGTTAGAGCCACAAATAATAAAAACGAGTACAAGTAATGTAGAACCAAAAATTGGAATCAAGAATGAAATAGGGTTACAACAAGTAATGGATATTCAAGAACTAACTAGCAGGAAAGACAACTTAAGTAGACAGGCTGGATAACAAGTACTAATGACGAAGCAAGTGACAAGTGAACCTGTGAGGATATCTAACCTCAAGTGACAAGTCTCAAGTCTAGTGTCAAGTAACAAGTATCAAGTTTAGTGTCAAATTTTATATTCAAGTGCCAAGTTTCAAGTAACAAGTTGTCAAGTATCAAGTAACAAGTATCCAGTTCAAGTTTCATGTATCGGGTTTCATGTATCAAGTTCCAAGTATCAAGTAGTCAAGTATCATGTAAGCATGTAACATGTTCAAGTTTCATGTTCAAGTCCTGTGGTTGTTACTATCTAGGTAGCACTTTATGTATCCATCTTGTTACTACATGGTTGCTACATGCAAATCAGTTACGTTTAGGCTTAGTGGTGGAGTCTATAGGGCGGTGTACTCAGGTATCAAGTATCAAGCAAGTCATGCTCATGAATCGGGTAATCATATAACTAGTTCATGTGTCAAGTCATAACAAAACAAGTCATGAATCACATATATACTAGTTCATGGATCAATAATATACTAGTCCATGAATCGATTTATAATATACTAGTTCATGAATCAAATAACATACTAGTTCATGAATCGAATAATAATATACTAGTTCATGAGACATGTATCAAGTGGAAAACACGAGCCCTCTTCCGAGTACACTTTCCTATATTGTCCACTACTATGGTCTTTCCCTTAACCTTGGTTTATTACTTTTTATTATTTCTTATCAAGCAAGCATACATGTGTGCGAAACAAACCAAGAAATCATAGTCATGGACATGGGACAAGTCTGAGATATTTATATGGCATATTCGAGGGTCAACATGAATAAAAATAACACGAATAACGAAAATCTCAAGTCTGGACAGCACGACGTTGCTGTACCAAAACTGTGATTTCCGTTGCTACGAGATAGCAAATGTGGATCCGTCAGGTGGTCTAGAAACTAGACTCTTGCCCAGTTCCAACTCATATAATTAAGGTACATGAAAGTTGTGGTAACATGTGTCAAAACAGCGAACTACACTGCTAATGTGTTCAGGCAGAATTTTGTGAATCTAAGTTTAAACATGTGAAACAGGGTTAAAACATTACAAATAAATTCTGAGAAAAATTGGGGATGTCCTATAGGGTGTCCAGCAACAGCATATAAAATTTCAAGTCAAACGCTTACTGTTAACATAGTTAAATTAATTCGTAAACTAAAGGTGTGCAGTAGTTTTGCGAATCTGCGTCTACCGACACAGCTGCAGTAAAACTGTGATAACTCCTAGACCGCAACTCGAAATTCGAAAATTCCGGAGGCTATCGACATCTAGACATCTAGAGCTATATTTACTGTTCAGGGCTCGGGTTCAGATTCTGATGTTAAGGGGTTAAAACAGCATAATGAGATTCAGAACAACAACATGTGGGAATGTCTTACGAGTATAGGTTACATGAAAATTGGTTATATGCATCTAGGTTAATGTGTGATATAAATACAGGGTAATGGTTATCAAAACAGTAAGTAATATTTATTTTCCAACTCAAAAGGGTGCAAGTTCATTACATACAAGATATAACTCACATCTACAAATCTAGGGTTCTTAATTTCACGTGTCCATGTGCCTTAGGAGATAAAATGAGTCCAAGCAGTTGTAATATATTACAATGAAATTATTATGACGCTTAAGATTATGAACTTGATGAGGATTAATATTTGATCAACAACGACGAGTCAAGGAGTCACAATTTCTAACTATTTGCAGTATTTTCAAATAGACGCTTGTACTAGAACAAAAATATGTACAAGATGAATACTTGCCTTGATTGACGACGATTAGATCCGCTAACTGAGGAAAACAGGATCGAAAAATCCCGGGCGAAATCTTCCAAAAGCACGCGTGAAGCACGTGCAAGAATTCAACAGTATGAGGAAAATCCCACACCGGATCCCGCCAAAACAGCGTACAACGAGATCGGATCGGCTGCGCCAAAACACAGGACAGTGGACGCAGCCAATAGGATTCTTTCCTTACACCGGATCTGGACCGAACAGGGGACAGTGAGTGGGGATCCGCTGTGGCAAAACACCAAACACCGTAACTATCCAACCGCTGCTCGTCTTCTACCTTACGACGGCAGCGAGCGGAGAGAGAACGAGATTGCGGAGGCACCTGCGGCGACGACTGGCGGAGGGATCGGCGGCGCGACGTTGAGGAGCGACGCGACGAAGGGGTGGCGACGGTGTAGGGAATTGGTTCTGGGCGTGGACAAAGGGAGAAGGAGACGGGATGAAGAAGGAGAAGGGCAGCGGGGGTTTTTGGGTCAGCACAGTAGCTAGGTTAGGGTTAGGGTTAGGGTGTTTAGGGTTATATAGTATAGGGTTTGGGTTAACGGGTATTAGGGTATCCATTTCGAGAGGGGTCCAACTAGAGAATTGATCAAAATGTATTAAAATGGAGGATAAAGAGATGAATGACATAGAACAGCTCGTTCTTCATGGAGAACGACACAAAAGGCACACACAATCGAATTAGATCAGGTACCAAAAAAATGAGTCGCAACAAAATAATGATTTTATTCAAATGAAAACAAGATACAGGATCTCAAATAGATAAAAGAGTACAATGGGGCAAAAATACAGTATAAAAATATAGATACGAGAAATAGGAGTTACATGATCACAGGGGAGTGAAGTCTTAGGAGATCTGGTGGTCCAGATGGGGCCACGTCACTTACCCTATATCAGGACCCCCCCACTCCTGGGGGGCAGTGTAAGCCAGCCATGTAGGAGTAGTCTGTCCCTGTCGGAAGAGTGGAGCGGTGTGTCTAGAGAGTATGACTCGTAGCTTCTTGGAGTGGTAAGTGGGGTAGGACGAAGGAGATCTTTGGAGGAAGTGGCGTTGAGGGCTGGGGACCGATGGTCGGGAGTCGAACGTCGAGCTCGCATGTGCTCAGATGTCGAGGCTTACTACCGAGCGTGGAGCCCCGAAGCTTGTAGTGAAAGCTAGGGTGTGGCTCGAGGTCACTACTGAGCGTCGAGCCCCCCAGTTTCAGAAAGCTTGGGGGCGGCTTGGAATTGCTGCCCAACGTCAAGCTCCAAGCTTGTTGTAAAAGCTAGGGGTGGATCAGAATCGATGTCGAGCGTTGAGCCCCCAAGCTTGTTGTAAAAGCTAGGGTGTGGCTCGAGGTCACTGTCGAGCGTTGAGCCCCCAGTTTGAGAAAGCTTGGGGGCGGCTCGGAATCGCTGCCGAGCGTCGAGCTCCAAACTTGTTGTAAAAGCTAGAGGGTAGCTCGGAATCGCTGCCGAGCATCGAGCTCCCAAGCTTGTTGTTAAAGCTGGGGTGTGGCTCGGAATCGCTGCCGAGCGTCGGGCCCCTAAGCTTGGTGTAAAAGTTAGGGGGTGGCTCGAGGTCAATGCCGAGCGTCGAGCCCCCCAGCTTGCTGTAAAAGCTAGGGGATGGCTCAGGATCTCTACCGACCGTTGAGCCCCCAAATTTGCTGTAAAAGTTAGGGGATGGCCCGAGATCACTGCCGAGCGTTGAGCTCCAAGCTTGTTGTAAAAGCTAGGGGGTGGCTCGGAATCGTTGCCGAGCGTTGAGCCTCCAAGCTTGTTGTAAAAGCTAGGGTGTGACTCGGAATTGCTGCCGAGCATCGAGCTCCAAGCTTGTTGTAAAAGCTAGGGTGTGGCTTAGAATCGTTGCCGAGCGTCGAGCCCCCAAGCTTGTTGTAAAAGCTTCGGTGTGGCTCGGAATCTTTGCAGAGGTCGAACCCCCAAGCTTGCTGTAACAGCTAGGGGGTGGCTCGAGGTCAATACCGAGCGTCGAGCCCCTAACTTGCTGTAAAAGCTATGGGATGGCTCGAGGTCATTGCCGAGCGTCGAGCTCCCCAGCTTGCTGTAAAAGCTAGAGGATGGCTCGGGATCACTACCGACCATCGAGCCCCAAAGCTTGTTGTAAAAGCTAGGGGGTGGCTCGAGATCAATGTTAAGCGTCGAGCCTCCCAGCTTGCTGTAAAAGCTAGGAGATGGTTCGGGATCGCTACAGACCGTCGAGCCCCCAAGCTTGCTGTAAAAGCTAGGGAATGGCTCGAGGTCACTGCTGAGCGTCGAGCTCCACAACTTGCTGTAAAATGTAACACCTCGAATTTGTAAAACACCGAAAATGCCTGTTTTTATATATTTTGAGCGGTGAAAAATTATTTTGATATATTTTAATCAAATATTGATATTAGCATGAATGTTTGTGGTAGATGGGTATTCTTGTTCTATTAGAGTTAAGAGTTGGGGTTTATTTATAATATTTTGCATTTGGAGGGCCTATATGTAATTATACCATATTATTATTATTATTATTATTATTATTATTATATATATTACCAAATGAAACCCCTCCCCATTTTTCCTTCTTTCCTTCTTTCTTCTTCTCCCTTCCGTTCTTTTCTCCCGATCCGAAAGAACCCATCCGGCCCCTTCTCTCTCCTGCCCAAATCCAACCCATTTCTCCGTCGTTTTCGAATTAAATCGATGGGATGGCTAATTGAAGGGTTCTCTACAACGTGGTAGCATCGGATTTTTGAAAGGATTCCGAAAAGGTATACCCTATTTTATTTATTCGTATAAAATTAAGTGTGGTTAGTTTTATTGAGTAGAAATATTATAATAGAGAAATTTAGAGAGGTTGGAAGTGGTAGATTGGAGGAATTGGTAGATGGTTAGAGAAATTGTAAGTTGTTGAGAAATTAGGATTTTGGGTTTGTAAAATAGAGTTATATACATGAGAATTATCCCTTGTATGGTAGAAAAAAAATTGTAGTGAGCCATTAGAATAAAATGGGGAGTGGTGATTTTGGCATAAACTCGAATTAGGGAGTTTATGAAATTGGGTAAGAAACTCGATCCAAATAATTGTAGATAATGCATATGAGGGTGTAGAGTATTATGCAAGGATTAATATGAATTTAGGATGATTTTTATAGGCTTCCAGCTCAATTAAATTGAGTGAAATGAATTATAGGTGAAAATTTCACGCCGGGTGTTCGATGAAATGTCCGAGCGAGATTTAGGTGAGAATTTGATGGGTCCGGAGGCGTAGTTGAGTCTTATTATTATTAGTAACCCTAATATGTGAGATTAGGACAAAGGAGATTAAGGAATTTAGAAAATATGAATTTTTCTTATTAGAAAGCCTCCGATCAATAAGGGAGTGTTTGTATTAAAACCCGAATTCGAAATCCATCGATGTAGCTCGCCTGCATATGTCATTTGTGACGCGTGGGTGAAGACGGATCGAAATTTGGAGGTCCGTAGGTTGAGTTTTGAGCTTTAAACTAATCGGTTCTATAATTTTTCAATTAGGAGGAAAAAGTCGAACTTCGACTGGCTACAGGATGGACGTGAGACATCGTTTGCTCGATCTGTCAGGTGAGTATGTTGTATTTATAAATATTTTATATTGTGGCCGAATTTCGTGGCTTTGTGATGTATTTCGTAGAAGTTATATTAAAAACTGATTTTGAATGAAAATACGGCTTTTTAAGGGTCAAAAACTGAGTTTTTGTGATATTTGAGGAAATTAACTATTTTAAGTATACAAAACCTATATTATGGGTTAATGTGATGTGTTGAAGTATAAAAATTAAATATATTAAATTGTTTATTCATATTTTTACTCCGTGCATATTTTGTGCATGTTTTTGGGATATATAGGCCGATATAGGCAATTGGGTATATGCGGAGCCTGGTGTATGGGCTAGCATGCTATGGATGGATGTTATAAGATGTAATTAGACGAAATTAGTGAATGTGATCATGTTTTGAAAATCCGTGTAATTATAGTGTCCGTTTTGTGCATGTTTTGGGGCATATAAGCCCTTATAGGTGATTTTACTTATATGAAACATGATGTATGAGCTAGTATGCTATAATTAGATATTATAAGATTTAATTAGAGGGAATAAGTGAATTTGGCCCCTTATTCTGGGAAACCCGCATGTGTGGTGTTTATTTGTAATATATATATAGAGGATTATGATGTGTGATGCAATAATTGATGAAATTAAATAAGTGGGTACAGATTTACATTCTAATTATGTTCGAAGACAAGTAATGGGTAATCATATGATATTAGTATGTGATGAAGTATATTTTGATATGCTTACGATACGGAATAACTCCTTATAATTCTTTTATTAATGATATAACTTGGCGCATTAATATTATGTAATAATATGATATGATGAGTTATGTGTGGAATAACAGGGGGTGTGCATAACCTGGTATATTGATATGAAAATAAAAGTTCATCTGGTACGTGCTAATAAAATGTGGTATTAATTTTTGTGATTAAAGTCAAGGTGTGGCAATTATTGAATTCATAAGTGAAATGCGTGTGTTGATAAAGTAAGCTGAAAAGATGAAATGATTAATGCTAATAACAAATGGTTTTGTTGACCAGTACCTACAGCAATCCTGGGGGTTTGGGCTAGACCTCCTAACGCCCAAGGACCGGCTTGGGAATAGTGGACCCAAACTATGTTTGGGGTGCATGGATTTTATCGCCCAAGCTATCGGCTTGAGGCCCGGTTTCCCTCGATGACAGCCGTCGCGAGGAAGTACTCAGTTTATCTGGGGCGTGGTTTTTCCCTCCTGGCTATCGGCTGGGAGGAAGTACCCAGTTTACCTGGGGCGTGGTTTTTCCCTCGATGACAGACGTCGCGAGGAAGTACCCAGTTTACCTGGAGCGTGGTTTTTCCCTCGCTAGTTCGGCTAGGAGGAAGACGTAGCCTCGGACGAGTAAGACTGTGTGAGCATCGCACCGCGTGTTTACTGGGCTGTCGGCTTTCAGTATGTTGGGATACTGTGGCTCACTGGTCGACGAACTAATGAAATAACTGGTGTTAATAAAAATGTGAGAGTAAAGAAAGTGGATAGTAAAATGTGAATTGCGTGTGGAAAAGAAAGTGAATAGTAAAATGTGAATTGCGTGTGGAAAAGAAAGTAGATAGTAAAATGTGAATTGCTTGTGGAAAAGAAAGTGGATAGTGAAATGTGAATTGTGCATGGGAAAGAAAGTTGTTGTGAATGAAGTTATTATTAAAGTGAGCGTGTTATGAGTTAGTGTATAAAAAGAAATGATAAATACAACATGTGATTAATTTAAGGTGAAAATAATAAAAGAGATGTGTTATCGTGAATAATATGAAGTAATTGTATTACGTATGGGATCATTAAAGTAAATACAGATTGATATGAGTTGTATCTTGGAATTGTGTCAAGGAACTACCTGCCCGCAATTTCTGTGAAAATTGTGGGAATTACCTGCCTTGGCATAATTCGCAGGGTGAGTGGATATAATAGTGGTAATGATTGATAGAAATGAGAAATAAAGTGAAGTGAAGATGATTAGTGATTGAAGTGAAATTAATAACCAAGCTATCGGCTTGAGATGTGATGTGATATTACCCAAACTGTGTGTTTGGGGTGCGGTGATTATTACCCAAGCTATCGGCTATGGGATGTCATATGTTGTGGCCTCAGATTGTGTTTGGGGATTAAGTGAAAATGATAATAAGATGTTATATTTGCGTAATAAGATATGGATAAATGTGGTATTATGAGAATAGCTGCATATGTTTATGATGTGATACTTATTATAACACAATAAAATAAATACATGTATTATGAGATTGGGTATGAAAATGGTTAGTAAAGAAAGTATGTTGTGATATGAATTTGTGTACCTTGGAAGTGTGTCGGAGAACTACTCGCCCGCTATTTCTGTGGGAATGGTGGGAACTACTTGCCTTGGCACAACTTCCAGGATGAATGTGTGTGTTGATGACATAATATAAGTAAATGAAGCGCATGGCTAAATAGAGTTGGAGAAATGATGTAATAACATCATGTAGTTATATTAATATAAATAGTGAAATGCTGATATGACGATAAGTGTGGGAAGATGAATATTCGTATTATGCGAATGTAAGATAAGGATATATATACGTGGTTGATGTGAAGCATATAGTGAAATGTGTGAAGTTATGGATAATTATATAGTTGAATGCAGGTTGGAAAGTATTGATATATTGTCGTATTGATGATGTTGTTGTGTTCAGGATTCAGGTTGCATTATCTTAACTTTGTATTTGTAAGTTTAAATTATTTTCTTTATACTATTTTAATTTGTTATTAGATTAATAACTATACTCACACCAGAAATGGCTGACCCCTTAGTGTTTGGGGGGTTAGGGAAGTTTGAGGACTACCCTAGGTCCCCCACTGTTGCAGGTTCTCATCAGTGCAGAGGTGAGGCGTGTACTGGTAGGATAAATTTTTATTTTAAAAATGTGTACTATTTAGTTATAGGAATAGTAAAATTTATGATCTAAATTGTATTATGGGCGTATAAGCATGTATATGACGATGATGATTATAGTGTGAGGTGGTATGGTATGTTTGTGACCCGTACCCATCTCGTTGTGGAGTACCGGGCTCTGTGGTAGATTTTACAAGGATTTTTCTAAAATTTTACCTCGTTTTTCTAGGAAATTTATAGTTTTTAATTGATATTTGATAATCCGTTATGAGTTTGGCCCCCAGAGCATTATATTATATTGCCTGTGTGTATCTGCTCATTTTGGCCTGGGGAGCCCATGAAAATATTATGTGCATTGTGAGCTACGGAATTTTGAGCAGAATTCCGTAAGCTTTTTGTGTTTCGGGGCAAAATTTACAGGGGAGAGACTTTGCCAAAATTTTTCCTGAAATATAACTTTCTTAGTTTATGATCAAAGTGATATAGAAATTGAAAGAATTGAATTTGGAGAAAATTTTTTTTTTTGGGGTGTTACAGTTTGGTATCAGAGCTTAGGTTAACTAGGAAATTATTAATCCTAGTGATCTTGCCATGTGAGTATGGGTTCATTATCGCTTAGTTGGAGATAGAGAGTGTATTTTATGTGGGTGTTTTGTCGAAGAATAGATTATATCGTGGAATGGTGTGATCCCCATTAGACTTTGGTCTGACCTTGAGTCAGCATTTCCTTTCATGACTCTGCATATGGGTTGATCTCTGTAGAAATCTCGGTGTGAATTTGCGTACTATTGGAGTATTCCATTATATTGATTGTTGTGTGCCGTAAGGGGCTATTCACAGGAAATCTGGTGTAGGTCCTATGGATATATGTTCTATAGGTGTATTTTTTATAGATTGAGAAGTGGTGTGTGGTTATGGTTTTATCCCATATTTGGAAAGATTGATTGGTTGTAGAAGGTTATGTAGGTCATCTGCGTAATTGGGGTATGGTGCAGGGAGGATTCGGGTGAGACAGCCCGATGAAACCCAGTTTTGATTGTATGTAGCGCCTTGGACGATGAAGATTATGCCCGTTGGGTTTGGTGGAAACATTTATGGCAAAGATAGAGATTGTTGATGTGGTTTGCAAAGTTTCTGGTATATTCGATGGGGTTTTTGGTCCCCCACCTTGGTGAACTCGGGAGTTCAAGATTGATTTGATATTTGGTATGACTCCAATCTCTAAATCAACTTGTGGTATAGTACCTTAGGAATAGGTAGAGATAAAAAGAGTTTGATGTGATGTTTCTGGAAAAGGATATCTGTTCAAATGATATGCCGTGGGACGCGCTGACAGTTTTGTAACAAGGAAGATAGTTCACCGAGAAGGTGTACTGAGTAAGGTGACTATTAAGTATTCATTGTTGAGAATAAATAATTGGTTGGATTAGTTACGAGGAATGTCATTAATCTCCCGATTAGAGTTGCACACCGAGTACTATCAGATAATCCCTAGAGAGGGAAAACATCTCAGGAATTATTTTTCGTACTCGGTATGAATTGTATGAGTTCTTAGTGATATTTTGGGGCTGGCGAACGTCCCTGCAGTTTTTATGAATTTAACGAATTGGGCCTTTCACCCTTTTATTAACAAGGTGTGATTGTAATTGTAGATGATATTTGGTGTAGTTTCGCAGTATGGAGGGGCAGAGAGGGCACCTCAGAACTGAGTTGTAGACTCGTTGGGACTAGAAGCGGTATGATATGTCTGTAAATTGTCGTTTTTGGGAGTGGTAATTGTGATTTTTGAAGACATTGTGTCTGCTGAAGGCCTATCTGTGGATCTGAAAACATTTACAGAGGTGAAAAGACGGGAGATAACCCACGAACGTGTCAGAAATTTCGAGTTTCTTGATTTTGGTTGTCTATTATGGGCGATTCGTTCTTTGATTTTCTGTTATTGCTGCACCGATGAATCAGTTTCACTGGAGGAATGTGCCGTTCGTATGATCGGTGCATGGTGAAAAGACATTTTCAAGAGTTGAAGGAAGAATTAACGACAGATGTTGTTTTGAATACCCCGAAAAGGGAGTGCCTCTATATATATCTATTGATGCTGGTGGTACAGGTAGGTGCAGTTGGTGTATGAGGGCAGGTTAGTGCCTTATATATTTGGATTGTCGAGGTCTCATGGAGAGTGTGATTTTAGGCAGATTTGAAATCGGCAGCAGTGTTGTATGCAAATGAAGATATGGAGACGTCATTCATTGGAGGGATAGTTTTAGCTTTTTGCAGATCATAAGAGTTTAACGCACTTGTCCTTGTAAATGATTTTAGCAGGAGGCAATAAACGTGGCTTGAGTACCTTGGTAGCTTGGTATGGAAATGAAATACCACCTGGGGAAGAAATAAGGTGATGAATGCTATAGATAGAAAGAAGATTTTGGCTTTTAATGACCTCCCAGGAGTGGACGATGTTAAAGATCATTGGATCAAATTGATTTTATTTTAGTGGCAGAGGGCGGCACGATTGTAGATGTGGGCAATTGATCAATACAGCTGTCTATCCTCCAGTTGATTAGTCAAACTTGAATTCAAAAATTTCTGTTTGTGACCGAGAATGCATACCCGAATTCTGGATGGGATTAATGAGTGTAATGCAGATTGGTCAGTAGGCAGTAGGAAATTCTTGTTATTATCGTAGATTTGGTGTTCTTGATGAGGATGGCTCGTGATAGTAGGTGATGGAGAATGTTCCTTATATTCAGTATATCGTCTATCCCGGTGGCACGAAGATGTATCAAGATTCTAGGAGAATATTTTAATGGACTGGAATGAGGATAAACATTAATTATCAGGTTAGCATGGATAAACTTCTTTTGAGGTGTGTAGTTGACAAAAGGAAATGATAATGCATATTCGCGGCAAAAGCCTTTTGAAGATAGAAATTGAAGATTTAGGTATTCTTGAAAGTATCCTTTATTCATGGAGTACGTCGTTTTAGAAACCGGGAAAAGTTTGACCCTAGATATGATGGCCCTTCAGAGTTATAGAAAGAATTGGAATTGTAGTATATTGTTTGAAGTGTATCTTTGAGATATCAGGCATTTTTGATGTATTTCTTATTTCTATGTCGAGAAAGTGTGAGAGATCTATCTCAAGTTGTGGAGTCGCCACAGATTACAGTCCAGCTGGATGTGGCATTGGATGTGACGGATCCTATGAGGCCAATGGATATTATAGATCGATAGTGCGATCGACCAGACGACAAGTTGTGCAGTTGTTAAAGGGGCAATGAAGTTCTGATGCAGATTATGTACTTGGAACCTCAGGAAATGGTGAGGAGTAAGTATCTTGACTTTGTTCGAGGAGTTTTCTTAAACCCCATAGCTCGAGGACGAGCTTCTTTTGAGGTGTGTAGAATGTAACACCTCGAATTTGTAAAACACCGAAAATGCCTGTTTTTATATATTTTGAGCGGTGAAAAATTATTTTGATATATTTTAATCAAATATTGATATTAGCATGAATGTTTGTGGTAGATGGGTATTCTTGTTCTATTAGAGTTAAGAGTTGGGGTTTATTTATAATATTTTGCATTTGGAGGGCCTATATGTAATTATACCATATTATTATTATTATTATTATTATTATTATTATTATATATATTACCAAATGAAACCCCTCCCCATTTTTCCTTCTTTCCTTCTTTCTTCTTCTCCCTTCCGTTCTTTTCTCCCTATCCGAAAGAACCCATCCGGCCCCTTCTCTCTCCTGCCCAAATCCAACCCATTTCTCCATCGTTTTCGAATTAAATCGATGGGATGGCTAATTGAAGGGTTCTCTACAACGTGGTAGCATCGGATTTTCGAAAGGATTCCGAAAAGGTATACCTTATTTTATTTATTCGTATAAAATTAAGTGTGGTTAGTTTTATTGAGTAGAAATATTATAATAGAGAAATTTAGAGAGGTTGGAAGTGGTAGATTGGAGGAATTGGTAGATGGTTAGAGAAATTGTAAGTTGTTGAGAAATTAGGATTTTGGGTTTGTAAAATAGAGTTATATACATGAGAATTATCCCTTGTATGGTAGAAAAAAAATTGTAGTGAGCCATTAGAATAAAATGGGGAGTGGTGATTTTGGCATAAACTCAAATTAGGGAGTTTATGAAATCGGGTAGAAAACTCGATCCAAATAATTGTAGATAATGCATATGAGGGTGTAGAGTATTATGCAAGGATTAATATGAATTTAGGATGATTTTTATAGGCTTTCAGCTCAATTAAATTGAGTGAAATGAATTATAGGTGAAAAGTGCACGCCGGGTGTTCGATGAAATGTCCGAGCGAGATTTAGGTGAGAATTTGATGGGTCCGGAGGCGTAGTTGAGTCTTATTATTATTAGTAACCCTAATATGTGAGATTAGGACAAAGGAGATTAAGGAATTTAGAAAATATGAATTTTTCTTATTAGAAAGCCTCCGATCAATAAGGGAGTTTTGTATTAAAACCCGAATTCGAAATCCATCGATGTAGCTCACCTACATATGTCATTTGTGATGCGTGGGTGAAGACGGATCGAAATTTGGAGGTCCGTAGGTTGAGTTTTGAGCTTTAAACTAATCGGTTCTATAATTTTTCAATTAGGAGGAAAAAGTCGAACTTCGACTGGCTACAGGACGGACGTGGGACATCGTTTGCTCGATCCGTCAGGTGAGTATGTTGTATTTATAAATATTTTATATTGTGGCCGAATTTCGTGGCTTTGTGATGTATTTCGTAGAAGTTATATTAAAAACTGATTTTGAATGAAATACGGATTTTTAAGGGTCCGAAACTGAGTTTTTGTGATATTTGAGGAAATTAACTATTTTAAGTATACAAAACCTATATTATGGGTTAATGTGATGTGTTGAAGTATAAAAATTAAATATATTAAATCGTTTATGCATATTTTTACCCCGTGCATGTTTTATGCATGTTTTTGGGATATATAGGCCGATATAGGCAATTGGGTATATGCGGAGCCTGGTGTATGGGCTAGCATGCTATGGATGGATGTTATAAGATGTAATTAGACGAAATTAGTGATTGTGATCATGTTTTGAAAATCCGTGTAATTATAGTATCCGTTTTGTGCATGTTTTGGGGCATATAAGTCCTTATAGGTGATTTTACTTATATGAAACATGATGTATGAGCTAGTATGCTATAATTAGATATTATAAGATTTAATTAGAGGGAATAAGTGAATTTGGCCCCTTATTCTGGGAAACCCGCATGTGTGGTGTTTATTTGTAATATATATATATAGAGGATTATGATGTGTGATTCAATAATTGATGAAATTAAATAAGTGGGTACAGATTTACATTCTAATCATGTTCGAAGACAAGTAATGGGTAATCATATGATATTAGTATGTGATGAAGTATATTTTGATATGCTTACAATACGGAATAATTCCTTATAATTCTTTTATTAATGATATAACTTGGCGCATTAATATTATGTAATAATATGATATGATGAGTTATGTGTGGAATAACAGGGGGTGTGCATAACCTGGTATATTGATATGAAAATAAAAGTTCAACTGGTACGTGCTAATAAAATGTGGTATTAATTTTTGTGATTAAAGTCAAGGTGTGCCAATTATTGAATTCATAAGTGAAATGCGTGTGTTGATAAAGTAATCTGAAAAGATGAAATGATTAATGCTAATAACAAATGGTTTTGTTGACCAGTACCTACAGCAATCCTGGGGGTTTGGGCTAGACCTCCTAACGCCCAAGGACCGGCTTAGGAATAGTGGACCCAAACTATGTTTGGGGTGCATGGATTTTATCGCCCAAGCTATCAGCTTGAGGCCCGGTTTTCCTCGATGACAGCCGTCGCGAGGAAGTACCCAGTTTATCTGGGGCGTGGTTTTTCCCTCCTGGCTATCGGCTGGGAGGAAGTACCCAGTTTACCTGGGGCGTGGTTTTTCCCTCGATGACAGACGTCGCGAGGAAGTACCCAGTTTACCTGGGGCGTGGTTTTTCCCTCGCTAGTTCGGCTAGGAGGAAGACGTAGCCTCGGACGAGTAAGACTCTGTGTGAGCATCGGACCGCGTGTTTACTGGGCTGTCGGCTTTCAGTATGTTGGGATACTGTGGCTCACTGGTCGACGAACTAATGAAATAACTGGTGTTAATAAAAATGTGAGAGTAAAGAAAGTGGATAGTAAAATGTGAATTGCGTGTGGAAAAGAAAGTGGATAGTAAAATGTGAATTGCGTGTGGAAAAGAAAGTGGATAGTGAAATGTGAATTGTGTATGGGAAAGAAAGTTGTTGTGAATGAAGTTGTTATGAAAGTGAGCGTGTTATGAGTTAGTGTATAAAAAGAAATGATAAATACAGCATGTGATTAATTTAAGGTGAAAATAATAAAAGAGATGTGTTATCGTGAATAATATGAAGTAATTGTATTACGTATGGAATCATTAAAGTAAATACAGATTGATATGAGTTGTATCTTGGAATTGTGTCAAGGAACTACCAGCCCGCAATTTCTGTGGAAATTGTGGGAACTACCTGCCTTGGCATAATTCGCAGGGTGAGTGGATATAATAGTGGTAATGATTGATAGAAATGAGAAATAAAGTGAAGTGAAGATGATTAGTGATTGAAGTGAAATTAATAACCAAGCTATCGGCTTGAGATGTGATGTGATATTACCCAAACTGTGTGTTTGGGGTGCGGTGATTATTACCCAAGCTATCGGCTATGGGATGTGATATGTTGTGGCCTCAGATTGCGTTTGGGGATTAAGTGAAAATGATAATAAGATGTTATATTTGCGTCATAAGATATGGATAAATGTGGTATTATGAGAATAGCTGCATATGTTTATGATGTGATACTTATTATAACACAATAAAATAAATACATGTATTATGAGATTGGGTATGAAAATGGTTAGTAAAGAAAGTATGTTGTGATATGAATTTGTGTACCTTGGAAGTGTGTCGGAGAACTACTCGCCCGCTATTTCCGTGGGAATGGTGGGAACTACCTGCCTTGGCACAACTTCCAGGATGAATGTGTGTGTTGATGACATAATATAAGTAAATGAAGCGCATGGCTAAATAGAGTTGGAGAAATGATGTAATAACATCATATAGTTATATTAATATAAATAGTGAAATGCTGATATGACGATAAGTGTGGAAAGATGAATATTCGTATTATGCGAATGTAAGATAAGGATATATATACGTGGTTGATGTGAAGCATATAGTGAAATGTGTGAAGTTATGGATAATTATATAGTTGAATGCAGGTTGGAAAGTATTGATATATCGTCGTATTGATGATGTTGTTGTGTTCAGGATTCAGGTTGCATTATCTTAACTTTGTATTTGTAAGTTTAAATTATTTTCTTTATACTATTTTAATTTGTTATTAGATTAATAACTATACTCACACCAGAAATGGCTGACCCCTTAGTGTTTGGGGGGTTAGGGGAGTTTGAGAACTACCCTAGGTCCTCCACTGTTGCAGGTTCTCATCAGTGCAGAGGTGAGGCTTGTACTGGTAGGATAAATTTTTATTTTAACAATGTGTACTATTTAGTTATAGGAATAGTAAAATTTATGATCTAAATTGTATTATGGGCGTATAAGCATGTATATGACGATGATGATTATAGTGTGAGGTGGTATGGTATGTTTGTGACCCGTACCCATCTCGTTGTGGAGTACCGGGCTCTGTGGTAGATTTTACAAGGATTTTTCTAAAATTTTACCTCGTTTTTCAAGGAAATTTATAGTTTTTAATTGATATTTGATAATCCGTTTTGAGTTTGGCCCCCAGAGCATTATATTATATTGCCTGTGTGTATCTGCTCATTTTGGCCTGGGGAGCCCATGAAAATATTATGTGCATTGTGAGCTACGGAATTTTGAGCAGAATTCCGTAAGCTTTTTGTGTTTCGGGGCAAAATTTACAGGGGAGACTTTGCCAAAATTTTCCCTGAAATATAACTTTCTTAGTTTATGATCAAAGTGATAGAGAAATTGAAAGAATTGAATTTGGAGAAAATAAATAAATAAATAAATAAATTTTGGGGTGTTACATAAAAGCTATGGGATGGCTCGGGATCTCTATCGACCATCGAGCCCTCAAGCTTGTTGTAAAAGGTAGGGGATGACTCGAGGTCACTACCGAGCGTCGAGCCCCCCAGCTTGCTGTAAAAGCTAGGGGATGGTTCGGAATCGCTACTGACCGTCGAGCCCCCAATTTTTTATGTAAAAGCTAGGGGATGGCTCGGGATCGCTACCATCCGTCGAGCCCCCAAGCTTGGTGTAAAAGCTAGGGGATGGCTCGAGGTCACTGCCGAACGTCGATCCCCCAGCTTGCTGTAAAAGCTAGGGGATGGCTCGGGATCGCTACCGACCGTCGAGCCCCCAAGCTTGCTGTAAAAGCTAGGGGATGTTTTGAGGTCACTGCTGAGCATCGAGCCCTCCACCTTGCTGTAAAAACTAGGAGATGGCTCGGGATCGCTACCGACCGTCGAGCCCCCAAGCTTGTTGTAAAAGCTAGGGGGTGGCTTGAGGTCAACGCCGAGTGTCGAGTCCCACAGCTTGTAAAATCTAGGGGATGACTCAGAATTGCTACCGAACGTCGAGCCCCCAAGCTTGCTTTAAAAGCTAGGGGATGGCTTGAGGTCACTGCCGAGCGTCAAGCCCCCCAGCTTGCTGTAAAAGCTAGGGGATGGCTCCGGATCGCTATCGACTGTCGAGCCCCCAATCTTGCTATAAAAGCTAAGGGATGGCTCGAGGTCACTGCCGAGCGTCGAGCCCCCCAGCTTGCTGTAAAAGCTAGGGGATGGCTCGGGATCGCTACCGACCGTCGAGCCCCCAAGCTTGCTGTTAAAGCTAGGGGATGGCTCGAGGTCACTGCCGAGCGTCGAGCCCCTCAGCGTGCTGTAAAAGCTAGGGGATGGCTCGGGATCGCTACCGAACGTCGAGCCCCAAAGTTTGCTGTAAAAGCTAGGGAGTTGTATGTGTTGCTGACGTCATGGGGGTGGAATTCGAGGCGTTTGAAATCCTAGTGGCCGTTAGATCTTGATGATCAAGATTGGATGGTGAGGATTTTGATGCTGAATTCGAGGAGTCGTTTCCACTCTATAAATCCCCCACTTTCCACTCCATTTCTTCACTTTGCCTTCTCTCTTTAATTAGCCGGCGGCGACTTTTACGGTGATCTCTCTGTTTACGGTATTCAGGTTAGTATTTTTTTTTCTTTGTAATGTCGCGCTCTCAGTCCGACTCCGAAGCGAGTACTTCCGGTCGGGATGAGGAGAATCGCGAGTCGGACTCCACGTACTGGGATACGGATGATTAGCTTTTGGACGTGATCCCCCACCAAAGTTGTAAACCGGAGGTGGTAGAGGCTTTGGGTGAGGAGGATGAGGAAGGGGAGGTGGAGCAGGGAGGAGCCGAGAGAGAGGAAGAGGAAGATAAGGAAGGAGACGAGGGAGGAGAGGTGGGGGGGCCCCCCCCCCCCCCCCCTCTGTCGAAATCGTCTCCGCTGAAGGCACCTCGTATCCGTAAGAAGAAGAGGAAGTGGTGTCTGCCGGATAGTCCGGGGACACTAGATGAGTTCGAACCAAAGCATGGTTTCGACGTCCCCTACTACAAGATGCCAGGGTCGATCAGGATGTATCCTGACGACGTAGAAGACTTGGTCCAATTCAACATGGAGGTGCCTTCGTCTGGTCGGCTCCAGATACAGATGGATAACGTCCAGTGTGCGCTGAAGGCCGATTATATGCCCATAATATGGGCAAGTTACTTCATTCCTCGGGAGTACGAGCTGATGGTTCCGAGCCCTGGTTTCTGTCCAACCACCGAGTTGGCTCCCGGCTTCTGCATGTTTCCGGAGGATGCCTTCATCTCGGGACTAAGGTTGCCACTGCACCCGTTCATTAAGAGGGTGCTGAGGTAGGGGGAGCTATGCCCAATGCAATACGGCCTCAATTCGTGGAAGCACTGGTCTGCTTCATTCTGAAATGCGAGGAGAAGAAGGTCCCGATGAAGTTGAAGTACTTCCGAGCTGTCCTAGGAGTGAGCTCACTCGGGGATATGGAGGGCATATTCTACATACCCCCCCGTCCTCACAAGAAGGTGGTGCATGGTCATCCAGATTCCATAAAGGGGTAGAAGGAGAAGTACTTTGTAGTCGGGAGCAAGTTGCCTTGGGAAATTTTTACGGTCTGGAATTTCTACAAGTTGAACCGCAAATCCCCGAGGCGAAGGAACTTGACGGAGGCGGAGTGGGCTGATGTGGACAAAATTGTCAAGGGTCACAGCATCGGTTGGCCGCGCGTGACAGCGTTACACCTAGCCCGAGCCGGACTGAGCCCAGCCGATCCTTGTATGTTTTTGTTTCGTTCTTGTCTAATTTTCTGCTTTCGTGTTAACATTCTCTTTTTCTCTGCAACGCGGATCCATCGAAGCTCGAGGTGAGGAAGGCCCTACTGGCGCTAGCCCAGAAAAAGAGGGCCGAGAAGGCAGCATTGGCAGCGGGGTCAGTCCACGGGGCGGCGCAGGTCTCTTCGGAGCCGCCCTCTAAGAAGTCGAAGAAAAACCACTCGTCCCGAGAGGCAAAAGAGTAGGGGCCAAGCTCCAGTAGCCGCAAGGTTGCCGACGTCCTGAAGGCGGGACCGCCGCTGTCCGTCCCGACGCCCGACAGATGGTGGGCGGAGGGGCCTAAGGCCGTTCGCCCCGGACTGGGCGGTTAAGGAGGGAGATTCGCTGGCCGAGGGCCCGATCTCTATCGAGGTGGCAGATAAGCTCGCTACGGCCCGTGACCGGACCATCCTGGCGACCGAGATCACGGAGACAACCTACATGAAGTGGGCTCAAGCTCAAGTAATGGTAAGTGTTGGTTTGTTGTCTGTTTTCTTTTTATGCTGGGCATTCTTTTCTGACTCTTTGTCTATCTCGACCAGGCGTTGATGACCGGGATGCAGCTGAAGAGGTACTTGGAGAAGGTGGTCCATACCGAGAAGCGGAACGCCGATCGGTACCTTCGAGAAGCGAAGGAATTGAGGGTCGAGCTGATGGCCACTCAGGGGGTGGCGCAGGCCTTCCAAGCCGACCTCGCCTTTCAACAGGACCAACATCTTCGAGAATTGGCAGCGGTTCGGGGAAAGGCAGTAGGGGATTACGACGAGTTGGCTATGGCGACCTCAGAGGAGTTGATGACCGTCCAAGACGAGGCGTACGATAGGGCGAAGGAGCACTTTCTGCTCCTTTACCCCGAGGCAAAAATCGACCACCTCCACTACGGGTGGGAGCCCCCTGTGCATCCGCTAACCCCCGGTGGCAAAGGAGATGAGGCTCCGAGGTTCCCCCACTTGGAGGAGTCAGGGGTGCGACGGCCGACGAAGAGGTGCAGATCCCCCCTCCGCAGTAGTTAAAATATTTTTTCTCTTTTTGTATTTGCCGAACACGGACTGGCCACCGCCTTTTGTAACTAATTTTTGATTTAATACAATCATGTTTTTGGCCGACCTTCTATGACTTGTTGTTTTTGGCAAGCTTTTTTAGTGAATTGTAGTTTCCTCCCTTTTTTGCCAGATGAACGAGACCCTGGGCACCGACCTCAGTTCTGTCGAGGTCTGGCGACTTCGGAATAGGCTAGAGTCCAAGGAGAGTGTCTTGATCCGCTATTGCAAGCAGACCCGCGTTCAAGAAGCCGTGGTAAGCTATTTTAACAAGTCCAAGGAGCTCAGCTTAGAGACGACACGCCTGAAGAAGGCTATAGCCGATCGGGACTGGGGGAGTGCCGGGACGAACTGGTCAATATATGATGCTTCTACCAGGAGACAGACCTCCGAGTCCGTTCTACGTGAGGTTGTGGTTGAAAAGGAGCTGGAGATTCAGAGGTTGAAAATTATGCTAGACACAGGTCGGTCTCTGTTCGGCCATCTTTGGGGAGGAGACCCCTCTGTTTTGGGTTCCTCGCCGACCCTCTATCTAGAGATGGCGAGGCCCGCTGATGTGCGGAGCTCCGTTGCCGGGACGTCTACACTAGCGGTGCCGGACGAGCACATCGAAGGACGTACTCGCTCGGTGGGGCTCGACATGGTCTGTGTCGGCCGAAAAACCCCCAAAGGAAACACTTAGGTTGAGGTTAGCGGAAGCGTTGTAATAACTTTCCTTGTATTGTGGCCATTCAAGGCGTTTGTGATGAATACAAATTGATTTTTCCGTCCCTCCCTATTTTGTAAGAGAGATTAGGACGCTGTGCACAGTGCAAGTTGAGTGTCGGGCCCCGTCTTGTAAGAAAGTTGGTGTGGTTCGGGGTCATTGCCGAGCGCCTAGCCCAAAAAGCTTGAGAAAGCTAGGGTATGGCTCGAGGTCAATGCCGAATGTCGAGCTCCTGTGCTCTATAAAAGAGTTTAGGGCGTGGTTCGGGGTCATTGCCGAGCGCCTTGTTGACTTTTAGTTTGGTGTGCACAATACGTGCTCACTTGTTCTAATAAATTTGAATTTCATATGTTAGATTTTCAGGATTAATTAACATAAAAAAGAGATTCAAGAGACATTTACAAATATACAAATAAGGAAAGTAATAAAGGGAGATTGCATATACAAGCTACAAGCAAAAGAGGAAAGAGTTCTCAATTAATTGGCCTCCATGCAATCTATCAAGACTGGATTTTTTTAGTAATATTTTCGTGAGATATTTATTGTAAACGATTGATTAAAGATTGATTAGTTTATGGTAAGAAAATAAAGTGGATTCAATTTATACAGCCAAGAACCGGTCGACCGTCGCAGTTGACAGCAACTTCTGTCAATTAAGATAACGGTTGACCTTTCAACTCTCTAGCTATGCCAGAGAGCTGAACGGTCGACCGCACACTTATGACGGTCGACCGTAACTTAGGCTGTATACTTTTTTGGAATGTATCATTTCTACTTTTGATCGATACACTTCCTCTTCTATTTAATAGAACGAATCCACTGTTTCTTCTCTACCTATTCCTACTGAGAGAAATACTTTGAACTAATCTCTTGATAATCAATCCAAGTGTGAGCGTTAAATTGGTTGTATTCTTTAGTCAAGATCTTAAGCGATCCTGAGTTTTCTTTTCTTTTCTTTTCTAGTTCGGTGAAATTGACGGGACTTGGATTAGAAGTCCTGTGGGAGTAATAGGTCTCTCGGCCTGAATTCGAGAATCACTGTACTAAGGGTTTTGAGTATAGTTGAATGCTTGTGGTGGAGAATTGCTACAAGTAGGTGGTGTGGACGTAGACCTGGGGGTTGAACCACGTTATATCGCTGCGTCATCTGTGTTTGCTTTTCTTGTCTCTCTTGCATTTACTTTACTTTACTTTATTTCTTTAATTTTTAATTCTGCACGATCACCCTATTCACCCCCTTTAGGGTGATTTACACGCCTAGCCGAAAAGCTTGAGAAAGCTAGGGTATGGCTCAGGTCAATGTCGAATGTCGAGATCCTATGCTCTGTAAGAGTTAGGGTGTGGTTCGGGGTCATTGCCGAGCATCTAGCCCAAAAAACTTGAGAAAGCTAGGGTATGGCTCGAGGTCAATATCGAATGTCAAGTTCCTGTGCTCTGTAAAAGAGTTAGGGTGTGGTTCGGTGTCATTGCCGATCACCTAGCCCAAAAAACTTGAGGAAGCTAGGGTATGGCTCGAGGTCAATGTCGAATGTCGAGCTCCTGTGCTCTGTAAAAGAGTTAGGGTGTGGTTCGGGGTCATTGCCGAGCGCCTAACCCAAAAAGCTTGAGAAAGCTAGGGTATGGCTCGAGGTTAATGCTGAATGTCGAGCTGGTGGCACCGAGTTTCCTTGCACAAAATTAGAACAAGAAAGAAAAAAAATAGAGTTACACTTTTTATTTACACAAAAAAAGCGGGGCACGTGGTGCCGATTACATGAATTTCTGTTACACAAGGAGTTTAGTCATGAGTTTCTGTTACACAAGGAGTTTATTCGTCCCCTTCGAGGAACTTGATGAGGTGTTCTGTGTTCCAGGGCCTCTTTATGATCCTGCCCCCAGGTTTGTGAGTCCGTACGTGCCAGGACGTACAACTTCGGAGACCTTACACGGACCCTCCCAATTATGGGCCAGTTTTCTCTTTTTACCGTGGTCGGATATCGCTAGCTTCCTGAGCACGAGGTCACCAAGCTTGATGTTGGTGGGACGGACCTTCTTGTTGTAAAACTTCTTGATCCGTTGTTGGTATATGCTTCTTCTGATGGCAGAATTTTCTCTGACCTCGTCGATTAGATCCAAGTTGCCTTTGAGGCCCGTTGAGTTGTTCTCCTCGTCCAAGGCCATGATCTTGGGTGAAGGGAGCCCGATTTCTAGGGGGATAACTGCCTCTGTGCCGTAGGTTAGGTTGAATGGTGACTCGCTCATGGGAATTCTCTTCATCGTCCGGTGCGCCCAGAGTACGCTTGGCAACTCGTCGATCCACAGCCACTTTGATGAATTATCCGACTATTTCTTGAGACCGTCAAGGATTTGGGTCCCGTTTGACTTGGGGTGACATATCGATGAGAAGCGCTGTTGGACGCCGATGCCTTCGCAGAACTTCCGAAAGTTCTGGCCTGCGAATTGGGTCCCGTTGTCCGTGCATGAGTGATCCCGAACCGGCAGATGATGTTCTTCGAGAAGAATTTGCTGGGTTTGGTGCTCGGTAATCGTGGCCAGGGGCTCTGCCTTGATCCGTTTGGTAAAGTAGTCGATGGCCACCATGAGGAACTTCTTTTGGCCCGTTGCTTTTGGAAAAGGGCCGACCAAATCCATCTCCCACATAGCAAATAGGGTCGGACTCTCCAGGGAGCGGAGGGTTGTTTGTGGAAGCCTTTTCTCCTAGGAGAATCTTTGGCAAGGGCCGCATATTTTGACGAGGTCCTGGGCATCTTATAAAATGCTCGGCCAGTAGTACCCGTGGTTTAGGGCTTTTCTTGCAAGCGACCTGTTTCCCATGTGACACCTCCCCCGATTCCTTCATGTAATTCCTTCAGAGCGTACTTAGGTAGTGTTTGGCCCAGCTTAAAATTAGCTTAGCTTCTCCTTTAGAAGGAGAAGCTGGGCCAAACACATATTTTGAAAAGCCCCAAAAAAGTAGAAGTAGCTTTTTTTATTAAGAAAAGGAGCTCTAAAAGAAGCTCTCCAGATCTACTTCTGGCTTCTGGCTTCTCCTTTTCTTCTTTTTTTTTACCCAAAACCAAAGATCAAAAAAATTTTCCTTCCCCTTCCCCTTTCCCTTTCCCTTCCCCTTCCCATTAGTTGGTCGATGTCGACGCACGGGACGGCAGTGGCGGCGCGCTGCGCTGTCGACTGGAACAGAGAAAGGGCGACCGCGATTGGGGATTCGGCTGCTCAGGTCGCTATTGACGTCGAGGAAGAGGAGAAAGGGGTCACGGGGGTCAGGTGTGGCAGCGCGTGGGTGGCGGTCGGCGATCAGACAGAGGATGAGGGAAGGAGCTATGGGTTTGGGAGGCTGCTGGCGTCGATCGGAGTAGGGAAAGGGGAGGTCGGGGGGTGTCGATGGGAGGGCGATGCCAGGGGGTCGCTGGAGGCGGGGGCAGCGTCGGGAGGCCGGAGATGGCTGGGGAAGATGATCGGGAAGTGGGTTGGGATTTTGAACGGGGAGAGAGAAGGAGGAGAGAGAGAGGGCGTCTACAGAAATTAACACCCTTTTCTTCGATTTTTTTGGGATTTTTTTTGTTGTTGTAATTTATTGGTTGCTGGGGGCTTGTTTGAAGTTTGATTAGAAGAAACATGAAAACTTTAGTGTAGAATAAGTTTGGAAAATTTTCGATAAATTTGTAGACTTAACTCTACAGATTTGTAATTGGATAATTTTGAAGAAATTATGATCAAAAAAATTTTGACACTTCATGCTCTATCTCCAAACAACTTCTAGCTTAAAAGTAGCTTTAAAGTTAAAAAAAAAGCTGACTATCCAAACAGCTTCAGCTTTTAATTTTAAAGCTGTACTTTCTAGCTTCTCCTTCTGAAGTAGCTTTAAAGCTAAAAAAAGTTAGGCCAAACGCACCCTTAGCCTCATGGGGGCCAGGCAGCAAAGACAGGGTCTGCCGTCTGTTGTTGTGTACGAGCGTTTGAAGAGTGTCTCGTTGATTATGATGAACCTTTCTGAACGAACTCAGGTCCTTCTAGCCTCGGCCCGATCTTGAGGAAGCTCGCCCTCGGCCAGAAACTTCCTGATGGGAGTCATCCAGTTGTCTGGCTGAGGTTCAATGGCGAGGCAAAGGATTTCTGGGAGGTTGATGCTAGGACTGAGGAGAACTTCGATTAGGATGGTGCTGTCTAGCCCTTCGAAGGATGACGATGCCAGTTTTGATAAGGAATCAGCCTGAGCGTTTTGCTCCCTATGGATTCGTTCCACCGAAGAGAAGTCGAAGGTTGCTAGGAGTTGCTGGACTACCGCCAAATATCAGACCATCTGAGCGTCACGAGCCTCGTACTCCCCGAAGATCTGGTTGACCACGAGCTGGGAGAGTCGCTAAATGCTCTGAATTGTCTGGCCCCCGCCTTGTGCGCCAGAATGAGCCCGGCGATCATAGCCTCGTACTCTGCCTCGTTGTTTGAGGCTGGAAAGTTCAGGCAGAGGGAATACTGGAGAATGAAGTTGTCTGGACCTTTGAGGATGACGCCCGCGCCGCTTCTCATTTCGCAATACGAGTCATCGACATAAACTTCCCAGATTGGATTTGCCTCTTGAGTGTCCGATGGCTCGGAGATAGTGCACTCCGTGATGAATTCGGCGAGGGTCTGCCCCTTTATGGCTGTCCTGGGCTGGTAGCTGATGTCGTACTGGCTTAGTTCGATCGATCACTTGACTAAGCGGCCGGAACTTTCAGGCCTGTGGAGGACGGCCTTGAGAGGTTGGTCCGTAAGGACCTGGATAGAGTGGACCTGGAAGTAAGGGCGGAGCTTTTGCGCGGCCATTACCAGGGCATATGCCACCTTTTCCATCTTCGCATATCTTGTCTCGGCCGAGAGCAAGACTTTGCTCACATAGTAGAGAGGCTTCTGAACACCCTCTTCTTTCCGGACGAGCACGACACTGAGGGCACTTTCTGAGGCTGAGAGGTACAAAAAGAGGGGTTCGCCCTGTTCGGGTTTGCTAAAAAACGGGGGGTTGGCGAGGTAGGACTTCAACTGTTCGAACGCATGTTGCTGGGGGTTGCCCCATTCGAAGCCTTTCGCCCCTCGCAGGGCCTTGAAGAAGAAGTGGGATTTCTCTCCGGACTTGGAGAGGAAGCGGCCGATGGCCGCCAGTCTCCCCATGAGCCGCTGAACCTTCTTAATGCTTCTGGGAGGGGCCATGTCGATTATGGCCTGGATCTTCTCGGCATTTGCCTCAATGCCGCGCTGGCTGACGACGAATCCAAGAAATTTTTTCGAGGAGACGTCGAAGGCACACTTGGCGGGGTTGAACCTCATGTTATGGGAACGGAGGATGCCAAAGGCTTCTTCAAGGTCGATGAAATGGTCCTGCCCCCGACGGCTCTTGACGAGCATGTCGTCGACGTATACCTCCATGTTACGACCGATCTGATTTTTAAAAATTCGGTTGACAAGTCTCTGGTAGGTGGTCCCGGCGTTCTTGAGCCGGAAGGGCATGACCCGGTAACAGTATAGGCCTTGGTCAGTAACAAAGGACGTTTTAGCGATGTCGGGAGAACATTCGGATCTGATTATAGCCTGAAAAGACGTCCATGAATGTCAGGAGCTCATGGCCGGACGTCGCGTTGATCAGAGCGTCAATGCTCGGGAGAGGGAAAGGATCTTTGGGGCACGCCCTGTTGAGATCCGTGAAGTTTATGCAGATCCTCCAGCTCCCGCTGGCCTTCTTGACCATCACGACGTTAACCAGCCACTCGGGGTAGCTCCTGAATGAACCGGGCGGACAATAGTTTGTCCACCTCTGCTTTTACTGCTTGTTGCCTCTCCGAGGCAAACTTGCGCCATTTCTGATGGATCGGTTTGGAGCCCGGGGCGACACTCAGCCGGTACATGATTAGGTCTTCGAAAATTCCGTGCATGTCGGACGGGGTCCAGGCGAAGAGATCGATATTGCGGCGAACGCAATAATCAGTCCTGTCTTCAGGTTGGGGGAAATGGTGCAGCTCACACGGAACCACTTGGATTTGTCTTCCCCCTCAAACAAGACCTCCTCCAATTCGTCTGTAGGTTTCGACTCGGGATGGCTTCTTGCAGGCGGAAGCTCGACTGCGTCGAGTAGGAATACCCTGCCTCCGACCGCGGTTATGTAGCACGAATGTGCAGACTTCTGATTTTCTTTAACAACGCCGACTCCGAGGTCAGTGGGGATTCAGCTTCAAGTGGTAGGCCGAGGGAATGGCCTGGAACGAGCAGAGGCCGGGTTGGTCGAGGATGGCATTGTATGCCGCCTTGATGTTGACCACCATAAAGTCCATTGATTCGTTTCGTGTGATGGGGGTTGTGCCGGCTGTTACATCCAGTGTTACGATCCCTTCAATTTGTACTGGTACGCCCGAGAACCCGTGCAGGGTGTACCCGATCGGCTTTAGCTTATCGCGGGCTCAAATGCTTCCAAGAAGAGGATGTTAACTGAGCTTTCGTTGTACACGAGAATTCGACGGACTTCGAAATTTTCCATGACGAGGCTGATGACGAGGGCGTCGCAGTGTGCGAGCCGGACTCCCTCCAGGTCTTCTCCGAAAAAGGATACCAATCGTTGTTGAATCTGCGGGGATGGATGGTCGCGGACGGAGTTAACCTCCTGGACGAAGGGCTTACGGGAGGTATTAGATTTTCCTCGCATGGGTCCACCATGGACGCAGTGTATTATGGCCTGCCCTCCGGTCTCATCAGTCTCGGGGTCCTGCTTGGGCCGCCGGTTGATCGTTCGAGGAGGAGGCGAAGGCCTCGAATTCCTCGGATCCCTCTGGTCTCTCGGATTATCTCGGGTGAACTCTCTCAAGTGCCCTCGCTGGATGAGGGCCTCGATATCGTCTTTAAGGGCCCGACAGTTTTCGTCTCGTGCCCATTGTCTCGGTGGAAGCGGCAGTAAAATCTCTGGTCCCGCTTCTTGTTGTTGCTTGGTCGGGGAGGGAGTCGGACGAGCCCTATATCCTCGATCTCCATCAGGATTGCCAAGACGTTCTAGGTCAGCGGCGTATACCATACCTCTCAAATCGGGGGACCGGAGGAACTCTTTTGAGATTGGCCGTCTCTTTCATGGTTTTCTTTACGGGTTCGACGTCGTCGGTCTTCTGCTTCCTCTTGGCAGTAGCTTCTTTGGTGCCCTCCGAATTTATGGCCTCTTCCGCTCAAATGTACTTCTCGACCCTGTTAAGCAGGTTGGGAAAATCAACAGGTGTTTTTTTTGCCAATGAACCTTTCAGCTGACCGTGCCGAACGTTGTGTCGGAAAGCCACCGAAGCGACGCCTGCATCAAGAGAGGAGACTAATCTCGCCTCGGTGGTGAACCTCCGAATGAAGTCGCGAGTGACTCCCCTTCCTTCTGCCTGAGATCCAGAAGGGACGCGCTCGTCTTCTCGACCTTTCTACTGGTCATGAAGTGGGCTAGAAAGTTTACTTCCAGCTGGTCGAACGAGAAGGCTGAGCCGGGAGTGAGTTTTGAGAACCATTCCCGAGCTAGACTGCAAAGGGTAGCAGGGAAGGTGTGGCATAGGAGGGGATCCGCAGCGCTGTGAATCAACATGAGGGTCTTAAACCCCTCCATGTGATCAGCGGGATCACCCTCGCTGTTGTATGTCTCGAATCGGGGAGGCCTGAAATTTCGGGGAATTTCAGTTTCCAAGATTTGGGGGGGAGAATGGGGGTCGGGTCGGCTGATGATCATGACCCGGCATTGGTCCGCCCTCGCCGAGATGGGCGAGACGGTTCTCCATCTCCTGTAAATGCCGGAGGATGGCGCCTTCTTGTTCTAGGGGGCGGGCCGGTCCGTAGGATTCGCCGCCCCTTGCTCCTGACTGAGGGTCGGAGTTGTTGCAGACTTCGGTTCCCTGGCTGCCTCGGATTGCTTGGAGGACCTCGTCCCGGAAGTTTTGGAACTCGGCCCTAGTGACTGGGGCTTGCCCCATCGGGTCTTGTGGGGGCGGAGGTCCACGAGGCGAGCGGCTGTGTCCTTGATCGCGCTCTAGGGACGGCCGTCTGCGATGATTCAAGACCAAGTTGGAAGCGGCCTCTCCCCTTGTCTGGCTGACCTGCCGATCTTAGATGACGCGGTGCAAATCAGTCACATTTGAGTGTCCGATCGCACCGTTGACCTGAGGTTGGTTGGAACCCTGGGCACCCGTGCGGCTGTGATGTGGAGGGTCCAGATGTCGTGCCGAGGTGACGGCTCTTCTGGCTTTGGGATCCATGGAAGAGCTCGGACTTGAGGTGACGTCCTTGGCTGGGCTTGGTCTGGCGACAGTACCTGAGGCTTCCCACAGACGGCGCCAACCTGATGCTGTGTGTTTTTGGGGTGTGGGGGCAGCATGTGTGAGTTCTTGTAATTTGTGTAGCAGAAGATGTGGTACTGGCGTCGATCCGATCCTAGGCCGTAGGGTCGGCTTGGGGGTAGCAGGAGAGAGGTGGAGGCTGGGTGCTCGGCTCGGAGCCAGTAGCTCGGCTCGGATCTTTGAGGTTCGGCTTGGTCTTTTGTACCCGCGCACTACCTAGTAACACCGGGAGAAGTCCCGGCGATAGGTCCTTCGACGATCTAGTCAGTTACTGAGAAAACAACAATAGCTAGAATTCAGGCGGGGAAAAGTATATTACCTCTAGAAGTAAGGAGGGGGTCTGGTATTTATAAGCAGGGGTAAACGGGTCTGAGACCCTAACGGACCGGGTCGGACCCGTTCGCCTGTGGGCCTGAATGGGCAGAAACCCGTTTGACTCGTTTGACTTGATGATCAGAGTGAAGTCTGAGGAGATGAGGAAATGTGGTGGTCCAGATGGGGCCACGTCACTTACCCCATATCATATGGAAATTGTTTTTATTATATATCAATTAACAGTTGAAGAGATATCTTCAGTTCAGTTCATTTCATTTATGTTTTCAGTAAGAATATGCTATGGTCAAGTTGCAAGTCTCTCTCTTTGCTAATGAGCAAGGGGTTGAGAGTTCGACTCCTGCCTGAACCGTTGAGTCTATAGCGGGATACATGCTTATGATCAACCGTGAACATTAGCTTATGGATAGGTGAGGATGACACCGATGTCTCTTTCAGATAACATGCTTAGGTGCATGCCGAAAGAGGTGAATCAGGGTGATGATCAGATATGCGAGGCAGTTAGATATTTGGTCTCTGCATGTATTTGAGTTTGAATTCCGTTTGTGTCATTTTTCTTTGCAGGGAACAAAAAAAAGTGTGTACAGAGTTTGTGGCTACGGCTATTATTTAAATAATTAAAAATAAATAAAATTCACATATACAAAATATGCGTGTGTACTTCCAGCGAAAGCTAGATGAAGCTAATGTATCTTCGTCAAATCTGATGGAAAGACGGCTAATCTTAGAACAAAGTTTTATGATGAAATAAGAACAAAAACAAGGGGCTCTTTTCTCCATCCTCGACCCATCGTATCTTCTGGTCACTCATCTGAAAAACTCCATTCTTCGTTTCACAACCACCTTCGAAACTATCCGCAAAGTATATGCAATTCCCTTCCAGCTCTGGATAATCATCACAAGAAACACAAACAGAGCACGATTTGTTCACTAGAATCGCCAGCCTCCCTAACTCGTGCACCTCTCTCCACCTCCGATCCCCTTCCAGCAACAGAAAGACTTGGAACCGTGCTGTTTGCAAAGTTGCATTGTATCTCGTCCTTATGACCAGCATCAGCTCCTTTCGGTATGCAACCAAGTACTTAACCCCGTTCTGCTGCTGCAGAGGAGGATTCAAATTCAACCGTGTCACTATCAATTGCCCATTGCCGAGTTGATTGTATTTCACGAGACCTAAGGTGAAACCAAACATGTAGAAATCACTACCGATGAAAGCCGCATCAGACTGTGGGTAGTATTGCTCTGTACAGTTTATGTATTCGGTTAGTAATGAACTCCATTGGTTGTCTCCAACAAGACAATGCACCACCCTGTAGTACCTAGTGATTGCAATGATTTTGCAATCTGGTTTGGTGGGGGATGTTGAAAGCAGTATTTTTCTGATATGGAAAGGGTGGTTGCGATCCGGATCGTTGTGCATATGAGGTTCGTCGGGCATGTTCTTTTGATCAGGGAGCTCAATGTATGACCGAGTGAGTAAATCGACAAGGAAAATCTTTCGCATTGAATTCATAAGAGCAAGCCAGTTATCGAAAGAACCACAGCAGCGAAAACCATAGGGAACGACTTGTGATGGATCCAGTGAGAAGTTTGTGAGTAGGCGAGCGTCTCTTGTTGGATTATTGGAGAGAACACTTAGCACTGTGATGACTCTTTTGTTTGCATTTTCTCGAGCAATCTTTCTCCACCAAGAAGAAGCGCCTTGGACGGTGTAGTACGATGCAATGTCGAGTTTTTTGATGACTTGTCCGAGGATTTCCTCTGGAAGATCGGCCCAGTTTTTCCTGTCGATCAATGAACAACAAGGATTCAGATTCTCTGCATAGTTTTTTTTTTTGATTAAAAGATGGCCGAAGTCATCGCTGCTTCATTAAAAAGTACTTAACGAAACATAAATAGGACTCTGCATAGTTTTATCTCTATATAATGTACATGTTTTGGAATATATATATATATATTTTTTTTCAATTATGCCTTTACACGGAAGGAAAAATAAGAAAAAGTTCATTAAAAAACCATATACAGTTTGGATCACGAAAATATCCTTTTTTTTTTTTTTGCTTTTACTACTTCCAGTTTTTATTAAATTTATTTTGTATTTTATATTCAATTGAGTGGAACAGAGAAGAAGAATTCATGCCGCCCATCTCAATAATTTTGGATAGAGGGTTTGTAGTTGTTGTTGTTTTCCGTATTATATATTCAGGTAAACATAGAACATCGCCATCCTATGTGATTACACAACTCGGTTAGTTTCAAATTTATAGAAAAAATCACTGTTTCATATTGAGAAGAAGAAGATTTCCAAACGAAAAGCATGTTAAACAAGAGAAAGTTAAAAGTAACATACATGAATCGAGTTTTTTTGGACGAAGAATTCAATTTTGGTGAAGTGTCAATCAAACATCGTACATGTCGCCTTTCTCTTTTCCACCATTAACAACAAGGTTTTTGGTCTCCAAAGTTTAAACCTAAAAGCTTCCTCTTCGGAAACCCTTCATAAATTTTGTCTCTCTCTCTCAATTTATATTAAAACTTTGGGGTTTTAACATGTATACCCCTAATAAATATAACAATATCATATATATCCCTTACAGATGTGTATTTTTGTATATGCCCCTAACAATTTGGACTATATTTTATATTTAACCCTATATTAGACATCACTAAGTTAACCAAGATTTAACCCTTATATGAAACGAATAGAAATCAAATTAAAAAATCAAATTAGACAATTAAATGAGAAAAGATTTAAAAGTTGTAAGAAAAATAAATGAGGAAGTTTATAATCTATCATTAAAAAATAAGATTGATGCCAAATTTGGAAAAGTAATGTGAGAAAGAATATGTAGTTTTCAAAGATGCATTGTTAGTTTATCAATTTCTTGAAGAAAAATGAAGAAATTTTGAGAATAGTTAAAAAGTATCGTTTGGATTAACGATTGTCCGGATTTACAAGGATGAAGAAGATAAAGTTTGAATGGTAGAGAAGATAATATTTTAGTCATGTTTTATTAAGTCCATAAAAAAACTAAAAATTCTCCATCGTTTTAAGTTTTTTTAACTATAGGGGTAATTAAGAGAAGTGATATATATTTTTGGGGACAAATACAAAAATACATACATGATATTCAAGTTTTTGTTAGAGACATACATGTTAAAAACCCTAAAACTTTTGGAATTTTTTACCAAAATGACCCACCTTCTGAAAGTATTTACCAAACTAACCCACTTTCGAAGTATTTACAAAAAATCCCACTCGCTATCTCATATAGCGAGTTTGGATAAAACCTCATCACTATCTAAGATAGCGAGTGTATGGTTATGAAGAAAACATCAAGTATATACTCGCTATCTCAGATAGCGAGTGTGTTTGTACTAAACTCGCTATCTGAGATAGCGAGTTTATGGTTGCATAGAAAAATTTCTTAATCGACTATCGCTTTCTCAGATAACGAGTGTGTTTATATCAAACTCGCTAACTGAGATAGCGAGTGTAAGGTGTTGAAGAAATTTTCCTGAATCTAAACTCGCTATCTTAGTTAGTGAAAGCTTTTCTACCAAACACGCTAACTGAGATATCGAGTGTCGATTGGAGAATTTCTAAAGACTTGCTGTTTTTCTCTCCCTCACTTTTCTCTTTCCATTCTCTCTTTAACTCCGAAAGAAACCCAAAATGAACAAACCCTAGCCTCCCAGATTCGTTATTTCACCAACAAAATCTGTCCAAAATCTTTTGAGATCCAATTCCTCACTCACAATCCTCTCTACTCCCACTCTCATATCCCTAAACCCATCATCGAAGATCCCAAATTGCTCGATATTCACGATCATAGATTCGAAAGATATTATTTGTATAACCTTTTATCTTGTACACTTGGCTAGATTAAATTCTGTCTTATTTTTTGTATAAATATGTATAGGTATGGATTATGATATTCCTATATGGATTTATTTTGGTGGTGAAATTATTCGTGACGCAAAAATAGGTTGGTTTTTATAGTGCTGTTGATCCTGAAATAATTTGGGCATCCCGTACAATTATAATGGGAGAATTAGTCGAGAAAATTTATGAGATTACTAATTGGGCTAGAGATCAATGGAATTTTAAAATTTTAGCTCGATATGCAGTGAGTAAAGGTGAAGTTCAATATTTTATGACTGTGCCCGTAGCAAATGACAATGCTCTGAAGTCCATAATTGCTAGGACAGTTGATCCAAATTATAGCTGGTGCGCATTTGAATTATATATTCAGCAAATCCAAATTAGTAATTTCCAACCACATGCTAATCCTAGTTCAAGCTTCGTACGTGAAGTACTGACACATGGAATGAGTTCTAACCCAGTTCAAAAATCACAAGAAATCCCACCGTCCCCACAAGAAGACACATTCACAAATACAACAAACCTGGATCCTACAGAAGTTGAGTTTTCATGTCAACCTAGTTTGGTTTAAGATTATGTTCAATCAGCCAATGTCTATGGAATATTTCAAAATGCTACCGTAAACAATGAATTATTAGATGATGATGAAGAAGATGAAGAAAACGACGATGAAGTTGATGAGAGTGTAGAAATTGATGACGAAGTGGAAGAAGATGAATATGTAAATGTTAATCTAAATGTGAGAAACGATAATGACATGAAGGTTACTGATGCCTTTAATAATGTTAATGTTCATGTTACCGAGGAGATGTCACAAAGTGCTAGAGTAAATCAAGTTCCACAAGAGTCGTCCAGTTCATCGAACGTCGATGAATTGTACACTGGGCAGGAGTTTCAAAGTAAAGAATTGATCCAGCATGAGGTGAAGCTATACTCCATTAAGAAACATCGGGAATTTGTCACGTTGAAATCTACACCCACCCTATATACTGTAAAATATAAATTGGCACCTAGGATACGTACTATTAAGGAGATGATGCAAATCCCACCAGTCGTAAGTGAGGGCGGTTTTCCGTAGAGATTACGTGCAATCGTTCTAATGGGTGGGACAAATTTCGTGGTGAAGAAAATTGTAAGGCCGCATATATGTTTGAATCCCACGTTGAATCAAGACCACCATAAAGTTGACATTAAACTTGTATGCAATTTGATTGTGAATGTCATTAAGGCAGAGATAGGAATAACACCGCGGGCCATTATTGAGATAGTCAAACTACAGTTCAATGATCAGATTTCGTATAGGAAGGCTCGGATTGCAAAACAAAAAGCTATTGAGAGGTTATTTAGTACCTTTGAAGAAGCATATACTAAGTTGCCTTATCTACTACTTGTTCCTTCTTCATGAATAGCACGGGTTCGTGGCATATTCAATAGCAAAGAGAATCCTACAAGTTTGATTGTATCTTGGTTTTAGATATATCAATAAAAAAAAGAGAGTTTCTAGGAATTAAATGTAATATCAATAATAAAGAATTATACATTCATCAATATCTAATTGTAATAAATCGATATCTAACCATGTTACTCACAATGGTACAATGGCTTATAACTATCATCATAAATCGACACTCGTCTATATACAATATTAGTCACAATATTACTCACAATGTTACTGAAGTATAGCATATATAATCACAATGTTACTCACATCACATACTGCAGACATGCATTGTGGACTTAGATTAATTAGTACAACTATTTCACAAATAACACTAACTAACTTAGTACAATATAGGTTATTTTAGGTTAATTACACAAATATATTTAGTACAAATCATCCACACTTAGTACAATGTAGGCATAATTCGTATAACCAAAATACTCAATTCATTGTTGAACACATCTCAAATTAACTCACAATTCTAAATCTAGCCCTACATCAAAATTAACCAAAAATCAAATAACAAGAGTTATGAACAAATACCACACAAATACTGGGTAGAACGAGGATGAGATTGTTCCACTTGCTTGGCAACTCCAATCCTCTTTTGTGTTTCCCGAATTTCGAACGCCCAAATTGGGTATGTTGGAAGATAGGTTTGGGGTTTTGAGAGTATGAGGGGAGTAGAATGTGGGGGATGAAGAGGTTGCTTTGAGATTTTGTGAATTTTGGTGAGAAAATAGGTCGGATTTGGGCCACTACGGTTTCTGAGTGGGAGGAGTGTGGAGAGAGATAGGGGAAGAAGAAACTAAGATAGTGAGGCATTAAGTGAATTCCCAATCGATACTCGCTATCTCAGTTAGCGACCCTAGTGAAAATAGGGTCGCTAATTGAGATAGCGAGTGTATACTTGCCTTTATTTTCTTCTGTTGTTTTTCTCAATGGTGAAAACAACAGAAAGATAGACTCGCTGCCTCAGTTAGCGACCATATTTTCACTCGGATTGCTAACTGAGATAGTAAGTGGGTCTCTTTGGTAAATACTTTCGAAAGTGGGTTAGTTTGGTAAATACTTTAAAAAGTGGGTCATTTTGGACAATAATTCAAACTTTTGGTAGTCCATTGGTTTTTTCTTCTTCTTTAACTTTATCTCTAAAAAGAAACTAGTATAATATATACACGTCTAAAAAAAATAAAATCATCAAATTAAATGAATATATATCAGATAAGAAAAAAATAGTTTATATTTGAATATTTTGATTTGGGCTACACGTACTGTGCATATTTATATTTGTTGGGTATAGTTTATACGTGTATTATACGTATTTATATAGTTACAAAGTTAGGATTTGTTTGTTACAAATCCCAACTCTCCCATTAAAATAGTAGAGATTTTATTGATTTACCATCTTTTTAACTTTTTTAAAAAATTTAATTTAAAATTTATTTAAAATAGATCAAGATTTGAAATTAAGGATACTGTTTAGCAAATGTAAACATGGCGGAGGCCCGGGGGCTCATGCTCCCCTGAAATTTTCAAAAAACCCCTTGTGTGTAGAAATATTTTATTTTGAGCCCCCTTCATCTCCCAAAACATTCATTCACAGCCTCCTTTCGTTCTTAGTTGTTTTACTACTACTCCTTTCAATATATATATTTATTTAGTAACACTTTCTAATATAGTTATTATACATATAATAATATATGTATAAATTATCTAATATAATTATTATACATATCATAATAGAACATAGTTAAGTTATCAACATATTTATTATTTTTGAACGTTTTTTTAGTTATGCTGAACATTGATGAGACAAAAAAAATAATAACCGATTTACAATATTGAAAACCTTATATAGGGTAATAAATTTGCTTTTTCCCCTTCATAATATGTTTTTCTATGTTTTTTCTTTTGTTAGCCACTTTATATTTATCTGTGAAATGAATTGAAAAGTCTGTAGTTGACTTCCCGATGAAAAAATTACAGGGTATCAAACTATTGGAATCAAATCATTGAAAATCATAATTCAAAAATAAACTGTAAACTTGTACAGTATAACGGTTAGCCTTTTTGCTAGTGAGTAAGACAGCGGCATGTAAATCCCAAAAGCCTCCATCTATACTATTATCAAGTAAAATTCTATTTTGGCGGCTTTTTACTATCATGCCCTTATAAATATAAAAGGCTAAAAAAAATATAGGGTTAATATCGGAGGTCAGAAATGTAATTTGCATGTATTGAAAAAATAATTAACACATGCATGCAAATATCAAAATGAATAAATTGTGAAGCCCTTGCTGCAACTTCTCAGTTTCCTATCATTCAATCATGCAATCACTTTGCTGACTTCTTTGGTTTTGACAACAGCATGAATCATAACCGAAAAAGAAAGTTTCCTCCTATAAATTGTAATTTGCATGTACTTGCATGCACAATTTATTCATAAAAAATTTTCGCCTTTCAAAGTTAGTAGGTCTAATACATACATGTAAATATCAAAATGAATAAATTGTGTATGCCTATCTGCATGCATGCATGCAACCTCTTCGGTGATCTGTCCCTTTCTCAAAATCCTACACACCTTTAAATATATATATACCAAACTTAATCTCAGCTTAACTCATCGATTCATTTTTTCCTCATCGGTTCTAATAGTTAAATATTTTACTATTTCTTTTCTTATACTATATACAAATTCATTTAATTTAATGACTAAATTTTTTTATAGACGTGCATTGCACGTGTATTATACTAGTAAAAACAACCAAAACCCATTCAGGCATATTATATCAAAATTATTATTTTTTTACTTAAAAAAACCCCATAGAAATTCTGCTTTTTAACCCCCACCGCTAAATCGAGCAAAGAACAATCCCAAAAAGTGGGCCCCACTTACCACGGTCCACACGCGCATCCAACTCTTCCTATCATGTCCTCTCTTATTATACCCCCGCCCCCCAGCTCCTAAAAAAACCCCTAAAAAAATCCCTAAAAAATAACAAAAAACCCTGTATCTCAATCAAAATGGAGAAGCCAACGACTACAACCGCGACCAATCGGAAGCTGACACGTCAGCGCAGCCGGCTTCAGATGCACGCGCCGTCATCGATCGAGGTGGCCCCCGCCACTGCCGCCGCGGCCGCCGCCAGCGTGGCGGACTGGAACGTGGCGATTCCGTTGCTCTCGCCGTTGGATATCGTGTCGCTACCTGGGAGCTGTGATCGGACGGTGGAGAATGAGTGTGTGGTGAAGGAGAGACGTGAGCCGTCGGATGGGGGGGAGGAGGAGGAACGGAGGGCGATGAAGTGGGCCATGTGGCAGCACCAGGTGTCGTCGCGGTTTTTTGGTTATGAGCCGAAGGGGCCCAGGTTGTTATGGCCGGACTGTGCGTGAATTAAAAAAATGCAATTTTTGAATTTGTTTTAGTGATTAATTTTGATTGTTGTTTTGGGGGTGATTTGTAATTATTGGGAAGTCTGGTGGTTAAGAGCATCTGTTGTAGTCGTCTATAGCTATTTTTTTGGTATTTGGCAAATTAAAAGCGTTAAAATAGGTTTGCGCTACTATCGTCGATTGCCAAAATTTTTCGTAAATTTTCATATCTCAAACGAAAGATAAATTATCGTCTGAAGAAAAAAAGTAAAATTTTTAAAAATTATTAGACGGACAAGAAATATTTTTCCGTCCATCCAATTTTTTTAAAAAAAAAAAATTGAAAACCCCTTGGACGGTAAACCTTCCCCACGTCCAAGTTTTCAGTGGGTTTTACTTTTCATTTTTTGTTTTGTTTTATATATATGGTCGAAAATTGATTTTCCGTCTCTACCACAAATTTTTTCGATCGAATGAAAAATTAAAATTCGTCTGATACTCCTGACAACGGTCAACTTCTCTCCGATGATTTTTTTTTCTTCGTCTGATGCGACAGACGATAAATCCTTTTTTGTTTGCTATATTTTTCAAAATTCCAAATCGTCTGCCAAATTTGGCAGGTCACTGTTCACCAAAAATCCTTGGCCAACGACTACAACGTCTTTATTCTCATTTTTTGAAAAATTTGAAAATTTGGAAGACGACTACAGATGCCCTAAGCGAATAAAAGTAAGTGTCGATTATTGGAATCTTTTACCAAAATGTTCCACCTTTTGAAAGCATTTATCAAACTGACCCCTTTCAAAAGTATTTACCAAACTGATCCACTCGCTGAAAATACCCTTTTTTTTTTTTTAAGATAGCGAATGTAGTCTTAAGTATTTAGAGAAAAAAATATCAAAGTAATACTCGTTGTCTCATAACAGCAAATATAGTTGTATTACACTCGCTGTTTGAGAAAACTACGTTCGTTGTTTAAGATAACGAGCCTGATTTTGAATTTTTTTTGTTAAATTGATCTAAAAAAAAATACAAAGTTAGACTTGCTATCTTAAACAGTGAGTGTAGTACAACTACGATCGTCGTTTGAAACAGTGCGTCTTACTTTGATATTTTTTCTTCAAGTTGAGGATAAATACCTAAGCCATGTAGTAGAACTATGCTCGTTATTTGAGACACAGAGTCCTATTTTGATATTTTTTCTTCAAGTTTTTTCTCCAAGTTGTGGGAAATACATAGGTCTATACTCGTTATCTCAAACAACGATGGTATTTTCACGAAACTCGCTGTTTGAGATAGCGACTTTGGTGAAAATATCCTCACTGTTTGAGACAGCGAGTCTTACTTTGATATTTATTTCTTCAAGTTTTCTCTCCAAGTTGTGGAGAAAGACCTAAGTCTACACTCGCCATCTCAAATAGCAATGGTATTTTCACCAAACTCGCTGTTTGAGACAACGATTTTGGTGAAAAATATCATCGCTGTTTGAGACAAAAAGTCTTACTTTGATATTTTTTCTTTAAGTTTTTTTTTTTCTTTTTAAATACCTAAGCCTATACTCGCTATCTAAAAAGAGAGGGTATTTTTACCAAACTCACTATCTGAGATAGCGAGTCGGTTGATAAATACATTTGAAAGTGGGTCAATTTGTTAAATACTTTTTAAAAAGTTGGTCATTTTGGTAAAGATTCCGATTATATTGGTAGTGTAGTCAAAGGGGGTAGTTATGAATTGTGGAATGCGGAATCCCAGCTTGTCGGAATATTCCTGGAAGATTCTGATTTCAGATCTGATCTGACGAAGATGTGCTGGTAAAGTTGTTCCCGAGAGCATCCACAATTGTTTGCTAAAAATATGGCAAAATGGCAAATGAAATTAGTAAATGAAAATTTCTTTTGCAATGATGATTTGTTAAAATTTGAGAAAGATGGTACATGTTGTTTCGTTTGGTTTTTTTTATAGTTAATTAATTAATGATTAGATAATAAAATAGGTTAATTAAATAAATTAAATAATAAAATATATCTTAAACCTACTTAAAATTATACACTAACCTAATCCTAAATTTGGGTGGGACGGGACATGTTGTCCCGTCCAAGCCCAAAAGTCTTGAAATGGGACAACATGTCTCGGTTGAGGGATTTTTGATTTTTGAATTTTTTTTTCCAGACGGTACAAGTCTGATCATTAAGAAAACAAAAAAAAAGGTCAGACGTCCCATTAAAAATTTTTAAAAAATAGGGACGGAATCGCCAGTTCGTTTTTCAAGTATGAGAAGCGACTGTAGTGATTTCGCCAAAATATGGCAAAATAGCAAACGACTGTAGGCCATCGTTTCTCAAAATATGAGAAAATAACAAATATAGCAAACGATCGTGGATGTTCTAACAAATTGAAATTCTACTATTCTACTGCTAGGGCTCTTGTTTTGTGCCAGAAAAGTGTTAAAAGCTAATAAGTATCTAATATCAGCTCAGCTGTGAGGAAAAGGTCTTCGAGTTTAAATTCTGCTAAAATAAAAAACAATTTGGGGTAGTTTAAATTTGTCTGCAATTCCATTCTATATGACTTGCAATATCCGCAATTCGGAAGATAAATAGATGGAGAGGATTTGGTTTGGGGTGGTTGTTGGAATTTTTTACCAAACTATCACAGTTTTTGTAAGTATGTATTAACTGTCCCTGTTTGAAATTTTAACATAAGATAGCACTGCTAGTAATATTCTTCGCGCTACCTCAGTTAGCGTGTGTTAGGGGGACACCATTTTCTGTTGGACCTCGATTTTATAAATATGAAAAAACACTAACAGCATTTGTGAAGAACAGAAATACAGTAAAGAAAATTAGCAAACCAAATGCTTTGTACAGAGTCGAGATTAAAATCTCTCTCCTTAAAACAAAATTCGCCCCGCAGTGTGATGGTGGCTGGCGAATTGATTCCTAGGATACAACCTTATCTTCTCTGAAGAGCAGTACCCTTGCTTCAGAGAATCCAGCGAACTGCTGCCTGTGATGTACTTCAGTTGTTGACACAGAGGAGAAGAAGAAGAAGAATAAAGTTCGGATTATCATCAGACTGTCTTTGGCAGACAGGGTTCAATAGCCTTTATAAGAGAAATTGAGACTCTTCAGAGACCCATTACTCTGTAACAGCAGAGTAATGGTCCACTACTCTGTAACAGCAGAGTGGTGGTTCAGATTCATAACTGGTGAGCCCACTCCTCTGTAACAGCAAAGTGGTGGTTCAGATTCATAACTGGTGAGCCCACTACTCTGTAACAGCAGAGTGGTGGTTCAGATTCATAACTGGTGAGCCATTACTCTGCTGTTGCAGAGTAATGGTATCAGTTACCGAATCTGAAAAGCCTCATCAGTTCACTGGGGAAAAAAAAATTTGTCTGTACAAAAAAAAAATTAAGCCAGAGCCAGAGCCAAACCGAGGCCGGGGCCTGAGTCGGGCCGGGCCGGGCGCGCGCGCGCGTGTGTTTGTCATTTTGGCTAAGTCCTCTCTTCACTACACGTTAGTGGTAACCCCCGGGCCACGCTCTTTAGTCCAGTTTTCTAGTATATATATTAGAAAGAATCTTTCCCAATTTTCGATATGGGACTATACATTTTCTCCAAGTTGCCAAGTTAGTACATTTCAAGTACCCAACTTTGGACAAACATTTCTCATTCATACGGAATTCATTTTTGGCAAGTGAGTACACCAAGGAATAGTACTCGTCGAGAGGATCGCAATCCACTCATTTTTCGGCTCCGCCGGTGGCCGAAGCCTGCCGGAATCCGGCCCGAAAATAGCAAAAATTAATTCTAACATTTCCCCCCTCAAGTAGGGGTGTGTGAAAAAACTCACCAACTATAGATACGCTAACTCCGTTAGCGTTCCTATTTAAACCATGCACGTAACAGGGTTAGCGTGCTAGGTGGACACTAGGGGACACTACTTCTCAAGTAGGGGTGTAGGAAAAAAATAACTAAGTATAGACATGCTAACCCCGTTAGCGTGGGGGTTAGCGAGTGTCGATTGGGACCCTATTAAATAACACTCGCTATCTCACTCTCATCTCACTTCTTATCTCTCCCAAAACGCCATTGTGCGATTTTAAACCCAAACCCCAAACCCTAGTATCCGATTTCGGCCTCTACTCATCCCAATCTCTCGAAATTTTTACTTAAATCTTTTCATCACGTACAAAACTCTAATCTCAACCAACAATTTCTCTAAAACGCCTATTAAACCCATAAACCCTTTTCCCCAAACTTTCGGAAGGAGAAGATCGGTAGTGGAGTAGTCGACTTCGACCTTCCACCCTACAATCGTTTGTAAGTGTTCATAACTTATGCTATATAATTTTTGTGATTTTGGGTCTAGGGTAGGATTTGCAATTTTGGGTTCATTTTGGTATGTACGTGAAAAATTTATTAAAACGTGCAATCCACGTGTTAAATTTAGGTTTTGTAATTAACCAAAATTAAACCAATATTAACTAAGTCTATATCGTACTAATTGTGTTTGTTCAAATTAACCTATAGTTCACAATGCATGAGTGGGATATGTGATGATAGTAACATTGTCATATAATTCGATACATCGAGTAATTGAGGGCGGCATTGTCTATAGACCGATTTATGATTTTAGTTTCGTGCCAATGTGACCTTTTGAGTAATATTGTTTGATATTGAAATTTTGGAAATTAGACATTGTTAATTGTATAATTAATTTATAGCGATTTTAAGGTAAATTTGATAACATATATTATCAAACATGTAGGATTCTATTTGATATTATATATGGCCCGAACAATGGGTATGCCCGAAGAATGGAGTAGTAGTAGATCTCCAACAAACCGGAAAGGTCCACGCACATGTCATGGACAACCTCCCAAAAAAACTAGCCGTGGTGGACAGAGGCATACCAATGTAAGATGATTTGACCTTTATTCCATACGTTTAATTTTAATATAAAGAAAATTCTAAATTTATATGTTGATTTTCAACTTTTTTGGTGTAGGATGATGCGGGTCCGTCTTCTTCTCCAGCAAATCAAATGGGCCCATCGCCTCCTCAAAATCAACCTGGCCCTTCTTCTCCATCTAGTCAACCGGGCCCATATTCTTCATTGTATGTTCCTCCGGTGGTTTCCGGTCCGATCGACCCAAAGCTTTTGACATTACAAGGGCAACATCGCTCTAAAGCCGTTTGGAAAGAAAATTCTTCGGAGTGTAGTTTTCGGGGGTACGACACGTTAGAGATGCATCCTCGTATACATGTGATATTACAACAATGTGGGTTATACGACATCGGGTTGATGAGCTTCATTAAGGCCGACCGACCCTTACTAACCGTCCTTCTCGAGAGATGGTGTTCCGAGACCCATAGTTTTTACTTGCCGGTCGGCGAGATGACTGTGACACTGCAAGATTTCGCAGTAATAACGGGTCCAATCGATGGACATGCCGTAACTGGCATAATTAACTTTGAACCAGAGTTCGTTATCCATGAGTATCTTGGAGTAGAGGCGGATCGATCGGCCTTTGTAGGCAAATCGGTGAGATTGAAATGGCTTAAGGACATATCTCCGGTACGTTGACTAATGCCTTCACTGAGTTGTGGGTACATTGTTACTGCCGGGCCTACATAATGACATTGTTTGCAGGTGTGATGTTCCCAAATTCCTTCGGAGATTCCATGCCGTTAATGTACCTACCACTAATCGCCGATCTTGGTGGAGTTTGGGCGTACAGTTGGGAAAGTGCTGCATTGGCCACATTGTATAGAGCTTTGTGCAATTGCTCTCTCGGAGCAAAGCAGATGAACGGACCAATGTTGATGCTACAGGTCTGGAGTTGGGAACGACTACACCTTGGCAGACCCGTTGTTGCTAAGCAATCACCAAAGTGGGCGGATTTTCCCGAGGAAGAGAATATGAGACCACCGCAAGGTGTGTATTGGACGGGTTCATTGACGTGGAAGGCTAGCCCTAATAGATGCCTTACATATTACCGAGACGAGCTTGACCACTTGGCAGACGATTGTGTTAAGTAGCAACCATATACTAAGGCACGCTTAGCGAGATTGCCTCTAGTTTGTACCTCGGCTCCTCAACTGTGGTTGACAAAAGCGCCGATTAACCACTTTGGTACAGTTGAGGGCTATTTTCTAAATAGAGTACTTCGTCAGTTTGGGTTGCTTCAAAATATTCTGGTGTAGCAACAGTACAATGCCGAGCTACATAGTGTCACCAGTATGGGTCGACAAGTAGCTCATGATTGGGCAGCTTCTTTGTACGCATACGTGGATATTTGGAACAACCATCGTCTCGATCACGTACTTGCAAATATTCCACCGTTCGATGCGTCTTCCTATGTCCCTTACATGACGTGGTATAGGAGAATGACTCGCCTTTACATTTCTCCAACAAGCCAACTTCCAGCGAGGGTCCAAGTACCGACACGGAGACATGCCGCCGATCCAGCAGACACGTACTCCGTTAATCTACCAATGTTCTAACCGAAGACACAATTGATTCGGAGTCTTGTAAGTTTTATGTCCATATTTACATTGCTACCAAAAAGTTTAATTATTGAATTTATTATTACGTTTATATTGTTTTTTGTGGTAGCCAAAGAATGCGCGAAAGTATTAAAGAGTAACGTAGCCGAACCGTTGAAGGTATTCGTGCTTAAAATGGTTGAGTCATGTCTAGCACAAGCGGATCTCGTTGGCGAAGGCAATAGATTATATGCGATATTGTTCGGTCCCGTGCACCAAACAGGTCGTCGGAAGACAATGGCTACAAAATCTCGTCATCGTCCAATAATACAAGAAGAAAGACAACGAAGAAGAAGGGAGCCGTCTCCACCTATTGATGAAATACAAGAAGAGGAAGAAGAAGAAGATGACGAAGATACATTCCCCTCTCCGGCTTAACTCAGGCAAGCCCGAGGCGTTCAAAACGTGCAAGGAAACGTCCAAATCTATTCACCCCTTCGTAGGTAAATTTTCGGCTTTATTATGTCTTTTTGTAATTTTGAAAGAAGTCGTGGTAGTTAATGTTATTTTTGAGAGAAGTTGTTGTAGTTTATTTTGAACTCTTATTATTGCATGAGTTTGATGTGTTGGCTGCGTTTGTGATGTGTTGGCTGCATTTGTAATATAATTTGGGAGATGTGTTCTAAGTTTGAGAATGTTTGATGTTTGGAGATTGTTGAAATTTTAAGAATGTGTTGTAAGTTTGATGTCTTGACATTAGTGTGATGTATGAAGATGAGTGGTGGATGCGAAGATGAGATTTTGAAATTTTGAGAATGTTGTTGTATAGATGATATGTTGAGAATGTATAAAGAGGCATCTGGAATGTTTGAGTATATGATATGTTGATATGTTCTGGATGCGATGATTGTGTATATAGGTATCAGCTTCAGAAGTTCACAAGTCTGTTTGTGAATATACAAAGACCTGTTAACTCAGTTAGCGGCCCTGGTAAACAGAGGATCGCTAACTGCGTTAACGAGTGTGGCTATCCCTCAATTTCCAGACACTTTCAATTCTCTGGAAATTTGAGATTACCACAGTCATTAACTCAGTTAACGACCCTGGTAAAAAGGGGCACGCTGTAGCGCCCTGAATTTCCAATATAATATCTTAGAAATACGTGGCACAATTCCAGAATCTACTTCAATGTAATCATAAACATAGCAATCAAATACAGGAAAAAATAAAACTCTTTATTACATCAAATGTTTACAAAGCACAGTGGAATACAAAACACCTTGAATTACAAGTTTCTTTCTTTACAACACTTTCTTTTACAAATTACGTAAGACATTACATTATTTTAACTCAAGCATCCAAATCCCGAGCTATAAGAAATCACTTGTAAAATATGAGCCTAGAGATAACCCTAACCCCCAAACTAAAGAGGTCAGCCATAACGGTGTGAGTGACATAAAAAAAAAACAAGCAACATAAATAGTGCATAGATTCATAAACGACATGTAATAAACAAGAATACATAAAATAAGACATAGAAAGGAAACATGAAAACATCAAGTGAAACTAGACTAAGTGTCAAGTGTAGAAAACAGGAAGCCACATGCATGAAACCAAGTCAAGAAAACACAATTTTATATGCTGACTCTCTAATGCGTACTTGTCGGAGTCTATGCATCCCACTCTACATAGGTCAGGTGCAAGCCCTTAACGTCTCCATATTGTAGGGTTTAATCCCCGCTATGCAGCTAATCCTAACAGGATGACTACTACGAGATAAAGATAAACTATGAGTATTAGACCATGCCCCGATAATTCCGGAGGTCAATCTCTATCTACAGATAATTCCGGAGACTATTTCACTCATACCTGGGAATCTTCGAGAATACCCCATACCGCAAGTGATGGCACCTCATCACACGAATACCACATGTGCGTCGCCTCGAGCCCGATAATTCCGGAGATCAATCCCACACCACAGGTAATTCCGGAGACTATTCACTCACACCTGGATAATTCGGGGGATTATATCACACCGTAAGCCATACTGAGGTCCATAACCCATATTCTCGTTCATCATATCACCATTAGTGCCTGTCCTTATCATTTAGGTTATTTAATTACATTACGAATCTCCTAGAGTTGGTGTACCCTACCGGACTTAACTCAACAACTGATCAACTAAAATACCTCAACAGGCCCAAACATAAATATCTCAACTGCTGGTATACTAGGGTCACACACACCCTCTAGAGACTCACACTCAAATATCCAACCAATCTTCCAACATAAATTGCTCAGATAAAACAACACGAAAAACATTTGTTCAGTAGAAGATAAGGTATAGAATAGTAAATTATAGATTAAAATATTTATAGAGTAAACCATTTAAAGAACATTAAAATATGTATAGATATATCAGTATCAGTTTACTACAAAAGCCATCGGTCGACTGTCCAGAGAGAAAAATCCAATACCCTTGGGAAATAATTCTAAGTATTATAAGTCGACTACAAAAAGCCATCGGTCGACTGTCCAGAGCGAAAATTCCAAAACTTCAATTAAAATAATTCTAAGTAATATCAGTTGACTGTAAAAATTCATCGGTCGACTGTCCAAAACGAAATTTTCAAGAAAACTGCAGACTGCAGATTTCGGTTGTGCATATTCCAACCGATACGTAGTTTTAATTTATGAAAATGATTTCTACAAAAAGCGTATTTCTTATTTGATCAAATACAACTTATAGGATATATAATAATCCATTAATCTAAATCAAAACTACTTGAATTTATAAAATTAGTGATTTGTTGATTTCTTTCAATTAAAACATGAATTGTGCATATAATCAAAATAGAGTTTATAAAAAAAACACAATTATTCATTGAAATAGCTTCGTATTCAGATCCAAACCATATCGATACCAAAATCTCAAAAATCCCCAATTTGGATGTATTTTCTCAAACTCAACTAAATTCTAAATTTCGATTCTCAAGACATGATCTCTTGATTCATAAACTCTTCCTCCAAATTTCTCAAAACTGATTTACCATTATAACTCACAAACATAATCAATTTATAATATTACCATATCAAGTTTCATTCAACCAATACTCAAAAGTGATAAAAGTCTCATCTTTATTAGATTTATGCATGAAATCCACCATATTCAATCAATCCAACATTAATCCAAAAAGAAATAGCCTACCCATGATCTCCAATAGGTCACTCATCAATCTCGAATTACCCACATACAATTTTATTTATAAACAACCAGGGTTTCACAAGATCCAATTTTTATCATCAATCCAACATACATATTCATACCCAAATCCTAGCATGCTTTCCAGGAGACGAAACACCACATATAACATTCAAAGAACAACAAACAATTTATATTACTCACACTCAACATACACAAGACAAAATAAAACCAAACAAGTCACTCACCTCAATGAAGAAATCCAATCGAATTAATGAAGAATAAGAAAAACCCTTCTTTTGCGAAATCCAATAACACCCATTTGGAACTCCAAGAAATTAATGGTAAAAATATGTTTTATTTTTGCAGAGGAGAGGGACGGCTGTAGTGACTATAATATAGGCCAAAATCTGGAGTTTCTAGGGTTTTACAAGTTTATGGAAACAACCCTTAACAAATTATTACTTTACATATATAAACCTTTCTTTAATAAAGTAGTTAAGTAAGTTAAATAAATTAAAATAAAACCAAATCCTTTTACTACTGAGTTTTCCAGTTATCCAGCACAGCCCAGAAAAATTAAAATTTTGGATTTGTACTAAAAGTGGTAATTTTGCACAAAAATCTTTCTTTTTGTAATCTTTGCAAATACATCATAAAATATTCATAAAAATCCAGAAAATTCAGAAATAATATCTAATAATAAATATTAAATTTTCCAATTAAAATATCTGACTTTTACTTTCCAGGAAAATATTTGCACAAGATCCAACATAAATTTTATATTTGCAAAAATACCATATTTGTTTAAATCTTTACCAAATCAACTCTAAATAAAGTTTAAATATATTTTATTTTCAATGATGACCATTGCAAGCCCAAAAATCATTAAAAATGAATTTTCATTATTTATTGAGATCCAAATTACGTAAAAGCCCCTCTCTTTCGAGGTATTTATAAAAATAGTTTCTTTATTCAGAAAACTCCCAAAATTTAGGATAGACTCAATTATAAGTAGGAGAATTAAATAAAAATTTAAAATTAGATATTTGCACCAAAAATATTTGCACATGTTTTGCACGTGCGAAATTGCAGTTTCAAGAAAATAGTCAAAATAGTTAACTTTACAAATTTAATATTATTTAATAATGCAATATAAATCATTTTATTTCGCGGGGTATTACATCACTCCCCCCTTAGAAAAGTTCTATCCTCAGAACTTCTCTAAGCAAAAGAAACCAAAATAAAAAACTTATAAGATAGTTTCGAAAATTTACTCTATCATTATTTTTATAATTGGATTTGATTACTAAGCAAAAACTAAAATAACATATAATTATAGCTTAAAGAGAAAAGGGTGAAAACTGACATGGCAAAAGGATCGGAAATCCAATAGAATACACAATAAATCCCAAAACGGGAAAGATAGTAAGACTATTCTCATAGAATAAGAAGTCAAAAGTAAAGAGATAAAACCAAAATATAAAAGGGTGGATAACCATACAAATAACGAAGGAACACATACTAAAGAGAAATAGTTTTGTAAAATAATCAGTCAAGATACATAGAAATACTAAAAAATTCTTGCTAAGTAAAGAAAATATTAATAACAATGAATGTACAAGATAAAGAATAATGAGTATACTAGTGAATATTGATATTATAATCAATACTCCAAAAACACATTAAAAGATAACAAGCAAAATAGACCAAAATGTATATATATACAAGAAGGCTTAAAAGAAGTTTCATTGAATATTGCAAAAGTAAGCGTCAAATCATTAATTAGGACGTGGAAACAAAAGTAAGTGAGAAATCTAAAATGTTAAAGAGTTGAAAAACGGTAGCAATAATTAGTAATTACAAAAGAACGAAAGCTTAGATCATAGTTGATGTACTCAATCTTAATACAAACATAAAAATTTTGTAAACACAAAATAGAGTAAAATCAACTATACTAGTTCAAATTGCATGGAAACGTAAAGCGTAAATTGGTATAAACAAAATGTCATAAAGAAAATATTTCTTTACCATTAGTTTCATTATATAAGTAAAAATCTTGAAATATCAATTAGCAAATAAGTAAAAGAAATAGTCAAAAGTAAGATTTGATCGATCAGAAAAACTTGTTAAATACATAATGCTTGAATAAAAATGGACATACCGAAGTAAAAATCCCAAAAGGACAATATTAAGAAAGAATAAAATAAAGACGTACAAAATAATTTAGGTAGTATGCAGATTTAGAGAATCTAATGAAAATTAAGTGAAAATTAAAATATTGTCCTGAATAGAGGAAATGCGAAGGAGAGCAGAAATCGTACCAAGAAATCAGAAGGACCAAAGTCCAGAAATAAAACAAGTGAGCAAGATGAGATACGAGAGTATATCGAACAGATTTAAAGAAATATGGAGTAACAATGGTTAAAGAAAATTGAGTAAAATAAATAAGTAATATGTTAAGTTTTAAAATCTCATAAAATGGTATGAACCAGTACAAAAAAATAAGACATTGATAAGTAATATACACACAAAACACTAGTGGGGTTATTATAGTAGAAATTTTTTAATGTGGGTTTGCCTCATTGATGTCCAACCGTAGACTTGCCTTCTCGGCATCAAGTTGCAGGTTTGCTTCCACGACATCTGGTTGCAGGTTGCCATCTAAATATTCGGTTGCACATTTTGCCTCCCCGATATCCAGTTGCAATTTGCCTTCATTGACGCCTTGTTGCATGTTTGCCATCTCGACATCCAGTTGCAACAAAACGATGAATAGGATGATGCAATCTTCCACACGCACTTGGATATTGATTGCTTAATTTTAGTATGAAGTTACTTTTTGAAATTTATGATATAAAATAGTAGCAAAAGTAAGAAATGGAGTTAAAAATCACCCGACGGAATATTAAAATTGAAGTATAGATTATAAATATCAAACACAAATACCATAAATTAGTAGCAGTGAAAGTGATTTATAAAAGTGGGGATAAAACAGAAAGAAATACATGCATAAGCATATATAAATGCAAATGTAAATGAGAAAATAACTATGTAGTGTAGCAAATTTACACAATAAATATATCATAAAAATATACAGTAAGGTAGGAAATAAACAAGTGTGAAATGATATGCATAGCAAGTATGTTGAAATACATTATATAGTAATTTGTAGGAAGTACATGTAGAAATCAAGAATGTAATGATAATAAAATTTAAGTAAAATATAACTAGTGGGGCCTATAGTATATTCTAGAAGTATGAAGCAACAAAATTAATAAGTAGCTTTTCAATAGTGAAAAGAAATTATAACAAAAGCAGTCAACTATAAGTAATAATAAAGGTATCGAATATAAGGTGCAAAAACATAATTAATAATAAAAATTTAAATGTGCAGAAACATATCATATTTATGTGAGTAAAATATTGCAATCAAGTTTAAATGCTCCAAGACAATACAAAATAACGAAAAATATAGTATCGAAAAATCCAAGTATATATAATAAATGAAAGTAAATATGCAACACCAAATTTCATAATATAGTAAACATAATAATGAAAGGAAATAGGAGTTGCAATAATAACTTATCTTGTAGTAATTCAAAATTTAGTGTGGTAGGTAAAAGTAATAGCAAAATATGCGAGTGACGAAAAAGCACATGAAAGTAAGATAAATAAAACGTCAAGAAAGAAAGGGGTAAGGGTCGCAAAATAAAAATGAGTTTGTGAAATGTTAAAGGATGCACTATTGAATTACAACAAAAGTTGTAAAATAATAATTTGGACAAAAGACAAAAGTAAGAACCAATGGTAAAATCAGAAAACAAGATTGTTTAGTAAAAGTTTAATGTTTTCACTAATGAATACAAATAATATAAACTCGGTTGGAGATATAGAAACTAAATAAATTCAATTGCTGACAATAAAAAAAACCGAATAAAAGTAAAATAAGTTAATTATACAAAAGTTATTTAGTAAGCAAACAAATATAAAACAGCAAAAGTGATAGGATACAAGAGTGATCACAAAATTTAGGTACACGAAATATACAAGAGAGTAAATAATTAAAAGAATCTAGCGGAAGATAATTAAATTTTATAACTAAAAATAAATAAATAAATGAAAATTAACACTGGCGAAAATCATATAATCCAGAAATTATATACAATGGGTAAGATAGGAAAACATATAGTAGATCATTAATAAGTAAAATAGAAAATATACAAGTTGAAAGGGTAATACCTTACATAATCAAATATCAAATACACAAAGCGAACAAAAGAGGTCAAAAATAGCTAGTGAGAAAATATATGCTTTATGCGAAAATAACCAATACACTAGCAATAATGAAATTTCATTCAAGTCTAAGCATACAAACAGTCTAAATCTCAGCACAGGTCTTTATGACCAAACAATCAAGTCACACAAATCAGATGTCCGCGAAGGTACTCACACTTCTAATGTCCACCTAGGTTGTATTTAATGTCCACTTGTGTACTCAAACTTCTAATGTCCACCTAGGTTCTCACACATCAAATGTCCATTTATGTTTATTTTCCGTACTATGTTTAAAATTACTAATTGAAGCATGCTCTGATACCAAATCTCTAGCGCCCCGAATTTCTAATATAATATCTTAGAAATACGTGGCACAATTCCAGAATCTACTTCAATGTAATCATAAACATAGCAACCAAATACAGGGAAAAATAAAATATTTTATTACATCAAATATTTACAAAGCACAGCGGAATACAAAACACCTTGAATTACAAATTTCTTTCTTTACAACACTTTTTTTACAAATTACGTAAGTCATTACATCATTTTAACTCAAGTATCCAAATCCCGAGCTATAAGAAATCACCTGTAAAATATGAGGTTAGAGATAACCCTAACTCCCAAACTAAAGCGGTCAGCCATAATGGTGTGAGTGACATAAAAAAAAACAAGCAATATAAATAGAGCATAGATTCATAAAAGACATGTAATAAACAAGAATACATAAAATATGACATAGCAAGGAAACATGAAAACATCAAGTGAAACTAGACTAAGTGTCAAGTGTAGAAAACAGGGAGCTACATGCATGAAACCAAGTCAAGAAAATACAATTCTATATGCTGACTCTCTAATGCGTACTTGTCGGAGTCTATGCATCGTACTCTATATAGGTCCAGTGCAAGCCCTTAACATCTCCACATTGTAAAGTTTAATCCCCCGCTATGCAGCTAATCCTAACACGATGACTACTACGAGTTAAAGATAAACTGTGAGTATTAGCCCATGTCCCGATAATTCTGGAGGTCAATCACTATCCACAGACGATTCCGGAGACTATTTCACTCACATCTGGGAATTTTCGAGAATACCCCACACCGCAAGCGATGACACCTCATCACACAAATACCACATGTGCGTGCCTCGACCCCGATAATTCTGGAGATCAATCCCACACCACAGGTAATTCCAGAGACTATTTCACTCACACCTGGATAATTCCGGAGATTATCTCACACCGCAAGCCATACTGAGGTCCATAACCCATGTTCTCGTTCATCATATCACCACTAGTGCCTGTCCTTATCATTTAGGTTATTTAATTACATTACAAATCTCCTAGAGTTGGTGTATCCTACCGGACTTAACTCAACAACTAATCAACTAAAATGGCTCAACAGGCCCAAACATAAATATCTCAACTGCTGGTATACTAGGGTCACACACACCCTCTAGAGACTCACACTCAAATATCCAACCAATCTTCCAACATAAATTGCTCAGATAAAACAATACGAAAAATATTTGTTCAGTAAAAGATAAGGTATAGAATAGTAAATTATAAATTAAAATATGTAGAAAGTAAACCATTTAAAGAACATTAAAATATGTATAGATATATCAGTATCAGTCGGCTACAAAAGCCATCGGTCGACTATCCAGAGAGAAAAATCCAATACCTTTGGGAAATAATTCTAAGTATTATAAGTCGACTATAAAAAGCCATCGGTCGATTGTCCAGAGCGAAAATTCCAAAACTTCAATTAAAATAATTCTAAGTAATATCAGTCGACTGTAAAAAGTCATCGGTCGACTGTCCAGAACATAATTTTCAAGAAACTAGAGAACACAGCAGCTGGGTCGCGACGGTCGACTGTGAAATCACACCGGTCGACTGTCGACCTGCAGACTGCAAATTTTGGTTGTGCACATTCCAACCGATACATAGTTTTACTTTATGAAAACGATTTCTAACAAAAGCGTATTTCTTATTTGATCAAATACAACTTATAGGATATATAATAATCCATAAATCTAAATCAAAACTACTTGAATTTATAAATATAGTGATTTGTTGATTTCTTTCAATTAAAACATGAATTGTGCATATAATCAAAATAGAGTTTAAAAAAAACACAATTATTCATTGAAATAGTTTCGTATTCAGATCCAAACTATATCGATACCAAAATTTCAAAAATCCCCAATTTAGATGTATTTTCTCAAACTCAACTAAATTCCAAATTTCGATTATCAAGACATGATCTCTTGATTCATAAACTCTTCCTCTAAATTTCTCAAAACTGATTCACCATTATAACTCACAAACATAATCAATTTATAATATTACCATATCAAGTTTCATTCAACCAATACTCAAAAGTGATAAAAGTCTCATCTTTATTAGATTTATGCATGAAATCCGCCATATTCAATCAATCCAACATTAATCCAAAAGAAATAGCCTACCCATGATCTCCAATAGGTCACTCATCAATCTCAAATTATCCACATACAATTTTATTCATAAACAACTAGGGTTTCACAAGATCCAATTTTTATCATCAATCCAACATATATATTTATACCCAAATCATAGCATGCTTTCTATGAGACGAAACACCACATATAACATTCAAAGAACAACAAATAATTTATATTACTCAAAATCAACATACACAAGACAAAATAAAACCAAACAAGTCACTCACCTCAATGAGGAAATCCAATCGAATTAATGAAGAATAAGAAAAGCCCTTTTTTTGCGAAATCCAAGATCACCCCTTTGAAACTCCAAGAAATTAATGGTAAAAATATATTTTATTTTTGCAAAGGAGAGGGACGGCTGTAATGACTATGATATAGGCCAAAATCTAGAGTTTCTAGGGTTTTACAAGTTTATGGAAACAACCCTTAACAAATTATTAATTTACATATATAAACCTTTCTTTAATAAAGTAGTTAAATAAATTAAATAAATTAAAATAAAATCAAATTCTTTTACTACTGAGTTTTCCGGTTATCCAGCACAGCCCAGAAAAATTAAAATTTCGGATTTGTACTAAAAGTGGTAATTTTGCACAAAAGTCCTTCTTTTTGTAATATTTGCAAATACGTCATAAAATATTCGTAAAAATTCAGAAAATTCAGAAATAATATCTAATAATAAATATTAAAATTTTCAATTAAAGTATCTGACTTTAATTTCCAGGAAAATATTTGCACGAGATCCAACATAAATTTCATATTTGCAAAAACACCATATTTGTTTAAATCTTTACCAAATCAACTCTAAATAAAGTTTAAATATATTTTATTTTCAATGATGGCCATGTCAAGCCCAAAAATTAGTAAAAAGGAATTTTCATTATTTATTTGAGATCAAAACGGTTTTTTACATAAAAGCCCATCTCTTTCGAGATATTTATAAAAATAGTTTCTTTATTCAGAAAAATCCCAAAATTTAGGATAGACTCAATTATAAGTTGGAGAATTAAATAAAATTTTAAAATTGGATATTTGCATCAAAAATATTTGCACGTTTTTTGCACGTGTGAAATTGCAGTTTCAAGAAAATAGTCAACTTTACAAATTTAATATTATTTAATAATGAAAAATAAATCATTTTATTTTGCGGGGTAATACACACGCGAACTGATTTAACGAGTGTGGCTATCTCAAATATCCAGAGACTTTCAATTCTCTGAAAATTTGAGATTACCACAGTCGTTAACTCAGTTAACGACCCTGGTAAAAAGGGATACGCTAACTGAGTTAATGGGTGTGGCTATTTCAAATATCCAAAGCCTTGAAAGTCTCTGAAAATTTGAGATTACCACAGTCGTTAACTCAGTTAACGGCCCTGGATAAAAGGGGCACGCTAACTGAGTTAACGGGTGTGGCTATCTCAAATATCCAGAGCCTTGAAAGTCTAGAGAAATTTGAGATTACCATATTCGTTAACTCAGTTCACGGATATGGTAAAAAGTGGCACTTTAACTGAGTTGACGGGTGTGGCTATCCCAAATTTCTAGACACTTTCAAGCCCATTCACACACAGGTAATACACCTCATCTACTGAGATTCAAAATCAAGCTTTCGAAATGAATATGCTTCATATTAATTTATTCAAAATAACATCAGTCATACATTCATTCAGTAACTTCAAAATATTGAACAATATTAACTTCAATCCAAAATATTAAAGATCTCAAAATATTCAAAAAAATACAATATTGCAATCATTCATTGATGGCTTTGAGAAGATTGACTTGAGTTTTTCCGACATCTGCGCCTATTGTGACCTCTCAGACCGCATTTTGAACACGTCATTCTGGTAGACCTACTAGACTCATCTCTTACAGCCATATCATTACGAACTCTCGTACTCTTCGGACGACCTTTCCGAGTATGTTGAAGGCTCGAATCAGCTATAAATCTGTTTTCAGTATTAACATGCCAATATGTAGGATCTAGTGTAGGATGAAAATTGGGAGCCCGTGTTTGTGCTAACGAAATAGTTGAATATAATGTATCAACATACGGCTTGTAATGAATAGCGCGATATGCGTAAGCAGCTAGAACATGAGAACATGGTATATAATATAGATGAAATTTCTGGCAAGTACATGTTTTATTGCCCAAGTTAACGGTGTTCAAGTTACCACCCTTTTGAATCCCACCTACTCTTCATATACCTATTTTGACTGCAAAAATTCCGGGTTGATGGATAAACAATATCACTTCATGCATGTTGGATATTTCACACCGGATATCTATCAAATACTGTACTCTTTGTGCAAAAATTTTACCTTCATTAATGAGCTTGTTAGTTAACTGACGCCGTGTAGCAAAGTAAGAATTAAGACGGTAAAAGATCATTGTAACCCTTGTTTTTCATTTTGTGTATTTTAAGTGTATTTTTTTTCTTCATTTTGGTGTTTTTCTTCTTGTATCTTTCTTGGACCGTATATTGGATCTTTTGTTTCAATATATTTATTTTTATTGTTTGTCATCTTTTATTTGAATTCTTGATCCTGTTGTCTTTTTTGTTCGTCTCCATTTGATCAAGCTATTATTTGTGATCCTCGTTATTTTATTTATTCGTACCCTATTTTATTTCTCTATTTTTTTTGTGTCTGTCTTATTTTTTTATATTTATTTTGATCACCACATTTCTTTTAATTATTCAACCCATTCTAATATCCATTAAACCTATTATAAATCTCTAACCATTAACTAACCCATTACAATTCCCCTTATTCCCGTATCTGCATACTCATCCAAGTTAACCAAATATTTAATCATTCACCTAATACCCATTTTCCTATATCCCTAATACCCATACACTTACTTACCCTTAAACCCATTCACACCATAACCAGTTAATCAATACCCAACCCATTAGTCTCTACCCTACCGGAACCTATATACTACCGTGAGTCCTGTAGCCGTCTCCAACTTTTCCCTAACCCTAACTTCATTTAAACCACTATATATATATATTTCTCTTTTTCCTATTCATCTGCCTATCAAGCCACCAAAACCCATAGCGGCTGTAACCATCCCGGCTTCCACCCTCCACTGCACCCCGATCAACTGCACCACCGTATCCATCCTGCTCTGTTTCTGTCGCGCGCCGTCGCAGGCTGCCGGCTGTCCCCCTCCCGTTCTGTCCCTGTCTCTGTCGGAGCCAGCAGAGGCAACCTCTCTCGGCCGCTCCTCGTCCCTCTTTGTTCGCGAGTTTGGTTCCCGTTGGTTCGCGAGTTGGTTCTCGTTGTTCGTGGTTTCGTTGGTGATTCGTGGTGTTCGTTGCTTCGGGAATCCGTTCCCGTTATTCTTGACTTTCGTCAGTTTCGTCATCAGTTAAGGCAAGTAACTTGTATTAAATTTCTTTGCATATACAAGTACTAAATACCGCTTGTAGTGTAGTTGGGTTCTAGAGAAAACTCGTGTGTGATGTATATTTGATGAGTATTGTCTCTATAGTGCTATTGATCATAGTTGCCTCACGACACATATGACATGAATTAACCTAAGAGTGACAATTTCTTGATGTGATATATATGTGAAACAATTATGAGAACTCGTGTGCTTGTGAGATCCATGTGATATACTTGTTGTGGACATGTCGTATACCCTATTTCATGTTGTTTGGACACTTAGTAGACTCTAATTCATGTTTAGTGAAGTTTCGACCAAGTTTCGTGTGATTCATGTTGGTTTTGTCCCTAAAGTAAATTCTGTATTTTGCTGATAATCTGTCTTGATCAGTAATTTAGACCATATTAAGGTCAGAATCTTAATTTCAGTATAAAACATGAGTTTTAGAGGAATATGTCTTCTTTCTAACCCCTCTGACCTTGATCGATTTCGTTTTCGTATGTGTGGGATATGATTGTTTTACTACCGAGGTGTATTTCATTTCTTGATGATTTTGACGGCTAAACTATTTTGATACTAGTGCTAAGCATATTATTTTGATCTAAAATTTTGGACAGTATTTCTATATCTATTTAGGGATTACCCAGAATTTTGGTAGATTTTATTGATGAGTTTTATATGCCGTTTCATGCTTGTTTATAAAGACTATACTTGCTGGATTTTGTTCGCTGTTCTGTAAGGATTTGTATTTTCATCCTAATTCCTTATCCTGAATGAAAAATATTTATGAAATATTAAAGTTAGCTTATTTTGTCTATTTTCATCTCCCTTTAGTGGATTTGGATTTCGCTTCACGGTTTGAGAGATATTACAATTTTCGTACAGCAGTGTTGGGAATTCCAGATTTGCCAAACTATCGTTTCTCGATATTTTCCGATTTTTGTTGGCTAAACTAATCTTACTGAAAAATTAAGAAACTTTATATTCTGATACTAGACATATAGAGGAATACCCTAGATTTTTTCTGGATTTATTTGAGTTTTTTTTATGATGTTTTCCTGACTGTGAATTCGATTTACTGATTTCTGACTGAACATGTTTTCTGGATGCAAACCTGTTTTGAGTTATGATGTTGTGAATTACTATATGACTTATATATATTTGCTGGATTCAAAAGGGAGTCTATTTTCTAGGTTCTTCGACGGATCCAGATTTGCATTTCTTTAGCAACGAGATTCCCTGTTTTAGTACAGTAGTGTCTTGCTGTCCTGAATTAACATTTGCATGATTCTATTCCTTTATGAACTGTATATCACCTGTACCTGTTTATCTGTCACCCTGAACCTGTTATATGTTTATATCATGCTATTATCACTCTGTTTTCTGCAAATACACGTCTGGCTGCAAATAATAACAAAATGACCAAGCCGGGGTTAAAGGAAAGATCTAGTAGTGGAAAATATAGAAATATGTACTGAGAAGAGGGCCCGTGTTTCCTATCTGTTACGTGTTCATGGTTGCATGTTTCACGACTCTGTTATCTGACCCTATCTACATTACTTCCTATAGGAAGGTATAGAGAAGAAGAGAACCACTAGGTTCTATCTATCTGATCTGATTATTTGATATCTGTCTGTCTGAACCCTGAGTACACTGCCCTATGGACTCCACTACGAAATTTAAAACGAAACTATTTGTTGTAGCAACCATGCGGTGTGGGATGCATGAAGTGCTACCTAGATAGTAATCGCAAAAGACTTAAAAGAACATAACATCTGTTATTTGTTATCTGTATCTGTTTATCTGATATCTGTTATCTGATTATCTGTTACCCGTCTGGCTATCATCTGTATATCTGTTTGCATGCCATCTGACACTTGACACTTGACACATGTTATCTGTATCTGTTGATATACCATGCTATCTGATTTGTTTTCCTAATTCATGTTAGTTATCACATTTCTGTTGACACACTTATACCATGCTATGTTTGTTCTGTTGTTATTTTATATCTGTTATTTACCCCATGTACTTGTATCCTGCATTATAAGCGGCCCATAAATTGCATTGACGGGTACTTGTTTTCTTTTTTCTTCTCTTGCAATTTATTGATTGCAAATCAGGATGGTCGTTTGCCCGATGGTATTGGAGAAATGCAATATTAGTGCTGGACTTCTTTTGCTATTATTATTATCTGTTGCTTTTGAACAATTGTATTTGATACTTGGATTTATTTGTATTTGGGCATTATGACCCAGGATATTATTAACTTATTCAGATCTGATTTATTTGGAATTATATTATACTTTGGATTTCAATTAAATTTCTGTTGATCTATTTGATTCAATTGTGCATGATTGGTTGATTCTCTTGCTTCCGAATCTGATTATTTTGTGAGATGTTGTAAAGATTCCTGAATAGCTTATGGATGATGAAAATCATTCACTGGGCCAATGTTACGTGCTCGTATTCCATATTTTTGGGAAACGGGGCGTGACAATCATGTCCACAATAGCAGTTACTGGTAAACTACGCACACCTTTCAATACCAAGTTGAAAACTTCTGATAGGTTGGTAGTCATTATGTCATATTGCCGTTCTCCATATTCAGAAAGTGCCCATTTCTTAACTAATTTATCTTTCAACCAATTTGCCCCTTCCACATTAATTGTTTCCAGTTCTGCGAGTTTGCTTTGAATTTTTTTGGGTTGGTTTTGACATACTATAGTTTTAACTTTTGTCCTCATTGCTTTGCTACCAAATTTGGTAAAGAAACTTGTAGCGTAATGTTGCATACAATAACGATGATATGCATTTGGTTCGTTCCATGCTCCGTTCTGCGAGTCCGTGGCGGCCAAAATACCGGCATGGCTATCAGAGATAACACATAAACCAAACCGATCGGTGACATGACACGAATGCAACTCATAAACCATGTCCATGTATAAACACTCTCTCTGTCAACTATTACAAAGGTAAATGGAAAGAGACAATCGTTCGCATCTGGTGATATGACTATTAACAAACAACCCTTATATTTTCCATACGAGTGTGTTCCATCAACACTTATAACAGGTCTGTATGACTTGAACCCTTCAATTGAAGCACCTAATGCCTAAAACACTCCCCTGAATGTTTCTTCGCCAGGACCGGAATCACACTTATCCCAATGGACAACAGTTTCTGGATTTGCTGCTTGTATTGCTGATAGAAGTAAATACAACTTAGTATACGCGCCTTTGAATGATCCGTACAACTTCTCAATAGATTTTTGTTTTGCAATCTAAACCTTCCTATAAGATATCTGATAATTGAATTGTAGTTGACTATCTCAATAATGGCCCGCTGTGTAATTCCTATCTGAGTCTTGACAACATTCATAATCAAATTGCATACAAGTTTAGCGTCAAGTTTGCAGTGGTCTTGATTCAATGTAGGAATCACACATGTATGCGGCCCTACTAGTTTTTTAACCACAAAATTTGTCCAGCCCTTCAGAACGAAACGCCGGGTAGCTTAAAACAAAAAAAATGCCCTGATAGCCCCCTTGTGTTGTAGTGCAACCAAGGGACCACTGCATATTAAAAAGAGAATGAAAACAAATCATACAAAAACAAAGAACGGAACATGAAAGAGTCTGATATATCATGTATCTAAATTATACAGACTGGCTAACAGACAGCCACACATGAAGATGTGGGCGAAAACAAACCAACCAACCAACCTACAAGTTTCAGGACAAAAACCAGCAATAGATGAAGATGTGGGCGATTTCTAACCTACTGCCCACAGCTCCTCCATCTTCTTTCTTAATTTACTGCTGACGGCTTTACCTACAGCAGTCCTTTTTTTACCGAGGAGTTCCGAAGGAATCAAGTAGGAAGCATTTTACCAGAATGTGTATCGAATAGGGAACAGAAGAAATCGTACTTAAATGAATCTTTGGGGGGCATCGAAAAGAAAACAAATGTACAAATAGTTTATAAGATCTGGATGGCGTATTAAGCATGCATAAACCATACGACAATAAACAGTGTTTCGATCAAACAAGAGCCGCTGAACCCTAATATGCAGTCTATTGCACACAGACAGAACAAAACAGCAGATTTTATTTCAGAAACTTTATTAAATCTTGTATAACTCAATGGACTCACAAGTTCAAAGTTCAAAACTTGCTGATATCCATGATATTGCTATTTTTTAAAAAAAAATATACACAAGCCGTATACTTTTAGAATCGTCTAAATCATTGATCTATTACCACAGGCTGTGGTCAAAGCAGATTACACATCAGTGCATCATCCAGAAGTAGTTTAACAACCACAACAAAAATAATGGTTATATGCTTCATTCTAAATAATTAAGTCCAGAACGACATCATCTATGATAGAATAGCACAGCCAAGATTAATTACGATGATGGACAAACCAATCAATTTTGAATGTTTGATCTGAACGACATATACGGCAATATGTCAATCAAGATTCAAGGATATCAACTTGCTAACATAAATAATCATTCCATGGTTGGTCAAGACATAACAAAAATGTTTGATTTCGACATCTGGCATGACAATGTTAGGGATCGATCGAGATGAACACTGAGAATCAATTTGGACAAACTATCAAGTTGGGCATGTTACAGGGGTCGATCCAGTTCAGTTAAGAATACCAAGGCTAGCCCTTGAGCAAGCATTAATCTCTCGATCCAGCCAACTGATTTTATTAGAGTAATGCTATACTCACAAGTCGTGATCTTTGTGTACGTAGTACTTCTACTCTACCTAATATGGCACAATCTCCACTAAATTACTCCGAAATCAATTTATGGATGACATCCTCCTCAGTCACAACGTCACTACCAATAATTGATCGCGATAAAAATGGCCGGTTCTATATATTATTTGACCATTGTTGCCGCTAAATTCGGTGTGGGGGCAAGCAGATGAATTTGTGAGTTCGTAGAAAACCTGAATAGCAAACACCTAACCTGTTCCGCCGGATCTTGACCGTTGACTCCCGCCGTTCACCTGCAAGGAAGTGCGAGACACCGGGGTTGATCCCGGCGACGCACCCTCCGACGCTCAAGTCAGTAACCAGAAATGATTATGAAAGAGCGTTTAACTAGAGAAAGATTGATTATTTCTTAATGGAGATGGGTGAGGGGTATTTATAGGCGTCTTAGGGACTGGTTTTAGGAATGTAATCCCCGTGATTAGATAAGGAATATTCCCCGTAATCAGATAAGGCATGTAATCTGATAAGGTATATCCCCTATAATCAGTTAAGGAATTTAATCCTAATCCCCAGTGAAAAGATAGCTGTGAATCATGGCCGTTGATTTAGATCTAATCAGGGACCTTGATTGTATCTTGTCGGATCGGGTTGGTAGCGGGTTGAAACCCGTACCCAGCTGATGTGGATCCGTTTGCGGGTTATTGGATCTGTGAGAAGGAGACCCAGTACCCGCTGCGGACCCATTTGCATGTGAAATTACCGTTTTACCCCTGAGCTTTAAGATTCGAGTCCGATGTGAACGGTCCCGATTTAATCCTATTTTTTAGCCATATCACGACAATCTGTTGCCGCTAAATTCGGTGTGGGGGCAAGCAGATGAATTTGTGAGTTCGTAGAAAACCTGAATAGCAAACACCTAACCTGTTCCGCCGGATCTTGACCGTTGACTCCCGCCGTTCACCTGCAAGGAAGTGCGAGACACCGGGGTTGATCCCGGCGACGCACCCTCCGACGCTCAAGTCAGTAACCAGAAATGATTATGAAAGAGCGTTTAACTAGAGAAAGATTGATTATTTCTTAATGGAGATGGGTGAGGGGTATTTATAGGCGTCTTAGGGACTGGTTTTAGGAATGTAATCCCCGTGATTAGATAAGGAATATTCCCCGTAATCAGATAAGGCATGTAATCTGATAAGGTATATCCCCTATAATCAGTTAAGGAATTTAATCCTAATCCCCAGTGAAAAGATAGCTGTGAATCATGGCCGTTGATTTAGATCTAATCAGGGACCTTGATTGTATCTTGTCGGATCGGGTTGGTAGCGGGTTGAAACCCGTACCCAGCTGATGTGGATCCGTTTGCGGGTTATTGGATCTGTGAGAAGGAGACCCAGTACCCGCTGCGGACCCATTTGCATGTGAAATTACCGTTTTACCCCTGAGCTTTAAGATTCGAGTCCGATGTGAACGGTCCCGATTTAATCCTATTTTTTAGCCATATCACGAGCCCCCCACTCCTAAAGACTGAGTGTAATCAGCCTTTGAGGAGTAGTTTAACTGTTCTAATGGCGTACGGGATTTTATCGGTGTTCTTAAGGGAGTTTGGAATCTTGCTCGGGGTGTAACAGTGTTATTATGGGCTTGTAAAATGCCCAGAAATATTCTCAGAATTTTCTGGATTTTTGGTGATTTTTCCAGATTTTTTCTGAATTTTTTTGAATTTTTTATTCATTTTCCGAATTAAATAATTAATTATCTAAAATATTAATTAATTATTCTAATTTAATAATTATTTTTTCAGAATTTAAAAATAATTTTTTCTGAATTAATAATTATTTTTAGAATTTTTAATTAATTTTTTCGATTTTTAAATATTTTTTTCGGATTTTTTAAATAAAAAAACAATTAAATAAATAAATAAATAATTTAAATATTACCTGGACACGTGGCAGATTTCTGGCCGTCCATCATGACCAGATGAGCACGCATCGTGAGGCAGATCGCGATCTGGACACGTGGCGCGTTTCTGGCCGTCCATCATGATCAGATCAGCGCGCATCGTGAGGCAGATCTCGATCGGGACACGTGGCGCGTTCCTGAGCGTCGATCGTGTCGCGACACGAATTTTGGAACGATCGGACGGATCGTGTGGCCCGGGCTCTTTTTTTCTCCAAATACGAGTTCGGCACTTCGGCGCTTCGGCGAAGTCACCCCGGCTCGGTTAGATGTCGCCACGTGGACCGCCACGTGGCATTTTTTTTTTTTTTTTTTTTTTTTTTTCTTTTTCTTTTTCTTCTTCTTTTTCGCGCTGCTGCTTCTCTTCTTCCCCTCCATCTTTCTTCTCTTTTTCGCGCTGCTGCTTCTCTTCTTCTTCTTCTTTGCTTTTTCTTTTCTCCTCCGTCCGCCTACATCCTCGTCTTCTTCTCTCTACTTCGACCGCGAATTCGAAGACGGAGCGGAGATTCGTGATGGAGCTCGTCTGAGGCGAGGGGCTCGAAGCTTTGGAGTTTGAAGACAGTGGAGGCGGGTGAGGGAGTTCGGCGTGGTGATGGAGCTCGGCATGAAGAGCCGACGCTTCGGCACTCGACGAAGAGGAGAGGTAAGCTCGGTTCGATGGAGAGGAGCTCGGAGCATTGTGGAGCTCGGTTTGTTGGCCTCGGCAGATAGGGGGTCGGCACGGTGATGGGATCGAGCTCGGCGAGGTGAAGTTGGGCGGCGTGGAGCTCGATGCTTCGGAGCTTCGACAGGTGGAGTGGGTTCGAGGTGAGAGCTCGGAGCGGCGGAGAGCTCGGCACTTGGAGTTGGAGCTTGGCCATGGTGAAGCGTGGATGATGGAGATTGCCGATGGTGGAGGTCGGCAAGGAGCTCGGCGGCGGAGCAGACGAGAAGAGAGGTCGGCAAAGAAGATGGAGCTCGAAGGTGACGACTGTGAGTAGGGGGGAGCTTGATGGAGGAGGCAGTCGGCGAGGTCGGGTTTGCGCGAAGATGGGTTCGGCGGAGCCCGAGGTCGAAGAGGACTATGGGGTTCGGAGCTTCGTGAAGAAGACGAAGTCGAGCTCGACGTGGGAGATGATGGAGGAGCTCGGAGGTGGGACGTCGGAGCTCGATGCTTCGGCAAGTTCAATGGAGCTCCGCCCACGGAATGGAGCCTCGGCAGTTCAATGGAGCTCGACGCTTCGGCAAGTTGAGATTGGTTGCGGCCTGAGCTCGATGAGGGGGAGGCAAGCTCGCCGTCGTCGAGGAGCTAGGCTCGTGACGAAGTGGAGTTTTGGGTTTCGAAGGTTAGCTCGGAGCGGAGGTGGTCGGCGAACGTGAGAGTTGGGTTTGGCTCGAGCTCGAGCTTGGACGTCAGTACTAGCGACGTGGTGGTCGGCGAGGTTGGGCGAGCTCGGCGTTGGAGAAGAGCTCGACGGAGCTTGGGGAGTGGCGGTGTGTTCGGCGGTTGGACGAAGGAGCTTCGTGTTCGATGGAGATGGAGCTCGCAAGGGTGGAGCTCATCGGAGGTGGAGCTCGACCATGGGGAGGAGGCTGGCTCAAGCTTCGTTGATGGAGAAGTTTTTTTTTTTTTTTTTCATGGGTTTTGGCGGGAGATTGGGAGAGAAGAAGAAGGGTTGGGGTTCGGGTCGGATCCCCTTGATGGGTCCGAACCCGGCCCCTTTTGGCCTCTTTTTTTTTTTTTTTTTTTTTTTATTCTCTCTCTCTCTCTCTCTCTCTCTCTCTCCTCTTCTTCCTGTTCGGAAAATGAGTCTGGTTCGGCAGATCCGAGCACGGATTTTGAGGAGAATTTTACCCACTTAGCGGTTCGGTAGTTCGGTAGCTCGGATTTGAGATCCGAGCTGCGTGGCTCAATCTGGACCGTTGATCACGATCGTGGCGCGAATCACGAGACGAGATGCACGAGTTTCGAGAAAACGTTATCTTGTCGTTTTGTGGTGACGTGGCGAGATCTGAGCCGTTCATCACGCTTGAGTGCGAATTTGGAGATGATCTAACGGTGAGATCGCCTCGGGACGATTTTTCTCCAAAAACGAGGGTCGGTACCCCGTCACCTCGGATCGGCACCCCGGATCGGCACCTCGGATCATTGAGATGATGCCACATGGCATGCCACGTGGCCCCTTTCTTTTTTTGAAGGGTTTGTTGGGATTTGTCTTTGGCGGGAACATGGGGAAGAAGAGGAGTGGAGTTCGGGTCGTGGGTTGATGGGTTCGGATCCCTTAACGGGCCGAACCCGGCCCCACGTGCTCCCCTGCCTTGTTCTTCCGCACGGTTGGGAAGACGAGATGTGTTGGGGAAGAAGGAGAAGAATGAAGGAGCTAAGATGGGTATGGGTCGGACCGTGGGTATCGGATCCGACCACGACCGTTAGCCTCTTTTTCTTTCTTCCTCTTCATCTGCTTGCTTTGTTCGGCGAATCCGAGCACGGATTTTGAGGCACATTTTCGCCGCTCCGCAGGTTAGTGGATTGGCAGATCCAGGCTACGCAGCTTGATCTGGACGGTTGATCACGATCGTAGCGCGAATCACGAGACAAGAGGCACGAGTTTCGAGAAAACGTTATCTTGTCGTTTTGTGGTGACGAGGCGTGATCTGATCCGTCCATCACGCTTGAGTGTGAATTTGGAGATGATCTAACGGTGAGATCGCCTCGGGACGATTTTTTGCCATATACGAGGGTCGGTACCCCGGTATCTCGGCTCGGCGCATCAGGGCTGTTTGGCCGAGGTGCTGAATTGTCTGTTTTGAATTAAGTGTTCCTTGAAGATTCCGCCCCTTCGTGCTCAGTGGCTCGGCCGTTCGGCTGAGCTGTTCGGTAGCTCGGCTGTTCGGACGGCTCGAGCGTGAGGAGAAGCTCGGTGAGTTGATGAAGGGGATGAGTCGGCATATGGAAGAGGTGATGCTCTGCTTGGCTTTTGGAGATTTTTGAAGAGGAGCTCCACTCCTAGGGGTGGAGAAGAGGTGCTAGGAAGATCCTCGTAAGAGCCATGGGAAGACCCATTCTTTGAAGTGAAGAGCTTAACTTGTAGAAGAGCCATCTGGAAGAGGAGCTTGAGGAGCAACTCTAGGAGAGAGTTCTAGCTCCGAACTCGTTTGAGAAGAGCTCCGCTTCGGATGCGAGCGGAGTGGGGAGCTCGATTTGTAGAAGAGCCATCAGGAAGAGGAGCTTGAGGAGCGACTCTAGGAGAGAGTTCTAGCTCCGAACTCGTTTGAGAAGAGCTCCGCTTCGGATGCGAGCGGAGTGGGGAGCTCGATTTGTAGAAGAGCCATCTGGGCGGTTGATCACGATCGTGGCACGAATCACGAGACAAGAGGCACGAGTTTCGAGAAAACGTTATCTTGTCGTTTTGTGGTGACGTACGCGATCTGATCCGTCCATCACGATTGGGTGCGAATTTTGAGATGATCTAACGGCGAAATCGCCTCGGGACGATTTTTTGCCATATACGCGGGTCGGTACCCCGGTACCTCGGCTCGGAGACTCAGTGCTGTTGGCCGAGGCGCTGAGGCATTTTGGAGGAAGTGTTCCTTGAAGATTCTGCCCCTCCGTGCTCAGTGGCTCGGCCGTTCGGCTGAGCTGTTCGGTAGCTCGGCTGTTCGGATGGCTCGAGCGTGAGGAGAAGTTTAGTGAGTTGATGAAGGGGATGGGTCGATGAAGCTCTGCTCCTCGGCTCGGGAGGATGGGTCGGCATACGGGAGAGGTGAGGGGCTCTGAAGTTGTCTCTATTCTGTTTGGTTTTGGAGATTATTGAAGAGGAGCTCCACTCCTAGGAGAAGAGGTGTTGGGAAGACCCATTCTTTGAAGTGAGCGCAAGGAGCAATTCTAAGAGAGTTTTAGCTCCGATCTCGTTGAGAAGAGCTATTTGAGAGACAAGTTTGAGGAGGAACTCCACGAGAAAGTTGTGCTCCGAACCTGTGGAGAAGAATGAAGGAGCTAAGAAGGGTATGGGTCGGACCGAGGGTATTGGATCCGACCCTGACCCGTTAGCCTCTTTTTCTTCTTGCTCTTCATCTTGCTTAGCTGCTCGGTAGATGCATCTTGTTCGGCAGATCCGAGCACGGATTTTGGGGCACATTTTCCGCCACTTTGCTTCTCGGTAGATGGGTAGCTCAGCTCGGATGGTCGTGGGGGCAGTTCGGAATGGCCATCTTCCTCCGGCCCGTTTAAGGACGAGCCGGTGAAGTAAAGTCGAGCCATAGGACCCTGACCATCGTGAGGTTAGTTTGAGGGATGCAGGGGCAGTTTCGAATGGCGAGCTACTTCTAATCCGCTTAGGAGCGAACTTGCGAAGTAGAATCGAGCCAAGTGTTGGACTCCGATCCATTCAACGGCTGCAGGAGCAATTTCGAACGGCGATCTACTTCCGGCTCGCCTGTAGGCGAGCCGAGGAAGAAGTGTCGAGCCGAGTGCTGGACTCCGAACCATTGTGAGGTTATTCAACGGCTGTGGGAGCAATTTCGAATGGCGAACCACTTCTAACCCGCTTAAGAGCGAGTTATTCGAAGCAGAATCGAACCAAGTGTTGGACTCCGGAACCATCGTTTAAGTTGTTCAACGGCTGTGGGAGCAATTTCGAATGGCGAACCACTTCTAACCCGCTTAAGAGCGAGTTATTCGAAGCAGAATCGAACCAAGTGTTGGACTCCGGAACCATCGTTTAAGTTGTTCAACGGCTGTGGGAGCAATTTCGAATGGCGAACCACTTCTAACCCGCTTAAGAGCGAGTTATTCGAAGCAGAATCGAACCAAGTGTTGGACTCCGGAGCCGTCGTTAGAGTTTAGTGAGTTGCGGGAGGAGCCATGTAGAAGAAGCTGGACTCCGAACCCAGAGAGATAGAGGAGCGAGAGCAATAATTTTCAATGAAAAGATAAGTTTTATTGAGATAAACTAAGTGGCTGCTCCAATAGGGCGAGCCATTATTACATGCTGTTGGCCGAGTTACTAGCATCGGCCTTATTGAAAATCAAAATCCTACTTCTACAATAAGGTGAGGACCTCTTGGGAGGAGCTGAGTCATGAAGCTCGGCGGGCCTTTCTGTTCGTTTGGAAGAGGTGGTGATCAGGTGAGGAGCTCGGCCCCCTCTTTTCGGACGAACTGGATCAGGTGCCCCCGCTGTATGAGTTCTTCGATCTCCTCCTTGAGAGCCCGACAATCATCCGTGTCGTGGCCGTGGTCCCTGTGAAAGCGGCACCACTTATCCTTATTCCTCTTCTTGCCAGGTGTATTCATTCTCGGGGGAGCGCGGAGTAGCCCTTCGTGGTCCACCTCCATAAGGACTTCTGATATGTTGGCAATGAGGGGGGTGAACTTCTCAAACCGAGGAGTCGGGCGACGCTGTCCATTGCTGTCCTTCTGGGATTTTTGGGAGCCCTCATCTTCTTCGGTCAGCTTTCGTTTCGTTCCTGAGGCAGACCCTCCGAAGCTTGGAGGGTAGGCGGCCTCTTCGGCACGAATGTACTTGTCACACCTGAGAAGGAGGTCGGCAAAGTTCTGTGGAGGCTTCTTAGCAAGAGAGGAGCGGAGGCTGGAACTGAAGACGTTGGATTGGAAGGCGGCTGTTGCGACGGATTGGTCGAGGGAGGCTATAGTCCTGGCTTCAGCTGTGAATCTCTTCACATAGTCTCTTAACTTCTCACCTTTCTCTTGCCTAAGCTGGAGGAGTGAAATGCTGGTCTTCTCCGTGTGCCTGCTACTCACGAAGTGGGTGATGAAGAGTGTCTCGAACTGCTCGAAGGAGAATATGGAAGACGGTGCGAGGCGGGAGTACCACTCTCGAGCTGGGCCCTTCAGTGTCGCGGGGAAGGTTTTGCAGAGGAGGGCATCAGAAGCTTGATGGAGGAGCATCAAAGTCTTAAAGCTTTCGATGTGATCAACTGGATCGGTCTCCCCGGTGTAAGTCTCAAATTGGGGAGGTTTGAAACCGAACGGGACAGGTGCATCCACTATGGTTCGGGAGAAAGGGGGTTGGCTAGGACGTAAGGTCCTCCCCCTAAGCTCCTCTTCTCGGTTTATCCGACCCAGGCGCCTTTCTACTTCATGAAGACGGCGGTACATGGCGTCATCCCTCCGACGGTGATCTGCCGAGCCTCGGGACTCATCTTCATACGAAGGAGAACGAGGGCTGCGGCGATGGTAGGTTCGGGAGCGACGAGGACTTGGGGTACGCCGGGAGTTTGTAGGAGCAGGACGAGGAGAGGGGAACCGTCGGCGAGGGCTTCGGACCGGGGGAGGGGATGGAGCCTTGGGTGCGTTGGTGAGAGCTTGTAGGATGGTCGCTTGGAACTGCTGGAACTCGGCACGGGTGATTGGTGCCTCCTCGTTCTTAGGCTGCTGCCGACCCACGGGGGAGCGTGGCCTTCTTCTGCGATGCTCGGGGGATTCCCTTCGCCCCCTACGGTTAGGAGACCTTCTGTAATCCCGGTGACGGGGAGATCGTTCACCCGGACGATAGTGGCGGGAGGTTCCCTCTCGGGCCCGTTTTTCGTCCAGATGGTGACGAAGATCCACGTCCTTCTTCCGCCGACTCTGAGGATTGTGTGATGCCATGGAATCCGTAGAGGCATTGTGTATGGAGATGCGGTCTTGGTGGAGAGGTTGCTTTCCGCGGGAGCCCCCCGCACCAGCATTCTGAGGTCCGGTCGGACCCTTGGGGGGTTGCTGATTCTGAAGGGGCTGATCTTGCTGAAGGGGGTCTTTCGTCTGAAGCGGAGGTCGTTCCTGCTGCAAAACGGGTTGGTCAGGGACTGGCTCCTGCTGATCGGCGGGATTGGGCCCACGGTTGGACCCCCTAGATTTGGCTTTTCTCGGAGGCATGGCTGGAGAAGATCTAGTCGACGGAAAGAGGAGGGGCTGCTATTCGTATGTTTCCCACAGACGGCGCCAATCTGTTGCCGCTAAATTCGGTGTGGGGGCAAGCAGATGAATTTGTGAGTTCGTAGAAAACCTGAATAGCAAACACCTAACCTGTTCCGCCGGATCTTGACCGTTGACTCCCGCCGTTCACCTGCAAGGAAGTGCGAGACACCGGGGTTGATCCCGGCGACGCACCCTCCGACGCTCAAGTCAGTAACCAGAAATGATTATGAAAGAGCGTTTAACTAGAGAAAGATTGATTATTTCTTAATGGAGATGGGTGAGGGGTATTTATAGGCGTCTTAGGGACTGGTTTTAGGAATGTAATCCCCGTGATTAGATAAGGAATATTCCCCGTAATCAGATAAGGCATGTAATCTGATAAGGTATATCCCCTATAATCAGTTAAGGAATTTAATCCTAATCCCCAGTGAAAAGATAGCTGTGAATCATGGCCGTTGATTTAGATCTAATCAGGGACCTTGATTGTATCTTGTCGGATCGGGTTGGTAGCGGGTTGAAACCCGTACCCAGCTGATGTGGATCCGTTTGCGGGTTATTGGATCTGTGAGAAGGAGACCCAGTACCCGCTGCGGACCCATTTGCATGTGAAATTACCGTTTTACCCCTGAGCTTTAAGATTCGAGTCCGATGTGAACGGTCCCGATTTAATCCTATTTTTTAGCCATATCAACCATGAATGTGAACTCTAAGGGTAACTGACGTATAGGAGAACGAAAACATAAATAAGTAGCAATGTTCCAAAATACTATGAGACCTTGATGGAGTAGAAACTTTTTTGAAGGAATTTTCAGATAATTCATAGTGATGACCATAAGTAGAAAAAGAATAGCAAGCACTCTCAAATACATGAATTTCAATGCGTTAATTTACCCTTGGTGAGATATCAGGTTCATCGGAGTATGACTCATCAAGCCTCCCATCAATAGTTGTGAATTGGTGAAACAATCAACTTGGTTGCAAGTCTAGTTATAACTTCCTAATGCAGGACGGAACACAGACGGAATGTTTGTCGTCGTACAAACCCACGATGCTCAAATAAACAAGGGTTTCTCGAACATCCGAGAAGATAAATTGAAGAAAGTTCTTCCTTTGTATTGAGATTGAAAATAATTTAATAAAAGATAATAATAACTCCTAGGGCCAATAGAATTTTTAGAGTAACACACAGACACATCATGCATCAACAACTGATTTTCAAGATCATTGCTAATATCATATTGGTCTAAAACGGCAGGTGAAGAACACACAAAGAAGGTCAAGGATATGTACGCAGACGTAACCGGTCAAGAGGAGCCACAGAAAAGGGAAGGTACACCGAACGAGGGATGATGGAACCGATAGAGGGAGAGTGGCACATGCACATGTCCTGACTTTTGGTTCTATTTTGGGATCGGCTGTTGCTTTTTGGTTGTCGGGAGTGTGTGTTGTTTTTTGGGCGCATGTAAAGTTTCTGGTTTGTATTTTGGTCGTAAACTTTGATGTATTTTGGGATCGTGTATTTTTGGTTGGTGAGTCAGTCATTATCGTATACGGTAGGGAGACTCTTTTTGGGTTCGGAGAATGAGCATCATGGCCCGCATGTGGATGACATGAACATCATTGTCCGATTCTAGATTTCTATTTTATTAAAAACTTTTTAATGGAACACAGGGGGGGCCACAGCCAACCTTTTCTGATTAAAAAAAAAAACAAAACTCCTAGGGCCATTAAATAGGCAAACTAAACTTGCAAAGAAATATATAAGCTAACATAATTTTTTTTTATCATAACAGGTTTGGCCGAGGCCACCCCCGTGTTTCATTAATTTTTTTTTAATAATACAAAAATCATGCGCGGACAATGTAGCTCATGTCACCCACAAGCGGGCCATGAAGCTCATTCTCCGACCAAAATAAAGGTTCCCTTCCCATACATGATAGTGACTAACCCCCAAAATAAATACATCAAAAAATAGCCACCTAAAATACATCCAAAATCCATACACCCCAAAATATACCCAAAATACATCACAATCCGATGTCCGAATACATGCACCCCAAATACCCAACAAGTAGACCCATGTGCATGTTCCTCCCTCTATCGATCCGGGTAGTCACCCCACTTGCGATGTACCCTTCCTTTCCTGTGGTTGTTCCTGACTGGTGGCGACGTCTGTATACATATCATTGATCTTCTTCGTTTGCTCTTCACCTGCCGTTTTAGACCAGAATATGATATTAGCAATAACCTTGAGAAGCAATTGTTGATGCATGATGTGTCTGTATGTAATTCTAAAAATTCTATTGTTCCTTTCTAACCAAATATCCCAGCATATAGCCGCAACCCCAATACCCCAAATGTCAAAATTACTGCTTCGAATGTGTCCCTGTTTCCAGCCCCCCCAAGCGTCAGTTAGCGCTTATGGTCCTGCCCCTTGGCTACCCATTCTGTGTAGTAGATCCCCTCAAATTGGCCTTGCGAAGCTGCATGTGACTAGTAGATGGTCCACCGTTTCATTATCCTGGTTGCTCATAACACAATTTGGCGGTCATTGCCATTTTCTTCTGTCCAAGTTGTCCCGTGTTAGAATTGCGTTCCTACAAGCCAACCAATTAAAATTCCTCACTTTAAGTGGCACTTTCGCCTTCCAAACCAGGTCATTTACTCTAACTCCCCCACCGCTTATCCTTTTGTACGTCGATCTCACCGAAAAGACGCCGCCTTTTTCTGCTTCCCATTTAGGTTTGTCTTCATGATCGCTCCCTGCCGGGTTCCAATCTTGTAGGAAATCAATAAGCTCCTATTTTTGTCTTTTGGCTTCTCTGTTTAGACCGGGTGTAAGTCTAGACCTCCACTCCTCATTCCTCCAGTTTCTAACCACCCGATCATATTTATCCGTAGCGAATTTATATGCTACCGGGAATCTTCTCTTTAGAGTAATAGGTCCTAAGCTAACATAATTTTGAAGGAAAGAAATAACTGAAATAATCCTAAACTAGGAAAACAATAAAAAATGCATATTTTTGATATGAAAAATACTGAAGAACGATCCAAAAACATGTAAAAAAATATATATATATATCCAACGCTTGTGGTTGACTGCTAAAGGATCTCGCCTTTGCTTTTAATTCCGTGGCGGTCAACTGTCATATGGCACAGTTGATTGCCAATTGCTCGACTTCTGATTTAATTGTTGGAGGTCGACTGTCAAATGGTGTGCTCAACCGTGGTTGCTGCTTTCTGGACTGCTACTATTGTTCCTTTCCTACTGCTACATTCTCTCCTCGTTACCTTACTTTTTCAACCCATAGTCACAAAGTTCGGGTTTAATTTGGCAAATTTGCAATTTATTCGCGAATATTTCCTCAGCCGAACTAGTTCGCGAATTATACGTCGCTTCGTGAATTATTCGCGAAGTGCGCAAATAATTTGTGAAAATCACGAATTGCTGAATTATTCGCGAATAATACACAATAACCCAACTCAAGTATTCAACCCTATTTCCTTGTAGCGTCTTGCTTTCCTCCCAGCCGCGCAGATTTTTTTTCCCCAAAATCAGAAGGAGCGACGATTCCTCTTTTCCTATTGCAATCAAAAGAATTTCGTTTGCTCAATCACTAGAAGGTATGATTCTCGATCTCCTATCATTTTCATCTATGTCCATGTTCATTGCAATTGTTGATCAATAAAATGAACCATTTGTTGTGTGAACTTGCTACTATCCAATTTTTAAGAGGATATGGAACCAAGGAGAGTGAGGATTGAAGTATGGCATGAACTGGAAACTTGAGTTTGAAATTATTTTATAATTGATGTCTCTAATTTGTAATAGTCAAAGATATTCTCTTATGAAACACTCTTGTAATTGGTTGTTAAGTAGCTAACAAACAAAACAAGACTGAGAACTAGGTAATACTATATCAGTGTTTTCGGAGCTAATTATGGTGTATGTGTAATTTATGGTATGCAGTGTGATGTCATATAAAACTGATGATCAAAGCAAGTAAATAATCGTAAAGCTTATTGATTCTTATCTTATACAATATACAGTGACTATATTTACAGACTACTAAGAAATATTTTTTTTGCTTTAGTGATGGGTACTAACTATTAAGATGTATTAAATTTTGTATTTCTTTCTTTCCGAACTTATGCCATTATTTTCCTAATTTTCCGAATTTTTGCCGAATTCTGAATATTAAATTTTGCCGAATTATTTCCGAACGCCGGATTTGTGATTATGTTTCAACCTAGTGAAATCCTAATTAAATTATTTCTCCGATAAATTTCCTTTACAACAACAAAGCTTTTGTCCAAAAGTTTTGGGTCATCTACATAAATCCTATTGAGGGATATCGTTTGTCAAATTAATACTTTTCAAAATCTCTGTTAATAGCAATACCTCATGTGTTTGCATTTACCTATTCCTTTTTGCTCCCTTAAATACTATTCTATCAAGTATTGAGGTGGTTATCCATCTTCATTTTATGTGTCCAAACCAGTACTTCAACCGGTACTCCCACATTTTCTTCAACTGAGCAAACTTCACTTTTATCCGTAGTATATAACATTTGCACAAAAAAAAGTTCAAAGATATGATCACATTTCCATTAGTGCAGAAATTATGTTATTTATGCAAACAAATAGACCAAATCTATAGCTTCCCTATCAAATTATTCCTCAAAAAATAACTCCGTCAAAGGGTAAATCTCAACCCAGATCGAGGTTGTTTCCATTCTTTTTTACTGCTGGAAAAATTACAAGATTGTAGAAGCGAGGAAGAGAAATCTGGTCATTTTGTGCATTTTGATTTTTTAGTAAGCTAAAGGAATGCAAATCCCAGGCTAAAATTTTGGTATATGGGGCTTCTACAATGAAAATAGACCAGGCCTTTTCTTGGGCTTCTGGTTTCTATCAAATTAGAGATTTAGCGAAAACAAATATGCGTGACACTAAGGTACTGTTCATTTTTTTGCCTCTTATAAGAGGTTTTACAGTAAGAGCCTCTTTTTGAGGTGTTCTTTTTATATAAAAATAACCTTTTATAAGAACCTTTTATAAGAGATTTCTGTTCTTTTTTCACCTCTTACGAGAGCCTATATTACCCCAAAGTCTATAATACCCTAAAGTATAAAAATAGTGAGTTGAAGGACAAGAAAAGATAAGTTCAAATTACTAATATATAAACTAGTTTAATGGCAAGTTAAATTCACAAATCAGTGTAAATCATCAATTATAATTCCGTACTCCTATAGACTTTTAATTAGTATAAGAATTAGTATTTATAAATATAAATAATTTGTTTCAAAGAAGTTTGATTAAAAAAAATTAAGGTCAATAGACTAATATAAATTCTCCTTTAGCTGTAATAAAAAAAAAAAAACACTGGTCGGCTGCAGGATTTGAACATGGTGGCATCATAACAGGACAAATTAACTAGCCACAACTCAAGTAATGTACTTACTGGACGTAAATATATATATATATATATATATATATATATATATATATATATATATATATATATATATCTCTTTAAATAAATCAGTGTTTCGATCGCATTCCTAACATAATTGTTCGAGATTGTGAAGAATGAATTCCCACACTTTTTCTAGGATAGCATATTACAGTCAACTATGTATATGATTACACTTTTTCTAGGATAGCATATTCCGGGCTACTATAGACTAATATATAAACTAGTTTAATTAGTAACAATTATAATATAGACTTTGGGGTAATATAGACTTTTTAAGTGAGAGAAGTCTTATAAGAATTTGAAAAAGGCTACTAGAAGTCTTTTAGGTTTATAAGAGATTTTGGAGAAAGTGTCTTATAAGAGGTAAAAAAAAGAACACTAAAAAAATTCTTGTAAGAGGTGGACTACCTCTTACAAGTGGTAAATCTCTTATAAGAGAAGAAAAAGAACGCTAACTAAAACTTGAAGTTTGTTAAAAATTTCTAGCATTATTTTACCCTTTTAACAATATATATATGAAAAGAATTATAATTAACCACTGTAAATAAGTAAAATGATCAAGGACAGATATACAAATACTGGTTAGATATTGGAGGCTCTAGGCCAAAATTAACTCTTGTAATCACGGCCGGCATGTAAATTTCAATTGTATACTTGTATTTTTAGATACCTGAACTTCAGTTGTTATTTTTCATTAATAAAATGTGGTGACATTCTTAGTCATCTATGAGCGGATCTTATGGGACTCAAGTTTTCTTCTTATTTCTTATTCATATCTATATAATAAAACACAAAGAAAGCTATCAAGTGGCTCTCCTTCAATCCCCAAAAAATCAAAGGCCCAGATCTAACCTCACAAAAACATATTTTTCCTCCCAAAAGTTTTCCTCTAAAACTCAAATTCAAATCCCCACCCAAAACAACTCCTATATTTATTTTTAAAAAAAAATATCTCTCTCTCTCTCCCTTCCTCATCTATTCAAAAATTTAAGAAAATAAAATTTTAAAATTTTTTTAAAAAATTAAAAATTAAAAAACCAAAAAAATAATTAAAATTTTAAAATTTTAAAATTTTAAAAATAATTCAAAAAAATTCATATAATATGTTTTTTTCTGGACCCCAAAAGTTTCTCATATAATATGTTTGCTACTTCAATTAATTTGCTGGACCTCCAAAACTATTTTATATGATCAAACAAGGTGCACCATTCTGAAGACGTGCCGTAGGCACGTGTCAACGGGCAAACCTAGTGTTTTTTTAAAAAGGGAGCATGTGATAACTATAGTTAGATTAATCGAGGTACTGGCCAATAGCATAGGACCAAAAACTATCAACAAATTAAGCTACTATAGGTTTATGACCTAGTATTGGTATCGGGTCGGGTTGGATCTTTCACTGCCCAGATCCGGATTCGGATCCGGATCCGGACTCGGACCCGTGAGGACCGAGATCGGTTCCGGGTTCGGGTCCTATTAAAATATTCCTACCCGTTCGGGTAGGAGCGAGAGTGTGAGCGACGAGCGGAGGCGGCGATTGGAGGATTTAGAATAGAGGAGAGAAGAAAAATGTATGAGTTTTGAGTTTAGAAGAGGAAGATTTAGAATTGAGAAGGAATGAAGGGAGGGATGATGATAAAATATTTATTTTTATGTTGATTTTTTGTGTTTTTTTAACGGGTCAGGGTCATTCTCTTTTAAGCGGATCTGGAATTGGACCCGAAAGTACAATGTGTCCCATTTTAGGACCCGAACCCGAATAGGCCGGGTCGGTTCCGGTCCAATACCGGGTCCGGGTCGGATCCGGATTTCGGATATTTATACCAATGCTAATATCTATCCCCACTCTCTACAAAATTCAACATACATTTAGCAATTCGAAGCAAGATCATGTATTAGAAAGGTCAACCTCTTAGAAGCAATTGTGTTGCTCGAAATTTCATTGAACTTAGTGATTGAAGAAGCATTTTCCTTCTAATAATCCTCTACTTTCCTTGCAACGTGGGGCTAGTTATATACAGTAGTTTGTTTTGTAGACTTTCATGCCCTATTTCTCTCTCAAAATTAATGCATATTGATCCAATAACCAAAACCTTACCTCAAAGTTTCTTTATGTTCACACTCCCTCCTATATCCCCTTTGACAATATTGTACACATGCATGTGTGTGTTTCTTTGAGGAAATCAAGCTTGATTTGATATTTTATTTTAATCCTCTGGTTTCACGCATAATTTTTATGAGGTCCCTTCACTCTTTCAACTTATTATAAATCCCTCAAAAATAGACATAACCAACAAGAGAAATACATAAGGGTTACCACACAATCCTCTCTATAATACCTTCTGTTTTCATGAGTTATGAGTTATGTACTATTTGAAGGGTCTACATACAATTAGTACTGCTGAAAATGTCTAATGCCTAACAAAAAAATATTTTCAAACAACAGGCCTTAGTAATATTTCCACTTTGATTTTTGTGAAGATGCATGGTATATTGGGGGATTGACCTTCTCATTTCCCCTAATAGAACGCAATCTCAAGTTATCCATGAATTGGCAGGCTCACACTTCCTCTCGAGAAGGACATCAGTTATTACGCACTAGCTTCACCAACTTCCAACTTTTTACATGGGTACTGATTACATACACATAATTAATTATGAATCTAATTTTTCAAAGGTACCCTCATTATTAAAGGTACCCTCATTATTTTATTCTCTTTCTCCACCTCATTCTTAGGATTGTGGCATCAAATACAATTAGGTACAGAGAACATGAAACTAAAGAAGAAGAGGAGATAAAAACAGCAAGAGAAGACAATAACAAGTAGAAGATGGTGCAGTCTGGAGAGTTGCGGTCGACCGACCGGAGGTGCGGTCGACCAATCCTGACTGAAGGAAGTTCTTCGAGTGTATATGATCCAACAGAGAGCGGGACAGTCGACCGTGCGGTCGACCGGTCAAGAGTTCAGGAGTTGGCATTACACGTTGCGGTCATCCGACATTGGCACCGTGTATTATTTGGGCTTTTAAGTTTTGGGTCCAATGAGCTGTATTTGTGTTTATCTTTTAGGGTTTACTTGGGGGCCATATATATGGCTGTAGACTCTAGGGTGCGAATCAATCTAATCATCCAATAGAGAATTGGTGAGCCATTATCATTGTTCAACTTTAAGAGGGAATTGTGCCGAGTGTTTCGAAGGTGAGGGAGAAAGATTAAGAGTTGTAATCACTTTGTAATCTTTGTATTTCTTGGAGAATAAGAAGTATTGGTTATCTCTGCATATTATTGTGTTCTGGTGAGATTTTGCATATATTGTGGTGACTTGTTCTGGTTCATCTAGTTTTTGAGAAGTTTCTATTGCTTGTGTGTTTCAGCTATTAGCACTACGAGTTGTTGATAGATTCTGCAACAAGTGGTATCAGAGCACTAGGTTCGGGATGGCAGATAGCAAGTCGATGATCGAGAGGTTCGATGGGAGTGACTTCGTGATGTGGAAGATTCAGATGATAGGTATCTTCGTTAGAAATATCTAGATGGTCCGTTGTTTGATGCAAAGCTGGAAGATGTAGATAATGATGCAAATGTCTTGGCAAATTAGAATCGTTTGGATCAGAAGGCACTAGGACAGATTCAGTTGAGATTGAATAGGAAGGCGTTGTTTCATATCTTGAAGGCAAACACCATAAAGAAGGCTAAGTAGGTTCTCACGGATATGTGTGAGAAATCATTGATATCTAATCAAATTCTTCATCTGAAGAAATTGGTTAATATGAAATTGAAGGAAGGGGGTTTAGTAGCAGAACATGTGAACAATTACTGTATGGTTTACAACTAGATGTAAGCTGCATGTTTAAAGTTTTCATAGAGAGGACAATCATTGTTACTTCCATCTACTTTGCCTGATAGTTATGGTACGGTGGAACAGAGTATTACAAGCACTATAACAAATTCGACGACTCTACTGGATGTGCTGAGTAGAATTCTGAACGAGGAGGTGAGATGGGTGAGAAACAGTAGATATCCATCATCATCTTCCAGAGATTCTGTAATGTCAATTGAGAAGAGACGTGGGAGATCTAAGAGCTGTCGAAGAAGAAAAGATCAGAGTAGTTCATCTGAGAATGGGTCTGATGACAGTGATGGAGGACATGGACCTAAGTGTTGGTATTGTCATAAGAGGGCCGGGTAACATGATGCGCAATTGTAAGACCTATTTGAAGAAGAAGCAGGAGAAACCGATGAGAGATATCCCAAAGAAAGCTCAAGTAGGGCTTGTTGAAGAGTTATGCTTATTAGTTCGGGAGGAGTTAGGCACTCAAGATTGATGTATTGATTCGATATCCTCTTTTCATTACACTCCTAGGAGAGATGTGTTTGATGACTATGAGGAATATTCTTTTGGAGATGTGATGGTGGGAAACAGTCACAGGTGTCCTGTACGTGGGGTTGGCATGTTCGTGTGAAAGTCGATGATGATCAGAGTGTTATCTTGCGGGAGACAAGGCATGTTCCAGACTTGAATGAAAATCTTATCTTGATTGAAAGGCTAGAAAAAGAGGGTATGTCTACTACAGTTGGTACTGAGGAATGGCGTATAACTGCAGATTCAAGGGTGATTGAAAAATGTAAGCGTGATGGAACGCATTATTTTCTTAGAGTTATGAGGGGCGTTTCTCTTTTAGTTGAATCTCAGCTGAAATCGAGTAGTAGGTTGTGTGGGGTGCAATCGAGTTCTTTCAGCTGTGGATGGAAGGTTACTAATTTAGTAAGAGTTGTTGGCCATGGAAGTGATCCTAGAGGGCAAGACGTTGCTGTGGTGAGGTTACTTTGCGATATGGCAGACGAAGGTTCAAGTCGCTTTTATGTGGTAGAGAGCACTGGTATTGATATCCAGGGTGATGTTAATGAGGGTAACCAAAATGGGTTGTAGGAGTTGAACAGTCTGCGAATTTTGTGGAGGTTTCGTCCACAGAGACTTCTAGTGCAGATGGTGCATTGAGAGGCTTTGAACCATATCCGGTGTTAATAAAGATTCTGCGAGTTGGGGAGTCTTGTAACACGGAATCCGATACGGGAGGTTGTTTCTCCGGTATTCGTACTCTGTGCGATTGGTGGAACGCATCCTTCATGAAGCGATGAGGGGTGGTTGATGCACTCCACGTGGTGGAGTGACGGAGGTGCTCTTCATGAGAGTGAGGAGTACTTGGGTCTTCCATGAAAGTGGGTTATTGAAAGAGATAATGTGAGATAAAGATTACAATAACTTTGAAGTGTTGTGTATTTGGTCCAAGTGAGAGATTATTATGATTGTGGCATCAAATACATTGAGGCATGGAGTACTTGAAGTTGGAGAAGAAGAGGAGGAGACGAAGACAGCATGAGAAGACAACATCAAGTAGAAGATGTGCAGTCTGGAAAGTTGCGATCGACCGACCGGGGGTGTGGTTGACCGACCCTGGCTGAAGGAGGTTCTTCGAGTGTACAGGGTCCAACAGAGAGCGGAACAGTCGACTATGTGTTCAATCGGTCAAGTGTTCAGGAGTTGGTTTTACACGTTGCGGTCGACCGACCTGGGGGTGCGGTCGACCAACATCGACACTGCGTGTTATTTAGGCTGTCGAATTTTAGGTCCATTGAGCTGTATTTATGATTATCTTTTAGGATTTACTTGGGGACTATATATATTGCTGTAGACTCTACGGTTTGAATCAATCTAATCATCCAAAAGAGAATTGGTGAGCCGTTATTATTGTTCAACTTCAAAAAGGGAATGTGCCGAGTGTTTCAAAGGTGAGGGAGATAGATTGAGAGTTGTAATTTCTTTGTAATCTTTGTATTTCTTGGAAAATAAGAAGTATTGGTTATCTCTGGATATTATTGTATTTTTGTGAGATCTTGCATATATTGTGGTGATCTTGGTTTATCTAGTTCTTAGAAAGTTTCTATTGCTTGTGGTCCGCTATTAGCACTATGAGTTGTTGGTAGATTCTGCAACACTCGTCTCATTCCTCTCCTCCTCCCACTCCTCTGCCACCACCGCTGTCGCCCGTCACTCCTCGCCTCCCTCCTCTCATTCTCTAAACTCTTTTATCTCCTCTAATTTTTGAACCATAACTCAAATTCAAACTTAAACTCATACCCAAACCAAATATCCTCTCACAAATCCTCCTCCTCCTCCAACACCTCTTCAACCTCATCATCCTCCTATTCGCTTTCCTCAAATTTTCATCAACATTGGCGGCGGCGGTGGAGTCGGTGAGGCTCTCTTCTTCTTCTTCATTTTGTGAAGAGGGGGTTTGAGAGAGAGAGTGTGTGTGTATGTGTGTGGGTGGCACGGAGGGGGGGGGGGGGGGGGGGGGGGGGGAGGGGGTGTATTTTCTATATGATAAAAATGAGCAGGTATTTAGGAGACTACGTAATAGGACATACCTCATTAGTACTATTTAATTTTGTATTTTTAAAAAAAGTGAAACTTGGATGAGTTTTTTTGCGTTGGATTTACTTGAGTTTCTTGTAATTGACCAAAAGTTAGTGCGTTATTTGTACTATTTTCCCACATATATGTATATAATCATGATCATCATTATTGAGAGTGTTTGTTATATATATATATATAGATATTATTCAAAAGGGAGATTTTTGCAAACAATTGCTATGATGTTTACCATGTGTTCTCAATTAAGGAGACATGTTGTCTACTCGTGTGCATTATATGTTAGTTTAAGTACAAGGTATGATGTTTTATACATATCTTGTGTCATTATAAAATTCGTGTTAGATAAAGCTATAATAAGCTTGGTTCTTTGGCCCTTGCATTGAAGTATGGACAACATGAGAATAACACATAAAATTATATTTGGTGAGATATCTCTACTACTATAATGGGAGAAAGCCTTTGTCCTTAACCCAATCCGTGCAATGCACTTGTAGATAATTTTTTTTTGTTTTTTGCCCTTTTCATTCCTCCCAATTTGTCCCCACGTGCACAGCACGTGTATAATACTAGTTTTAATAAAGATTAGAAGATTAGGGGTTAAAGGCCAAGACTAAACACAAGAGAATGGACCCGCATTCTTAATTTGTACAATCTTAAAGTTAATTAAGAACTTAATTGACCTACATTTCTGGATAATTTATTAGTGAAGCATCATTGATTATGAAGGGTATCCATTAAGGGAACTAGTATGATACACGTGCGATGCACGTGAAGGAGGAAGGAAAAGGACAAAAAAGAAAAAAATCTAGTATGATGCACGTGCGATGCACGTGGAGGAGGAAGGAAAAGGACAAAAAAAACCTACCAACACGTGCGCTGCACGTGTTTGCACAGATACAAAAAAACAATAAAATATTGTTTATTTGTTTGGAACCCCATCTCTCCCATTATAATAGTTATAGATAGAATATAATTACACTTTCAGATGCTTTTGTGTTCATTTATTTATTTATTTATTTTTAATTTTTTTTTTGTATCGTTAATGGTGGGTCGAAAGCCCCCCGCGTTCCATTAAAAAAGATTTTAACAAAACAGACAACAATAAAAAAAAAGATTATAAAGCTCATAAAACCAACAGACTGTATCATGAAACTCATACTCCCCAACCAACGAACAAATAAAACAACAAAATCTAATCATATTTGTTGACCGACCTCGCTAAAATAAGTTTCTCGTGCCAACTCACTCTCACATGAAGAATAGGTCAAACATTGAGCTCATTCTCTCATCATCTCGCGTGTACACTATTTGTTGTTACCACCACTCGCAACCACAACTGTCGTCGCCCCCGGTGATAATTCATGCCAACTTCAAGTTCCTTAACATGAGAGACACCGCAGACACCCTCAAATCTGACCTGAACATGTCCAAATTGAGGCATTGTTCTCATCCCCTAACTTGACCACCGTTGACTGTCACCGCCACCCCGTCGTCACCTATGACGGTACCACAAACGTCAACTCCAAACCTATAGATATGTGAGAAACCAAACATATTCCTCTAATATGACCGAATATGTCAATATTGAGTCATTTTCTCAATACCTAGCTTGTCCACTGTCTATTGTTACTCACAATCGCAACTTGTCTTCACATCAACGATAACATGAACGCTACCTCTAAGCCCACTGGTACAAAAGAAACCCTAGGCACCCACCCAATTCAATCTGAATAGGTCAAACTTAAATTATTTCTTCCATCACTAAGTTTTTCCATCGTTCTCCATCACTTCCAACCGCAACCGCAACCGCAATGACCGTCGCCCCCGATGGTAACTTAAACGCCCACTGACATGAGAGAGACCACAGAGACCCACGCAATTTAACATGAATATGTCAAAATTGAGCCCAAACTTTGAACTTGTTTGATCACCGTCACCCCACAACAAATAGAATTAGTTTTCTTGATTATTAAATGTTGGTTGTCATTTAGATATTAGGGGAGATGTTGGTGGGGGAAGGGAGGAGGAAGCAGCCAACGGCTTCCTCCCCTCCCCAAATCAGAATCTAGTCAAACGAGAAGGGAGAAGGAGGTAGGGAGGGCGAGGGAGGTGGAGAGAGTGAGGTGGTGGGATTAGATCAGAAAATTCTTATATGAGTTTTAGATCTGAAATTTTGAAGGAGGAAGACGGATTGAAGGCGGAATTACGAGGCACGGGGGTTGGTAGGAGGTGTGGGGAGAGACAGAGGGCCGTGAAGGACTGGGGATGAAGGGCGGTGGAGACATGGATGGGGGGAGAGAATTTCTCCTGTGTTGATGAGAAGTTGGAAAAGGGCCTTTAGTGTTAATTAATTACTTTATTTGATTCCAACAATGAACTTTGACTAGATAAATTGCAGGCTTAATAATTGAAGAAAGAAATCCCTTGCATATTTCTTTTAGAAAATGATGCAACCAAATGACTAATAATATATGAAGTATATAAGGAAATTAACCAAAAATGAGAATTTGATTGTTAAGTCTATATATTTTACAAAAAGAAATTTATAAGTTAAAAGTATACATAATTACAGTTGATTCTAGTCCGAACCCCATCTTCCCTC